>CM031695.1:28629232-29829232 GCA_018466805.1 Hippocampus abdominalis
ACATTTATGTCATGGCTCATGTTTTGGAGAATTTAAATTTTTAATTTGGCGTCCGACATATTCCTTGCGTTAGGCACCTCATGTCCATGTATACGTCGTATGTATATTCGGTACACCGTTCGTGCACCATCTGATCCATACTTGGTCTATCTTGGTGATTTTGCTGTAGTTTAGATTCACAGCCAGTGTTTTGACTTTTTTTTGGGGGGGGGGGGGGGCGTTTCTCTATGCGTCACTGGTTGGGGTTATATTGCCGTTCCGATCTGCGTGTTGCCACTGCTGTCGCACTGGGACTGATTGTATTTACATGTGATTTTAAGATAAGATAAGATAATCTTTATTTGTCCCACACTGGGGAAATTTGCAGTCGACAGCAGCAAAATTGGGGTCGGGGGGGGGGGGGGGAATAAATGTTTCATTGCACATTTTAGCACATATCTGAATTGTGCCACATGGTCTGTTAAGTCGTAGACTCCGCTGAGCAGTATTGGAACTTGCACCCAGTGATGGATGCTGGTGTTGCTGGTTTGGACCAACAAAAAAAAAACGGCAGCCACGGTCTCCATGGCGACGCCATAAGTGATGTGCTACATGAGCCCCGACAAAGCAACTGATCTGTGACTCGCTCGAGGTATTCGCGACGCCTCGGCCCAGAGGGCAGTCCTTAGCCAGCTGCGGCGGTTTTGGACCTGGCTACGTCCTGGAATATAATCCATCGATGACGAGCCCAGACAGATTCATGCGGAGAGCATCGAGCCTCCGCCGTCTTCTTGGGTGTCGGCCGGTCATTTGCTTCTCACTCTGACGCTAGCTTGCAATTAGATTACTCGTGAAAACAATGTCAGGGCGCGCCAGAGGGAATCCTCGGCCAGCGCCGCTGTAGGCTTTGGATCTGGCGTCTGCAGATGACTGGCAAGTCTTTTGCTCGATTGAGCTGAAGCAAGCGACAAATGGTTCGATATGACTCGCTTTCAAGGAAAAAAAAACCCCAGTTGAACTTGGTGCAAGAACTATTTTTTCGTGGGACTGGTAGCAGAGACCTAAACCGAGACTTAGACCTGAAATCATGACATTTGCGCTTTACCAAGGGCTCTGATGACCAAATCCAAGACGCGCTGTTTATGCGGAAGGTCGTGTCTCCATGTAAGCATTCCTCCAAAGAACCAAAGAACGGTCAAAGTCGTAAGAACGGATCTCAATCCCGGAGAAAAGCATTTGGAAAAAGATGAACTGGGCCAGGAAAGAAGTCCTGCAAGCGTTCGAGAGAGAGAGAGAGAGAGAGTGGGGAAAGACTGTCAGCTGACTTGTGCAAGAAGCTTCGAGCTGTCAGAAACGTTCGGAGAAAGTTGTTTCTTGAGAAGCAAAATATTAAGTCAGCCCTCCCCAGTTTATAAGCTCACAAATGTCAAGACAGAAAGAGGCCATTGTTCCTCCTGGAAGGTCGGCAACGCTGCCGGTGAGTGTGTCCGATGACATCAGAACGTCGCGTAAACACGCGCACCGCTTCGGAATCCGCAAGCAGCCTGCCTGTCAAATATGAGCCCCCCCAACCCCACCCCCCGGCCAACGTCTCCATTGATTTCTTTGGCCCTGCGAGGTCACGGGGAGGCGATAAGAAAAGTCATCGGAGAAGAGGAGATCCACTTTCACTTTTTCCGGAAGCCTCAGCGCTCCGGTTGCTTGGGCAATAGCGATCGCTGATCATTTCCTGCGAGCCGGTATCGGATGTCATGTGTCAGGACGTGCGATTTCGTCATCTTGAAGCACTTAGCGCACATCTTTGAAGTGCGTGTACGTGTGTGTGTGTGTGTGTGTGTGTGTGTGTGTGTGTGTGTGTGTGTGTGTGTGTGTAGGTGTATTTTCTCTGTTCTGTTTCCCGTCAAGATGGAAGAAGTCTACGGAAAAACTTCCGCCCGGCCTTTTGCCGCCGACTTGTCCTTGACGTGTGGCCACCGTTATGTGAGTGAGCGATGTTGCGCTCATGACCCAATTGGATTCACCTTGACCTTTGACCACGAGAGTCCTCAAAACTTGAGGAGTTGTCTTGGGTCCTTCCCGTCCCGCAAGGGGGTCGGCGCGACAACATTTGGAACACTCTATGCCTTCAATGTACAGTCAAACCTCGGTTTTCGTCCATAATCCGTTCCAGAAGGCTGTCCGAAAACCGAAATTGTTCGAAAGCCAAAACTGTTCGAAAACCGAAACCACGCTCTTTTTAAAATAAAAATGTTTACTGAGCACGTCTGCTCACAATGGAAAGCAACATGAGGAAGCGTCACTTCCTCGTCTACCCAAGGAAGCATCACTTCCTCGTGTAAGGAAGGCGAGAGGAGTCAAATGGTGCATTCAAGTGCGCTCAGTTTGTTTGAGAACCGAAATTTGTTCGTCATCCGAGGCATAAAAAACTTGAAATTTTTGGTCGAAAACCGAATTGGTCGAGAACCGAGACGTTCAAAAACCGAGGTTTGACTGTATTTTGAATTGAAGAAAACATCTTAAGGCACAGGTGTCAAAGTCATGGCCCGGGGGCCAGATCCGGCCCGCCACCTCATTTCATGTGGCCCGCAAAAGCAAATCATATGTGTCGACTCACACGAGCCGTGCGAAAATTGTCACGTTGAATAAATAACGCTGACATTTTATTGAGCAACCAACAACCAGTTGACTTGAGTGATTCCAAAACGAGTCGTCCGTCAATATGTTGCGTACAAGTAATAATACGATGAGATGACAACGTAAACATTTATTCGGTTTCGCTGTCGTAACGGCCCTCCGAGGGACGACGCAACTCCAATGTGGCCCCTGACATAAATCAATTTGACATTCCTGTCCTATGGTGTCAAACATTGCAATGAACTCATTTCACCGCCGTTTTGTCATAGAGTCCCCAACACAACTTTTTTTTTTTTTTTTAACTACATCGTTTATTGCAGGAGTACATTGAACAATCACGGTTACAAAAACGACGACATTCATCATTCAGCTAAGCAACATATTTCCTATGAAAAGAAATCCGAATATGTACAGGACGTTTCAGACAAAGCATCAGGAAAGAAAAAAAACACACACAAAAAAAAAACATGTAGTCGCTTGGCCCTTGAAAAATAATCTTCCCCCAAGTGCTTTGCGTTTTTCCATAATTAATTTCAAATAAAATGCAGCGATAAGAAGTCTGAAGAACAAAACGCGGCTTAATTACAGTCATCAATTAATAACACTATAAACAATTTCAACACTGTGTACACAATATAAATGAAATACATAACATTCTATAGAAATCCAGTATTTTCCAAAGACCTTTTTTTTCTTCATTTCGGCTCAAAACTAAAATAAATCTGTAGTAGAATTAAAAAATAGAACAACAATAATAACATTAATATTAGGTTATTAGCCGATAGCTGATTTTTCTTTTCCCGTGACTTGCGAGCTTTTGCTTTAATATCACGCAAATGATGAAAAACAGTAGCATGTTAGCGCTCTTTTTGCCTTTTTTTTTTTTTTTTTTTTATAAACAAAATTCCGATCATAAAATGATGCACTGTTTATTTACGTGTGCGTTTGTACTGTTTATTAGTCGCGCTCATTGCAGTGGGCGCAGAAATTCTGCGCTAGGTTAGCTAGCGCGCCGAGCTACGTGTATCTAGTCAGGAAACAACGTGAGTTTGACAAAAACAAACAAAACAAGTTTGGACATCGAGAACTCTCCGTGAGACGACGTCACAAAGAAGCAGCAAAGAGAATACTTGTCATCTGTTTTCCCCGAACAAGTCAGTGGTGTGTTAAGACAGGACGGCCGGCCGCGCCATCGGTGGTTCTCTGTGCCCCGAGCTAAAACCTCCCCCGGTCGGCGCCATTCAGGCTTTTGGTTAGCTTGATAGCTGCTCGGATTGGAATGATTCCGCTGTGATTTCTCGTCTTGCCAGGAGCAGCAAAGCGGGAGCGACGCGACGTTTAAAACTAACACGACGACAAGACGAGGATGAGCAGCATTTGCATGTCAAGTGGGCCTTTTTTTTTTCTTGCCCCCCCCCCCTCCAAGCGCGCTGGTGTTTGTGATGCTAGCTGTGAGCAAGCCGGTTAGCTTACGACGCGTTCCCTGATGGTAATTTTCCATTGAAATCGTCGAGGAACTGAACAGGCGGGGAGATTTCGCCAATCGGGCGGCTGGAAGGCAACAACAACAACAACAACAACAACGACCCCGTGCGATCTTCCCAACAACAAAAATGGAAGCCTTCGGAGAGCCTTTTCAAAAGCCGTTTCATCCAAAGGTGACTTTCACTCTTTGGGAACGCGGTTGAACTTGACATTTTAGTTTTCGTGGGAAAGTAGTCGGACGATCAACAGACAAAACGGTTCAAAGATCCCAGCTCGCGTTTTTAGTTTTGATTTAGGGAGGGGGGGAGGAGGAGGAAAAAAAAAAAAAAAAAAGACTGAAGGACAGAAAAGAGACTGCCTCCGGATGACCGGATCTTTGTCGCCCCCGTTTACCCTGCTACGATGATTGGCCAATTTGGATTCAGGAAATTCCCCAAAGCCTTTGCTTCCTGTCCTCCGTTACCCTGTTTGATCCAACTTGCCTATCGACACCTCACCCCTCCCCCATACCCCCCACCCCCTTCCCACGCACCCCCACGAGGTGTTCCAATGATATTCCATCACTTTTTGTTGAGATGAGAGCGGAATCCTTTCTGGCAGCTTCTTCCTTTCCCGAAAATGTTCCTTGTAGTCTGAAAGCGCGGAGAAGAAAAATGCGGCGTCCTTCTTTTCCCTCCTCGGGGTCGCCGCCTTCACACGGTGGCGCCGAGCAGCTCCTCCGACTTGGCCATGATCTCGTTCTGGTTGGAGTCCAGGCCGTAGAACTTGACTTTCAGCCCATCCACCGGGTGGACGACGGGCACGGTGACCATGCGGGGGAAGTTTCGCGTGGCCAGCTCGAAGCGGCTGCTGCTCGCCAGCTCGATGGCCAGGATGCGCAGGAAGAGCGTGGCCAGCTGCTTGCCCAGGCAAGAGCGGACGCCGCCGCCGAAGGGCAGGTAGTGGAAGCGCCCCTCCTTGTCTTCGCCGCGCTCCTGGCTGAATCGGTCGGGGTCGAAAGCGTCCGCGTCCTTGAAGACGGACGACGTGTCGTGGGTGTCCCGGATGCTGTACATCACGCTCCAGCCTTTTGGAATCTGCACCCCCTGCAGGCCGAAAGACACACAAAAAAACGTTTTAAACGGTTTAGAAGGCTGAAGAAAACAACCGCCGATTTGCGCTCACGTTGAGGGATAGGACATGATGACAATTTAGCGACTCTGCTGTCAAGAGACCAAAAAGCTTTTTTGGGTCATCAGCTAATTGTCCCGTTCGACTTATATTGGTCCAAGGCAAATGAAATATAACAACTTGAAACACCAAGACAGAATTGTTGAACTTGCAACTTTTAGCATTTCTTCAAATCCGTCAACGTTGCTTCAATCGTCCGCCGGGTCCAGAATTTTTTTCGCCTGGACTCCTTTCCCAGACACACACAGACAACTACACTACTATTTTGAGATGTGTCGTACAACATAAGACTGTAGTTTGGCGGGAACAAACGATACAAATTGATCCCAAACTAATTGTCCACATGACATACCGTATTGGCCCGAATATAAGACGGTGTTTTTTGTATTGAAATAAGACTGAAAAAGTGGGGGTCGTCTTATATTCGGGGTCTAGACGTTATACCCATTCACGACGCTAGATGGCGCCAGATATCATTGACGCGAATGCTGAACTTGACTCCCCAGGCCAAAGCGAACCCTTGTCACGAAGAATAAAAATAAAAATAATGGTAGCACGAAGAAGTAAGATAAAAAATGGCGGTAAGAAATAAAAGAGAAGAAAATAATAGAAGCGATAACAGAAAATGGAGAAACGTAGCGACAATCTGGAGCAAAGTGGGTCGAAGATCGTTCAGGTTAACCGGCAGCTGAGGAGAAGTTATGGTGTAAACTTCAAGATGCTTTTTCTCTCAAAAATATTGTTATAATCATTTGTTTCAGATGCACTGTAATTATTTTCTGTATCAAAATTAATTTGGTGTTCAAAAAGTCTTTTTTTCAAACTTGAGTCTTGAAAAAGAGGGGGTCGTCTTATAATCAGGGCCGTCTTATATTCGGGCCAGTACGGTAATTGAAAGCCAGTTTCAACAGACAGCCCCCAAAATTTCGCCTCAGAGCAAGAAAATGGACTTGCTTGTCTGTCCTTCCTACGGTCCAGAATTGAGCACTTTAAGCCGAGACCCAATCACAGCAGTTTTTTTTTTCCCCAACCAATCTCCTCCAGATAGCATCCGAGAACGAGACCTGTAAGTGGTCTCGGCGCCCCGGTCGATTAAAGTACTTGTTCAAATCGATTAGCGTGCTCGTCGGGCAAGCTAACCAACGATCCCTCGCGACGCCATTTCCCGGCGACGGCTTCCACACTTACGTCAAGTTCAAAGGTCTGCATGGCGGTGCGGTAGGCCCCCGAGACGGGCGTGAAGAGCCTCAGAACCTCCTTGATGACGCAGTCCAGGTACTTGAGGCTGACGATGGTGTCCAGACGCAGCTGGCCTTCGGGGCACAGGCGGCCGTTATGGAGGAAGCCCCTCACCCTCAACTCCTCTCGTAGGCGCTCCAGGACCGGCGGGTGGCGCAGGAGCTGCATGATGAGGGAGGTACTGGCGCTGGCCGTGGTGGCGAAGGCGGCGAAGATCAGCTCGATGGTGGACTCCTGCAACAATGCGCAAATATGTCACCGCGGGAAGTTGGCAAATGGGACGTTTTGTTGGCAGGAAGAGGCGGCCGGCGGAGTCAATGACACGGAGGCTGCGTGTTGCGTGTGTGCGCGACAGGGCCTCCCCAGTTCACTCTGTGTGCGTGAATGTGTGTGTGTGTGTGTACAGGAGGCCTCTTTCAGACCCCTCCGGGGGGAGTGTTGACTTATTTTTGGCGCTGGACTTAACCCAGAAACCACATGGAGAGAGAGAGAGAGAGAGAGAGAGTGCGAGTTGAGTTTCCACAGAATTCCTCAGAATGACTCGAATAGGTAAACAGAGGGCGTGCCCGTACGCTAGTCTGCGTGCGTGCGCGTCTCGTGTTAGCGCTCTCGCACGGATGATTGATGAGCGACGCGACAAGTGCGCCGGCGGGAAGAAAAAAAAAAAAAAACCCCAACCTTGAGTTCCTGCATGGTGAGCTCGGCGCCGTTCTCCTTGGCGCTGTCCATGAGGACGTCCAGGGCGTCGCTGTAGTCTTTGCCGTGCGTGCACAGCGGCTTCTCCCTGATGGCTTTCTCGATGCTCTTCTGCAGCTTGTCGCGCGCTCGCAAGCCCTGCAGGCGCAGGAACGGAAAAGTCACACTCGGGTTTTCCGCGCTGGGTTTTTTTTTTCTTCGGGAGGCGCGGCGAGCGTACCTTGCGGTAGCCGCTGAAGGGCATGTCGATGGGAAGGCTGAAGAGGTTGTTGACAAAGTCCTGGAAGGTGGAGAACAAGTGTCGCATCTCCTCCTCGGAGACCCGGAATCCCAGCAGCACCCTCACCGCCATGGTGAAGGACAACCGCTGGCTCTCCCTGCGGAAAGGCGAAAGCATTCCCGCTCAGGGCGACGCCCGCTCGGGAGTGCGGCGGGCGGCGTTGGCTTTTACCTGTAGACGTTGATGGGCTCGGGGTTGGAGCTCCACACTCGCAGGCTCTCCTGGATCACCTGCTGGATTTTGGGGAGGTACGACTCCAAGGCCTCGTGGCTGAACACTTTGGCAAACACCTGCGAGGGCGGATGGAATGGAGACGGATTAGCGTTAGCGCCAGGAGCCGTTCGGTGGGGGCATCAGAGGGTCGGGTGAGGCCGCGGGTGGATGGCGCCATCGCCCGCATGTTCTTCTTACAGTTGATGGCCGCCATTTTAACCGCCCCAGGAACAAGCGCAAACTATTTTCTTCCCTGGAGTCCGCCCAACTGCGGCGATGTTTATGCGGCGAGATGATTTATACGTTTGCGATGCGACGCACAAAAAAATGCTGACGTCCCGAAGGGGATATTTATACAATCGTGGATTTCATTTCTGCTACGAAACGAAGTCTCCCACATGTGACTTTGTGACAAACGACCGATTCGACTCTTGAGTATGTTTGTGGTCGTGGGGGATAATTACCGTTTGATGGATGTGCATCTTTCTCGAAGCGATTTTCCTTTGAATAAAAATCTTTTTGGTGTTTGTAAATTTGGCCGGCAAAACGGTGCTGTTGTTCAATCCATTTTATTCATTTACTCTGTTCACTGCCTTTGTTTTTATACGTTTGATTTTCACCTCTTGTACAGCACTTGGTACACAGCTGCGGTTGTTTTAACCCCCATGCAGTAATTATCCCAAAATTGGACATTTCGGACACTTTGGACGATTTTTGGACTGTTGGACAAATGGACACCACAGACAAAACAGTGAAAAATAACTCCACGAAGCTGAAATTTTGCATAGGATGTGTATCTATGTCTTGGCCAATTCCCACTGAACATTTTGAGGGGTTGAAAGTGAAAAAAAAATTAAAAGTGAAAAAAGTTGTTGCACATTGGAAGAGGGACATTTTTGGGACAATCCTCGTCGACGTAATACCCTTCATAATACTGCATGAGGGTTAAAGCGCTCTCGAAGTTGAAGTTGAGGATGCTTATCCGGGTATTCGACACAGTATTCCTTTTTTACCAACGCGGGTGTTTAGCATTAGCCACATGCTAACTAAAATAGTTCAAACAAAATGTAAATTAACGATCACGTTTGTCGTGGCGCATTTGCCGGGCATTTCGGCGAGCTTCGTCGGCACGAGATGGCCGCAGCATATCCAGATTTGGGAAAACAAAAATGTTTTTTGGGGGGGTGTCCAAATTGGGGAATCTGCAACATTTTGGGACGTTCCAAACTCGGCACAGGAGGGGAGCAATGTCCTGGGTGCGGGGGGGGCCTGGTTGGGGCAATTGTTCAGCAGTCATTCTGCTGCACCACAAAAACGTGACTGTCTTTCTATAGCCTGCGGCACACGCACGTACGCGCGCACACACACACACACACACACACACACACACAGTGTGGTGTAGTGAGCGACACACAGACACAGTGGTCCTAATAACATCCATATGTCTTAAATTAGGTGCTTTAAGTGCTGTGAGCTGCTGGTTCCTCAAACATGTAAAGACTCCTTTATTCTTTTCGCCGGCCCGTCTTTTGCCTCGCTCCCGCTTTCACCCAAACGTCCACGATCCTTTCTTTCTATTTCCTTCGCTACAGAACCCTCCCTCCCCCTGCCCCCCCCCCCCCCGTACGCTTCCATTTCGGACTCTCCGAACTCCCGTCAATCAATCAACCAAAATGTATTTGTTGTGCGCAAAGTGCTTAACACTTAAGACACGCCCACTCTCGTCACATGCAGATTAGTTCAAAATAAGTGCGGTTACAGGTGAGGAAACACGTTCTCAAGGAGAGAAACCTCCACGCTTTCTCTTCTCTCCACCGCTTCCATTCTCAACTCTACCGACTCCTTCGCTTCTATTCAGGACTGCGCCGACATGGTCGCGCGTGCGTGTGTGTGTGTGTGTGTCGCCTTTTAAGTCCACATTGGGCGAACGCGCGTGTGAGCGGATGAGTTTTCATCTCACGTGGCAGCCCCCTCTACTGGCTCCAAGCCTGCAGGTGCAGCCACCCCCCCCCCCCCCTCTCTTGAACTGCCCCCAAATTCAAGGAGAGCCCTCAGCTGCGTCCCGATTTCACGGCTGGCTCCTGACTGACGTCGACGACAGGGGCTCGTCGGCCATGTTTCACTGACGGCATGTTCAGGTCGCTGCCCGTGTACGGATGTCAGAACCCCCTCCCCCCCTCCCCTCTGCAGAAAGCCCCTCTTTGTGCTTTCCCCAATCAGCGGTCATTACACCAAGTTAGTGCCTGGGGTCTCCAAGGAAGCGCGAGCCCAGATTAGAACCCTAAATTGGAACCCTTACGCTAGTTGGAAACCCTACTTTGAAACGTGAACCCTACTTAGAAACCTGAGGTCACCCATTCTGCGGGCCCGACCCCGTGTGCCGCCACAGTTGACTCCGCCTACCTCCTGGAGGACCCGGCGGGAGAAAGTGAGAGGCTGATTTACAGGAAATGCACCGGATTGCGCCTTAAAGTGTGTGTGTGTGTGTGTGTGTGTGTGTGTGTGTGTGTGTGTGTATGCAAGGTAGGTATTTGCCCCGGGGACGAGGGGATAATGGCACTAAGTGGCTGATTACCTGAAATGGCCCTGGCGAGGAAAAGATGGCGGAAAGAGAGATAATAGGCGGCGTCAGGGAGGAATTAAAGGGGGGGGGGGCTCAGAGTCACAACCTGAGTGGCGGCTCGCCCAGAACACACGCCGCCGTCACCCAAAATGGCGTCACTTTAATTGAGGGGTGTCAAACTGCGACACTGGTCGTTATGGCTGCCGCTTCTTTGGCTTGAGTGGATAACGAGCCGACGGACTTTATGGGCGTACGGCTTCAATTACACCCGTCAACAAATTTGTGCTTTTTAATTAGAAATGCAAGTCAACTTCGCATGATGATTTAAAAAATAATTTTGGGGGGGGGCGCCAAGTCCAAATCTGCCCGAGGTTTTCCTAATCGAAATAAAATAATAATACGATAACAATGATATAATATGTAATATAGAAATATACTGTTTTGGAATATTTATGAAGCAAGGGTTCATCGCTACAAATTACAACACATGGGAAAATTGGTATTGCGCAAACTTGATCGGTCAAACTTCAAAACAAAAATGAAAGCCTGATGTGCTAGACCAGGGGTCGGCAACCCAAAATGTTCAAAGAGCCATATAGGACAAAAAAACAAAAAACCAAATATGTCTGGAGCCGCAAAAAAATAAAAGCCGTCTATAAAACTTACAATGAAGGAAACACATGCTGTATGTATGCAGTAGACTGGACTGTCTCAGAATTGTTTATGTTATTCATTCCTTTATTGTGTGTTCACAAACGCCCCCATAGAATTTATCTTGTGATTTCCTCGCTTGATTTTTTTGTTTTGGTGCGTTATTTTCGCTTTTCTTAGTGTCAGTGAAGTGATCGTGAATTTCCGTTATTCGGAGGCTGTCTTTGAACGCCTCTCGAGTCGAACGAGAAGAGAGAAGGCACGGAGTCGGACGCAGACGTGTCTGTGTTTGTCGAGACTGTTAAAAGCATAAATAAAGTGTACGTTTTAAAAAACCAACACCAAAGCCACAGCCAACATGTATCGATATCTATTTCAGCTATATTAGCCTACTATCAAAATCTTTTTCCTAACACTTTTTTATAAAGCTCCAGGGAGCCACGAGATGACGCAAAAAAAGCCGCATGCGGCTCTGGAGCCGCGTGTTGCCGACCCCCGTGCTAGACAAAAAGTGAGCACGTGTTTTGTTTTTGTTTTTTTACGTTGAGGGACACATAAAACCACCTCGGATTCAAATGTTCTGTTTGCATGTTGAAATAGGAAATGCCGTAGATGGCGCGAACTGACCTTCCTCCTCTTGCGGTGGATGTCGCCAATGCTGTTGGCGAGCGAGTTGGGTCCGAGCAGGGCGGCGGTGCTTTGCGGCCAGTCCACCGTCACCAGCGTGTGCTCGCCCATCAGCACCTTGCGCACGTTCTCGGCGCCCGTCACGCGGATCAGCGGGCGGCCCAGCAGGTGGGTCTTGAACACGTTGCCGTACTTTTGCCTCCGAGACGCGTGGAAACCCGAACCCTGCGTGGGGGAGGGGGGAAGGGTGGGAAAAAGAATCCGGGTCAAGCGGGTCAACGGATGCCATTTGCGTTTCTCGGCTGGAAAAGAGACACGGTGGACCTTCGCCCCGCAAACGGGCTGAAGCGGCTTACCGTGTTAAACGCCAGTACGTTATTCACACGCACACGTGTGGTGGCACACATGCTCGCAGTAAATTCATAAAATTCACAAAAGCGTGCAAAGTCAACAAACATGGCGAGGCCGCACTGTGACAACGCTAACTGGTTTGACCCGGGAGGCCTCTCGGAGGGAGAGAGCAATGTGCCAGCGTCACGCACACGCAGACAACCGCACGACTACTGTGAGGTTTGTCGAACATTTCTCTTATTTGCCTGGTTCTGCATCTGTTGGCGCAGCCCGCTAATATTTGCCGAGGTCACACTCCAGACCGGCAGGCGGCAGCCCCCTTTTGACCCGCTTGCCAGGGCAGAAACCAAAATCGAGGTCATATTTGGCACCGCGCAGTACTTTGTCAAAACACACAATTCGAATGAAATAGCATGTACAGTATGTGCATCATGATAATTCCATTGGCATTGACTTGCTCCTTCTGGTATGCGCACCTTGGCCACCGGGGGGCGGTATAATTCATGCAGACATAATCATAATAATAATAATACCGTATTGGCCCGATTATAAGACGGTGTTTTTTGCATTGAAATAAGACTTCTTCGTCTTATATTCGGGGCCTAGACATTATACCCATTCACGACGCTAGATGGCGCCAGATATCATTGAAGCGAATGCTGAACTTGACTCCCCAGGCCAAAGCGAACCCCTGTCACGAAGAATAAAAATGAAAATAGCGGTAGCACGGAGAGGAAAAATAATAAATAGCGGAAAATGGAGACACGTAGCGACAATCTGGAGAAAAGTGGGTCGAAGATCGGCCAGGCTAACCAGCAGCTGAGGAGAAGTTATGATGTAATTGACATTTCAAAAACCAGAAGCCATTCATTTACGAAAATGATTGCACTTTATTTTACATATTTAAATGTTCAGATATTAAGATTTGAATTGGGCAAAATAACATGCTTTTTCTCTCAAATATATTGTTATAATCATTTGTTTCAGATGTACTGTCATTATTTTCTGTATCAAAATTAATTTGGTGTTCAAAAAGTCTTTTTTTCAAACTTGAGTCTTGAAAAAGAGGGGGTCGTCTTATAATCAGGGCCGTCTTATATTCGGGCCAATACGGTAATAATAATAATAATAATAATAATACATTTTATTTATGAGCGCTTTTCACAACACTCAAGGACACTTTACAAAGACAAAGCAAAGAACAATAAAACCCCAGACACAAAAAAAATCGCGGGTAAGCAGCGGCAGCCAGACGTCTTGTAGTACACAAGACTGTTGCAACTAAGTCATTTTTTTTTAATGCAGAAAATAAATAAATACTTGCCTGTGAGTATTGTTATATGCTCAGTTTGCATGTCACCACGTCAAGGGTAATTTTGTTAGCCCGTCAATGGCATTTTGCATTGTGCGTTAGCATTAAGCTAGCGAGACAAAGTGAAAGTGGTTGGGTTCAATACACGATGTGTATTTCTTTTTGTTTTGTGTTTAGTTTTAAAGCAAACGTAAGTAGTAAATGTAGATTTTTACAGGCACACTGGCAACTCCGCTATGACAACACCTGGCGCTGAGTTAGAAATACGTCAATCGAGAAATTGCATTTTGGAAACGCTTACCAAGCGGTTCAGGAAGGGGGCAAATACTTTTTCACGGGCCAGTCGAAAGATTTTGGGCGGGGTTGGGGTGTGTGTGGAGGGGAAAAGGGGGCATGGTCCCCAAGACTTCACTGTATGGCTCTTTTTTCTCGCGGGCGACACGGCCACTTTCTTTTCGCCCCTGACGTCGCTTTGCACCAATTGAGCCCAGATGCCGCTAATTAGCATTTTGTAATTGTCCTAACCCGCCTCAGATGTGTGCGCCTGCACGCGGTGTCAACGCTTTTGTCTGCGCCGCCGGCGCGCTCGTAAAAAAAACGTGACCCTCGCAAGCCTCCCCCGACCCCCCCGGTGCTGGCATTTTGGAATTTTCCTTTTTTTTTATCGTAACGAGGAGCCCTCGACACGATATTTCTTCTTCAAACTACTGATCGGAGCTGTTTTCACAGCTCCTGTACACTTCCTCTTTTTTACTACGCACACGCACATACTCACTAGGTTGCTGACTGGCCTCTGGAGCCCTCGGGGTGTTTGTGTGTGTGTGTGTGTGTGTGCGTGCGTGTGTGTGTGTGTGTGTGTGTGTGTGTGTGTGTGAGTTGTTTTCCAAGCTACATTTTGCTGCCACATGGATGTAGAGTGGTTTAGTATGTCTGCTTGGCATGCTGGCCTACACGCACGTACGCACCCACACACCCACACACACACACACGCACACACATGCCGTGGAAGGAGAGTTCCTTCAGCAGCCAGACAAGGCTCCCTTTCACACTCCCAAGATACACCATCAGAATGATGCGCGTGTGTGTGAGTGTGTGTGCGTGTCTGTGTGCATGTGTGTGTGTGTGTGTGTGTGCGTGTGTGTGCATGCGCAATACATGACATGTGATTTTCCGTTTCTTTTTCTCCATTTTTACGTTTCCACACACATGTTGGCATCATACAAAATGTTTGCATGTCTTGTTTGTGACAAATACCACACTGTATGTGTACGTGTGTGTGTGTGTGTGTGTGTGTGTGTGTGTGTGTGTGTGTGTGTGTGTGTGTGTAGGCAGGGGTGTGGCGCGGATGACATTTAGCTAAAAAGGTGAGAAGTCGACTCCTGCCTCTCCGTCCCAAATCTGGCAATACACACAGACACACACACACACATACACACACACACACACACACACACACACACACGCTTACGCACACACAAAACACACATGGCTCGCATGGAAAAGTTGTGACGTAATGACGCCACTCTTCTCTCGCAAGAGAACATAACCGCATACAGGATTTGTCACACACATATACACAGACACACACACACACACACACACACACACACACACACACACGGGTGCACAAACACACAAAAGTGAGGGGACACAAGAAAGCCAAATCGTACCACGGGCAACCAAACGGTCAAATCATAAGTGACTCCGAGCGCTCGTCGAGAACATCCCACAAAAGCGCCCGCGTGTCTCTGCCGTCCGTCTGCGCCGCCCACGCCCAGGGTCCGAGCAGCGCTAAAAATACCCCCGTGTTCTGTTGGCCTTGGCCCGCCGGCGAACCTGCGCCGGGGCCTTATAAATGTCCCCTTTGTAGCGCCGTGGAAATGTCCAACAAATGACTCTTTTATTAGGCCATGACAACAACAAAAAAACACAGCTAATTATGTTGCCTTAGATCTGCGTGCGTGTGTGTGTGTGTATGTGACATATGACGGTGATGCTTAGCAGGGAGACAGCGGGGGGTGGGGGGTGGGGGGGGGGTCGTGTTATGGGAAGAAAGAGGGGCACTGAAGCCGCCACTGGGAGCGAGTCACGACAAAACCCGCGCACATCATCCAGTCGAAAAAGTAACGTCAGGTCAAGAAAAGGCGCTGTGGCGTGTCACCGTATGGCAACAGAGAAGCACTCAGAAGCGCTCAAAGTGAAAACGCTCGTCTCCGCTCGCCTTTCACAAACACGCTGAGGAGATTTCAAATGCGCCGAGTTCGTATTGAAGAAGACGGAGGGAAGAAAAAAGCAACAAGTCACCTGCGGTTTAACCCTCATGCAGTATTTTTAAGCGGCTGCATGGAAGGGTATTACGTCCCAAAAATGTCCCTCTTCCAATGTGCAACAACTTTTTTCACTTTTCATTTTTCTTCACTTTCAACCCCTCAAAATGTTCAGTGGGAATTGGCCAAGACATAGATATACATCCTATGCAAAATTTCAGCTTCGTGGAGTTCTTTTTCACTGTTTTGTCTGTGGTGTCCATTTGTCCAACAGTCCAAAAATCGTCCAAAGTGTCCGAAATGTCCAATTTTGGGATAATTACTGCATGGGGGTTAAACTTGCTTGAACGAGACTGAAATTGTCAATACATACAAATTCAAACAATTGAATGTAGAGTAACGATTGTATGACAAAAAAAATAAATAAATATTGGGACAGCCGTGGTGGTTTACGGTATTAGTTATTTTCTGCAGATGATAAAGAATATATGTCTCTGAGTATTGTTTACTGACTGACACCTCAAAAGTGTTACGACATCACGAGATTGGTGCTAGTCGTTAGCCCGTCTATGATGTTTCCCATGATATGTTAGCATCAAGCTAGCTAAAATACTGGATGTGATTGGAGGTGAACAAGTTTGTTCTTTCCACAATGGCCCAGCAGGTGACCAGAGTTTCGAACCCGCCGCTCGCTCGGCCTGATTGACGTCCGAAGCCAAAGTGGGCGCAACGAAGGTTAAAAATGAGGGGGGGCGAAAAAAAAGGGAGGAGGCGGAGCAGGGCGAGGACAAGAGGCGGCCAAAGGCTGCGAGGGAATTCCTTCCCTCTTTTCAGCTGTCAATCATTCAGACGCTGCCAGAGATGCCAGGGAACCCGCGTGTGTGCGCGTGCGCGCGCGCGCGTGTGAACGCCGCGATAGGGGCCTGGACTCGACAATGACCCGCGTCGCCTTTGCGGTCACGCCGTCGCATCAGAAAGAGAAGAGGAAGGAAGGAAGGAAGGCGAGGAGGCGGGAAAAGAAAAGGGGGAAGGCGGAACGAGGGAGAGCGAGAGTGCGACGGCTGCGGAGAAGGAAGAGGAGGAGGAGGAGGAGGAGGAGGAGGGCGGATTTGCGAAGAAGGGCTTCGGATAGTTCAGCCAGAACACGAGTAGAATGCGGCGAGGGCGAGCGAGGGGAGAGAGAGAGAGAGAGAGCCAGAGCGTTGGCCCCTGACCTGAGGACATTTTAGAAAAGGAGATTATGCTTGTTGAAAACGCTCTAAGCGCTCACCCCGGGACCCCCGCTAATACCCCCGACACACACACACACACACACACACACGCACACACACACACACATTCTGCGGCAGCGAGGCGTGCTCCTCCGCCGCATAAACTAGTCTGCACAAACGCAGAAAAGATGGAGGGTGAGACCTGAGCTGGAAAAAAAAATATCAATTCAAGCGCTTGAATTTGGAGATTTGTCTCAAAATACATTTTCCAAAGACTGACAACTATGTCGTACTTAATTGTGGAGTTACAGCATTTAACCGTTTCATCATTTCAGTTTTCGAGATTTTTTTTTGGTAGGGGGCGCAACGTACCTTCCGATAGCCCCCTTGGTGGAGCTACTTTAGAGCGCTTCGTTATCAGCCATAAGGGCACAAACACGTAATGCAGAAAAAGGTAGAAGAGTGCGGGGGGGGGGGCATATTTCAAAGTTTGACTTGACAGTCAGCGTTTTGGACAGAGACTTGGCGGTGACGTGGCTGCTTTTGAGCGCCTTGTTGTCATTTGTGAGAATGCGCGCATGACACAACGATAATCGGGTCTGGCGAATTAATTTAAAAAAATTTTTTTTTACGTTGAAAGACTGAGTTGACAGCCAATGGATGCGGACGACAGGGTTTCGGGCTGGCATGGCGACTGTTGAGCGCCTCGTTGTGCTCGCACATCATCGTCAAAAAGGTGTCGCGTGGGGCGTTTGAGTGCAGAGAAACGGCTTGATTTGTCACCATTTTGAAGCCTCATTTTCATCCACTCGTTTTTTGTTGTTTTATTTTGGCGGGTTTTTTTTTGGGCACACACTTCTGAGTGGCGGGTCAAAATTTACAAGATTTTTATTTCGACTTTACAGGGACGTCAAGTACAAAAGTTTGAGCTTTTACTATCGCGTTCTCAGTCTCTGATTCATACGAAGCACTCTATTTCGACAATGTAACAGCTTGAGAGTTACACGTCTTGGTTTTCAAATGTAGGGGAGTCCAAATAAAAAGTTTACTTGCCACCAACTACTTCAGACACACACACACACACACACACATCAAGTCCCAAACTGAATCAGACCTTCTGATAAAAAAACAAAATAAAATAAGTCTGCCATGTGCTCGTAACCACAAGTGTGCCATGTAGCGCAGTCAGGGAACTTTCTATGGCGAAGACGCAAATGCACAACGGCGGCAGCGGCGGCAGCGAGTTCTGGTCCGTTTCAAACCTCTCCCGTTGCCCGCATCCATGTGGTTTGAATCTGTGTTATGCGGTCATTGCTGGGAAAAGTCGCCAACGTTTTTTTTTTTTTTTTTTTTCCTCCTCGCCGATATGAGGGCGAGTGCTTTGTTGACATGCTAGGGGATTGTAATTTGCCACTTTTTTATTTTGTCTGGGCACGAGCGTCAAATTGTGTCATCATATTTGTGAATATTTGTAACACTGAACTGAAGTTGTGGGAAATACGTGGTGAGCAAATGTTGGCGGGTGTCCAATTTGCAGTTTCGGCGCAGGAAGTAAATTCATTCGGCGAGAAACCGAAAGTCGAAAAACTTTTGTTGCTTTTTTTGTGGGCCGTCTAAATTAATGTGGTGGGCCGGATTTGGCCCCCGAGCCTTAATTTTGACACCACGTTCACATCGTGGGCGCATCGGGGGAGCGAAAAAAAAAAGTTCCAACATGAAATTTCGCGATCATGTTACAGATGAATTCAGGAAATTGTGCTTTTTAAATGTCACATTTGATTTTGCTTTTTGTGTATGTGTGTGTGTGCGTGTGTGTGTGTGTGTGTGTGTGTGTGTGGGTGGGGGGGGGGTTAAATTTGAGGCGTGCAAAATAGATTTGTTCCTTTTATTTTGGCAGAAAATATGTAGCACAGTTGCAAGTTATTGACAGTTTTAAAGAAAAGCTCAAGCTTTTTAAAAAAAATTATTTTAACTAAATTGATTCGTCTTTTTTGCTTGAGTATTTGGTGGTCAGGGATTTTAACTGGCTCCTGTTTTACTTTCAATTTGTGCTAAAAATATCTCCAGAATTGTTTCCATGTGGCCCACGAAAGCAGACGCTTCTTATGAAATTGATTTTTTTTTTCATTTTGACAGAAAAATCGACCCAGAATTTCAAAATGTTCTTGACTTTTTTTTAAAATTAATCCTGTATTTATATCGCTTAGTATTTTCCATGACATCTGACTTCAAATCTAACGAACCTATTTATAACCTGTAAAAAAAGTTTTAGAACACCCCAAATTGTCATTTTTTTTTTCTTTTTCTAATCCATGTAAAGCAGTCCAATGAATAGCGTGAATGATACGACAGTTACTGGTTCATTAAAGGTTAATTTAAAAAAATTATACTAAAAACGGAAAAACAATGTAGAAACTTTTCAACATTTGATACAAAACCCCATGGAGCTCGTTTCGGTTCAACTGGACAGAAACGACACGTCCGTTCCAAAACTTTTGATGGGTTGTGTTTAATCCGAATGAAATGCACGATGAGGTAATTGAACAAGTCGCAATGGAGACCGTAGCACAATTTCAATTTGGGGGCTCCCTTTCATCCATGTTTATTCTGCTATTTAAAAAAAATAAAAAATCCCGATGCGTTTTGGGGGCCCCCTATGGAGTGGCCATCTCCTCATTTCTCTGATTTTCAATTTCTGAGGAAGAAACAAAAACGAGCATCTTTCTCCCTCCCGCGGCCTGCCAATCAAAGCAAGCAGGCGCTCCAAGTCAGCGGTGCAAAGTGTTGCGCGCGCGCGCGCGCGCGCAAACGAAACGAGACGCGAAGCGCGCAGCGAGCCGAGTCGGGCAAACGCCGCTTACCTGCAGGAGCCAGTGGCACGTCTCTCCGATGAAAGGGAAGCCCATGGAGCCCTTAGGCATGGGCAGCTTGCACTTCTTGTCCCGCGTGGCGGTCCAGCGCAGCTGCCACAGCTGCTGTGACACGGCGAGCAGCAGAGCCACGCACAGCGCGCACGCCGCCAGCGTGGCCAGAGCAGACAGCAGGTCGAAGGTGTCGAAGAGCATGCTGGGGCCGGGGGTGGGGTAGGGGTGGGGGGGTCGCGACGAGCTCCTTAGCAGCCGGACCACCTCATGCCGCTCGCATTAAGGTGAAGATGATGAGGAGGATGACGAGCGCGAGAAGGAGGAGGAGGAGAAGGAGGAGGAGGAGGAGGAGGAGGAGGAGGAGGAAGAGGAGGATGCTTCGGCTGCTGCGTCTGTGGGCGCGCGCGTGTGGGCGCACTGTGCGTGTGTGCGTCAGTCAAATGAGTGTTTATATAGCGCGCAGGCAGCGGCCAAGGTCTCCCCCCTCCCCGCCCCTCTGCTCCACCTCCTTCGGCTCCTGGAGGACCCCCGCCTCACCCCACACACCCCCTCTCAGGAGGAGGAGGGAGGGAGAAGAGGAGCGCGCCCGTCGCGTCAACTGTTGAACTAGTCACCTGCGCGCCGGAAGTACGCCAATCTCACGTCAACTTTCCCAAAAGTTGCTCTCTGGGCACCCGCTTGCGTCAAGTGGCGAGGTTTGAGTTCAATCGAGCGGCTTTTGGTTGGTCGACCAAACAATTGAACAACTTTTTTTAGGGGAGGGGGGTGGGGGGGCGCTGCGCAAGTTGACTTGACGGGGCTCAATCTTGTGTGACGTAACGAGAGCCACCCCGTAAAATGTGCGCACCGCGTGCACCGAGTGTTGAGCATCGGATTTGTGCGTCTTTGAGTTTGTGCCACGCGCATCTCTTCGCTCCGCTCCTGCTCGTTGTTGAGACGGAAGCGCAATGTCGCCGCCTGGTGGCAGCCAAGCACACGACAGCGACGCGCGCTAAACCACATCGATTTACTGTATTGAGCGCCTAATTATTATTATCTGGGATATATAGATATATATATAGATAGATAGATAGATAGATAGATAGATAGATACACACACACATTTATTGACAAACATTAAGGAGACACACGTGATTTGTTTTATGCTGTATTCTAGAAACATAACGAGATCACATGGTACACTTTATTAGCTTTATTTTATTCTGCATTGCAAACGAGAATCCCTCCTCAGCTGCTTTCCTTGGATAAATGAATGCGAAGTTAAAAAAAAATTTCACATCAGTTGCTTACAGCCCAATCCTCGCATTCATCAAATGTTTCCCGCGGCCTCGCGCACATCCCATCTCGGCTTGAGTTCGTTCAAGCATGTGTGTGCAAGCGACGACATTTCAGAGAATCAAAATGGTTTCATTTTGCCAAGGTTGTGGTCTGTGTTAGGTCCCTCATTAAAATTTAATTAAAAAGCAAACTCTCGTGAACTTTATGCGAGTCGTAGTTGCACAAATGTCTTGATTGTGTTGGCAAGAGAAGATGAGGTCAATAATTTATTTTTTTATTTTTTTGCTGTCAGGCACAAAGAGGCCCTGATGGGATTAATCAGGACGCCTTCCATCAGTGATGTGACTCCGCCCAGCACCAACAAAAGCACGACATCATGAGGACTCTGGAACGAAGGGAGGATAAGCTCCTCCTCCTCTGGGTAATGATGACACGTTCGTTGACGTTGTTCAAGTGTTGCAACATTTATTGTGAAGTGAAAAGCAACAAATCCCCTTTAGCGTGAATGCATAGATGTCCCTTTTAATCGGAAGAGAGGTGCGACGGCGTCCATTCGGGCGTCCGTTC
Organism: Hippocampus abdominalis; assembly: GCA_018466805.1. NCBI lineage: Eukaryota > Metazoa > Chordata > Actinopteri > Syngnathiformes > Syngnathidae > Hippocampus > Hippocampus abdominalis. The sequence continues at coordinate 28,650,620 of CM031695.1, forward strand.
AGGCGTGGTGCTGTGCGATGAGGTTGCGCAACTGCTTGATGACGGCGTCGATGAGCTTCTGCCTGTCGCGCTCCGTTTTTCGGAACTGCGCGAAGACCACATTCTTCCTGCTGCTCTCCCGCATCCTGGCGCGCAAGACACACAAAGCATAGTGTCGTCCGCTTAAGGAGTTCAAAAACAAACTGACGCATTTTGGAAAATGTCACTTGGAAAGGTAGGGAAAAAAAAATTTGAAATAGGCCTTGATAGCAGTTTCGCCGATCGACACGGAATACAGTGGACGTATCTATTGTAACATGACCTGAAAGGGTCTGAATACACTGCATATAGTTTCATACTTTGCGATATTCATAATTTCCTAAGTCCAGTCAAACCTCAGTTTTCGTCCATAATGCGTTCCAGAAGGCTGTTCGAAAACCAAAACCACGCTCTTTTTAAAATAAAAATGTTTATTGAACACGTCTGTTCACAATGGAAAGCAACACGAGGAAGAGTCACTTCCTCGTGTAAGGAAGGCGAGAGGAGTCAAATGGTGCATTCAAGTGCGCTCAGTTTGTTCGAGAACCGAAATTTGTTCGTCATCCGAGGCATAAAAAAAAATTGGCCGAGAACCGAGACGTTCGAAAACTGAGGTTTGATTGTACCTGTAACTAAAAAAGGGAAGCGTGAGGAGTCTCGGTCACCAAAATACACAGGTGCTGTCATTGCCAACAACCTCTCTAAATATCCACACATTCTTGTTCCGTTTCCTCTGTTTGTGGCAATTATGCTTCTTCCAAACAACCACACGCTGCTACCGTGGTTCAAATTGTTAAAAAAAAAAAAACAGTACTGTATAATGTGGGCGGCCCGGTAGTCCAGTGGTTAGCACGTCGGCTTCACAGTGCAGAGGTACCGGGTTCGATCCCAGCTCCGGCCTCCCTGTGTGGAGTTTGCATGTTCTCCCCGGGCTTGCGTGGGTTTTCTCCGGGTGCTCCGGTTTTCCTCCCACATTCCAAAAACATGCATGGCAGGCTCGTTGGGCACTCTAAATTGTCCCTAGGTATGAGTGTGAGCGTGGATGATTGTTCGTCTCTGTGTGCCCTGCAATTGGTTGGCAACCAATTCAGGGTGTCCCCCGCCTACTGCCCGAAGACTGCTGGGATAGGCTCCAGCACCCCCCGCGACCCTAGTGAGGATCAAGCGGTTCGGAAAATGGATGGATGGATGGATGTATAATGTATGTGGCACCCTGGAAACTAATACAGTCAAACCTCGGTTGTCGAACGTCTCGGTTCTCAACCAATTCGGTGTACGACCAAAAATTGAGTTTTTTATGCCTCGGATGACGAACAAATTTCGGTTCTCAAACAAACTGAGCGCACTTGAATGCACCATTTGACTCCTCCCGCCTTCCTTACACGAGGAAGTGACGCTTCCTCGTGTTGCTTTCCATTGTGAGCGTTAGTGTTCAATAAACATTTTTATTTTAAAAAGAGCGTGGTTTCGGTTTTCGAACAATTTCGGTTTTCGAACAGCCTTCTGGAACGGATTATGGACGAAAACCGAGGTTTGACTGTACATGGTTACAGTTACTCCATTGTAGCAGTATATGCCGCAGAGAGCTGCTAAGTTTCATTTTATTTTGTTAACGGTCGACTTCAGTCGCTCGGTGTGCAACGGGCTTATTGTCATGCAACTTTCTGCATCGTGGGTGGAAAACGCAGTTGCCAAAAACCAAAAAAACACTCAAGCATGGGAGCAACATGCAACTAATTCTGACTAACTCCTTCTGTAGTCAGGTTGGGCGTGTTAGCATTTGGGTGCAAATTGTGGCCAACAGCAGCTCATCACGAGTGCGTTTGTCCCGTTCAATAAACGGGCGAAAGTGTATTAGCGACGCTGGCTCTCCTTGCCCACATGCGAGGGCATTACAGTACCGCAATTCCAACATTTGTTGTTGTTGTTGTTGTTGTTGTTCACGTCACTCAAAACAGTAGCAGGTCAAAACAAAACAACTCATGTCCACACCGCTAGTAGTTTGCGCGTACATGCCGAAAACGATACTCACGGCTTGGGCAACCTGCCGGCACGCGACAAACACAAGAGAGGGAAAAGGAACGAGCTGAGAGAGCTGAGGGACGGACGGGCGCGTGAGGGATGAGGACGACGAGGCCGCGCGGGGGGGGGGAGCGGGGGGCCACTCACTTCTCCAGCAGGGCCAGCGCAGTGTGCGGGTTGACGCGCAGGTACTTGCAGCCGGCTTTGCCGTAGTCGGCCAGGTAGCTGGACCAGTCCCACTGCGTGAACAGCTCCAGCAGCTGCAACAACAACAACAACAACAAAAACAATCAATGACCCACATTTCAAAGTGTTGCATAACCTGCCACCGCCCCCTTGAACCCTGCGCGCGCACACACACGCGCGCGCGCGCACACACACACAATCGCCGCCTTGAAGAACACGCGCGCCGGGAGCCCCAGTGAACTCTGGGTAACACCAAACACACAAGAGAGAAACCATATGTGAGCGAGGGATGAGAGAGGACGAGGGGGATGCAGAGGGATGGCGAGCGAAACCACATGTTGGGGGAAGGGAGTGGAAATACGCAAGCCACTTGGACGACAGCCGCCGGTCGGTGCCTTTGAGCGGGCGAAAGCGCGCGGCGTCGCGCCGGCGCGACCGCTCGCAAACAAAAGTGCCGCAAGACGGCGGGCGGGGAGGCGGGAAAGGTGCGGGCGAGGCCTTCTCCAAATAGAACGCTTTATGTTACCTTTGATGAAGCGTGACACCTTCAAGTTCATGTCTTTTTTTTCTCCATTATTTTATCATCTTTGAATATCTATAATTGGGTCATTGTAAATGATACTAAAATAGTCAAATAAAAATAGGGAAGTAGTGACATCGGGTTTAGGTATCAGGTCAACGCCGGCCTTATTTTTAGGTATCGGGTCACGGTGGCGACTGTCGATACCGGCCACCGATACTTTAGGCAGAGAAAATCCAAAATTGACTTAACGTCCTTGGCAGCAGTTGGCGCTACACTGCGACAGTTCGAAACGTTGGCAAATCATCATCTGTGTCAGAAGTCCCCCCCCCCGCAAGGTTTTTTTCATTGCGTTAAATGAAATGTCAGAGATCAAAAGGTATCGTCTGAAAACGTGTTTAATTTCATTCAATCTAAATCGTCAATAAAATGAGCAGTAGGTGTTCCATCATTAAAATCGATTTACTGTACAGTCAAACCTCGGTTTTCGTCCATAATCCGTTCCAGAAGGCCGTTCGAAAACCGAAATTGTTCGAAAACCGAAACCACGCTCTTTTTAAAAGAAAAATGCTTACTAAACACGTCTGCTCAGAATGGAAAGCAACACGAGGAAGCGTCACTTCCTCGTGTAAGGAAGGCGAGAGGAGTCAAGTGGTGCATTCAGGTGCGCTCAGTTTGTTTGAGAACCGAAATTTGTTCGTCATCCGAGGCATAAAAAACTCAAAATTTTTGGTCGAAAACTGAATTGGTCGAGGACCGAGACGTTCGCAAACCGAGGTTTGACTGTATATTCAAAATAAATAAAAAATAATAAATAAATATGAGTTAAAAACGTTTGCATTCATTTTGCTGTTCAGTTTTTTTGTCACGCGTGATCGCGACTTTCACACACAAACGACGCGTCAATAAAAGTAGGACCGAGAAAGGGCAGAATATTCATTTATCGACAGATATACCGTCCAACGATGAAATGACTCGCCACATGACTCGAGTTGAACGTCAGCAGCTTTTCTTTTTTTTTACGCGGTATTCGCCATTCACACCTTGAACGACGAGTAGCGAGCAGGAAACGCTTCGATTCCGGCGGATGAGTACAAACACGCCGAGTTAAATCATTGCTTAGTGTACTCGAGTTAGATTTTCAAAATAAAATGCTCTGTGAAAAAACGTAACTCTTTTGGATACACATGCAAAAACGTTATCGTCGCGACTCTCGCAAAGATGGCCGCCGTTGCGCAAACAGGAAGCGATTGCGCGCAGGTGGTTTCGGGCCGACCGATAGCGCCGAACAATGAGCCCCACGCCGACGCTCGGGCGCATGCCGGCCGCCTATCGGTCGGAAGCGGCCGTCCCGTCCCATCGGGCGGGTTCCCGAGCGGCGCTGTTGTCATGACCACTGGCTGACCCGTCGTCACGGCGATAAGCCCCGGCCACAGACGGGCCAGGAAGTTGAGGCGGGGGTCGAGAAGAACGCGCGGCGACCTCTCCCACACCGACACAAGCTTGAAGTCATAAATCCCGCAGATAAGAGCGCTTTTGCTTTTTCCGCCGTCATCTCGGGGCGCCGCGTTAGCCCGAGCCGCCGTATGCGCGCGCCGCGCACACACATGTGCCATCAGATAAGAGAGTTGCGGGGGTCTTAAGACGAGTTTCCGCCCTCCCTGGCACCAGTGATCCCGCTGACCTTCCACTGCACTGCGCCCGCGTGTGTGTGTGTGTGTGTGTGTGTGTCTCTCTCTGATATCACGTAATCGTCCTTTACGCCCAGATAAAAGTAGCGCGTATTCTCATATAGCGTATGATCTACGTATAGTAGGCCGTAGAGACCAACAACAAAAAGGCCCGGCCGGATATTCGGATTCCAGATGAGATTTCCGGATAAAAACGCGCCACAACCTTTTGGAGGTGAACTTCATTCGACCTTCAAGCCTTTTTGAAGAATTTTTGATTGATCGCTTTGATACATTCGTTCATAGACTGGGAAGCAAAAAGGAAGTAATTCATAAAAGCTTTTCTACGTGCATCAAAATCGTCGTCTTTTCTGTTTGAAAACGCAGTCACGTTTGCGCGCGCGATCGGCGGGCGAGCATTTACACGTCCATCTGCTGCTCATCCTCCCTTTCGGCCTCTTTCACCCCGCTATTGACGCCCCCCCCCCCCCCCAACCACCCCCTCGCCCGCCAACAACCCCACCCCCCCCCCCTCCCCCCACCCCCAATGTGAGCGCTCACAGGCTTGAAGGAAAGTGTCGGCCTCCCGAGGAGAGCGAGGGGGAGCGAGGTCGAGAGACCACCCTGTACGTATCACTTTCACCTGACTGGACGCTTTCACTAACCATCAACACGCCGCCGCATTCACAACCGGGCCGGAATCGAAGACGACGCCAAAAGCCAAGATGTCGGCCGGCGAGTTATCGGGCGAAGAAACACATTTGCGTTTGCGTCCGCTTTCGCCATCCGGTCACCCCAAGTCCCAAATTCTGACAGTACAAAGAATCGTTCGTTAGCTCCTCGCTAATGTCCACATTAGCGAGGAGCTGCTGTAGACCACAACTCAACCCCGGGCTCTCACACGAACCACCGATCACGCCACTAAAAACGCACACAGTCGACACACAAATACAACAGTGTTTGGTTTTCAAGGGGGATAGATTCATGATACAGTCAAACCTTGGTTTTCGAACGTCTCGGTTTTTGACCAAAAATTTCGAGTTTTTTATGCGTCGGAGGACGAACAAATTTCAGTTCTCGAACAAACCGAGCGCACGTGAATGCACCATTTGACTCCTCTCCCTTTCCTTACACGATTAAAGTGACGCTTCCTCATGTAGCGTTCCGCTGTGAGCAGACATGTTCAGTCAACATTTTTATTTTAAAAAGAGCGTGGTTTCGGTTTTCGAGCAATTTGGGTTTTCAAACAGCCTTCTAGAACGGATTAAGGACAAAAACCGACATTTGACTGTATTTGAATTGAATCCAAAAACTGATTTGATACACAAGTGCATCACTCAAGTACATTTTCTGTGTCCGAATTTAGGCCCCCCCACCCGCCCCCGCCTTTCAAATCAATCGGAAAATCTAATCCGTCACGTTGATCATCTTGAGAACATTCTTCAAACGTGACACGGACAGAGAAAAATCTCTACGGGAGCAAGCGGCTAACGGGGCCCGTCAGCGTGATTTATCGAGCGTTTCCCCCCCCCCCGAGCGGGCTCGGCGGGCGCGTACGAGGGCGTACGGGAGCGCCGGCCCCGTGTGAGAACGCGGCGGTGGCGCGGGCCAAAGAATGCGCCTGTGAAAGGGGGGGGGGCACATTGGCACATGACACATGACACATGTGAGGTATGAAAAGCTCCTTTTGACATGATGAGAATGGCGTCAAAAACAATGAGCGGCGAGCGAAAAGAAAGCCGAGGACGGAGATGGACGGGAGGCAGGAAAAGGAGGGACGAGATGAGGAAGAGGAGGATGAAGCCGAGGCACTGCATCATCCCGACAGGCGCAGAAAGAGAAGCGAGGCGGGGAGAAAGCCGGATTGTGACAGCGGGGATAAAGGGCTATCCGTCTCTGTCCGTCACCTCATTCATCCTTCCCGCTCCGTCCTGCCGGCCCATCCGTCATCCGCTGTCACGCGCAACAACAAGCGGACCTCACCCGTTCGAGTCCAAAAAACACCCAACGGCGGTTCTCTTTGGCCCGTGTCAAGACGCCGGGCCGGGATGCTTCCTGCCGGGGGGGGGGGGGGGGGGACGACGACGACTCAACAAGCTTCCCAATCTTTTCGGAATTTCGACGCAGACCTCGACACCGCTGATTCATTCTTATTTATTTTTGTGTTGGTGTGTTTTGTTTTGTTTTTTCAATCAATAATCATTAGAATAGAGCTATTGTGTATTTTTTCAATTTTGTCCCAATGTAAAATGAAGGCACAGCAACAAAATTGCAAAAATCAAGTCGTGTCCCAACTGTGTTCCCAAGTCTGCGGATTGAGGTGGACGGGGGGGTGGGGGGGGGGGGCACTTTTAAAGGACGTTTGTCCGAGTAGGGGACGGACACAAGGAGGATGATGTGCTGAAGGATGAAAGCAGTAGGGGAAAAAAAATTCTTTTTTTTAAAAAAAAAAGACAGCAAGGAACGAAGAAGACGACGACGACGACGACGTAGACAAAGACCTACTTGTCTCAAGTCACTGAAGGCCAGAAGCAACGTGTCACCCTGGAAGCCTGCGACCGGGCCGGCTCTGGCAAAACCTGTGGGAAAAACACAAACGGTCCACCCCCGGAGCGAGGGAAGAGAGGAGGAGGAGGAGGAGGAGGAGGAGAGGAAAAAAAAAAAAAGGGAAGAATAAAAGACCTGGTTAGATTCGCTATGCATCAGGACAGATTGGCAGACAAATGACGGGAGGGGGGAGGAGGAGCAGGAGGGAGGTGGGGAGGGAGGGGGGGGGGCTGTTCGAGTCATGTCAGAGAGGGGAGTGTGTGTGTGTGTGTGTGTGTGTGTGTGTGTGTGTGTGTGTGTGTGTGTGTGTGCAGCATTTCATTGTTGTGGTGATGCTGGTGCGTGCGGAGTGCAAGCAGGGGTCTCGGCGTCACTTGGCAAACAAGCCCACTGGGAAGAGGAGAGGTGTGCAAGTGTGGAGTGGAGAGCAGAGGTATCCAAACTTTGCCCCCCCCCCACCCCCCAAAAAAAAGAACTCACAGGGGCCACTATGACATTCTTTGCCGTTAATTGAACGCACCAAAACCAATCCATCAGTGTGTTAAGAGAGATGCAAAACTGTCAATCACGGGCGGAAGCGTCGTATGTCCAAATATGGGCATACAGTCAAACCCCAGTTTTCGACAAAAATTGTCCAGAAGGCTGTTCGAAAACCGATTTGTTCGAAAACCGAAACTACAATCTTTAAAAAAAAAATTTTTTTAAAGTGTATTGAACACGTCTGTTCACAATGGAAAGAGACACACGAGGAATTCAAGTGCGCTCAGTTTGTTGGAGAACCGAAATTCGGTCGTCATCCGAGGCATAAAAAACTAGACATTTTTGGTCAAAAACCGAATTGGACGAGAACAGAGACGTTCGAAAATCGAGGTTTGACTGTATTTGATTGGCCAGTCGCGTACATCGGCCGTTATTTTCACGCATTGTTCACCAACTTCTTGAGCGCACGCCTTGTCTGAAAAGGGGAGCCATGCCACATTCTGTCGCCTCAAGATTCGATGGCTGTAGACATTTTTGGGGGACGGTAACAGGTGCAAATGAACAAAAAAAATCAATCGCTGAAATTCTTGAGTGCAGAAGGAATTGGTCGGCCACAAAAGTCAGCGCACGCAGATTTATTTGCTTCTATTAAATTTCTTGGTCAGCTCCTTTTTTACAGTTATTGCATCACTCTTGGCTCCAAGACCTTCGCGAACGAGTTTGGTAAAATGATATAAACACAGTGGTTTGCTTTTGCGCATTATTGAAGGCTTTGTCCCTCAAATAGCCGGACAATTTGCTGCCGTGAGAATAGAAACGCTGTTGCTATGTGACTTGCAGATGGCGCACATCTGGATTTGTTTGATCGAAAACCAATTTTGTCGAACTTCGCACCCAAACGAGCCAATAATAACGCGTGCCGTGTCAATTGTCAATCTTGGAATACGCCACAAAAAAACGGATGGCGGGCCACAAAAGGCCCCCGGGCGAAGGTTTGGACACCCCTGGTTTAGCGTGATGATGTTTCCACACAAAATGGCGGCCCCGATTACACGCCTGCCATCTCCAGTGACCCCGTGACACACAAAAGGCGGCCTGGCTGCTCGACGCCGACACCGGCGACTCAACTTTTGATTTCCTTTTTTACCCTTCTTTGTTCCGTGATTTCTCTCTCTCTCTTTTTTGCCGTGTGATGTCTGTCACTTCCTTCCTGCGCGGGGCATGATGGCGGCCATCTTTTCAAAGTACGTTTGAACCCCAAGGTTCACTTCTAATCCCTCCTTTTCAGAGTCCACGTTGGTTTTCATTCCCTCACTCCTCTCATCCGTGCATGTTTCTCTCTTTTGTCTGCTGTACTTGTCTTTTTTTTTTCCCCCTCTCACACCTCATTCATTTAATCCTATTTTCCCTCAGCCCCTTTCATCCCATTGTGCCTTTTGTCTCCTTTTAATCCATTTTAAATTGTGCCTTTGGGAGAAAAAGTTCAGATTTTGACCCAGCGGGAGGTGGAAGTGTTGTTTCGCAGCGCCCCGTTTGGGTCAAAAATAGAAACTCCACCTGCAGCCCCTGGGGGAAAAAGTCATGGCTGGATACTTTTAAACCTCCGCTTACTGCGCTACATGAAAATCTGCTGATGAGACAAATTTATGAATTGCCGAATCTGTATGTGAGATACAGTGATCCCTCGCTATTTCGCGGTTCGTTTATCGAAATATTCATGAAAAAAAATAATTAAATAAATACACTTTTCCCATATCCAGTCAAACCTCGGTTTTCGAACGTCTCGGTTATCGTCCAATTCGGTTTTCGACCAAAAATTTCGATGACGACCGAATTTCGGTTCTCGAACAAACTGAGCGCACCTGAATGCACCATTTGACTCCTCTTGCCTTCCTTACACGAGGAAGTGACGTTTGACTGTACACGTAGTACAGTACTGTATATGTTGCTCCATGCGACTCACTGTTGTTTTGCTGACTTTCGCAGCTTCTCGCGGACCGTCAGCGGACTTAAAAATATATTTTTTTAATGTTTAAATATTTAAACTATATTTTGTTATTCATAAACTAACCTAACTTATACATGTTAAAATCTATTAGTATACAGCATTAAGTCATGTTAATTACTTCAAAATTTACTTCTACATGCATGTATACCATTCAATTTGGCCTTATAAATATTATGTACCTATATGGAGGGGGTGGGGGGGTCGCGATTTCGCGGATTTTTGTTTATCGCGGGTGGTTTTGGTCCCCATTAACCGTGATAAACGAGGGATTACTGTACTATTTGTGCCCTGATGAGGCGGGGGGCAAGTAGGCTGGGTTGTGGAACTGGTGAATTGATTATTAGCATCTCTCCTTTCCCCCCCCATGTGCCAGGGCATAAAGAAAACAAATCTGTGATCCTTTGGTGGGGGGAGGGGGGCTGTAGAAGCAAAGTTACGTCACGCGCCGCTCACCTTCACACTCGTCGACGTCGGCGTTGAGCTGGTGCAGCGCCCCCATGGAGATCTGCTTGACCTCGGGGTCGAGCAGCAGCTGCAGCAGCGACGTGGAGATGTGCTTGCACGCCGACATGCACGCCGTCTGTGCCACTTTGCCCTGACCAAGCGCACCAGAGAGACACCGTTAAAAAAAACAAAAAAAAAACCCAGAGGCCGGGCGCAGGGAGCGTAGAAGCATGAAACCCGATCTTCCCGTCCACCCCCCAGTTCACGACGGCTTCACCTCGCCCGGAAATCCAATTACACACGTTGGAGGAACACACACGCCGGATGTCCACGCACACACGCACGCACGCACGCAAACCTCCGGGTCAGTCATAATAGGGTGAGATTGAGCGTGAAACGAGCTAATTGTTTTGACATGTTTCCGATTGACATGCGCACACCAGTGACGGGCCGTGCATTCGGTCGCCGGGCATTCAGCGTGGACCTTAATCCGCCTCTTAATCCCACCACGATCACGATGTAATTCTCAACACCCTCCGCGACGGTAAAGCAGCACACAAACGGTGCCACATATGCCATCGGGAGCAGTTCCCAATCCGTCTATGAGACGATGAGGCAGACCTGGTGAGGTGACCAGGTGGCCTCAAAGTGATGAAGGGCAACAAGGAGACAGCTGACGTGTGTGTGAGACGCCTCCCCCTCCCCTTCCCACCTCTCAAACATTCATCAGGGTGAAGTGATCGCGCTTGGATGTGGTCGCCGGGTGACAAGGATCCTGATGGATCCTCTTGGCGTCTAAACTGCCCCCCCCCCCCCTCCTCCCAGAACTCCCCTCTCAACTCAACTCAACTGTATTTCTCGAGCACTTTCAAACAGCCATCGCTGCACACAAAGTGCTGTACATGGAGCAACTAACATATACACAAGTAAAGCAACAAATCAGTTATAAAGATGGTAGAGAGCACCAAACAGTATCACTAAGATCATAATTTGGGTCATACGGAGTCAAATGCCAAAGAATACAAGTGAGGCGGGTTTTAAAGATGGGCAACGAGGAGGCTTGTCGAATGTTCAGTGGGAGGTCATTCCAGAGAGAGGGACCAGCAACGGAAAAAGCTCGGTCCCCTATGAGCCTCCGTTTAGTTCTCGGTACTTCTAATAATGTCTGGTCCGCAGACCTGAGGTGCCGGGCAGGTGCGTAGGGGAGGATGAGCTCAGAGAGGTAAGGTGGCACGAGGTCATTTAGAGATTTGAAAACAAATACAGTTATACAGTGAAATTCCTCGACAACGAAACCTACATGGGCGAAAATACCCCCTAGTGTGAAAAAAAATTTGACATTCATGAAAGCAATTCCCACTTTTCTGCCCCTGTGTGTGTGTGTGTGTGTGTGTGTGTGTGTGTGTGTGTGTGTGTTTGCATCTGAGATAAAATTTGCTACAGTGAAAAGCCCCCTGTTGTGAAATATTTCTTGCTGCAAACATGATTTCATTGTAGAGAAGTTTCACTGTACCTCGGTTTTCAACCATAATCTGTTCCAGAAGGCTGTTCGAAAACCGAAACCACGCTCATTTAAAAAAAAAAAATGTATTGAACACATCTGCTTACAATGGAACGCTACACGAGGAAGCGTCACTTCCTCGTGTAAGGAAGGCGAGAGGAGTCAAGTGGCGCATTCAAGTGCGCTCAGTTTGGTCAAGAACCGATTTTCGGTCATAATCCGAGGCATAAAAAACTCGAAATTTTTGGTCGAAAACCGATTTGGTCGAGAACAGAGACGTTCGAAATCCGAGGTTTGACTGTAATAGGATCTTGAAAATAACTCTAAAATGTATAGAGAGCCAGTGAAGGGATGCCAGAGTAGGAGTGATGTGCTCCCTCTTACGAGTACCAGTCAAGAGGCGAGCAGCACTATTCTGGACCAACTGGAGATGCTTCATGGAGGATTGGTTGACTCCCTCGTTTGTGCCTTTGCGTCAGAACACACACACACACACACACGCGCGCACGACACAAACGTGCATCACTGCTTTTTGACACGCCGCATGCTGCTGGCTCAACAGTCAGGTCAGAACGTGGCGGGGGTGGAGGGGGAAGTTGAGGGGTTAGCAAAGTGCCACACAAATACTCACCGGCAAGATAGCATGTTCTACGGGCGCTCCCTAAATGGCGAGAGACATAAACCGTAAATACACTACTCACGAGAAGGTTTGGGGCTTTTGGGGGTGACGTTTCAGGAGTTCAGGAACGTATCCAAGCGTTATGCAGTTGGACATGCGCACTCCAACGTTGAGTCAGATTAAGTTGGCCTAGAAAGGTGATTTCAGTTTCGTTTCTTTTGAAATTCCAATATCCCTGAACTTTTAGGGAGTGGTGTATGTATAGTGCGGGGGTCGGCAACCCAAAATGTTTAAAGAGCCATATAGCACAAAAAATTCTGGAGCCGCAAAAAAATAAAAGCCTTCTATAAAACTCAGAATGAAGGAAACACGTGCTGTTTGTATGTAGGAGACGTAATTCTGGACTGTCTCAGAATTGTTTGTTATTCATTCCGCATGCGGCTCTGGAGCCGCCTGTTGCCGACCCCCGGTATAGTGGAACCTCTGTTCATTAATGACGTGGTGCACAAAGAAGTTTTGAAATATTGACTTCCGTAGGATCACCAACTGCGCAAACGTGCAAATGATAATGCCATGCCAAGATCCAATCGTATTAAAAAATAAAATAAAATGAAATGGGTCCTAACACCAGAGTGCTATTCATGACGACGTGGTTTATTTTGCGAAATCTGCCATCGGCATCGTTCTTGAGAACAACATGACTACGTTGTGGGGCTGCAATGGATTACTTCTCTCTCAAGTTATTGTAAAAATGTCAAATTAAAATATCCTGTTTGCGAACAGTCTCATAACGGAAAATTAAGTTTTGTGAAGCAATTTCCCACAACGTAACGATCTCCTCGTGGCCACGCGGCAACGCCACCAGGATATGACTTTTGGGTCCGGGTGTGAGCAACTCTCCACTTCTCTCATTTCAGAGGGTCATGCCACTCAGATTTACTGATCCGCAGCATCCGATCTGCTTAGGCGGCCCCACTCTGTGTGTGTGTGACAGGGTCACGTCCGGGGCTCGTGGGGGTGTAAAGCAAAGCTCCTTAGAAGTGCTGAAAAAAAAAAACTTAGCTCAACTCCTGTGTGTGTGCGTGCGTGTGTGTTCTAATTTCCCAGTCGCTTGATGGGGCAGCAACACGACGACCAGTTCGAGTGCGTCAGTGCCGATGAGCGTCCATGGAGTCAATAACCCGAGCTGCAGTGTAATCTGCAGCTGAGCGCTTTCATTGCGCGGTCGCGGCGCTAACGAGCTTTAGGCTAAAGCGACTAAAGCGCCTCTTAACGGCCCTGTCGACGTGTGGCGCTAACACGCGGCGATACGCATAGACATCCACTGTACATAGAAGCCCGCCTTGAAGGGATAGGAAAGCACGTCCGCCATTTTGAACGTGTCGGATCTGACCCGCGAACGATCCTCGTGACTCGACGACGGCCAAACACAAACGGCGCGTTTAACGATGCGGGTCGATTTTTCTTTGACGGCCGCGGCTTTACTCACAGGCAGGTTGGTGAAGACACTGAAGGTGCTCTTCAGGAAGGCCATCAGGTCCAGCAGGTAGTCGCTGGGCGTCGGCGCCGCCCCGCTGGGCACGCCCGCCATCCAGTCGTAATCGGCCAGCTGCAGGAACTGGTCGATTTTGGCGTTGAGGCCGGTGTAGATCTCCGCCTCGGCCGCGTGGCGAGCGTCCTGCGAGAGCGGACGAGTCGTGACCGGAATACCCGCGAAACGCCGTTATCCGCATCTGCGCGGGCGCTCACCTTAAACGTGGACGTCCCGTACAGCTTGGTGGCGTTGGCCGTGTCGGAGGGGACGTTGGTGATGTTTGATATAAACTCTTCCAGGAAGTGGCAGCTTTGTTCTAGGTGGGTGGTGTTGATGATCACCTGCACCAACTGGGGCGCGAGCGGGTAATCGTCACAAAGTGCCGTTGTCGAGCTAACCACGTGTGAGCACACGGTACCTCGGCGAGGCCGACGTTCTTCTTCTTGATGCCGTAGTGCAGACAGTTGCTCAGGGTTCGGGTTAGCAGCAGGTTGGTGGATTTGCGGATCATGTCATCCACCTCTGTGGAGCTGAGAAAGGTACACAAAACATTTCGTTGGGTTGTACAGCGCCTGTGCAAAAAGCTTCTCCGGTCACGGAAGACATGACACAATTGGACTTTGGAGAATCGCGGCGGTTCCAGCATTGAAATAATCACTATTCGGGGAAATGATGTCTAAACTTGCTCAAGATATTGATTCTCCCGTGGCGGTAAAGGATCACTTCAGGGCCGACAAGAAGCTCACATTTCCTGCTCTTGAGTTCCAGAGCCACTTAGCGAGTCTCCGACACATTCTTGATTTTGTTTGCTCTGAAATGTGCCGCATGTACGGCTGAAGAAAAACAAATATTGGAAGTCCGCTCAAGGTTTTTGCGGCTGCGAGAGCGTCCGTCAGGGGGGGCACAAAGCTCGCATCTCGGGACAAACGCGGCAGCAAAATCCCAATCAAACATGGGAGTCTTACAAAAACACAGACAACTTTTGGCTTTTGTTCTGCGCAAATGTGTGATTGTGGCGAATACACACATTCAGGCCAATTCACTCAATTGTCTGTGCCTGGAACTGAAAACGCACACACACACACACATACACACAAACTTCTGCTCACGCTGCACTTCTCCAGGAATTTTTTTTTTTCCCCTTGCTTTGAATTGTTGGAATGTATTTCGGATTCTTTGACTTTTTTTGGAAACGCTGCAAGTTCTAACTGTAGCTCACACCAGGCAGCGTGTGTGTGTGTGTGTGTGGGGGGCAAGAGAGAGCGGGTGTCAAAAAGTCAACGTCCGCGAGTGAACTTTGGAAGCGCGCAAATCTAGACGCACCGCAGAATCGAATGATCGAATTTCATGACGCGTTTGCGCTGCCATCAGCCACAACAGATGTGCAAGAGGAATGGGGGTGGGGGGGGGGGCAGCACCGCGGCGTCCGGAGGCCAGAGGGCACGTAAGCAGCTACTTAAAACGCTACATATGCTTCCCTAAATGCGAGGACTGGTCGGGGGGGTGGATTACAGGACAAAAGGTGCGAGCCAACGTTGACATCGCAACAGTAGCTGCATCCCAACTGGAGCGAGAAGAGAAAGCGCCAAGATGGACGCGCCAAGATGGACGCGCCCACCCTTGCGCGTCCGAAAAAGCGCCGTCCGCAGCAGGCTTTTGCTTTCTCTCCAAGCCGAGCGAGCGAGCGGCCGCATGTTCTTTCTCAGCGACGCCCGCTCGGCTTCCCGCTGCTCAACACGTTCACGCCCGCGCCATTCCAGCGCGGAGGACGTCCCTTTTCACCTCCCGCCTTGTCTTCACGTCGGCCAAATGCTCCCCCCCCCCCCCAAATCTCGACGGGGGCCGCTGATTAAATCGCAAAGGTCGGCGGTTCTTGATCCATAAGAACCGCTGACCTGCTCTGGCAAACTGTGAACTTCAACACGAAAACCAGTTTCACTTTCAATCCAATCAAACATCTTGATTTTTAGACCATAATCCAGCAACTGCTACTACAGTGAAACTCCTACAACGAAATCATGTTTGCAGAAAAAAATTTCACAACAGGGGGTTTTTCACTGGAGCAAATTTGATCTCAGATGTAAACACACACACACACGAATGTGTACACACACACACAAACGTCTATGTACACTTACGTTTCACTTGCATCAATTTCTAGGATAATGTCTTTTATTTTGCTTCATTTTGATCACTTTTCCCCTCTCTTCCAGCGTCTTCTAGCAATTTTAGCAATGCGACATTCTTGCTGCGTCTGAAACTTACAATAACAAATACTTCCTGGACTACTGCGCATGTGTAAACCAGTGTGGTGGTTGCTGTTGCCGTTTCCGAACGAAGGAGTAGAGGTCGCTGTTGGATTAGACTTTGTTGTAGTGAATTTCGTCGCGAGGCAAGAGCAGAGAAAAATATTTCGTATAACGCAACAGGGTTTTTTTTTCGTTGTATGGGGGGCAGGAAAGTGGGAATGGTGTTAATGCATGAAGATTTTTTCACATTAAGAATAAGAATAAGAATAAGAAAACCCTTTATTTGTCCCGCACTGGGGAAATTTGCATTAGGGGGTATTTTCGCCCATGTAGGTTTCGTTGTAGAGGAGTTTCACTGTACAGTCAAACCTCGGTTCTCGAACGTCTCGGTTCTCATCCAATTCGGTTTTTGACCAAATATTTCGAGTTTTTTATGCCTCGGATGACGAACAAATTTCGGTTCTCGAATAAACTGAGCGCACCTGAATGCACCATTTGACACCTCTCGCCTTCCTTACACGAGGAAGTGATGCTTCCTTGTGTTGCTTTCCATTGTGAGCAGACGTGTTCAGTAAACATTTTTATTTTAAAAAGAGTGTGGTTTCAGTTTTCGAACAATTTCGGTTTTCGAACAGCCTTCTGGAACGGATTATGGACGAAAACCGAGATTTGACTGTACTTTCTTTTATTGCTCTGTTTTGTTCTATTCTGATTGTGCTATTCTTGAAATGCTTGAAAGTTCAATTTGATTTTAACTGAATGTGTGTGTGTGTGTGTGTGTGTGTGTGTGTGTGTGTGTGTGTGTGTGTGTGTGTGTGTGTGTGTGTGTGTGTGGCCAAGTCCCAGTTTTGTGGAATCCTCCCGCCGCGCAGTCCCAAGATGTTCCCTGATTGCTCGTCTCCTCAGTGGAAAAGTAGCCGCTTTGTTTGAGTTCCTTCTTACATCAAGCGGAACCAGCGGTGCGCGCGGCCGCGACGCGCACCCGCGCAACCCGTTTCCAGCGCGCGCGCGCGCTTCGAGATCAAATTCGGATGGCCGTCAGCGTCGCCGGCGCAGCTCCACCTCGTGGTCAAATTTCGGCCTTTCGTTTGCGATGACGGGGGACTCGCGCGGCCCCCCGCCGAGGAAGTGACGCTTTTTTTTTTCATGGTCAGGTTGAGAAAGCGCCGTTTGTATGTACAGGGTAGGCCGGGAGCAGCCCTGCGGAGCTCCGCGGCGCGGGAAGAATGTTGATGAGGCGGGGAAGAAAAGGGAGAAAAGGAGCAACGTGTACCTGAGGTGCAGGTCTTCAGAGTACTTGAGACAAGCGTAGATGAACTCTTTGAGCTGGCAGTAGACTTTTGGCACAAACTCAGAGAAGGGAAGCTTCTTGGGGAAAGGAAGCTGCAACACAACACAACACATTTTCATGTCAATTGGAAATCTTGGATTCGGAATTGCGCGCCCAGAGCGCCCTCTACCTTCTCCAGCTCGGGGTCTTGTAGGGGAAACTGCGAGGTGTAGTGTCTGTACTCCTGTTCCGTGGACACCGGGATGGGACTGAAGTTGTCCTGGTCCAGCACCTGCCTGTGGAGGAGACGCAGGTGAGCAAAACGTCTTTTCTGCTGAGGCCACCAGAAGTCAGCTACAATCATCCCACAGGGGGCAGGAAGGTGGTGGTGGTGGTGGTGGGTGGGGGGGTCGTTTTAATGCTTGAGGTTTTCCTCCCCATCCCACCCCCCACAGTCCCCCCCCCCCCCCCCAGTCTTTCATCACCCCCTTTCTTGTTTGGCTCTCGAGACTTCGGACGTTCCAACGTTCCATGGAGAGGCCATGAACCGGAGAGTGCTCCCTCTCCAACAATGCAACACATTCCTGTGGCTTTCCCGTGTGTGTGTGTGTGTGTGTGTGTGTGTGTGTGTGTGTGTGTGTGTGAGCATGTGGGGGGGGGGAGAGAAAGCAAGGCGTTTTGAGCCTGTTTGTTTGTGCGCTGGCTCTCCAAGTCCCAATGGTGTCACTGCACAGACGGAGGAACAATGGCGTGCGGTGCCCTCGCACACATCTTGTGAGGGGCACTACCCATCCTGAACGGTAGAGAATGTTCCGGACGTCGCTTTAAAACACTTCCTGCCTCTGGATGGTCGTTACACTTCTCAAAAAACAAAAAAAAAACGGGGACATTTCCCACAAACTGGTTGGTGAACGTGCGACCTTTTTGAACCTTTGCGGCAATCCCCGAGGGGAGGTGAGGAACGTGTCGGCCCACCTGAAGGTGACGTTCCATCTCTTGAGGAGGATCTCGCCGTACTGCTCCCTTATCTCCAGCAGCATGTCGAAGAGCTGAGACACCGGGAAGCCGTAGCCCTGCGCGGAGAGGAAGCCGCAGCTTGAGCATTCGCGCGCCCGATTGCAAAAAATGCAGCCCGTCGTCACGGCAACGGGGCGTTCCCATTCAATCCAAACGACTTCTCCGGTACCTGAAGCGTGTCGGCAAAGAGGACGATGAGGTTCTTCAGATCCAGCACCAGATCCGGATCGTCACAGTAGGACTGAGAACACAGACGCGAGCGTCAGTGCGGCCCCGCGTGGCGTTCGTCGACGGCAATTTGTCAGGCGTGTCCCTACAGAGTGCGTCCTCAGAGCGGCCACGATTTTGGACAGCGCCAGCTCCCACAGCTCCTCCACGTAGGCTCTGTTGACCAAACCTTGCGTGGTGTGAAGCACGTGATCCTCCACCACAAAGAACCTGAGAACAGCGCACGCCGCGGGTGACGTCACCGTCCTCTTTGGGGAACGGCGTCGCGTCGAGTCGAACGAGACCGACATACCCGACGATCTGATTGAAGTACCGTCTGTAGCCTTCCAGAGTTTCATGCTGGAAAAGCCAAAAGGGGAGTACAAACATTTGAGATATTTGACCACGCTTTGGGTAGTGTTTTTTTTTTTTTTTGCAGCGTACCGGTCCAAGTGTCCTATTAGTTACGGTGTTGTGCGTTATGGGAGTGCGGTTAGCGGTGTGTGGACAAAAAAAAAAAAAAAATAGAGTGATGTGATACCATGTTAGAGTGCGGCTGCAGCACGAGGCGAGCCTGTTTCCTCCGTTGCTTTCGGTAGTAGTTCTCAAACACGTCGCGCAAACCCTGCAACACACATGACAGGAACAAGCGGGAACGTGCTGTGGTGTTAAAACCCCTCGGATCCGGTTTTATTAGTCACACGGCTGGAAACAAAATGGCACCGGTAGAATAAGCGGACGGCTAGAAGCAGGGGTGTCAAACTCGATTGACATTGTGGGCCACATACGGCCTCGGGAGGTGTCAAGTGGGCCGGACCATTAAAATTATACCATACTCCGCTATAAATAATCAAACTATCATGTCTTTCCTTTGTTCTGATCAAAACAGTGTGTCCCCTAGGGCATAGGTGTCAAACTCAGGTCCTCGTGGGCCGCTGTCCTGCATGTTTTCCAAGTCTCCCTGTTGCAACACACCTGATTCAAATGAGCAGGTTCAATGTCAGGCTTCCGCAGAGCTTGCTGATGATCTGATCATTTGAATCAGGTGTGTTGCAACAGGGAGACTTGGAAAACATGCAGGACAGCGGCCCACGAGGACCTGAGTTTGACACCTATGCCCTAGGGGATACTCCATGAATTGCACCTTATTAAAAATATTCATTCCATGTCTTGTATGCATTTTTTTCACTTTTAAATGATCCTGCGGGCCTGATCAAACCTCCTTGGGGGTCGGTTCCGGCCCGCGGGCCGTGTGTTTGACACCACCGAGCTAGCATAAAATGAATGACGGGAAAATTTGAGCTAACGCGCGCCTGTTGTTAACTCATTCAGTCGCAGCCAATTCCGGACCAAGTCTAAAAAGACGTCTAAAAACGTCTTTGGGAGTGAATGAGTTAAGAGTCTGACTAACACTTGGCGTCCGACATCCAAACTAAAAGCGCGCTGCCCTCTGAACGCTAGTATCTCCCTCTTCCATGACGCAGCACCTTATCGTGGCCTGAAAACAGCACCGGCGCTTGCTGTTTTTTTTTTTTTTCTGGGGAGGGGGGCACACAGATAACACCAGCAAGCAGATAACAAGGTCAAGTGGCAGGGATGAGGGAAAGTAGTGTGCCGTGTCAGGAGAAGGTGCTGAAAGATTTGACCTTCTTCACCTCAGAGGTCTGGGGTGGGGGGGGGGTGGAGGAAAAACAACAAGGCATTAGTATCACTAAGTGATGTCAGGCCACTGTCGGCTACTAGCGCGCCGGCTAACGCGCGCACTAAACCTTTCGCTGACCCCTTTCCTCGCCGTCATGTCACCCAGTTAGCCTCTCTCTCACCCCACTCTTCCCTCGGCTCCCTCCCGCCATCGCTCACTTTCTCCTTCCTGTCAAAGTTCATGCACTTCCTGTCCCCCTGCCAGAGAGCACGCACACACATACGGTGAACAGAAACAAGTCAACCCAGTAGGATGTGTTGGCCCGGTCACAACCCCAAAAGAGCCTGCAGCCGCGCGCACACAAGATGTGGAGCGAAACCAGTCATGGGCCCAGGCAAACACCTCCACCCATGTCGCCTTCGCTCCGACTGACATCACACACACACACACACACACTGCGGCCACCTGGTTGGAGCTCGGCCAGACTCTTCTTCATCTGAACTTTTCCCATCAGGCTGCAACATGTGATGAGCCACCGTCTCTAGTCACTAGCTCGGAAAGGAGAAGCTACCCAAGTGTCGGCACGTGGGCCGTCATCATTTCGCGGGGCCTTTTCGACGCCGCCCAGTACCGTATTGGCCCGAATAGAAGACGGCGGCCCTGATTATAAGACGACGCCCTCTTATTCAAGACTCAAGTTTGAAAAAAAGGACTTTTTGAACACCAAATTAATTTTTATACAGAAAATAATGACAGTACATCTGAAACAAATGATTATAACAATATATTTGGGAGAAAAAGCATGTTATTTTGCCTCATTCAAATCTTAATATCTCAACATTGAAATATGTAAACTAAAGTGCAATCACATTCGTAACACATTCTGGTTTTTGAAATGTAAATGACATCATAACTTCTCCTCAGCTGCCGATCTTCGACCCACTTTTCTCCATATTATCGCTACGTATCTCCATTTTCTGTCATCTCTTCTATTATTTTCTTCTCTTTTCTTTCTTACCGCTATTTTTTATTTTTCTTCTTCGTGCTACCGCTATTTTTATTTTTATTCTTCGTGACAGGGGTTCACTTTGGCCCTGGGGGAGTCAAGTTCAGCATTCGCTTCAATGATATCTGGCGCCATCTAGCGCCGTGAATGGGTATAACGTCTAGACCCCGAATATAAGACGACCCCCACTTTTTTTTCCTATTTCAATGCAAAAAAACACCGTCTTATATTCGGGCCAATACGATAGTCGGTAACCCAACTTGAGAGATGAGCTCACCAGCACAGTGTAGATATGTAGACAGCGGTAGACGGGTGAGAAGTCCACCAAATCTTGAGCAGCGGTCACCTGCAAACAGGCAAACAGGAAGTGCTTGTTAAATGTCCGACTGGGTAAGGTCATCCGCGTGAGCATACAACAACAAGGAGGCACCACGACATTCCTGAGATGAGGGTGAACGCGTGCAAGGAGAGGAAGAGCAGGTAAAAAAAAAACCTTGGAGGAGGAAAGGAGGAGTACAAAGGGAGCGGAGGAACATAGGAAGAAGAGACTCAAGGGGACAGCCGTGAATGACGGGAAGGGGAAGACGTGCCAGGGGCAGGGACGGACGGCGTAAGGTTGGCATCGGCGCCGACGCGGCCGTAACCCCGGCGACCGCGGGGTCAAGCCTTTGTGGGAGCCAAGGCTTCAAGCAAGTTTACAGGACGTAAATAAGCCAAAAGGGACAACAGGGACCTGCGAAGAGAATGGCAGCACCAGGGTGACAAGTTCAGCCGCATTGTGCTTGGCCTTCCTTGAACGCGAACACGTCGGCGGCATAAAAGAGCTCGGATCCCGCCAGGGGCGACTTGAGGAGTTCATTGTCCCCACACTTTGGCAATAGTGGCACAAGTTGGGAGTAAACATCCTCGTTAATTCCCACATTCCCATTAATGCGCCGCTATTTGTTTCGGCTTTTCACTTGGACGCGCGTTTTCACATTTCAACAGCCGAGTCCAATTGTGTAATGTGTGCGGCTGGCTCACTTGGTCAGCCTCCTCTTCATCCTCCAAATCCAGGATGCCGGCGTTCGGTTCTAGCCTGCCGTTGCTCTGCGTGACCCCGCCGCCCGCCGCCGCCGCCGCCGCCGTCTCTCTCCCCGAGCGCCGGCCGACGGGGGCGCGGGCCTGCGTGGAGACGACGGAGCTGTCCAGAGAGCGCCGCAGCTGGGCCTGAAAGCAACAAATCAGCGGCAACGTCACCGATGCTTATTTTCCTGGCGTGGAAAACGCGACATGCCGGTCAATGTCAGTGACTGAATGAATTCAGCAGGTCAGAAAGAGGAAAACTCCAGACGGAACGCCCCCCCCCCCCCCGCCCCCGACCGGCGGCGAACTTGTTCGCCGACGCCGCATGCCGGGTGCGACCGCTCCATTTTCTCTACGATGGCGCTCCGCGTCGACCCAGCGGGTACTCTCCGCCACGCGCGCACGCATGTGTGTGTTCAGTAACTAAATACAGGTAATCAATCTTCTTCCACTTCACAGACCCAACAATCTGTTTCCCATTACTGTGTGTGCGCGCGCGCGCGTTTTTCGGACTACCGAACACTCAGCAGAAGCCAGAGCTGCTCGTCTTTCCTCCAAGTAAATATGCAAAGAGCAGAGAGAGAGAGAGAGAGGGGAATACATGGAAAGATGAGGACATGGAAAGATTGGAATGAAGGCGTTCGGGGACGGGGGCGAGAGCGTGACCGAACAATAACGACAAACAAGAGTCACATTTGAAGCGCACGGAATGTTTTAAGGAACCGCCTTAATCCGGCCAGCGGGTTGAATAATGAACGGTGTTGTCTGCATTTATTTATTTTTGCACTCAAGCACATCCGCCGGAAAGGTCGGATTTGCCAGTGTGAGCATCCGATACGGGATCACGGATCTCGATCGCGGGGACGGGTCGGCCTTATCCCGACTGTGTAGCACTTACACAACTGGGCACAATCATGCAGCTTGAGTGCTGGCTCCGCTCGCTGTGCGGAGGACTCGACTTGGGATGTGATGAGGGTGACTCGAGAGTTGGAAACGAAAAACACCTCTTGGTCATTTTCAGAAACGCTCCGGCGTGCGCCATGTGACGTCTCCGGCACGACTGAGAGTCAGCCCGCTTCTCCTTGGAGGGCTCATCTGTCCATCGCCAACCATTCCTTGTCTGTTCCCGTCCCGCCCCCCCCCCCCACTACCCCCCCTTCATCCTGCACTTTTCACCCGACAACATTCCCCAAATAAACAAGAGGCCTCACTTTGAGCTTCCTTGGCCTTGGAAAACACAAAAACAATGAACTAAGTGCTGACAAGCACGATTTCTGAATGTGTGTGTGTGTGTGTGTGTGTGTGTTTGCAGACAGCATTGTTCCATTATGAGAAATATGTGAGGATACGTGATGACTGGTGTGTGTGTGTGTTTGTGCTCCCTTGTCAACACGTGCAGAGGTAGTCCTCTCGTCCCGACATACCTGCCTGATCGCCGTCTCGCCGATCTTGTCCGAGTGTTTTCGGATGCTCTCCAGGAAGTCCTTCAGCTGGGTCATGGCCGTGTCGCGGATCCGCATCCGCAACTTGGGAAGGTTTTCCGCCATGATGGCGCAGAACCGGTACTGGCCCGCCCTGGGAAGACATGTTTGCTCCAGCTGCTCCGAGGTGCGCAGCGCCGGGTAGTACCTAACATACACGGAAGAGTTTTTTTTTTTTTTTACAAATCTCAGACTTGGGGGGATGGGGGGGGGGAAATTAGTTCAATAACAGAACACACACACATATTTGTTCATGTGTCAACATTGGCTGACCTTACGCTGCTCTGTGCTCTCGGAGGGGACCAAAAAAAAAAAACACACACACACACACACACACAAACAAAGCATTCATTTATGAGCAGGGAGACTTGTGTCTTCAGGTCAGGGCCAGGCCATTTGAAAGAAATTCCCAGTCCTCTGGCGCCACCTCGTGGGTGGTTGGTAAACTACCTCACCTGCACACGTTACATGACCATATAATACAGTCAATCCTCGGTTTTCGTCCATAATTCGTTCCAGAAGGCTGTTTGAAAACCGAAATTGTTCGAAAACCGAAACCGCGCTCCTTTTTAAAATAAAAATGTTTACTGAACACGTCTGCTCACAATGGAAATCATGGTCGAAAACTGAATTGGACGAGAACCGAGACGTACGAAAACCGAGGTTTGACTGTATTCGCAAGGAATAAGGACCAAACACTGCTGTGAAAAGCAAAAATGCAAATAATTGATAACCCCCCCCAAATCTTTTTCATTAACTGTTCAAATTGTGAAGCGGTTCCACCGACAAACACAAAATGGTGAATTTGTGAAAAAAAAAAAAAGTATCAGTGACAGTCACAATCAGAGATGAAAGTCCTCCGGAATTTCCCGGAATTCCGCGTTTTCAAATTTTCATGAAAATTTCTCCGGAAAAGTAAGGAAAAATTGCCTAAAATTAATCCGGATATTAGTTACTAATAAAGTCAAACCTCGGTTTTCGAACGTCTCGGTTCTCATCCAATTCGGTTTTCGACCAAAAATTTCGAGTTTTTTATGCCTCGGAAGACGAACAAATTTCGGTTCTCGAACAAACTGAGCGCACTTGAATGCACCATTTGACTCCTCTCGCCTTACTTAAATGAGGAAGTGACGCTTCCTCGGGTAGACGAGGAAGTGACGCTTCCTCGTGTTGCTTTCCATTGTGAGCAGACGTGTTTAGTCAACATTTTTATTTTAAAAAGAGCGTGGTTTCGGTTTTCGAACAATTTCGGTTTTCGAACAGCCTTCTGGAACGGATTATGGACAAAAACCGAGGTTTGACTGTATCCGGATTAATTTTAGGCAATTTTTCCTCAATTTTTCATGAAAATGTGAAAATCCAGAATTCCGGGAAAATCCGGAGGACTTTCATCTCTGCACAATGGAATTGGAGGTGAGCTTCAACTGGATGCGACTTCCCTTTTCTTTTTGACTAACTCAAATGAGTTCACTTTTGCAGGTCATATAAAGGTAGTACTCCCTGCTCATCGGGCATCCCCTTTACGTTTTGGTTTTATGAGACGCTGCGCCGTCATACCTTTTGGCGTCCATTTGCTCCTGAAGGCGTGCGTACATCTCCAAGACTGGCACACAAAACAGGTTTTATTAGGACCTGATCGATGGCGTGTCAATGTGGGTGTGTGTGTGTGTGTGTGTGTTTACCTGGCAAGCAGTGCGTCAGTTTGTCAACGGTGGTCGCAATATTCCTCTGTTGCACTCGACACTGTCTCAGCTCCTCCATGGAGCTCATGAGCTGCACAAGAGTAGAAGAAGTTGTGAAGAAAGGTTTTGTGGGTGTTTAAGATGCTGGTTCTGGGACTTGCCTCTTTGCCGTCGCCCTGAATGGACCGATTGGTCTCAGTCACCTGACTCTGCAAAAGGTAAAAGGAGCAAAAGGTGAGCGGCAGGGCGACGTCCCCCCTTTGTCACCAAGTCTTCCCTCCACGCTACCTTCAGCTTCTGCGCCTCACCGCGCACTTTCAGCAGCTCCGTGATGGAGTCGACAAAGCCCTGGAAGTGATGGTTGCACATCTTCTCGATCTCGCGGTCGTGGTTCCTGATCCGGGCGTCCAGCTTGGCCATGAACAGGCTGTGTTCCTGGCCATCGTACACCGACCTGGCCAACACGACGGGGGAGAAAGGTCATGTAATTTCCTGTCGGGAGGCAGACCGGAAGCACGAGATGGTTGGGAGGTGTAGGAGCAGGAAAGCCACACGCAGGCTCACGGTGCCATTTTGGGCAACAAAGGACGCAATTCTTCCTGTGTTCTTTTCCTGTGTGCACCTGTGCACGGCGTAAATCCCCCCACCCTCCCGCAGGACAGGAAGTGGCCGACTTGTTGAGGAGTACAATGGAGAGCCAAGTGCTTTTTTTTTTTTCACTCAAGTCTCTTGTGTATGTGTCCACCGACTAAATAGGATGCGCGATGACCAAGTTCCTGAAAGATCCGCAGCACAGGCAAGCCAGCGAATGAGGAAAGCATTAATGCCATCGCTGCTATTCGATTGGCCGACTCCAAACACATCAGAGGAATGTTGCTGCCTGTCTCATCCTGCCACAAACACCTCCTTGTTCAATGGAATGAGGAGTTAAACCAACTGTCATAACAGTTCCCACCCCTGTCTTGGTACACGTGTGCCCCCTATAGGCCGTGAGCAGCATACCGGATGACGTCTATGCGCGCTATACGCTTGCATTGAAATGTATCAATTGATCGATTATCTATACCGCACGTATACTGGGTCGGGTGAGCTGTGGCCTTTCCCAGTCAACATGCAGGGCACAGCTAAAGCAGCATTCACAGAATGTATAAGTATTCCATTAATGTAACGTGGAAGGTTGGAAGTCAGATTCGACCCCCAGCCTTCAGAACTGTGAGGCAGACGTGTTAATCACTACCGCAACGTGATGGAAGATGTGCTTTGACGACCTCTGACGCCACAACTTAGTTCCTGAACTAGACAAAAGAATAAATCACGCCATTCTTCTATTTGACACAGTTGGCAGAAAGGCTTTTGCACCTGACAGCCACTCAAACAAGTGATCAGTGGCAGAGTAGCCGTCTTTCAATCCAAGTGTTGTGAGTTCGACTCCCCCCCCCCCACCGAACTGCTAGATCCGACAGCAGTGACCAGAATTGTAATCAGTTAGCACAGTGGGCTAAAGTTAGCCTGCCAACATTCATCTGTGGACAGAAGCACAATCGCCGAAGCCGAGCTCTATCCGTTTAACATCAGCTAAGGCGTGTTTGCTAGCTGTCCGATAATGGACGTAGACGGTACAAAGTTTTGGGCGACGTAAGCCGGGCGACCTACCGCAGCGTCGGCCCGATACAGTTGGTGTCCGTGCTCTCGATCTCGCGGAGAATTCGCTCGTGCTCGGCGGCTGTCTCCACACTCGCCATAGCGCATGTTGCTCCGGACGGTTCCGAGCTGAGCTGAGTTGAGCCGAGCTGAGCTGAGTTGAGCCCGGCGGAATGGAGTAGAGTGGAGGAGCTGGGCTCTGTGCGTCACGTCGCGCCGCCGGGAGTTGCTTCGATGTGCAAGCTCGCGGCAGCCCGAGGGAGCGGAGCTATGCCGGGTTCTAATCACATTATAAACACGTAATGGGCTCCTGGCGGAGCATGACCAACAAAAAAAAAGACCTAATATGTCTATATACCTATATGTTGTTTCCATTTATTTACGTTTCATCTAAACTCCATTTGAATACAGTGAAATAATGTTCTCATTTCCAGGAATGCAGAAACATTTTATCTGGTTATTTTCCTCGCATGGTAAGTTTCGCATGGCAAACCAGCGCTCTTTTATTACTTTCAAAATATAAATACAAGACAGGCCACGATTCAAATACTGTACAAGGTCTCGTAACATTTTTATAGTTTGAGCTTTTGTTTTGACAGGAGGACATCCGGCCGTTTGTGACGTCACCCGCCGGTCTAAAAGGAGAGCGCTCGAGCAAGTTGTCAACTTGTCATGGAGGTAAGAATGACAGAATCATGACACACAGCCAGAAGAGGCAGAGCCTGACTCAAACACACAACTGTTCCCGTTAGATTGTGCTCGTTGTTCGGAGTTTTTGACGCCTTAAAAAGCACTTTTTTTCAGCCCAAGTTCAAAGTCCGCGCGTGATAAACTGTCTAGACCAGTGGTGCCCAATACGTCGATCGCGATCGACCAGCCGATTGCAATTTGTGGTGATCAGAAAATGCCACCATTTACACACACACACACACACACACACACACTTTCTTTGACACCACTGTATAACTTAACCCACAGCTGCATTGTTTCAGGCTGTAAGGTGAAAACCCGTCGAGGCTGATTATTCATGCCTTGACAAGCCAATGTATCCCACCGACGATATCAACCTTTAAAGGCCAGGCCAGACATTTTTACTTGATTACGTCAGGTTTTCATTCTACTTATTTTTTAAATTGGCAATTAATCACCCCTTTTTGTTACCATACTTTTTCACTAAAAGACCACTGCCGTTCTAATGTTTTTTGTGGTTAGTGATTTGATCTAATCCCTCACGATGATGGACCTTTCACCAGAGTGACCACTGCCCTTTACCAATATGACCTTTCACCAGAGTTGAACCAATGAATATCACAGGACCTCTTCCAGCGAGTTGACCCTTCGACATCAGATTTTGTTGTTGTTGACTTGAATGCAGGTGTGGATCGATCGCATGACGCACGCACACAGACAGGTTTGCGCATGCGCAAACAACGGTGTCTTCCCTGCAAGCTAGTGAGTTATCGTTTCATTTAGAAATTAAATTGAAGGGATAAAATGTGTGAGGGTCCTGGACCGAGTAAAAAGAGGAAAACGTACTACTTCCATACGGAATGGGAGGAGGAGTATTTTTTTACGATGTCATTTTCAAAGTGCGTTTGCCTCATCTGCCTGTCCAACATCGCTATTCCGAAAAAGGGAAACGTGGAGCGGCATTTTCGGACTGTGCATAAAAACTATAACATTGACTTCCCTCCCAAAAGTGATGTGAGAAGGAAAAAATTAGCGGAATTAAAATCTCAATTGTCCGGGGAGCAATCATTTTTCATGCAGCCACCTTTGAAAGCAATGGCAGCCACAGAAGCATCATTCCGGGTAAGCCACTCAGTCGTTATGCACAATAAATTATTCCAAGATGGAGAAATGTTGGAGGAGGCATTTCCTCAATATAGTTATATATAAATGTATGTTTTGTAAGTAGCTCGCATGGTAAAAAAAAAAAAAAAGTGTGGGCACAGCTGGTCTAGACTCGCTGTTCATTTCACAATATTGACTGATGGCGATAAGGTGGCGAACAGAAATGTTAAAACCAACTGTGACTGCAAAGTACACAAACTCCGCAATGTAGACGTTTTCGAATGAATATAGTCGCCTACCAATTGTCTCTGAAAATCCAGAATTTGTGAAGTACCCTATGTCATTGGACTGTTGTTAATTAAAGAGCTGATGATTGTTTGTTAAAGGCCGATGTTGTTGCACAAACTCTAAAACAAAATGTCGTAATTTCGAATCCATGTGTTGCACATTAGGCAAAACATTTTTTTTTTCTTCTGTGATGCAGCCCCAAAAGAAGCTGATCAACTCTGCAGAGGACTGCGTCGACGAGGCTCTCTGCGGCCTGGTCAGGGCCTCCAGCGGCCTGTCTTTGCTGCGGGGCCACCGGGTTGTGCTGCGCTCAGACCTGGACCAAATCAGAGGCAAAGTGGCCCTTTTGTCAGGAGGAGGGTCGGGACATGAGCCTGCACACGGGGGTACGACTGACACCTCTTGAGCAGCCCACACAGCAGTGTCTTCAGTTTCTTTTGAAACATTATGTCCAGGTTACGTGGGTGCTGGTATGCTGTCAGCAGCAGTAGCAGGGGCCGTGTTTGCATCGCCGCCTCCCGCCAGCATCTTGGCTGCCATTCTTTGCCTGCACAGCGCCGGTAAGATGACCCGTTGTCCTCATTCTGCTGTCCTCGACATGATCAGAAGCACTGGTATGGTTTTAAATGATGCCTGTGACGATTCAGGAGCATCCGGGGTCCTTCTCATCGTAAAGAACTACACGGGAGACCGCCTCAACTTCGGGCTGGCTGCGGAGCAGGCACGCAACCACGGCGTGGATGTCGACATGGTGGTCGTCGCTGACGACTGCGCTTTCACCTGCCCCAGTAAGGCCGGGAAGAGGGGCTTGTGTGGCACTATTCTCATTCACAAGGTGATAAAACAAACACGGGCATGTCGGAAAAACACAATCGGAGGATATAACGACACTTTACCTTTAGCTGGCAGGTGCTTTAGCAGACGAGGGCTGCTCATTGGTCCATGTCGTTGCCAAGGTGACGGAGGTTTTGCAGGGCGTAGGTGAGGCTCGTGTGGCAGGTGGCGCCCATGTGTTGGCCAGCAGGAAACGGCGTTGTATTGTGATCCAGGTACACTGGGAGTCAGCCTGTCTCCGTGCAGCGTTCCAGGCTGTCGCCCGTCTTTTGAGCTTCCTCCAGGAGAAATGGAGCTCGGCCTGGGTGAGCATGGAGATTGATGTACCGTTATCCCCCGCCACTCACATGGGAGTGAGAATGGGGAAAAACTGAGAGTTGTTGACACCCTCTAAAAATGTGTTATTTTGTAATTGCCCAAACATTGGTGCAATATATACCCACATAAAAATTAAAACTCAAAAAGTCATTTTACATTACCTTCATAAATAAATGGCGTGCATTTGATTTTATTTGGAAGAGATGTACCAGAAGTGGTGATACACCATGCAAAAATAACAGTCCGATATTACATAGTTCTCACCAAACACGTCTGCTTTTTAAAAAAAAATCTTTATTGAACAATACAAACTCGTCTGAGGAGTGAAGTGGCGCATTCAAGTGCGCTCAGTTAGTTCAAGAACCGAAATTTGTTCGTCATCCGAGGCATAAAAAACTCGAAATTTTTGTTCGAAAACCGTTTTGTACGAGACATTCGAAAATCGAGGTTTGACTGTATCATGATAACAGTTGGGAATAGTTTCCGGGAAACAGCAGGGAAAAAAAAGAGGAGGTGAATTTGTGAGTAATTTGACATAACTGCGCCGTTTTAATTAAAAAAAGAAGCTTCACTTCCTTGGATAAGTGCTGTCCATCTCTTGCAGGAATCCACGGGGAGCCTGGGGTGAAAAGATCCAAGGTGAGTGGCAAGGTGTACAAATCCTTTGTAGATGTCATCTCTTGTTTTTTGTCCACCAGGTGGCGACAGCAGACGAGTGGTGTCAGCCATGATTGATCACATGACCAATGCAAAGAGTCAGTCGTGCTTGCACCTGTGGAAGGGTAGGCCGGGCATCCCGCACAGTTGGCACCTCCCGTTTGTGATTTGTTTGACACGCTCTCGGACGCAGGTGACGCGCTCGTCGTCTGCGTGAACAATCTCGGAGCACTGTCACGACTGGAAATGGCCGTGGTGACTCGGGCTGCCATCACATGCCTGGGTAATGATTGCACTTGATAGCGTGCTGAAGAGCAAAAAATAAATAAAAAAATCCTGTAGCACTTATGGTCTCCATATGCTGACAGAAAATCGTGGGATGAAGGTTGCCAGGGTGATGTCCGGATCCTTCCTGACGTCACTGGAGATGGCTGGAATGTCACTGACTTTGCTGAGGGCCTGTCCGGAAATACTGAGACTCTTTGGTGAGGAAAGACGCACATTAAACAGGCAATGATATACAGTGAAACTCCTCTTCAACGAAATCATGTTTGCAGCAAGAAATTTTTCACAACAGGGGGTTTTTCACTGTAGCAAATTTGATCTCAGATGTAAACACAAACACACACGTATGTTTTGTAGCCATTTTAGCAATGCAACGTTCTTGCTGCGTCTGTAACTAACTAACAAGTACTTCCTGGACTACTGCGCTTGTGTAAACCAGTGTGGTGGTTGCTGTCGCCATTTCCGAACGAAGCAGGAGAGGTCGCTGTTGGATTAGATTTTGTTGTAGTGAATCTCGTCGCGAGGCAAGAGCAGAGAAAAAGATTTTGTATAACGCAACAAGGGGGATTTTCGTTGTATGGGGCGGCAGGAAAGTGGGAATGGTGTTAATGGATGAAGATTTTTTTACACTAGGGGGTATTTTCGCCCATGTAGGTTTCGTTGTAGAGAAGTTTCACTGTATTTAAAAAAAAAAAAAAAAAAAGCTTTGTTGATGTTTCAAATTCAGCGTTATATTGGGCGCCCGCCAGATCTTGTTTTATTGTGGAATGTGCCTACGTGTCCAATGCAGAATTCCCAACACAATGATCATATTCAACGGGAGCAGCTACATTTGAAGCTGACAATATTTTCCTCCCCTTCTTATCGAGATGCCAAGACCAGCGCCCCCGCCTGGCCCAACCTCAGTAACGGGTGTACGAGCGGCCGCAGCTACCTCACAGAACCGCCAACAGTGCCTGCAGGGGCGCATGACGATGTGTTGACTGAAGGTTCATTTCCTGCATGACGGCTCATGGAATAATTTGTGTGTCTGTACTTCTTATTTTTTCTAAACATATGACTAGCCATGACTAGCCAGAAGCTGAGCTGCACTGTGTTTGTTTACACCTAGCCTGGGATACCCATAGAGTCCACCACCTTTACTTCCCGCTGAATTTCTCTCCTGCTAGGACCCCAAAGTCCTGCGATGCGCAAGGTTTTGGAGAAGGTGTGTTCTACACTGTTGGAATACCAGGAAGAGCTCAACGCGTTGGACCGTGCTTCTGGGGATGGCGACTGCGGGAATACTCACGCGCAGGCTGCCAAAGGTGACCACAATGCAAAAAAAACCCACAAAAAAAGCACACAACGCTTGCATGCGAAGCAGAGGTTCTCAAACTTTTTGGGTCTTAACACTTTGACAGGAGCGACATTTTTCCAAGGATGCCCTCATAATCCTATTGACAATTAAATTTGTTCTCAAATTAAGTTATGCATTTTTTTTTCAATGACGCAGCATCATTTATTACATATTGGTTTTTTTAACCCCAAGTTAAGGCTTGCAGCACCCTTGGGGTCCCCGCGCCCCAATTTGAGAACCACAGCTGCAGCACATTGACAAAAATGCTCCCTCAGCCATTCAGGTGTGGCTCCAGAGTCATGTGGTCCCCGGTTGCCCCGGGCAACTGCTGTCTGCCCTAGCTACAGTGGTTCAGGAGAAAATGGGCGGGTCTTCGGGCGCTGTAAGTGTTCCAGTCTGCTCAATACAAATTTATTTTTGGTGGGGGGGGGTTCGTTTTGGGGATTTTGCACATATTGACACACTGTGTTATGACAGTTGTACAGTTTGTTCCTCACGGCAGCGAGCGGACACATGACCGGGGGGCGGAGCCACGCCGCAGCTTGGGCCAATGCCGTGCATGCTGGGATGCAGGCCATGAAAAGGTGGGTGATGTAAAACACAACAATGCGGCCAATATGCCGATCATCAGGTAACTAAATTTACCAGCGTGTCTACTTTCATTCAACAGAATATCAGATTCGTATTTAACGAAACAGACCCTGACAGAATCCGATCGCTATTAACTCTAAACTGGGTCCATTTTGATTCCAACAGATACGGCGGTGCTGATTTAGGAGACAGAACCATGGTGAGTCACTTGCAAGTGGCACTTTTTTTGGTGGTTTGGGCCAACTGTTTTTGTCTCCTCTCCCACCACAGTTAGACGCCCTCTACCCTGCCGTCGACGAGCTGATGAAACTCAACAGCACGTCCCCTGGCGGAGAGATGGCCGTCCTGCATGCTGCTGTTCAGGTGCGGCCAAAAAAAACATCCCCAAGCTCGCGGTTGTGCAAGAAACCTAACAGATTGTGCCGCTGTCCAGAGAGCGGCCGTGGGGGCCGAATCGACTCGCAGCCTCGCAGCCAAGGCGGGCCGCGCCAGCTACATCGCAGCTGAGCGCCTCACCCTCCCTGACCCCGGGGCCAAGGCTGTCGCCGCCATTTTGAACGCTGTGGTGCAGGCCCTCGAGGAACAGTAGTGGTAGAAACGCACCATCGCAGCTGTGAGCACAATTAGAACCTTGTACAAGTCACGTTATTTCACAAGAAATAAAGTGTAGAATAGATGCGTGCATTGACTTTGTACACACACAGACACACACACACACACACACACACACACACAGTAAATATTTCATGTGGGATTTCCTGGCTACAAATGTCTCAAATGTTATCCAAAGGAATGTCTCACTAAGAAGAAAAAAAAACAAAAACGTTCACACAAAAAGTGGAGGGAAGGACATATTCCATCCATAATCGATAATTGTGCACCATGTGTACCTGCATTTGCCCCGAGGCTCAAAAGAGTTTTTTTGCTAAGCTACCTCGCAAGAGAAAGAACAGGAATTGTTTTGGCCAAAATAAGGTGGAAGGTGCCTGGTTCTCCCAACTCAACCAGTCCGGCCACATTTGAGCCGGGAAGCCGAGACTCGAGTGGGCGTGGCGTCAGGGGAAAATCACAGTCGTCGCACACCCTGATTTCTCACTTTGTCGACGGGTTTTCCAGAAGAGCCACCTACATCCCCGAGGGCCGCGTCGATGCCAAAGACCACCCCGTGAAAATCAGGTACACGCTTCGACCCTCAGTAAAGTGTCATAGAATCAAGTGGAAATGGAAATGTACGCTTGTCGCTCGGAACTGGTTCTCGTCCGAAGAGGAGAGCTGGGAGGGAGCCAACAGGAATTTGTCGTTGGAAAATAAGAAACCGAACAAACGTTTTCATTCCTTTTGTTTCACTTTAAGTCGCCTTTTGTGGGACGCTGACAATTCCTAAAATCATTCAGAATCACTTTCGTCTAGGTTTTAAGTGATTCCCTGAAAGTTTTATCGAAAATATAGATCAACAAAATGGGGTAAAATGCTCAGGTGCATTTATTCATCCTTTTTTTTTCTGAATATATTCTGTAGCTGGTGTGGACAATAATCACAAAATACATTTGATAGTGTTGTGTGACTAACTTGCCCCGCTATAACAGTGCCAAATGTATTGTTGGCGACGTCACGGGACAATTTGTTGACTCGGGCTAATTAGGTCATCTTGCCAACGGTGTTGTCTTGTTTGTCACTTTTGAGCTGCTGACAAATGTAAACAAAACTTTATTTTGAATGGCGATGACCAGCATGACAACAAGCAGCACATTGGTGACTTTGTACAGAATGTCACCTTCAAGGATGCGATTAAAATCTCACCCCGCTTCATTCCTAAAATCTTCGTTTCAATCCGAATCAGATTGGAGCGGCGGTGTGTGTGTGTGTACGTGTGTGTGTATGGGCACCTTTGCAGTTGCACACTTGACAATCGTCTCGAGCGTGGGATAGAAGTTATTAAACGGTGATCTTAATTTGGATCGGTGAATCGATGTGGGAAGGTGCAGTTCTTTTCACCTCAGGCAGCTGGCAAAGGTTGAAGCCTTTTCGTACACAGCAGCACTTTGGAACCGTAGACCAGGTCTTCGTTACATCTCAGATGGATTACTGTCATGCACTTTACTTTGGACTCAGCCAGCATGCCCTCAAATGTCTCAAAATGCTGCTGCTCATCTCTTACCTGGAACACGTAGGAGGGAGCATATAACTCCCTGGCCTACTTTCACAGGCTGCCAGTACTCCTTAGAATAAATTTTAAGATTTTGCTCTTTGTCGTTTGAGTGCGTCTGTGGTTAGTTTGATTACGTGATGTGTTTCTGCAGGATGTCCTTATATGGTAGTCTGCTGTCAAGTGATCAGTTCCAGTGCTCAATCTGCTTGGACATCTTCAATAACCCGTCGTCAACGCCGTGCGGCCACAGCTTCTGCGTCACCTGCATCAACCAATATTGGGATGGGGCCAAGGTAGGTCCATGAGGTATCCCCCGAGCCACAAATCCCCTGCCGTGCCACTCTCAAGCCTGGCCATGTGTCCTTTTGCAGGTTTGTCAATGTCCTCTGTGCAAAAGGACCTTCCAGAAGCGTCCGGATCTCCAGATCAACCGGACCCTGCGCGAGATCACCGAGCAGTTCAGGTCCATGTCTGGGGGAGGGGCAGAAGGAGGAGGCGTGGCCAAAGAAAAGAAGGGAGCAAAAGGGCGACAGTGCGCCATGCCGAACGAATTGTTGGACGAACTGACGAGGAAGCTGCCTCGACCTCACGCCAGCCTGCCAATCGGCAGCGAAGACCAAGGTCAGTTGACGCTATTGAGTCTGCGTGACAAAGTTCAAATGTGTGTGTGTGACAATGGCGGCACAAATATTACAATTTAGGTTGTAAATGTAAGTCAGAGCTTTTGACAGTAAAGTCATACCTCGGTTTTCGTCCATAATCCGTTCCAGAAGGCTGTTCGAAAACCGATTTGTTCGAAAACCGAAAGCAGGCTCTTTTTAAAAAAAAAAAAATCTTTATTGAACACGTCTGTTCACAATGGAACGCTACACGAGGAAGCGTTACTTCCTCCTCTACCCGAGGAAGCGTCACTTCTCGTGTAAGGAAGGCGAGAGGTGTCAAGTGACGCATTCAAGTGATGCATTCGAGTGCGCTCGGTTTGTTCGAGAACCGAAATTCGGTTGTCATCCGAGGCATAAAAAACTCGTGACATTTTTGGTCGAAAACTGATTTGGTCGCGAACAGAGACGTTCGAAAACTGAGGTCTGACTGTATTACAATTTACGTAGGTTGTAAATGTAAGTCAGAGTTTTTGATAGGATGTGGATTTGACAAATCTGTGACAATCAAGGTGGCGAACCCAGTCCCGGGAACCCTGTGGCCGCATCGTCTTCAGTCCCCGTTCAAAGTCCGATCTCTGCAATAATTGGCGCAGGTGGACCACCTCAAGTCCAACCCCGCTCGGCCGAGTCGTACGGCCGAAGGAGGTTCACCGTGAGCGGGGCGGCGGACAGCCACAACGTTCCTCTCTGCGGCATTCACCACAGGGGGATCATGGTAGCCAAACACGCTCGTTTGCACGCTTTGTGTCGACGGCGGCGACACCCATCATCGCGGTCTTTGGTTTCAGATTTTCTGTCGGACCGACGGGGAGTGCATCTGTCCCGAGTGTGAGGCCGAGGTGCACCCTGGTCACGACACAGTGACGGTGGAAGCAGCGTGGGTGGACAAGCAGGTGGGCGAACAAAACACACACTTTTCTTAGATGGTGCAATGCGTGTGGCCACGGAGAACTGCCTGGTTTGAAGAATGACCTTGGCACACTTGCAGTTATTTCCAGGTGTTTGATTTTGGTTAAATTGTGGTTTGGGCAGTATAGGCCAGAGTATTTGTGTGTGTGTGTGTTCTTGTACTTCTGACATTGTGAGGACCAGCATGAGTTTTTAACCAACAGAGTGAGGACATTTCTACAAAGTGAGGACATTTTGGCCGGTCCTCACTTTGACACCCTCTAAATCAACTCTGTGTGTGTGTGTGTGTGTGTGTTCTTGTACTTCTGACATTGTGAGGACCAGCATGAGTTTTTAACCAACAGAGTGAGGACATTTCTACGAAGTGAGGACATTTTGACCGGTCCTCACTTTGACACCCTCTAAATCAACTCTGTGTGTGTGTGTGTGTGTGTTCTTGTACTTCTGACATTGTGAGGACCAGCATGAGTTTTTAACCAACAGAGTGAGGACATTTCTACAAAGTGAGGACATTTTGACCGGTCCTCACTTTGACACCCTCTAAATCAACTCTGTGTGTGTGTGTGTGTGTGTGTGTGTGTGTGTGTGTGTGTGTGTGTGTGTGTGTGTGTGCGCTTACGCAGGCCCAGCTCAAAGAGATGGAGGCGCAGACCCAGGAGATGATCCAACAAAGACTCGTTAAGATTGAGGATATCCGCTCATCGGTATCCCAACTGGAGGTCCGTCAGCCACGCACGCGCTTCGCATTTTTGGACCCGTTCCGCTGGAGGGAATTGTCCGTCTGTTTTGAGAAGTTTCTTTGGGTTATTTTGTGTGGTACAAGCTGGTGGTGGAGCGGGCGACGATGGGCAGCGTCTGCATTTTCTCAGCGCTGACGGCGGCCATCGAGCGAGCGCAGGCGGAGCTGATGAACGTCATGCAGGCCAACCGGCAGACGGCGGCGAACCAGGCGGACGCCTTGATACGGCAGCTCGAGCAGGAGTTGGAAGAACTGCGGCGGCGGGAGAGCGCTCTTGCGCAACTCTCGACCACGGATGACCACCTACAGGGTGTCAAGGTGAACTGTGTTACGGAGGGCTCCTCGAAATTCACGTCTTTATCCGAAATTTATTTACGACGGTCTCGCCCAGCTTGTCTGCGAGTTTCAGGTTTGGAAACCGCTGTCAAATGACTAACGCTAACAGATCCCGATAGATGGCGATGTTGCATCACATTGTACAGTCAAACCTCGGTTTTCGAACGTCTCTGTTCTCGACCAAATCAGTTTTCGACCAAAAATTGCGAGTTTTTTTATGCCTCGGATGACGACCGAATTTCGGTTCTCGAACAAACTGAGCGCACTTGAATGCACCGTTTGACTCCTCTCGCCTTCCTTACACGAGGAAGTGACGCTTCCTCGGGTAGACGAGGAAGTGACACTTCCTCGTGTAGCGTTCCATTGTGAGCAGACGTGTTCAATAAACATTTTATTTTAAGAAGAGCGTGGTTTCGGTTTTCGAACAATTCGGTTTTCGAACAGCTTTCTGGAACGGATTATGGACGAAAATCGAGGTTTGACAGTATATGAGATCAGCACATATTTTGAGTTGAAGATTAGGTGGTGAACTTTCAGCCTATGTCGGTTATGAAATGCCAACATGTGGGTGTCGCAAGTTGTTTACTTGGGTGCTTTCAGTGTTTTTCCGTTCACACCCATCATTTTATGCGGCCCGCGAAGGCAAATCAAACATGGCAACTTCCATGATGCTTGCTAAAATATGGACCAAAATGTCAAATTCTCATATGTCATAAATAAGAGAGATATTGTAAGCATTTTTTTTCTTGCCAAACACCTCATTACAACAACTTAAACAATAGTTGAATAAATCGTTATTCTTGACTTTTTTTATATGATTTCAGTCAAAATGGCCCTCCAAGGGAAACGGTAACTAAAATGTGGGCCCGCGACAAAAATGGGTTTGACACCCATGCTCTAAATTGTCCCTAGGTGTGAGTGTGAGCATGTGTGTGTTACTGACACATGCCTTCTATTGTACCTCGTAGTTTTTCTCGTGCACCACAGTAGTTTACTAGTAAGGTTTAATGTGTCCTGGTAAGCTAAAAGGGTACTTGTCGTTTCAAAAAATGTTACTGGTAATGCAGAGTCATTCTACTAGTTTGCCCTAGTCGTTCTTCAGATGTGCTGTGGCGTCAAAGGGCATACTCGTCCCTCCATCAAGGCAATGTTAAAAATGATCCAACTTGATTCTGCCCCAGAATTTCGCCACGGTCACTGCTCCTCTACCCACCAACGATTGGTCGGGTGTCTCCATCACGTGCGATCTGGGGATCAACGCCATCTACAGGTCGTTGGCAGGCGAGGTGGAGAAGTTCCAGGAGCAGCTGAGGGGAATCATCGAGACGGGTGAGCCTTTTTCCTGGTTGCGGATTTTGTCAAGACAATGTTGCGGGTCGACCATCGCGTTTGTAACACAATGGGGTGCCGCAGGAACTTATGCAATTTCATTTAATTGGTCTGGAAACGTCAAGAATGTCGCTCTGTTCATCCGTTGTTTCATTGAAACTCTTCAGGTTTCACGGCCTCATCACTGGAGACCAGTCCAGCGCGTCCACAGCCCAGTGAGTGTCGCACCGTAACACCAGGGATGTCCAAAGTTTTTCCAGCGAAGGCCGCATACAGAAATAGAAGGACTTTTGTGTTTTAAGAAACCAGCTAAAACCGATTCGAAATGCTGTTGATCAGCATATGGGGACGAAAAAAAAGTTTCGGCTTGGTGTTACTGCCGACAAAGCAAAAAGTTTAGTATCCGTTTTGTAACATTCAACTAAAAACATTTTTCATTTTCAAAAAAACATTTTTTATTTAGTTTTTTTTTTTAAATCATGTAACAATTTTGTAAATTATTTTTAGTATTTAAAAATATGTAAGTAGTGTGATTTCTGTTAATATTCAAATTCATTTTTAAACAAAAAAGTGGCAATTTCTTATGAACCTTTTTACATGTATTTCGACGTATAATAGCTTGTAACTTTGAATATACATCGAAATGTGTTCATCTTGTTGCATTCAATTTTTGTGACGTGGTTTTATTTTATTATTACAATATGAAGTTTTATTGTCATATAAAAACGTGCCTCAGGTCTAACTTTGGACAACCCAGGTCCACACACACGCACACACTTACTGTCCCCCTCCAAAAGTATTGGAACAGCAAGGTCAATTCCTTTATTTTTGTTGTGCACTGAAGACATTTAGGTTCCTTATCAAAAGACGAATATGAGACAAAAGCTCCAAAGTCCAACGCAATAAAGGACTTCATCAAGGGGAAAACGTGACAGGTCAATCACTGGACCTAATCCCAATAGCGCCTGCATTTCACCTCCTGAAGAGCAGACTGAAGGGGAAACCTCCAGAAACAAGAACTGAAAGAGGCTGCAGTAAAGGCCTGGAAAAGCATTTTAAATGAACCTTGCAACGGTCTGGTGAAGTCTTTGGGTCACTGGCTTGATGCGGTTATTGTAACTCAAGAGTTATGCCACCAAACATTCAATGCTCAAAGTTCATGTCATTATCTCCGTTCCAATACTTTTGCTCTAAAGTGGGTTGCTAAACATTATGTCGATGTACTACCATGACATAAATGCTCGAATTCTAAACGTTCGTCTGATATTCATCTTTTGATCGGAAACCCAAATGTTTTCCGTGTACTGTACGGCAAAAACAAATGAATTGAGCTTGCCGTTCCAATACTTTTGGTGGCGACTGTATATAATCAGGGGTGTCAAACTCATTTTTGTCGCGGGCCACATTTTAGTTACCGTTTCCCTTGGAGGGCCGTTATGACTGAAACCATATAATTGATGACGATTTATTCAACTACAGTATTGTTTAAGTTTCTGTAATGAGGGGTTTGATCACAAGAAAATGCTTACAATATGTCTCGAATGTATTAAATATGAGATTTTTTTAAATTTTGGTCGAGATTTTAGCAAGCATCATGGAAGTGGACATGTTTGATTTGCTTTCGCGGGCCACATAAAATGATGTGGCCGGCCAGATCTGGCCCCCGGGCCTTGAGTTTGACACCTGTTGGTATATATTTATTTACAGTATACACACACACACACACACACACAAGCTCTTGTGGCATCCTAACATGTCCGCTTCTCCCCAGGGATGAGAAAGGTGCAGGAATTTGCAGGTAGGGTGACCAAGCGCCGCACACGTGCTCGATCACATGCAGCCCCTCAGCCTAACATCCGCCTTTTTTCTTTCCACGTCCCGCAGTGGACGTCACACTGGACTGCAACACGGCCCACCCCAGACTGCTTCTGTCCGACGACATGAAGAGCGTGAGGCGTCGACGCTGTCTCCCGGAACGGGGGTTTTGAAGAGCCGTCCCGCCTCACGGGGTTGTTCTGCTTTGTGCAGGTGTGGTGCGGCGACCGGCACCAGCTACTTCCGGACAACGTCGAGCGGTTTGATCGCGTCGTGTGCGTCCTGGGGAGGGAGGCCATCACCTCCGGGCGACACTACTGGGAGGTAAGCCCGCACGTTCGCCGTCATGACGTGCGGCGGCGGCGTCTGAAAGCGTCCTCCGCGTCAGGTTCAAGTGGGCGGGAAGACGGACTGGGATCTGGGCGTCACCAGACAATCCATCAACAGGAAAGGCAAGATTGACGTGACGCCAACTAATGGTTACTGGTTCCTCAGTTTGAGAGACAAGTGAGTCATTAGGATACTCAAGTAAAGCTAATACAGTCAAACCTCGGTTTTTCGAACGTCTCTGTTCAGTGTTTGGACCAAAAATGTTGCGTTTTTTTATGCCTCGGATTACGACCGAATATAGGTTCTCGACCGAACTGAGCGTACTTGAATGCGCCACTTGACTCCTCTCGCCTTCCTTACACGAGGAAGTGACGCTTCCTTGGGTAGACGAGGAAGTGACGCTTCCTCGTGTAGCGTTCCATTGTGAGCAGACGTGTTCAATAAAGATTTTTTTTTTTTTGAAAGAGTGTGGTTTCGGTTTTCGAACAAATCAGTTTTCGAACAGCCTTCTGGAACGGATTATGGTGGAAAACCGAGGTATGACTGCTTTTGAGGGAAATTTCAGGGTGAACCGAAAATACACTCGGCTCAACTTTATTGATAGAGCACTTTGAAAACAACCACAGCTGCAGACAAAGTGCTGTACATAAAGTCAAGAATATTATACCGGTCAACAGGAAATTTCAATCAAATATCATTTTGATGCTGATTTAAAAAAAATGTCTTTTCACCTCTATAAGCTTGCGCAATGCAAATTTTACAATTTATAGGTCTGACATTTAAGGAAAAAAAAATCTTGTTTCTTAATTTAACACTTAATTCATGAATATTACTAAATACATAACAATATGAGATATATTATTGTTATTGTGAAAATATGACGTGCTAGAAAAAAAACCCAAGGGTGATTTGTAGTCAGTGCAACAAAAAAAAAAATCTAGAAGTTTACTTGTATCTGTAAAGATTATTTGACCAGTCTTGTTAACCAAACAGAAGCGTTGAAAATAACCTTGAAGATTGTCATGAGGAGTTTCAAAACTCCGCCTCTTCCCTCTGTGGAAGTGATGTGCTTAAAGGTTGAAAATCTGGCACAGTAACGGGTGAGAATTGTTTGCTTCCATTTGAGTAAACCTGTTTTGTTAAAAATGGATCGCTGCCATGTTTTCATGCAGAAGGAACACATCAGCCTACGGTCGATTTGCACGCAGATTCATTTCCTCCTCTCAAACCGCTTAGTCAGCTCTTTGTTTTATGTGTTGCGTCACTCGTGGCTCCACGGGTTTGAGAACACATTTGGGAAGAGGATGCAAATACGGTAGTCGTTTTCTATTGCCGAGTACAGGTCCTTCCGACGACCATGCGTGGTCGTTTTTTTCACAATTTTCCAATTCCGTCACATTCTGCTGTGTTGAGTTCACCGATAAATGTCAGTTTTGGTTCATCCTGAAATTCACCCCACATTTTTTGGGGGTAAATAGCGTTCAACCGCTTTACACAAATATCAACGTGTCCCACCCTCAGGAACAAGTACGCCTTTCGCACCGAGCCGTCCACCGACGTCTACCTCAACCTCCGACCCAACAAGATTGGAATATTTGTCGACTTTGAGAAAGGACAGGTTTCCTTCTACAACGTAGAAGCCAAAATCCACATCTATACGTTCAACGACACGTTCACAGAGTGCATCTTCCCGTTCTTTAGCCCCTGCACCAACAGATCCGGAAAGAACGACGGGCCGCTCGTCATCACGCCAGTCGACGTGTCGGAATGAACCAAAACGACACGTCCCGTTCCGTTCCGCCGCCGCCGCACTTGATTTCACGTTGATTCTTCTTGCTGGATTTCTTCAAATCGATTAAAACGGTGTCTTATTTCAAAGTTATTCATGCAAGCATTTAAAAAGAAAAGAGAATGTACAACTTGATGATTGTAGCTGAATTATTTTTTTTTTTTTTACTGTTGCCAACAATTTTTAATTCTCTGAATTTTGTGAAATTACTGACTAATGCAGGGATTGTGGGGAGGGGGTTAGCTACTAGCTACTAGCATTAGCATACTTCGTGGGCGTGCCAGCTCAATCCTTCATTGTGACGTGATAGCACACGCCCACTTGCTTCACAACTTCAACACCACAAATTACAAAGCGGAGTGAAACTTGGTTGTAACGCAGCGCAACAAGCTAGCTTTGATTCAGTCTTCGATTCTAATCACAAAAACAAACAAAAAAGGCAAGTTTCAGCATCTGACGTCAGTTGATGCGGTCCTGCTTCAGTTGAGACTTGGCCTTCGCCTTCTGCATCAGAATGTGCTCGGCAAACTCCCGCACGACGCCGTTGCCGCCCACGCGGCGGCAGGTGTACTTGCACGCGTTGATGGCCACCGTCGGCGCGTCGGCCGGCACGGCGCTCAAGCCGGCCAGGTTGAGGCAGTCCACATCCGGTTCGTCGTTACCTGACCACAGACGGAAAAGGGCGTCAAGGGAGGGCGGCTTGGAAAACGTACATGCGCCGTTTCCCCCCCCCAAGTTTGTCAACAGGGATGCGAACAGAGAGACGCATTACCCATGTATGCCACATCCTTCCAAACCAACTTCTTGGACTCCAACGCGGACGCCAAATCGTCGATGGGCTCGGTTCCCACCCGCATCACCTGGCAGCCCGTCCGCTTGGCCAATTTGTCGGCCAACGTCTGCTCCACCGGGTCCTCGGAGGAGGTTAACAGCACCACCTGCAAACGAGCGCGCGCGTCAAGTGGAGAAGAGCCGGGAGGCGGCTCGGCGGGGGCCGTGCGCAAACGACCTCCACGTCCTCTTTCTGCAGCATGCGGATGACGGTGGCGTCTCGGCCGTTGATGGACATCATCTCGTCTCCGCCCGCCGACAGGTAGATCTTTCCGTCCGTTAAACATCCCGACACTTTACAGAACATCAGGCGAACCACTTCCGGAGTCCCCCGGCCAAAGTAGCCGTATCTGCGAAACGGTGCACGGAGTTGGACATGCCCGATCTACAGGAAGTACAGTCAAACCTCGGTTTTCGGACGTCTCGGTTCTCGTCCAATTCGGTTTTCGAACAAAAATTGAGTTTTTTATGCCTCGGATGACGAACAAATTTCGGTTCTCAAACTAACTGAGCGCACTTGAATGCGTCACTTCACTCCTGTCGGCTTTGCTTCCTCGTGTAGCGACGCTACAGTAGCGTCCATTGTGAGCAGACGAGTTTGTATTGTTCAATAAATAAAAAAAGCAGACGTGTTTGGTGAGACGCTTCTGTTAGGGGGAGTGAAACCCCCCTATTTTCAGAATGGTTTGCCCCAGCAGCACGGGAGAAGTGCGTGCGTTTGCTTACGGCCGGCAGTTTTCAATACAGCGGCACATAATCAACACTCTGGTGTCGGGTGTCTCATTATTATGCAATAATCTTCCTCGTGTAGCGTCCATTGTGAGCAGACGAGTTTGTATTGTTCAATAAAGATTTTTTTTTTTTTTTTTAAAGCAGACGCGTTTGGTGAGAACTACGTAATATTGGACTGTTATTTTTGCATCGTGTATCAGCCCCTAATCATTGCACCAAAGAAAGCAAGTGGAAGTGGTGAACCTGGTGAAGAAAAGAGGAAAATAGTGCGCAAAACTATAGAATTTAAGAAAGATTTGTGTACATGTGTCTGTGTCGGCGAAGGAATTCGGGATGCCGAAATGCC
This sequence comes from Hippocampus abdominalis, assembly GCA_018466805.1. Lineage (NCBI taxonomy): Eukaryota > Metazoa > Chordata > Actinopteri > Syngnathiformes > Syngnathidae > Hippocampus > Hippocampus abdominalis. Next base: position 28,695,502 of record CM031695.1, read on the forward strand.
CCGCCTACTGCCTGATGACAGCTGGGATAGGCGCACACCCCACGACAGATAGAGAGAGAGATGTTCCTTCAATTTTTATGTTAATGTTAAAATTGCTGAAAATAAAACATATTACAGTTCGTTTGTACAGTATTTTACATATTACCTGCTCTCCTATTACATGTGTACAGTTTATGGTGTGAAATTGTTAAAAAAAAAAAAGTGGTTTAAAAAAAGTTGTTTTCTTGACTTGGAACGGATTACAATTTTTTACATTGATTCCAATGGGAAACATGGTTTCGGTTTTTCGAACAGTCTTCTGGAACGGATTAAGTACGAAAACCGAGGTTTGACTGTACAGTCAAACCTCGGTTTTCGAACGTCTCGGTTCTCGACCAAAAATTTCGAGTTTTTTATGCCTCGGATGACGAACACATTTCGGTTCTCGAACAAACTGAGCGCACTTGAATGCACCATTTGACTCCTCTCATCTTCCTTACACGAGGAAGTGACAATTCCTCGGGTAGACGAGGTAGTGACGCTTCCTTGTGTTGCTTTCCATTGTGAGCAGACGTGTTCAATAAATATGTTTTTTGTTTTTTTTAAAGAGCGTGGTTTCGGTTTTCGAACAGCCTTCTGGAACGGATTATGGACGAAAACCGAGGTTTAACTGTACTTGATTTGATTTTTACCTGAGGACCCTCTGCTCTGCGACAGGCCAGTCGATGTCGACGTCAATGTCCACGCTGTATTCTGGAAGCATCTCGTAGTAGGAGACCTTCCCACTCTGGACAACAGAGGTCTTGTTCAGTCTTATGCTCGCATAATTCCTTCGGAGGAGTCCCACGACACAGCAACTGTTTGGAGTTCACCTGCGGGTGCCCCTGCACGATGAGCTCTCTGCTATTTATGTAGAATGAGCCGTTCTCACACAGCTCGCCATCCCAGTCCTGACGCCGAGGGCGCTTGGATGGGTCCAGGTTGAAGGCTTTGGTCAATTCACGACCTGAGGGGAGGAGCAGCACTTTTGAGAGGTCAGCGGCGGAACGAGTGGCGCGGCACGGAGGGTTCTCCTACTTCCTTTCTTGACCTCCTTCCAGCGGAACTGGTGCCTCCGGACCACCGAGAAGACAGAGTCGTAGTCATGCAGGGTGATCAACTCCAAGGCCTCCTTGAGGTGGAATGGGTGGAGACACGGCGACGTGCCCTGGATGTGGCACACGATGTCCACCTCTGCAAACAAAGCAAAAAACTTTCCTTTTCCGCAGAGCTTCTGCTCAACCGGGTGAGCGATGCTCAAACTATTCAAAGCCCGCCATTTCGTACGTGGATTGAGTCGGACAAACTCCTGCATGGTCTCCAGCGACGACGAAGAGTCTCGGGAGACTTCGGGACTCCGGCGGTGAACCTGGGCGCCCCAAGCCAAGGCCACCTCCTCGATCTTGTCATGATCGGTTGACACCCAAACACTATGTGCAAAATGTGGACAGACTTAAAAAACAAAACAAAAAACACGAGGGCAAGGCACAGCAACTTTATCCATATTGTTCATTTCATCCACAACTCAATATGCTAAATCAAAAGTATTCACAAACAAGATTTGAAGACATTTAAAAGCAAAATAAATCAATAATAGCTTCGTAAAATTACTAACAGATAGTGCAAAGAACATGATTTTGGAGAACATTTACTTTTAAAATGCTTTGAAAGAGCATAGTTCGTAAACTGGACATAAAACCATTCACACATGTTCCATGTCCATGCAGCATAACAGCCCAATGCTGCTTCACCATGTTTGCTTTTAATGCTCGGCTCCACTAACTGACACCAGTCTGCAGATCTTAGAGCCCTCCTGTGTTTGTATTTGAGAGGCATTTCTTTAACAAGGATCTAAATCTTTCAGCGATTTATAGATCAGTAGCAGGGTTTTAAAATATCTTCTACATCTGACTAGTAGCCAGTGGAACACTTTTAGGACTGTAGTTCTGATCTTCCATGGAGCCTTTGCACCGAATGTCATTGCCGTTCTGCCGATACTGCAAATGCTGAAACAGGAAATCTCCTGTAGTATCTGCAAGACTGCATGACTGACATATTTCACCGTGGATGATAAAACCTTTTATTCAGTTGTCAGCAAGATAATCCCGCCCTTTGTTGTGACAGAAATGCCACCCAACCAACCTCCTATCAGTTTCAACGGAAAAAAATGTTGAAGCCCAACGCTATCCGATGTCATCTGCATCTGATCTCAAGTCGTTTCAAACTTGTGCATACCCACACAAACGGTTTGTGTGGGTATGCACACACAACAAAAGGGCTAAAACAACTAAAGGGGCGAGGCTTTAGTTTTTAGTTTGGATGGCAAGTCAGGAGGGGCTGCAAAGCATGCCGGAAAGCGCGCAGCTTCACCATCGCGACAATATATGATCAGGTGAGCGTACCTGTCGAACAGTTCGGAGTCCACCGCTGCCCTGAGGACCCATCCGATGAGCGGCACCCCCGCCAGCATCTTGATGTTCTTCAGGGGGATCCCTTTGCTTCCGCCCCTCGCCAGGACGAGTGCGGCGACGTGTCGTTTCCCGCTTCCCGCTTTGCTCACCTTGCCACCGGCCCCCTCACCGCCGGCCATCTCATTGCCGGCCACAAATCGCTTTCGGGACGACATAATGGGCAAGAGCAGAAAGTTGAGTCGATACGGAGTAACAGGGAAAGTCTGAGAAGGGCGTGTGCGGACTGACACTTCCGGGTTGGGCTCTTCTTCGGCGCTCCTGATACAGGAATGCTCCTTGTTGCTCCCTGTTGGTCAGTTTTAGTAAAGCATGTTTGGAATTGAGATGATCGACATTACCGTACATGGGATGTTTGTTTGTTTGTTTGTTTGTTTGTTTGTTTGTTTGTTTGTTTGTATAAACCAACCATTAATTCATAGAACCTTCTTTGTCAAAATGCAGAGAACGTTTGGCCAAGAGGCGGCATACAAAACACAAGAGACAACTTATGGAGTGGTCAGCAGTCAACGTCAGGACACATGTAGACACACTGTCACTGTTCGGCACTAAGTACAACAGTCTCTCTCATAAACATACACACTGACAGGTATGCCACCTGACCAGTATTTCCTCCTATCATGGAGGAATTATGCTCAAATGAAATAGAGTACATGCATGCAAGTAGTCGCTCACAGTTGACTCTCCAATCCAAAAAGTTGAATGTGTGTAGTTGTCAACTATAGAAAAGCTTGTCCATGTTGGGCAAAGCCAGTGAAAGGGAAGAGGTTGACAGTCAGGGCGATGTGGAGGAAGTCCCCATGCTCTGAAGGCCCAAACTCCTCGGACCGCCCGGGCAGCATACCACACACCCATCAGCCTCTCCTATGTGACGCATGTACACAAGAGCCGTTAAAAGCATTGTGGCTTGTGTGAGCATTTAGCCCAATATTGTGCAGTGCCAAACATTCCATGTAATTTTTCCCACCCACAGTAATTGTAAAACATCAATTCATGTAGGGGAAAAGGGGATCTACACGAGTAGTGCAAATACAATTGATTCAATGAGAATTTCATGTAGCAAATCTGAAAGTACAAGTTTTGTTAGTCAACACTGTGGCAACTCTTACATGCTATGAGAGCTAAGAGGCATGCTATTTGTTTTAGCTTGTATTTTTTTTAAAAAGTTAGTTTACCTTGTGTTTTTAGCTTCCTTTTTGTCATATGAATTTACTGAATTCAACCATGTGCATTGATTGCACATGATTAAAACGTGAGGCAAAGAGGGTTAAATTATTTAACACATTTTAATCAGGTGTATTTACAGCTTCATTTTTTTTTTCTTATGAGCTAGCCACGGCCATTGTTTGGTGTTTTCCCGCTCTTTTTTTTTTTGCCACTCAGCAAAATATCCATTTTTGAGTGTTTAGCGTTCATATATATTATAGCTTGAAAAAAAAGATGTAAAAAAAAAACAAAAAGTCATTTGAATTATCTTAATTCGATTATGTGCATCAGTTGCACATGATGAAAACGTGCTATTATTCCGTTAATTTGGAAGCCTCTTTTCCACATTTTAACCATGTGCAACCGACAAAGAAGTCTTTTTAGTGTCATTTTTAGCTTCTTTTTTCTTTCTTGCGAGATACTCTTGCCCCTTGTTTTCTGTTTTTTTTTTCTTCTTCTTTCTTTTGTTTCTGTCCACTATCGTGAGCAGCGGGCCCGTTTTTCAGCGCGATGGAGATTTGTGACGATGAACGCGAGCGTGAAGGAGGGCCGCAAATCGCATTTGCGGCCCTCCTTCGTGGCACGGTGGAAAAGGCGGGCGAACCGGTCGAGCAGGTAAACTGAGGCCTCCGCCCCGAAGAGAGCGACTCCCTTCTTCTTTTTCCTTCCTCTCCTTGTCACCGTTATTTCTGAGGCGCATGCGCGCTGCCGTCGCTCGCCCTGCTCTCAAAGCGACTACCTGTGCTGCCGTGCGTGGCCGTACCGCTCGATCCGCCAAAAGTTATCGCGACCCGGGGCTGTCCGCGTGTGCGTGGACAGTCGTCGTCGCACCTCCCCCCCCACCCCCCACCCCCACCTCCCTCCACGCGGGGAATAACGGACTTTAACTCAGGTGGACTCCTCACCTGCGTGCCACTTGGCGGAGGGAAAAGCTCAGGTGTGCGCAGGCGGAGGAACAAGAAAAGAAGACGAAAGGAAGAAGAAGAAGAAAGAAAGAAAGAAAAGAGTTGGACTCAAAATGCCCCGAGCCTTCCTGGTGAAGAAGGCCAACGTTTCGCCGGGCAAGCGGAACTGGAGCGAGGTGCCGGACCACGAGCGAGGAGACGTTTACATCCCAGGTGAGAGCACGCTAGCCGGGCTGGGAGCTCTCCGGTTCCGCCTGCTCTCGGGTCCCGACCTACGGGGGGGGGGGGGGGGCAGTGTTGTAACGGGACCGAGCGGCCGAGTAACGGGTTCAAAGCAAAGGGCAAAAGACTGATCGAACTCCTCTATTCATGTAAAGACAGAAATATATTTCCGAAAAGTAGAAAAAATACAATTCCATACCTGTTTTGAAAACTTGGGGGGCGAGGGGTGGGGGGCATTTCTCCACCAATTAGTTGTATTAACGTGATCACTGAGGTGGTGGTGGGGGGGGGGGGGACACACTGGCCAATCAAAACAATGTCTTTACTAACATTCGCTGACACCAAAAGCAAAAATGATCAATTAGTTCATGACAACAACTGAAAAAAAAATGCATCTTAACTCTCTCTCATTTATTATTATTATTTTTTGGGGAAAACGATACCATTTTTGAACATGCACCTCAAGCTGGTGGTTTTGCAGGCTGGCACGAGACAGAACACATTCATTACAATACAACATTAAAAAAAAATCTCTGAAATGAGGCTAAGGATTAGGGCTATCTTTCTTCTTCAAATCTCTATTCTCCTCTCTCTAGTTCTATTTATTTTTTACGTCGGGTTTGGGGAAAAAATAGTCATGATCTGTCAAAAAAAAGGACATGTAACTGCAAATGTGAGTGAAAGTAAAAAGTGGTCAAACCCATCCATCCATCCATCCATTTTCCGAACCGCTTGATCCTCACTAGGGTCGCGGGGGGTGCTGGAGCCTATCCCAGCTGTCTTCGGGCAGTAGGCGGGGGACACCCTGAATCAGTTGCCAGCCAATCGCAGGGCACACAGAGACGAACAACCATCCACGCCCACACTCACACCTAGGGACAATTTGGAGCGTCCAATCAGCCTGCCATGCATGTTTTTGGAATGTGGGAGGAAACCGGAGCACCCGGAGAAAACCCACGCAGGCCCGGGGAGAACATGCAAACTCCACACAGGGAGGCCGGAGCTGGAATCGAACCTGGTACCTCTGCACTGTGAAGCCGACGTGCTAACCACTGGACTACCGGGCTGCGTGGTCAAACCGTCACTTGAAAAAAAAAAAAACATCAACATACAGTTTGTTCACTTACAAAGAATTTGTACTTTGTTCATTCCCACCACACAGCGGGGAAACAAATTCCAGGCGTCTGTTATCCCTGCTCAACTCATTATAACAATTGGAAAAAAAAAAGGTATATTTTTGCCCCGCCCCTCACTTGCTTTGCCCCCCCCCCCGCCCCCTGCTCCCTCTCCAACTTTACATTGAAGCGCACCCCCTCAAGACAACAATCCCCATTGTTGAGTTTGACTGTCAACATCAGATAACAAATAACAGACGACACCCATCACTTTGTCATCATTGCTCTGCATGGATCACAACTAACTAGTGTGGCATCTTATTGTGCAGGGTGGGCCAAAAGAAGTGGTACTCTTCTCAAAAAAAACTTATTTTCTTTAAATTTGAGGGAATGAAGGAAGAAAAGCAAGTGTAAGGCTGAACAATGAATCCCATTGACAAAGAGTACACTTTTCAAAATGGGAATGGCTGCAATTTGGAAATAGGGGGAAAAAAACTCTTCTTCATCACTGTTGGATGGTAGGCTTTATTTTGTCATATATGTATATTTCATTTATTTATTAGTGTCTGGATAAGATGCATGCGTAAGAAGTACGGTGCAAATCTTGATTCTTTACAAATCGTCCTTTCGCGAAACATGAAAAGCTGACGTGATGACACAGCCACACATTTGTTTGCCTGATTGTTGTCATCTGATTTATGACTAACTGACTTGTGTTTACGCCACGCGTTTCTTTGGTCGATTTTTTTTTTTTTTGTCCTCGTGAATGCTTAAAAGACTGCGATTCCAAGTGCTAGGTCAGTGAACTCATTCACTCCCAAAGACGTTTTCAAACGTCTTTTCAGACTTGGTCTCGAATTGGCTGGTACTGGAATGAGTTAACAACTGTAATTGCATCGAATTCGATACATAAACTTGTTTGGTTGCCTTTCTTTTCGCGGAAGCCTAAACTATCAAGCTAAAATGTTTTTGCATCAATGTATTTGTTGAAAAAAAAAATCCATGTGAAGAGGACATTGAAAAAAATAATCACCGATTAAATCTCACTTGCAGGATTGAGGGGGGGAAAAAAATGTCATTCGATTATGTTTCATAATTGGTCAGCCCTAGAAAGCAGTAGAAGGAAGGAGGATGTTTGAATAATTTTTCTGCACACTAAAAGCTGATTCCACCAAGCCCAACAACGGTCTCCACCAAACTTGTGGTATGTGCCGTTACTTGCTCTACCTGCCCAACCCGTGTAGGTTTAAATGTGTGTCTCTGTGCAAAGTTCCAAAATCACCTGGAGTGTTTTGAACTTGACAGTCTCCAGCATTTTTTTCTTTTCTAAATTCACCAGAAATCCTCTTTCAGCGTGTTGTTTTCAAGGAAATAACTTGACGTCCAATCTAATCGCTTTTTTGAACCCTCAACCACAACGCTTTGAACTTGACACTGACATTTCACGTTTAGCCTCACTTTAAGCTAGCATGCTAAGCTAGGCATCCTGGGCATTGTTACTTGCCCGTGACGGGTATGCTTTGGTACGTACGATCTTGCCATTTCTATTTTCCTTGACGCTGACGTTTCGCTGTTATGACTCATGATAAACTAACATGCTAGCCGAGTGTTTTATATAAAAGTGAGTGGCTTCCTTGTCGGAATCTCACCTCCACTGCCTCTGGTGGACAAAGGGTGTAACAACAAAACATAATTTACATGTTAGGTTATTTTGATAGATCAAGTGTGTGTGTGTGTGTGTGTGTGTGTGTGTGTGTGTGCGTGTGTGTGTCTTACGCTTCCTCCACAAGGTTAATGTTTATTGGACGCCAGGAGTTATAACGGACCCTGCAGACGCTATACACCTTGAGCAAACACACCCATACACACACACACACACACACACACACACACATGCGCGCGTGCACACGCACACGCGCGACCAGACTCTCCCATCTGAACGAGCTTGAATGACATGAAAATATGAAGTGCAAATTATGCTAACAAGTCACGTCAAGTTTTCCCTCTTCCCTCTTACTTACCGACCCCCACCCCAACACCACCGGTGCTACACACGCACACACACGCGCATTCATTCTTTGGCAAAGGGGGCGGGCTGAGCAAACAATAAGATGAGATTAAATATCCAGCCTGCAGCAGTCGCCACGGAAACTATCGGCACTCATTACAAAGATGTTTAAGCGCTCAATGTCACCACTTCCAGATTGTGACGTGGCACAAATAGGCGAGCTCCCCACTGACAAGGCCCCCCCCCCCCTTAGATGACAATAGCTGCAGAGCACACCATTTGCATCGCCTATTTGCATTTCACTTTGGGTTTCGTGTGGGCACACACACTCTCTCACACACACACACACACACACACACACACACACACACACACACACACACACACACACACACTAAGATGAGAGGAGCTGGTCCTGCAGGCCTGTCTGGTCAGACGGGTCCAACACGGTTTCTTCGTAGTGTCTGCTCATAAGTTACCGTTCAAAGCTTCTGCTTAAAAAAAAAAATGATATGACTAACATCCACTCCACTCCCCCCCCCCCCCAAAAAAAAATCTTTGTTCAGTCTCCATCTTCCCGCCGTCCGTCTTGATGATCGAGGACAAAGCGAGTCCAGCGGAGGTGGCGCCGCTCTGCTTGGCCAAGCAGTCGCTGCCCGAACGCCAGGCGTACGCCGAGCTACCGTCCTGCACGGCGCTGGGCCGGCCACTGAGTCCGGCGGCCCACCCGGATGAGAGGACGGAGGCCTTGAGGAAGTCGCAGGGCGCCCTGGTGTTCGTCCGCTCCAAGATAAAGGTGAGGAGGCTCGGCTCGCTTGCATTTCTACAGAATAGGTTTAGCCGATCCATCGGTCTGGTTTGATGCGTTTTCGGGCCTTGTTGGGATCAACTAAACTTTACAAGGTTTGCCTTTCGAGCTTGACCTGTTCTGAGCAACCAATCAGAGCCTGGACATTTTTTAACAATTGTGGGCCAGCTAGCTGGCCCTGAGAGGTGAATTTGAAATCTAATTGATTGAAAAAACAGTCCCATTGCTAATATAGTTGCAGTTTCTATGGGCCAGAACTGCTGATTCTGAAAGATTAGATTGGCATGTCAACTAACATCTCATTGGCCCCAAAAAATCTGACATCCACAGCAGCCTGCAAAATGAAAGGGATGAGGCTCTGATAGACCAGTACAGACAGGAAGTAACTTCTTTGCTTCCCATTTCAGGTGACCACCGGCGAATTGCTATCTGACCCCGACCTTCATCTTACGACCTTGAACCCGCTGATGCTGCCACACGCCACCGAGACACCCGTTGCCATGACGACAGTGGCCACCCCTGCCGGGTTTGCCTCCTCGGTGGTACGATCGCCGGGTCAGACCTCCGCGAGCGGGACGGCTCCGCCTTACGCTTGTCAGGTAAACCCGGGACCACCTTCTTGGGTGCGGAGCCTTTGCGGGGTGGGTGGGACGCTGGTGCGCGTCTGAACGCCCGTCTTTTGTTTGGGTTTAGATTTGCCACAAGACGTTCCAGTACCAGCGCATGTTAAACAGACACATGAAGTGTCACAACGAGACCAAGCGCCATCTGTGCAGCTTCTGCGGTAAAGGATTCAACGACACCTTCGACCTCAAGAGGCATGTGCGCACGCACACAGGTATGTCACATGGGCACAAGATCATGTCCATCTTACGGTCCAGATACTAGGATGACAATTCAGCGCTTTCATAGAACCGGGCCGAAAGTGGCTATAGTAGTGGTGAAAAAGTGCATACTTAGACGCAGTTGTTCGTCCCGGAGCGCCACATCATTTTTCTAGCAAGGACAAGGAGATTCCCGGTACACGGACCTCAAGATGGATATCGAGGCTATTCAAAACAGATGTTGACGTCTTTCTCCGCGCAGGAGTGCGGCCGTACAAGTGTGATCTGTGCGACAAGGCCTTCACGCAGCGCTGCTCGCTGGAGTCCCACATGAAGAAGATCCACAGCGTGACGCTGCAGTACGCCTACAAGGAGCGCCGCAACAAGCTCTACGTGTGCGAGGAGTGCGGCCACACGGCGGCCACCCAGGACGAGCTGCTGCTGCACCTGCACTCCATGCACCCCGACAGTGCCCTCTTAAAGGGCAAGGGGGTGCGGCAGGGTGTTGGGGGAGGGGACGGCGAGTCCACACCGGGCTCCCCGCAAGGAGCCGATAGTGACGACACCACCGGATCAGCGGGCCAGTGATGTGAGGACGAGGAGCCAAAAGGACTCATTGCAATGTGTGTGTGTTTGTCTGTGTGTGTGTGTGTGCGTGCGCGCGTGCATTATGTACAATATGTGTATGAAAAGCACAACAAGCAGTTTGATTTCTCCATGGGATTCGCCTGGGATTACCTATAAACATATTTTTACACTTTTTTACTGCATGTGAATATGACCCGCGGGACTTATTATAAAGCAACTTAATACGAATTTTCTATGAAAAAAAAACAACTTTATTGATTAAAAGGGACATTGAGATGAAATCACAATGCAGTTCTCTCGGTGTTTGTTGTATTCATCAAGCGGCTATGCAAACTTGCCACTTGCAAAGCAGAGATCACGTGACCGAGCTGGATGAGAGGGTGCGGTCGGATTCCTGGTCTCTTGTCAGGTCTTGTTGGAGGAATCCAGCAACCGCCTTCTTAGCTTGAGGACATGTGAAGGCGGACGCATGGATAACGGTATGGAAATTCCACATGGGCGAATTGCAACAGGGTAACCGTCAAGGAAAACTCCATCAGATAAAATGTAAAATGGCTCCCAAATCAAATATGTGGTTACAAAAGACTACTCTTTCATTCATCAAATCATTCTAATTGAAAATGTTCACAAAATTCCATGTGTGTGACGTGTTATTGCTGATTTTATATCGACTTCCTTGAAATGCTGTAACGTGCGGAATGAATAGCTTTCTTTGTTTTCATATGCGAATGCTAGTTGAGAAATGACCGCTAGGTGGCAATGTTGCCATAGTTTTCTCCTCTTCCTTCTTCTTCGTGACAAACCAGGAAGTCACTCCAAGGTAGCATCCGATTGGACCAGAAAGCGGATGGCAAACTTTGAAAAGGTACGTTTGACTATCCGGAATTTATATTATTGGTGAGTTGTGGACGGAGCTGCCTTCCGTGTCTCTAAGACCACAAGCATGAGCGCCGTCTCGTCTGTGCGTGACATATTGCAATCAGGTGACTACTCTGTGACACTCCATTTGTGATGTCATCCAGCGACATGTCCGCCTCCGAGCCGGTCCAGATGGGGCGAAAACGTCCCGTGCCCGCGTGTCCGAACCCGCTGTTCCTCAAGTGGCTCACTGAACTCCGAGACGAGGCCAAAGAGAAAGGCCTAAAGATCCAGTACGTTTATCAGAAGGTCGGTTGCTGCAAAAACACCTTGGCTCGTGATATGCTACTACATTTGGGGTTCGAATGTTGAAAAAAAAATATTATTCCTTGATATATTTTTTTCCTCACATTTTCCTAAATAATCCTTGCAAATTACAGTCCACACAATTAATCACATTTTAAAGATGATGAGCTGAGAATAACTTTTTTTTTTTAAACCAAACCTCCCAATTACAATACAAGACATTTTTATTGACATAGCACTTTCACAACAGCTGTAACAAAATGCTTTACAGGACATTTAACCTAAAATAACACATTCATCGAGCGGATATGCAAATTTTCCACACAACGGCGTTTCAAAACGTTTGATACTTTCTAAAGAAGTGAAAATAGTCATTTGTTGACTTAGCAGCATAAGGAGGTCATATTTACTGAAATAAAAAAAACGTCTCAACAGGTCAAGTTACATTTTAAAATAGGATTTTTCTTCCCCCGAGCATCTTCACAGTTCTTAACGATGCTGAACTTTTGAAGAAGTTCTGTTGAATTCCTTTGCAAAGTGTCAGAGTAGCTTTCTAGACCTGCTGGTTGACATGTAATTTATTTTGTATTATAACCATATCAAATCAACAAATAAGCCAATAATAAACGATTTGGGAAATACCGAGAAAAATATCATTTGAATGTTTGATTACTCAGCCAAGTAGGTATGAGCAATATGACCCGAAGATGGGGGAAAAAATGCAATTACATTTTCAGTTTTTATTCTGATTTATTTCACAAATACATTTAAATTAATCTGGGGAGTCTATGACGCGCCCATCCCTACAACCAACCACTATTGTTGTTTGTGTGTTTGTAGGCCATCAATTCTCTGAATAAATATCCTCTTCCGCTTCGAGATGCCAGAGAGGCCAAGATCCTGCAGAACTTTGGAGACGGCATATGCAAGATCCTGGACTCAAAGCTGCAACAACACTACAGAGAGTGTGGTGAGACCCACAGAACATACACAGTGACTCAGAAGTTGTTTATTTCCGGTTCACTTTTGCCATGTGATGAAATAATGGGAGTTAATTTGTGGAGTTTGACAGTTGATTGGTTAAACTTGAAAATAATTGAAACAAACAAATTGTAGTAGGTAACAGAATATACAGAAACATCAAATCAAAAGTAACAAACAAACTATACACATGACAACAAATATTAAGAATGTAATACAAAATAGTCGACCCAAAAAAATGCAAAATATTAGTTGACAAATATGAGATGAACATGCAACGGGTGAATTCTTGTTTAAAATGACAAGAAATAAACACACAAAATGATGCAAAAATGATGGAAGCAAATACAAAATGCTACAACAGGCATTAAGAAAATACAAATTAGTTAACACAAATTACATATTAGGAACAAAAGATGACAATGACCAAAATACCAGATCAAAATAACTGAATAAATAAATTATTGGACACAAACATATACGTATCGATATTACAAGAAATTTAAAAATATATATATTAGTAGGGGGGAAAAAGCACAAACTACTCAAAAGTACACGAGACAGTTCAAAAATATGAGATGAAAAAAAACCATAAATATTACAGTACAAAAACTGAACACGTGAAATGATCGAAAATAAGAAAAATACACAAATCTCGGACTTTAATACACCAAGACGAGAACTAAAACAGTGCTACACAGACAATAATAAAGCATGAGGAAAATAATACTGAGCTTCATTGATTTCATTTGTAACTGCAAGACAAAGCGTGTGATTGATTTGAAGCGCGTCATGTGTTGGAAAAGAGACAAAACGCTGTGGTTTGAAATGGTTGAACGTGGTCTCGTCGTCCCTCCCTTAGGCGAGGATGCCGTCCTCAGCAATGAAGCGTCATTGCCTGCTGTCCCCTCTGACGACAAAAGTCCACGTCACAGCAGGAAGGTGACACAGGATTTTTTATTTTTTATTTTTGCGAAATGACACCCAGTTTTCAGCCAAGTTGTGTTTAGCCGTGTGTATTCAGCGGCCTGTGAAGTGCTGCCTCCATGTGTGAAAAGTGTTCTTTACGTCATCGTCCAACCATGGCTCTCTGTGTCAAATCACCCAGGACCAGAAACTAGAAAAAGCGGTGACCAAGAGAAAGAAAAGGGAGTACATGCCTCAAAAAGGATCCGGCGGCTACGCCGTGCTGCTCGCGCTTTACCGACACTCGCAGGTAATGTGATCGCCGTCTCGCCGGGTTTCTTTATTTGACAGCGCAAAGAGCGAGCGGCGTGTCTCTGTGCAGACGGCGGGCAGTAAAGGTTTCATGTTCAAGATCGAGCTGCAGGCCCAAGCGCAGCATCTTTGCCACAAATCCTTCACGGTGGTCAGTTCCCGTTAAGCCTCTTGAATTCCAGATCGACTTCTTGACCCGCTGGACATTTACGCTTTCTCCGCCCGTAGCCCGAGCTCGGGAGCAAGTATGCGGCCTGGTCGGCGGTCGCCACCCTGGTCAAGAGGAACATGGTGATGAAGACGCACAATCCTGCGCGGTACTCTTTCATTTGAAGACGAATATACGGTTTTCCATGACTTCTTTTCAAAAAAACAAATCACATGTACAAAACTAGTCGATCCCCGGAATACAAAAATATTCAAAAAAATATGCAAATATTATACAAAAAATGCTAAATTTATTAAGACAAAAATTGACCAAATAATAGAAAAGATTCACAAAAATTTGATGAAAATCTCCCCTAAATTTGACACAAAATATATCAAAGTTTGAAATTAGAAATGGACTTAACCAGATGAAAAACACAAACAGTAGACAGGAAAATACACAAAGACACCATCCATCTATTTAACTGAACTGCTTTATCCTCTGACGGCTGGGATAGGCTCCAGCACCCCCCCCCCCCCACCCCACCCCCACCACCCCGTGACCCTTGTGGATAAAGCGGATCGGAAAATGGACGGACGGACGGACGGACGGACGGATGGATGGATGGCTTTATCCTCTCAAGGGTCGCGGGTGTGCTGGAGCCTATCCCAGCTCACCCCGGGCAATCTGCGGGCCACACCCTGAGCAATTAAAAAAAAAATGGGGGGGGGGGCAAAAAATTGCAAAAATAAATGACCTATTTCATGTGAACATTTCCCTCTGGCTGACTGGCATCTCACCTTGGCAGCTACTCTCTGACGGAGGAAGGCGTGTCTTTGGCGCAGCGTCTGCATTCAGCTGCCTGTGATTCCAAACCGCCTCTGGAGGACAAGGACGATGACAAAGAGGAAGAGGAAGGTTGTCCTATGACCGTGGACCTCACTGTGAGTGAGGAGGAGGATGATGGCGAAGACAGATTAGCGTAAGTAGGGGATGGGAATTAGCGTCCTCTGGTGGTTGCTTGGGGGCTTGCAAAGTCGTTCTACAATTACAGTCAAACCTCGGTTTTCGTCCATAATCCGTTCCAGGAGGCTGTTCGAAAACCGAAATTGTTCGAAAACCGAAACCACGCTCTTTTTCAAATAAAAATGTTGACTGAACACGCCTGCTCACAATGGAAAGCAACATGAGGAAGCGTCACTTCCTCGTGTAAGGAAGGCGAGAGGAGTCAAATGGTGCATTCAAGTGCGCTCAATTTGTTCGAGAACCGAAATCTGTTCGTCATCCGAGGCATAAAAAAAAACTCAATTTTGGGTCGAAAACCAAATTGGTCGAGAACCGAGACGTTCGAATACCGAGGTTTGACTGTAGTTACAGTATTACATCTTGTCATTTGAAAAAGTGCACATGGGAAGCGTTGGGCTTTTGAAATGACCCAAGTATTCTTCTCTCAGACCGAGGTGCGAGGCAGCAAGCGGCGGACGACTCCTGGCAGGGACCTTCGACATCGTCCTGTGCGTGGACGTCAGCGAGACGACCGGGTAAGCGCGGTTAGCCCGAGCGGCCGCGTTTTCATCTCATTCAGCCGCCGCCTTTCAACACGCGGTGGTGCGCCTGCAGCGGCAGCAGCCACCAGTGCAAACAGGAACTGGTCACGGAGCTGCGCAGGCAGCGCGTCGACTTTGACGTCAGGAAACTCCACGTGGGCGACTTCCTGTGGGTGGCCCGGGAGAAAGTCACGCCCGCGTCAGGTGGGGATTTCTGCTCTCGGCCAGCCTTGCCGTCGCCCTCTTGTCCACACTAACACGAAACATTCCGCAGGTCACTCGCGAACCGGCGCAGCGCGGGAGCTGGTCCTCGATTACATCATCGAAAGGAAGCGGATCGACGACCTGTGCGGTAGCATCATCGACGGACGCTTCAGGGAGCAGAAGGTCCGATAAGAACAACTTATAAACCGTAACATGTTTACATTTTGGCATAGCGACACTAAGACATCACTTAACAATTGTTCAATTTTGCCTCACTCATCCTGTCAAAAGTCAGACTTTCAAAATATAATCTTGCAATCTAATGAGAATCTCACGACAGTTTCTTGGGTCACGAAATAGTTTTGACTGAGCAACTTACTGGCATGCGTCCATTTTGAAGGCCTGACATTTGACTGGATGTTACACAGATGTTGCCGAGCAGGCCATGAAACTTGTAGTTGCCTTCAGTTGTTCGGAAAAGTGATTGCGAAATATGCTTTTTACGCAGTACGTCAAAGTTGTGGGTAGCAGCCGTTTGATAGATGGTGAGACACAGAATTTAAAAAAGAACTCACAAAATGGCTCCCAGTCTCTTGCCTCCTTGCTCTGCGCCAGAAGTGTCGAGTTCCGGTCCTGCACGTTTTAGATGGTTCCCTCCTCCAATATACCCGATTTAAACGATCAGGATGATGTCAGGCCCCTGCAGAGCTTGCTGATAATTTTAATCAGGTGTGTTGGTGGAGGGAAACTTCTAAATCGTACAGAATATTGGCCCTCGAGCAAGTTTTTAGTATTGACAAAAATTATCTTCAGTGTTTATTTATCCATTTCATTTGTAATTTCTATCTAACACTGTTCCAGTACATCAAGTTGTTATTTCCTATAAAAAAATGTCTTCATATTTTTAGGCATCTAGAACAGATTAACTGTATTTACATTATTTCCTATGGGAAAGATTGCTTTTGGATTTCGTTTTTCGTCACACTTTATGGAACGGATTCATATCACCAAAACTTCCACAGTCTGCACGCACTAGACATTTGTATTTTTAATTCATTTATTAAAAATAAATAAATAAATTATGACATGTTGTGTTCCCTGTGTCAGTTTCGCCTGAAGAGGTGCGGCCTGCGCAAGCCCATCTACCTGGTGGAGGGATTCGGGAAGGCGGCGTCCCACCTGAGCCTCCCCCAAATGACGCTGCAGCAGGCCGTCGTCAACACGCAGGTGATCGACGGCTTCTTCGTCAAGCAGGTGCGGGACCTCAAGGAATCGGCAGCCTACCTCGCCAGCATGACCAGACACCTCACCAAACTCTACCAGGTGAGGCGGCGACGAGCACGTCGCCTTTAGAGCGGAATGAGAAAGACAAACACGTGACGGTACGCGAGGGTTTGACAAATTGGGGAGCCACAAACTTGAAGTCGAGATCCACGATCAAATAAGAAGCGAACCAACAATTCTCAAAGGATGACAAAACGTGCAGAAAGTAATGCAAAAAAATATTTGTCAAAAAAACACAAATACCAAACAAAAAAATATGAAAAAAAAAATCTCAAGACATTGCATCCATATTACAAATATGAGATGGGACATGCAGAATTATTACACTGGGGGAAAATGTAGAAATATTAGTATAGCGCACAAAAATTAAATAGAAAATGCACCAATATTAGACACAAAAAAAACACAAATAGTAGCCAAAAATACAGCGAATAGAAAAAATGTACAAAGTGAGGGAGACAAACACAAATGTTTTTGTTTTTTTAAACAAAATTATTTGATTATTTAAAAAAAAGATTTATTTGACTGGAGAAAAATAAGAAAAAAATAGATGAGTAAAATTTCTCCATACAGAAATAATGATAAAAAAAATATCAATTTTAAATGTTATTTAAAAGACACACGTATTGGACAAAATGCAAATATCAGGGAAAACATTTGACGTAAAAAATGAAAATGAATGGAATGAACGAATTGAATGTTTTGTGAAAGCGTGTGAACTGGAATCCTCAGAAACGCACGCTGGTGTGCCACTCGCGTGAGCTGAACGGTGAGTCGGACCGCCGCGACGACGACGCCCCCTTCTCCTCCTCCTTCCTGTCTTTCGCCGAGTTTAATGACGGCGCCGTCAAGAACAAGGTGAGCCGCCCGCTTTTCGGGCTTGCGTCCGGCACGCTGAGTGACTGACGCCTTGCGTCTCATCTCCGCTTTAGAGTCAGACGGTGCGTGAAGCCTTTGCCAGACAGTTGATGCAAGTGAGCGGCCTGTCCGCAGACAAAGCGGCGGCCATCCTGGAGAGATACAACACGCCACACAGGTACTAACCTCGCTCTGCGAATACCGCGTGGCGCAAACATGCGCCGCTAATCTCGAATTTTCCCGCCTTAGTCTCCTGGCGGCGTACGACGAGTGCGCAAGTGAAGCGGGCAAGGAGAAGCTGCTGTCCACCATTCGATGCGGGAGGCTCAACAGGTTGGCCAATCGCGTTGCTAGTTTGATGACATGATGATAACACGTTAGGCAATGGATATTTGAACACAAAATGGTACGCAACCACATCTAGAACAGACACGATGACAACACTCACAGGCATATATTCTTTATCTTCAGCAAAAGAAAAAACAACTGCTCCTGCAGTTTACTGAGTCACAGTAGTTGGGACGGTCTTCTTTGTCTTCGTGACTGTATTATACTGCCCCCCTGTGGGCAAGTATAATACAGACACTTTGGAGTCACTGCAAAGTACAGTCAAACCTCGGTTTTCGTCCATAATCCATTCTAGAAGGCTGTTCGAAGACCGAATTGTTCGAAAACCGGAACCACGCTCTTTTTAAAATAAAAATGTTTATTGAACACGTCTGCTCACAATGGAAAGCAACACGAGAAAGCGTCACTTCCTCGTCTCCCCGACGAAGCGTCACTTCCTCGTGTAAGGAATGCGAGAGCAGTCAAATGGTGCATTCAAGTGTGCTCAGTTTGTTCGAGAACCGAATTTCGGTCGTAATCCGAGGCATAAAAAACTTGAAATTTTTGGTTGAAAACCGATTTGGTCGAGAACAGAGATGTTCGAAAACCGAGATTTGACTGTAGTCACCATGCACAGAGCGTTCAGTGCTTGGCCTTCTATTAAATTCTGTGATTGGAACGTGTTTTGTAAAGTGAAATCATTTGAATAATTTAAAAAGCATGACAAAATTTGGATTGTTTTTTTAAAAAAAAATTCTGGGAAAGATTTTAAGTCGTTTCAACGGGGAAAGGTGATTTGAATTACAATTTGATGCCATTTTGTGACATCTGGTGCCACTTACAAATCGTTGAGACTCGTTGGGTGACACATTTTCCCTTTGGTCCATTTCCGCAGCCAATAAATCGTTTTGCCGTGATGTCACATACCGCCATGTTGGAGGTCCACGCAGTGTTTTGTTGCGGCGCTTAATAATAATAATAATAATACATTTTATTTATAAGCGCCTTTCAAGACACCCAAGGACACTTTACAATCAGGAACAAAAACAATAAAACACAATGCGGGTTGAGCAGCGGCAGCCAAACGCGCCAGCGTTCACTCAACCCGGAAGTCAGAAAGAAACCACAAGGGAGGGAGAGGGGGAGATTGAACTTGTTGAGTGTTGGAATAGAAAAAAAGTCTCCTGATCTCCATCGCCAAGCTGGCGCACAAACAACTTCTTCGAAAGACGCTAAAACTCTGCCACTTTGTTTCCCCAAGGAATCTGGGTCCCGCTTTGAGCCGAACTCTCTACCAGCTATACTGCACCAAAGGAGCGCTGTCCTAAATCGCCTTGGATTTCAATGAAGGATTCTTGCTGCTACCATTTTTATTCAGTGCTGATACGGGAAGGAGTCAAACCGATCATGTGACTACAAATTGGAGCTTTGCATCCCAGCCGTTGGTCGGAGTTGCTCAGATGAAAGTCACCTGGAAAACAACATAACCCTTAATGTGAGGAAGGGCAAAATTGATCGGAAATATGCGATAAGTTGATGTGTTTAGCAACAGAAGAAGAAAAAAAAATAACAGTACTTCTTTTTGAACTTTTAAAAGTTTTCATCACTGATCGCGCCGTCAGCGTTAAATTTCTACATGTGGTTAATTTTAAGTGGATGATTGTTGAGTGTTTCAAATGTTGTGTGCCATGTCATCCTGTTTTGTACATTTTTTAAAGTCCTGTTTTAAAATAAAATGTTTAATCCCACTTGAAACAAAGCACAAGGTGGACGTTTGTGGTGATGGTCATACTTACGACGCGCGTGAACGACACGACGTAACGACATCTTCAGAAGACGTTTCCATGAAGTTATGACATTGAGTGATCATCTCATTACCCCCAAATATTTGTCCCTCCTCCTGCTGCTCATTTTACACTCAAATCACATCTAGAAATTAATTTGCTCACTATGTGGCTAAAATATGAAGTCCCCAAAGAAAGTTGTAGAACAAGGAATTGATCACTTACTTGGGACGAGAAACTATGTTACAATTTCCCTGGGCAGTTTTGCTTGCCCTTCAACTTCAACAACTGCCGTTGTTTTAAAAGTGCTCTATAAATAATACAGTTGAGTTGAGTAATGTTACAACTGTTAGATTATGTCTTGCAGTTTGCCTTAGGTTTGATCTTATGTGTAGCCTTTAAAAAAAAAAGCTGTTAAAGTGTTCTCTATAAATAAAATTGAGTTTACAATGCAGGCTGATTCTCCCCGCCACCAAACAAATTCGTGACACAAATTATTTTTTTAAATAATTATTGTTTAAATAAATGGTTTTTAAAATTCAAAATTCTCCTAGTTATACAATGACACGAGTATCAATCCATCCGTTAGCGTCATCCGCAGTCTGGATGGAGCATCTTCTCTCGTACATCAAGCTAATATACTCAGGTGGAGTGCACGCGTCGTCTGGTCCTGTTGTTTCAAAATAAAGCCTCATCGTGGTTCGGAGCGCTAACGAAACGCGTTGTGAGCTATCACAACGGATCGCTTTTGGTTCAGACTAATTTAGTGTACACATTAAGTGCTGTCATCTTCTCGTTTCAACGGCTTCCAATGATTTTGGACACGTCCGCGTTTATTATTGTGAAAGACCAAATAGTGTATGTCCGGCGTGGTCCTTCGCAGCGTCTGGCTTAGCGATGAGCAGTCGAACCTGAGCCGCTGATTCTCGCCCGTTACGGATAACGACCCACGGAGGACGGAGAGCGCATCGCCCCAGAGGTTGCTATTGTCTCACAAAGAGCATTTTGGAGTTGTATTGTGTCCCTTCGGTTGCCAGCGCTTGGAGAGCTTCTTCTCTTCGTCCAGCCAGACGGAGCGGAGTCGCGCGGCGAGGTGAGGCTCGTTCCCCCGCCCTGATCTGCGCGCGCGTCTGGAGGACGGCGAACATCGGGACCAGCATCCGAGGTAGGCCCGGAGGAAAGGAGAGGAGCCGCGAGGTGCTTTACAAGGAACCGAGGTGGGAACGGATTGACGGTTGAAACTCAACCTGGTCTTTTTTTTTTTTTTTTTTTTTTAAATTAGGAGTGTGCGTGTTCGGATGTCGACCAGGCTCAGGACCAGCAGGACGGCCGTTGATTAACGTGCGTGTTTTGACATCATTGTCCCCCAGAAGTCCCAGAACATTCCCATCCTCACCTCACCTTGTCCCATCTGTGATTCCGAGGCCCCCCCAGTCACCCACATTTGGTGAACCCCCCCCCACACCCCCTCCCCACCCCCTCCAACCATGGAGACCACCAAGCTTCCCCCGTCCAGCCCGTCCTCACCCACCAGCAGCTTCTCGGTGCCGTCAGCGGAGAAGGTGGACGGATTCGTGCGGCGTTCTATCCGCAGGGCGCGCCGAAGGAGGTCCCCCAGCTCGTCAAACTTCCGATACCAGAGCTCCGTGGTGGAGCTTACGCCCCTGCCCCTTCTCAAAGGTCAGTCAGTCCACACCTCCCCGAGAACACCGGAAGCACAGAACAATTTGCAATTCCCCAAAAGTTTCCGGTCAATTTCCTTGCAAAATTTCTCAGATTCCATATTGGAATCTTTTCATAACGACGTGGCTGCTTTCCGAATTCATCACGTCAGACGTAAATGTTAAATGAGAGTCAGCACACATCTGCCGCCATTTAAATGACCTCTGATGACCCGAAACGAAGTTCAGATGTCCTAGTAGACTTTTTTTTAGTTTTTTTTTTTTTAGCTCTCTCTAGCACAACCCAGAATGTTTTGTGCGATCAGGAACTGTTACTAACTTGGTTTTCATCCACCCGTCATGCTTTGGGGGCTGTTTTTCTTCAGTTTAAGATGAAGGGAATTATGAACAGTTCTAAGAAGCACAAATCCTTCAGACATCGCTTCAAAAAAAAAAAAAATTTGACTAATATAGCTCTCATTACTGGTAGAAACACTTTTGAAATGATGTATCCTGGACTTATTAACTTTTAATATTTTATTCAACAGGATAAGCGGTACAGATAATGAATGGATGGATGTGCAATCACGTTTGGAAAACACTCGCTTAGCCAGTGTAACAATTCAGTCTCATTCACAGGACTGCAAGTGGAACACGGCTCGTACCATTTAAACACATCTAGCCACCACCTAATTAATAGCAACAAGTGAAGCACCGCTCATAAAATCGAGGTCTCATGGTGGAAGCAAAAAAGGAAAAAAAATAATAATAAAAAGGCTTCTCAAGTCACATGACTGAGTTTTTTTTTTTTTTAGATTTGCCTTTGTACTGTGGCTATAAAAGGTCAAAACTTGTTCTAATGGCAGGTACAAAAAAAATGAAACCGAGATGTATTATTTCAAACCTTAAGCACACAACTGACACAAAAAAATTCTGTCGGGATGGGGAGTGTGGTTGCAAAAGTGTGCACACCCTTTTGTAACTGAGGATCTGGCTGTGTTCAGAATGAAGCAATCACATTAAACCTCATCTGAAATACACACCTGCCACACTGTTAAAGTGTCTCTCAGTAACCCCACATAAAGTTCAGCTGTTCTAGTAGGGCTGCCGAGAAGTCTTTTTTTTTTTTTTTTTTTGAATTTGAATGCAAAGAGGTGATGATGTAATCAATTTACCAGTTGAGATGCAAATTAAGGCCATGGTCGGATCCCTCTCGCGAACACTTTGGCTCACGTTACATCTTTTCGACCGACGCATGCTCAAAGTACGGCAGGATAAAAAAAAACATTAAAAAATTTGTTATACATGTGATGTCACGGGAAAAAGGTCTGTAACCGTGTTCTTGTTTTTTTTTTTTTTCTTTCCTTTACTGGTCCGCAGACGCCCCCGCCGCTGAATTCCATGACCTCTTCTGCAAGAAGCTGCAGCAGTGCTGCGTGACCTTTGACTTCCTGGACTGCGTGGCCGACCTGAACGGGAAAGAGATCAAGCGAGCGGCGCTCAACGAGCTGGTGGAGAACGTGGCCACCAGCAAAGGAGTCCTCATCGAGCCGCTCTACCCGGAGGCCATTAAGATGGTACGGCGGGAGAACGCGGCCGCCGCCGCCGCCGCCGCTCCTCTTCTCCCTCTCTCGGCTCATTCCCGCCCTCTCGCGTCGACTTTCATCTTTCATCGCAGATCTCCGAGAATATCTTCCGCTGTCTCCCGCCGTGCGAGAATCCCGAGTTTGACCCGGAGGAGGACGACCCCCCGCAGGAGGCTTCCTGGCCACATCTTCAGGTAGACGCCATCTTGTCAAACCGTGTCAGGGAAAAAAAGTCATCAAACTTTGCGCCTCTTTCCCAGCTGGTGTACGAATTCTTCCTGCGCTTCTTGGAAAGTCCCGATTTCAAGCCCCCCGTGGCCAAGCGCTACGTGGACCAGAAATTCGTATTCCAGGTAGCCCCTCTCTCCTGTCCTTCCTGCGCGTGTCAATGTTCCAGAAAGACAGTCAGTGAAAGCGTATGCTGTGTGTTTAGCTCCTAGAACTGTTCGATAGCGAGGACCCCAGGGAGAGGGAGTACCTCAAGACGATTTTACACCGCATGTACGGAAAACTACTTGGCCTCCGAGCCTACATCCGCAAGCAGATAAATCACATCTTCCTCAGGTACTGCCCCCCGCCCCCAATCTGGCTATTTTGAAGCCCTGCTTCCAAAGAATGGCCATGATCAGAATTATCATAGCGCATCATCTGTTTCCCAGGTTCATTTATGAGAGTGAGCAATTTAATGGCGTCGCAGAGCTGCTGGAGATCCTCGGCAGGTGAGCACAAATCACTTTTTTACCCTCTGCTACCTGATTGCTCGCATACAATGAGAAACCCCATCGGCAAACGGTCTAAGGCGGGGGTCGGCAACACGCGGCTCCAGAGCCGCATACGGCTCTTTAGCGACATCTAGTGGCTCCCTGGAGCTTTATAAAAAATGTTTGAAAATGGAAAAAGATTTTGATAGTAGGCTAATATAGCTCAAATAGATAGAGATACATGTTGGCTGTGGCTGTGGTGTTGGTTTTTTAAAACTTACATTTTATTTATGCTTTGAACAGTCTCGACAAACACAGACACGTCTGCGTCCGACTCCGTGCCTTCTCTCTTCTCGTTCGACTCGAGAGGCGTTCAAAGACAGCCTCCGAAAAAGGGAAATTCATGATCACTTCACTGACACTAAGAAAAGCGAAAATAATGCACCAAAACAAAAAAATCAAGCGAGGAAATCACAAAATAAATTCTATGGGGGCGTTTGTGAACACACAACAAAGGAATGAATAACATAATCAATTATGAGACAGTCGAGTCTCCTACATAAACACAGCATGTGTTTCCTTCATTGTAAGTTTTATAGAAGGCTTTTATTTTTTTGCGGCTCCAGACATATTTGTTTTTTGTTTTTTTGTCTTATATGGCTCTTTCAACATTTTGAGTTGCCGACCCTTGGGATAAGGGTTTGCATCAACGTGGCGGTGGCGTCACCCTCTGGGCAACGGATATCTGAACACACACAACACATGTAGACAGACAATAAAAGAATACTCACAGGCATGTATTCTTTATCCTCGGCGAAGAACAACTATAACTGCCGCAGCAAAGAGCCGAGAGAGGAGCTGATCCTCTGCCACAGTCTATCCGTATCTCTGCCTTATGCTGCCCCCCGGGTGGCACACCAGAATGAGAATGAGAGGCACAACTGAAAGACAAAGTGTGACAAAAACGATTTGTTTTGAATTATGTCGCGATAGTAAAAGTATGACGTTGTTATACAGTGCTTTGGTCATGAATTTTGGGGGGTTGGTTTTTGGGGAGGATGGAACGTATTAACAGCATTTCCATTCATTTCAGTGGGAAAGATGATTTGAGTTAAGGAACAAGGTTAAACGCCAGACTCCACCGCGCTTGATTTTGGGGGGAAATTGCTCAAACAAGGTCAAGTCAATGTACCCGCAAAAAAAAATAATTAGTTGGAACCCAATGTAGAGGGATGAGTCACGCGAGGAGGAAAGAGAGGCTGGCAGTCATGTTGCTAGTCACAAGAGGTATTTATAGCCCCGCCCACGCCGGCGACAATGAATGAAGGAGGACACCACGCAGTAGGAAAGACGGATGAGACGACGTCACGCCATCACGAAGGGGCGGAGCTCCACTCGTCGTGCAACGCAAAGTTCCCTGAGAGGAAATGAACATTGACCGAATTTTCATCCCGATGAACGGGTGGCTAATTTTCGCTTTTGTGTCCCCCCGCCAGCATCATCAACGGCTTCGCTCAGCCCCTGAAGGCCGAACACAAGCAGTTCCTGGTGCGGGTTCTCATCCCCCTGCACACGGCAAAGTCTCTCTCCGTCTTCCACGCGCCGGTCAGTCACGCTGCAACTCGGTTTCGATGAGTCCACGGCAGCCCATTCGCTGCTTGGTGGACATTCCTTCACATGCTATTTATTGGCTGGATCATAGTTTGTGGTTTTCCCTTGTCACGTGGGCCAATTGGCTTTTTGGGGCGAGAACACCAGGCGGCCACTAGATGGCAGAGTCGAGTCACACAATGAAATGCATCTGTGTGTTTGGCAATTTTTTTCAGTGACACCTCATTTGACGTGTCTCCTCACAGTTCTACTGCCCACACACACACACACACACACACACACACACACACGAACACACACACACGAACACACACACACGAACACACACGCACAGCATGCACCCATTGTTGATTCATACAGCAAACTTGTGCGGACCAGCTGATGAGCTCAGGGGGGAAGTTTTGCTGGCAATGCAAACAAAAGTCAGATACTGTACGAGCGCAGGGCCTTTTAATCATGCGAGTGACTCAATAAGAGGCGCTTTGGGTATAATAGCGGTGACAATGTTGTTGCAAGGCGAGAAGTGTATAATCTGCACGCCAGTGTCACTCCCATTCAGGATGAGAGCAGCTCCGTTTGTTTACGGCGTTCCCACGGCGGCTTGGAATTTGGCAGAAGTGCTTACCGAGGCTAGAATTTGTTCCTGCGAACCTTTTCCTCTATTTTCGTGTTGACGAAATTAATTTGATTCTGCCCCGATTTGCTTTGACAGTTAGTTGTTCAAAATTTGCTCAGAGTCGCCTCTTCCATCCATTTGCCCTTTTTCTGACCCGCTTCTCCTCACAAGGGTCGCGGGGCGCGCTGGAGCCTATTCCAGCTGTCTTCGGGCAGTGGGCGGGGGACACCCTGAACTGCTTGCCAGCCAATTGCCACTTAACACGCAAAATCCAAAAAGACAGGCTAAACGGCGCTTCTCCAGAGCTGAAATAAACCGACGAAGCCGTGTTAAGCGGAGCTTTTGATTCTTAGCCGCCATCGCCGTGTTTACATCCAAATTCTCTTTCTCTCCTTTAATGAAACTGCACTGGGTGCAAACAGACGCCTGAAAGTGCCGCCTTTTGCAAGTGCGTCTGGCTCCGTAATCCGTCGCCTAACCACGACCCCCCCGGTTCCACAAAAGGCCGTCTTGGCAACGCAGTCCAAACTTCGTGTTTACCCCAAGCGATCTTAACGCCGGCTAAGGCTTTGCACAATACTTGAAATAGCTTGACCCATCCTCACGTTGATTCTAATCCTGGCGCCGCTTTTTTTTTTTTTTTCCTTTCTCCTTTGAATTGTACAACGTTGCGTAACCTCATCAAAAGAAAAGCAGAGGAAGCCGATTTGCTTGTTTTTGTCTAATGTTGTCGCGCACCGTGGCGACGGCAACCGGGCGAGGACCAAACATGCGCACACGTGCCGCACACCTTCACAGCTGTAAAAAATGTCGGCGACATTTTGCCAAAGGGACTAATGCTCGCTATTGTCGTGTGTGTGTGTGTGTGTTTTCTTCTATAGCTGACCTACTGTATTGTGCAGTTCATTGAGAAAGACTCCACTTGCGCTGAGCATGTAAGTTGTACTTATGTTTTACACAAGCTTAGGACAAGTCAATTCCAAGAGAATTCGTTGCTGGTCAAATGAGTCGACGACTCGATCTCGTTGCGGTCATCCAAGAATGCAATGGATGGAAAAAGTTTACACACCCCTGTTCAAAAGCCACGTTGTTGGGACGCAAAAAGTACCGGTTGAAAAGTTTCCCACCATTAAATGTCACTTCTTGCTCGAATGACTCTGATTCAACCCAAATAAAGTCCAGATGTTGTCGTCGGCTTTCCTGACATTTTTTTTTTTTTGTCGAGCATTTCATGAGCAGTGACTAGTTAGCGTTAGCACAAAACCCTCAGGCGTCTCTTAGTATGTGCTGACTCCTATTTCATGTGAGTTCATTATGAACGCAGCCGCATCCCCGGCCGGTTATGAGAGGATATGTACAGCTGAGGGTGTGTACACTTATGCAACAACACATAAGACTTTTTTTTTCAACTGAGTTGTTCGGGCCACAGGTCACATTCATGGTGGAACAAGTTTCCAAAGGATTGACGTTGGTCTGCATTCCGCAAAGCGGGCATTTGAACAGGGGTGTGTAGACTTTTTCTATCCACGGTACGCCCCCGTTGTCTCAGATCATCCGAGGGATGCTGAAATACTGGCCCAAGACGTGCACGCGGAAGGAGGTGATGTTCCTGGGCGAGATGGAGCAGATCCTGGACGCCATCGAGCCGTCCCAGTTCGTCCGAGTCCAGGAGCCGCTCTTCAAGAAGATCGCCGCCTGCGTGGCCAGTCCTCACTTCCAGGTGAACAGCTCCAACCGCCTCAACTCTCGAACACACACTCGTGGGGTTCACAACTACAACTACCCTATTGGCTCGAATATAAGACGGCCCTGATTATAAGACGGCCCCTTCTTTTTCAAGACTTAAGTTTGAAAAAAGACTTTTTGAATACCAAATTAATTTTTATACAGAAAATAATTACAGTACATCTGAAACAAATGATTATAATAATATATTTGAGAGAAAAAACATGTTATTTTGCCTCATTCAAATCTTAATATCTGAACATTTAAATATGTAAACTAAAGTGGCATCACATTCGTCAATGAATGGCTTCTGGTTTTTGAAATGTAAATTACATCATAACTTCTCCTCAGCTGCCGGTTAACCTGGCCGATCTTTGACTTTCTGGACTACTGCGCATGTATAAACCAGTGCGGCGGTTGCTGTTGCCGTTTCCGAACGAAGCAGTAGAGGTCGCTGTTGGATTAGACTTCGTTGTAGTGAATCTTGTCACGAGGCAAGAGCAGAAAAAAGATTTTGTATAATGCAACAGGGTTTTTTTTTTTCGTTATATGGGGGGCAGGAAAGTGGGAATGGTGTTAATGCATGAAGATTTTTTCACACTCGGGGGTATTTTCACCTATGTAGGTTTCGTTGTAGAGGAGTTTCACTGTACTCCGGTTTCCTCCCACCTTCCAAAAACATGCATGGCAGGCTGATTGAACACTCCAAATTGTCCCTCGGTGTGCGTGTGAGCGCAGATGGTTGTTCGTCCCTGGCAACCGGTTCAGGGTGTCCCCCCCCCTACAACCCGAAGACGGCTGGGATAGGCTCCAGCACCCCCCGCCACCCTTGTGAGAATAAAGCGGATGGGAAAATGGATGGATGGAGGGCGATTTGGGAATGGGATGCGAATGTTCTCTGAGTATGTCAATTGGCTTTTGCGTTGACTGCTAGCGTGAGCTTCGGCGACGCCAAAATGAACGTAAAGCATTCCCATGTGTGCATCAGGTGGTGGAGCGAGCTTGTTATTTCTGGAACAACGAATACATCCTGAGCCTGATCGAGGAGAACTGCCAAGTGATCCTGCCGCTGGTGTTTGCCAACCTCTACACGTTCTCCAAGGAGCAATGGAACCAGTAGGTGGCGCACACATGGATGCTTGTGTTTTTGCTCCAAGTCGGGGCTCCCCCTAACTACACTGACCATGCAAAGGTCTCCCCCTAGACCCATCGTGGCTCTCGTCTTCGACATCCTCGAGACCTTCATGAAAATGAACGGCGAGCTGTTCGAACAGCTCGCGACGTCCTACAAGGCAGAGAAACAAAAGTGAGCTGAAGCGCCGAACGAGTCCGGCCCCGCCCGCGCTCGGCGGTCCTTGTCGTCATCTGTGTTGCTCTCCTCAGGGACGTCAGGCGGCAGAGGGAGCACGCCGAGCTGTGGCGGCTCCTGGAGGAACAGGCGGACCGCCAAATTTACGAGAAGGCGGACCAGCCGAGCCCCGCGGCCGGCGCAGACCGGCCCGAGGCCGGGGAGAGCGCCACCTAGGCGGGCGTACGTAACAAAAAGTCGCGAGGGCTCAGACCAATAGAGGTACACAAACCAATCGATATTTTGTTGTTTCGTGTCATGGAGGTGGTAGCTTCTTTTTGGTTTCATTTGATTTTTTCAAAGCGTACGCACTCCAAGGTCAAGATTGTACCTTCGTTTTTTTAAGAGGAGTGGGGGGCGGGGGGAGGGACTGAGACGCGCGTCAGGACTGGCTCTTTTTCCCCACTCGGTAAATCAGAAAATGGATCCGAAAACACGCAGGCAGACAATTTCCGGGCTCGTCTCTCTCCACACGACACTTCAAGTCGGTTCAATCAAACGTGTGTCACGTCTGCAAAAATAAATAAATAAATAAATAAACGTCCACACGCTCGGATTAAAAGATGAATTTAAGTCCGTCAAAGTTCCTTCTTCTTACTTGTTACTCGACTACTAATCTACCCTATACAAGTGCCATGAAAAAGAATTCGCCCCGCCCCCTTTTTTTGACGGCACCGTAGACGGAAACATCCTCATTCTCGCTCGTACTACTGACAATGACGATGTTTTCTATATTTATAGCATTCTATCTACATAACGTGTCCGTAGTGCGTGATGAAAGAAACACTAGTGTAGCAGATAACACGGCGAGGACGCCCAGAAATTCCAACACGGTTGCCCTTTAACCACCTCGTGGGGGGGGGGAGAACGGCTGGATGCTGGAGGCTCTTTTCTTCGGTGGCGGGTGCTCACCGCGACACTTGAAATCGGGTGTGAAGGGATCCGTTTTTTTGTGTGTTTTTTTTTTCCTTGGGTTCATTCCAAACAAGTCGATCCTCTGGCTTGAGCAACTGCACCTTCGGTGTGCTTTCGTCCATCTTACTTTAGCAATACTTTCATTCCACCTTTTGTTGGCCGTTGTTCACGTTGTCTTAAAGGTACTTTTGCCTGTCAATCAATTTACATGGGAATCATTTTGCTGGACCGAACGATGTCGTTATTATGGACTCAGTGAGGAAACGCACGGTCATTTGTTTGTTTGTGTGAGAGAGAGAGAGAGAGACAGACAGGGTTTACATTTGAATGTATAGTGAATCAAATTGATTGTCTTTTTTTGTTTTTTTTGTTTTAACAATTTACCTGTCAGCTAAAGCCTCGATACAATAATTGTAATTTAGACACAGTGCAAAAAAAAAAAAACCCCAGCAAAAAAGCAGGGTGTACGTGATTGATGCTGCTGATTGTCTCTTTCATCAACCCGAAATATGTAATTGTGTTACCAAATATCTTGATATATGCAGACTTTTTTTTTTTTTAAATACGTGTCACTATGTATTATTTATTTATTTAGTTAGTTAGTTAGTTATCTATCTATTTATTTATTTATTTTTGTAATTTGTTTTTCCAAAGACGTCTGACTGGATGGCGTTTTGAATGCATTACACGTAGCAGTTTCACTCCGTTTGTTTTTTGTTGTCTCCAAGAAGAAACAGTTGGGGGGGGAAAAAAAAAAGGTTGTATTGGATGTGTGGGAAGGGGGTGAAGTTGGATGTAGAACGCTTACAGTAAGTAACCTGCCATTACACTTCACTTTGACAAAACAATTCGAGCTGTGTGTGTGTGTGTCTTTGTCTTTATGAACAATGTCTGATTTGATTCTTTTTGATTATTATTAGGCGGCCCGGTAGTCCAGTGGTTAGCACGTCGGCTTCACAGTGCTGAGGTACCGGGTTCAAATCCAGCTCCGGCCTCCCTGTGTGGAGTTTGCATGTTCTCCCCGGGACATTCCAAAAACATGCATGGCAGGCTGATTGAATACTCAAAATTGTCCCTAGGTATGAGTGTGAGCGTGGATGGTTGTTCGTCTCTGTGTGCCCTGCGATTGGCTGGCAACCAATTCAGGATGTCCCCCGCCTACTGCCCGAAGACAGCTGGGATAGGCTCCGGCACCCCCCGCGACCCTAGTGAGGATAAAGCGGTTCGGAAAATGGATGGATGGATGGATGATTATTATTATGATAGAAAATAAAAATCCAAACGGCAACATGTTTAATCGAGCCGGGGCGATTAACATCGGCTGATGTTTGTCTTTTTCAAAATAACACAAAAACAGGAAATGCCAGTTCAATGTTGGGAGTTACTCAGAATGACGTCACGGTGTTGTCCGTCCACTCGTCGGGGTGGGGAAAAAAAAAAAAGGGTCGTCAGATTTTGCAGGTGTACCTAATCTAGTGGCCACGAGTGCAGAGATGTGGCACGCGCCGAGGTTAAGAAAATAGCATGTAGACGACTATCAGTATTTTCCAGGGAGGGAGTCTCCATTATTACTGCCTCGGGGTCTCTCGCGTGATATTTTAATTGTAATTACGATGATGTCAGAGTGTCCGTCCGCCCTAATGACTTTCTCACACAGAAAAAAAGGGAGGGGAGCGTGGGATGGGGGGGGGGGGCAAAGCTTCCATTTCAGTTGCTCGTCGCACGAACGGAGCCACACACGCTCCGATCTCGGCAGAAGGTGAGACACCAAAGGTGAGCGAGAGCTTTTTCTTCTTCTTCCAAGTCAAACATTTACGAGTGCGACTGTCTGTTTAGAGAAACTAGGCTAAGTTTTACCATTGTGGTCTTGCTTGAAAAAAAATCGAAAAGCTGTCATAATTTCTCAGTTAAGAAGATTTCACTTTTACCCCCCCCCCTCGTAGTGACTGAAACTGTTTTGAAAGATTGAATGATTGCAGAGTACTTTGTTGCGGCACTTCCTCAAGTGACCACCAGAGAGCAGCGTTGCTCCAGTGTAACGAGCGTGCGTTTGTTTGTCAGCATGCGCGACCTTCCTCCATCGCTCCTGCTCCTGCTGTTGCTGCTGCTGCTTCTCCTGAGCCAGCGCGCGGCTGTGATGCGCGTCGCCGAGACGACGGCGCTGCACAGCTTCCGCGGATGCGCAGTGCGAGAGTTCACCTTTGTGGCCCAGAAGCCGGGCTGCAAGGGGCTGCGGGTCACCACGGAGGCCTGCTGGGGGCGCTGTCACACATGGGAGGTAAAAAAAGAAAGAAAAGAAAACACTGCTCAACATCGCAATAAACAGCCATAGAATAATTGAAACAAGATTTTCCACTTTTTAACGCTGGGACACAGATGCTACTTGTTAGCTCGTCTGTGGCGTTTCCTATTATGAGTTAGCGTCAAGCTACACGGATTTATCTAAAAGAAAGCTATGTGGTTGTTTTAACTTGCTCTTCTCTAACATGGTGCTGAAAGGCAACGTTCACAGCAGGTGTTTCATCAATGAAAATTTAATTTCCTGTTTCTGTCCCCCCAACTTTTATACAGAGGCCAGTGCTGGATCCCCCCTATATCCACCGGCACCACCGCGTGTGCACGTACGCGGTGACCCGTTACGCGAGTGCGCGACTGCCCGGCTGCCTGCCTGGCATCTCGCCTCTCTATCACTACCCGGTGGCCGTGCAGTGTCACTGCGCCGCGTGCACCACCCTGGACAGCGAGTGTGAGAGCTTCTGACCGGGAGAGGGAGGCAGCTCATGTCCACCATGTTATCAACTTGTGTGTGATGCTCATTAAAAATCATACAAATTAAATCTTGGTGTGTGAGTGTTGGCCTTCTTCTCCATTGCCATCGTTTGAATAAGTAAAAAAGATCTTCCGTGATGTAAATTGCTGCCAAGAGAGACGGAACGGTATAGCTTGGAGCTGCCAATGTGGAGTAAAAATAAAATATTTAGTAAAAATAAAATATAATAACATATTTTGACTGGTAAATACGCTGAAACGTATTCAAATAAAGGTTCGTACGTATTCGGTGGGTACATTCGAACTTACCCGGCTAAATAACACAAACGTACATATTTCCCAGAATGCCACGGGGGTATTGCTCTGCGCATGCGCAAGAAAAACAACGCTATTTTTTTAGCATTTGGCCTACATTCAAAAATTAAACAACTAAATATTAAACAACTAAATAATTTTAATTTCATAGATTGTTAATTTTACGGTTTTATTATATCTGCAGTGCTTGATTCACATTTTTCCCATAATGCCACGGGCTAGTGCCTGACTTGTACTCTGCATTTTTTTTTCCATAATGGGAAAATGCTACGTTTGTAATAACCTTACCTTCAAGTACTGTACGTTCGAATGTATGAGCAAGTCCGTTTGAGGGTATTCAAACAAGTTTGAACATATTTGTAAGTATTTTTGAACGTATTTATGTACGTTTTAACGTACTGGCAAGTACGTTTGAATGTATTTGCCAGTCAAAATATTTTGACTTCACACTTTCGTAATATAGAAAGGCACCCCTAAATTACATTTCTAAAAGTTAAGGTGATTTAAAAAAATTGACTTGGCTAAAAAGTAGACATTCATATTGTGTGTGTGTGTGTGTGTGTGTGTGTGGTCACAAGATCACTGAAGGACTGGCTTTGCCAGTTGTGCCTCATTGGAATAAAAGGAAAAAACAAATTCCAATGTCCACTATTTCAAAGACTTTATTTTTAATTCACACAGTGTAAAAAATATTCAATATTTCTATCTTTCCTTTAAAGTCATTCCGAGCACTCTTTGGTTCCAACAATAGATATAATTTACCCCCCAAAAAATCATGACAATCAAAACAAATAAATATTTGGTGCTTTTACATTCTTTTGTCTTTTTGTTTCTGGTTAGTGTTTATTGTAAAACGTGGAATCATTTTTTTTTTCTTCAACATGATTTGCTCTTGTCATAATGATTTGATGTGTCATTTCTGTCGTGCAGCAGTCAACTGTAATGTGAGCTCCGGTCCTGGTTTTCGGTCAGTAGCGGGACGTGCGGCACATGTCGCAGCGACACGCCTTGGCCGTCAGGATCTCCAACTCGTCATGGTGACGGCCCCCAGGACACTCCAGTCGTACTTTGACCTGGCCGACCAAAGGTGGTGTTGTTGAGCGGATGGAGCCCGATGACCGAGAACCCGCCCCTCGCCGCTTCCCCCTCGCCCCGCCTCACCTTTGCCTCCTTGGCGATGGTGCAGCATCGCGCCGCCGACGTGATGTTGTGCGTGAAGTTCGAGGCCACCAGCACCGAGTACCTGGACGGGAAGGCGCTGGACTCGCAGTAGCCCACGCAGGCGTGCGCAAGGTGGGTGCCCCGACACGTGCCTCGCCGGTCGCTGCGGATGCTCACGTTGAAAGCTGAAATGCACAAATGGCCCGCTGAGCGATAACTGACATGGAAAAGGTCAAATCTGAGAGCGTACGACGGCGCGGCGTGACGTATTTTTCGCGCCGTCTCCGCGGTTCGGGACTCACGGTGCAAGTGACAGCCCGGGCTGAGGGTGACGTTCTCGTCACTGCGACCGACCGGCGAGAAGAGCAGCAGTGACATGGCTGGCAGCACCAGCAAGCAGACGTTGACCCTCATCGGCTGCGACATCTGGGACAAAAGAAAGAAAACATATATGGATGCGGATACAGCACACCCTTGCTCTTAACCCTCATGCAGTATTTTTAAGCGGCTGCATGGAAGGGTATTACGTCCCAAAAATGTCCCTCTTCCAATGTGCAACAACTTTTTTCACCTTTCATTTTTTTTCACTTTCAACCCCTCAAAATGTTCAGTGGGAATTGGCCAAGACATAGATATACATCCTATGCAAAATTTCAGCTTCGTGGAGTTATTTTTCACTGTTTTGTCAGTGGTGTCCATTTGTCCAACAGTCCAAAATCGTCCAAAGTGTCCGAAATGTCCAATTTTGGGATAATTACTGCATGGGGGTTAAAAATGTTTAGAATAGCCGATATAAATAGTTTGAACCATAAAAATCCCCAAATACTCCATTGACATGACCCTATAAACCACAGGTGTCAAAGTCAAGGCCCGGGGGCCAGATCTGGCCCACCACATCATTTTATGTGGCCCGCGAAAGCAAATCAAGCCTGTCAAGTTCCATGATGCTCGCTAAAGCCTGAACCAAAATGTCAAATTGTCATACGTAATCCACAATAACAGTCATTATTCTTGATTTCTGATTTTAAAACTAGTTATTCATCAATTTGTTTTGCGCTGTGTATGTCATATGTGGAGGGGATTAAACATTTATACGGTTTCCCAAAATTCATAACGGCCCTCCAAGGGAAACCATAACATACAATGTGGCCCGCGGCAAAAACGAGTTTGACACCCCCTGCTATAAACCTTGAGACGCGGCAAAGACTCTCTTTTACGACCCGGGCTAAAGTTAGCTCCAACTTGACCTACGTAGATGTTTGTGTATCACTTCAACATGCTTTTTGGACACCAATTAAGAAGTGAGATGCTTTCAGAGGGCGCCTGCCAGGGACCAAAAATAATGGGACAAATCAAACAAAACAAACGTTCACTTCTCCACCTTCGCCATTTGTCACGTACGTCACCGGACGTGTAATTTCATGCCGGGTGATGCTCCGCCGAGCATCGACTGCCACTGTCTTCACTTCGTTCTTATATCCTGAGCCTTCGGTTTTGTCTTCAGCAAGTGAAATGCAATGAAAATCGTCTCAGTCCGATTCAAGGTCAAGTGAATGACTTTTGGCCTATTGCATGACATCGCACTTCTTTGCCGGTTGCTTTCGCGGTGTGCTTCAGGTCATTTGTCCATCTGCACTGTGAAGCGCCAATCCGGTGAGTTCTGAAACATTTGGCCGAATATGAGCAGATCATTTTGCCTAAAATGCTTTCCAACTGGCAGTCAGGTCCATTTGATGAAAACGATTTGTTTTCAATTCCAGGACAAAGTGTTTTTCTTTTTAATGAAGGCTTTACCTCGATGTTAGTGATCAACTACGGCGCATTCTGACCGGTCAGTGTACAGTATTTGTATTTTCCAATGCCAGTGTAGCACACGGCGACTCTTATTTTGTGCTACCGTGACTTGAAGGTTTCATTTACTCTCTGAGTAAACAGTGACACAAAGAAAATGTGAGTTGATAGAATTTCAGAATCATTGTCGACACACACACAGATGGAATTAAAACAAGTCATGCTTTCCCAGTAATTTGCTCGGCCTGCCCTTTGCCATTTTGTTTCCTTACAGGGGGAGCACAGGGAACCCCCATTTGACACTCCAGCTAAATGGTCCTGACTGCGTGTGTGTGTGTGTGTGTGTGTGTGTGTGTGTGTGTGTGTGTGAGGCGTAATTAACCCTGTGTCAACTGGTTGGAATGGTGGGAGGGAGGTGGGGGGGGGGGGGGTCCCGAGTTTTTTCCTCTAAAGGGTTTCCATGCCTGGGGTTTGGATTGAGAAGCATGTTCACATTGTTGTTGTTTTTGTTGCAAAAGTGTGTGTGTGTGTGTGTGTGTGTGTGTGTGTGTTCATTGTATCGTTACAATTGTCATCACGTGTAATCTGAATTAAATGACACTGAAATGAAAATTCATTTTAGATGACGGGAAAACATGCAAGTACAGTACCACCAAACCTGAATTAACAAAAAAAAAAACATATTGACAAAAACTGGAGAAAAATTTTAAAAATAAAATCCATTTGTACAAATTTTACATGTTTTGGGGGGGGGGGAAACAACCAACCAAAAAAAAAAACAACCTTATACATTTTTGTGAAGCAAGGATACGAGTAACCTTCCTGACAAACTGCCTAACGCTATTTTCAAATTAGCCCTTGGAAAAATTTGAAATGCTTGTCAGTTTTTGACATGTACACAATCTTGTTCTGCGGATACAAGTGGATTAAATGCAAATGTCTTACCTGGAGAGCGGAGAGCACTTGCTGAGCCGACAGCAGTTGACAGGTGTGTTGGCGTGTGTGTGTGTGTGCGTGCGTGCGTGCGTTCGTGTTTGCGTGTGCGGTGAGGCTGATGCAG
Organism: Hippocampus abdominalis; assembly: GCA_018466805.1. Taxonomy (NCBI): domain Eukaryota; kingdom Metazoa; phylum Chordata; class Actinopteri; order Syngnathiformes; family Syngnathidae; genus Hippocampus; species Hippocampus abdominalis. The sequence continues at coordinate 28,732,438 of CM031695.1, forward strand.
CGATGATGCCAGGAGCAGGTACGAGTCGAGGCCAATTATAGCTTGGAACACGCCCACAATTGCAGCTCTCCTTTTGCCATACAGGTCCTCCTTCACTCTTCTCCTTCCCGACTCGACAGTTTTTCCCCCCCCAAAATATCCTTTCCTCCTCTTTCTCCTCCTGCGGCGGCGTGTTAGCATGTAAGCCAGGGTGCCACCTCCCCGACGCACTTTAAAACCTTTACGGAGCGGGTGGAGGGGATGTGGTGGTGGTTGTGGAAGGGGGGCGGGGGGGGGGGGGGTCCTCTGTGACACAGAGGAAAACTAGATTAGGTTTTCCATCAATGCATTGGCACCATAGACACACACACACACACACACACACACAGACACACATACGAGCGCGCAGTCACACAGCGTGTTAGCTTCAGACTCCGATTTTTGGAGAATTAAAACAGCAGGTGCTAAACGAGGCGTTGGGCCGCGCAAACAGATTGCCTGAGCTGTTGGCAACAGGTGTCAAAGTGGCGGAGACCGCGCTGCTGTATTTGATGGCGCCAAAGGTTTTCGCTGGCATTTGGGAGCGCGCGGGTGCAAAATATGTTGGAAGGGATTGAATTGGGGGCGGCCTGGTGGGCCAATGGTTAGCGTGTTGACCTCACAGTGCAGAGGTCGTGGGTTCGATCGCTCTGGCCTTCCTGTGTGGAGTTTGCATGTTCTCCCCGTGCCTGCGTGGGTTTTCTCCGGGTATTCCGGTTTCCTCCCACATTTCAAAAACATGCATGGCAGGCTGTTTGAACACTCCAGATTTTCCTTAAGTGTGAGCGTGAATGGTAGTTCATCTCTGCGTGCCCTGCGATTGGCTGGCAACCAGTTCAGGGTGTCCCCACCTACTGCCCGAAGACTGCTGGGATAGGCTCCAGCACCCCCCCCCCCCCGCGACCCCTGTGAGGATAAAGCGGATTGGAAAACAGATGGATGGATGGATGGATGGATGGGATTGAAACAGAAGTGGAAGACAAGCAAAGACATTTACATACATTTGATTTTTTACAGGTATCGTGAGCTAATTTAGCATTTTTTGTTGTTCGGTTAAAAAAAATGTAAGCAGAACAGAGTATTCTTTCCCTTCTTTTCAATACAAGCACAATCTAACTCAATAAAAGAGGGAAGCAATCTTGGGTATTTATTTTTGTTTTTCTTAAGTTGGCACTTGTGATCGTCAGCATTTTTTTCCCCCATGATGACACTTGGGTAAGGCTAACCCTCCTCGAGTGTCACGTTGCGAGGAGATGGAGGACCCCAAAAACACAGAAAACTAAATTCTAAACAAACAAAGTCCTAATAACAAAACAAATCCAGAGTATCAAACAAAACCATGACTGAAGCTCAAAAAACGAGAACAGAACCATGACAGAAACAAACATGACAGGACAAGCAAACAGCAACAAACAAACAATGACCTGACCCTGAGTGGTCGGGCATCAAGTCTTTTAAAGTGGCACTAATTACACAATGACCAACAGGTGTGCAGATGCAGGTGGAGCCCTACAGTGCCACCTGTTGGTCACATACAGATCCATGACATCGAGTTGGTGGAGGGCTAGTGTCGCTTTCGATTCAGCATTCTGAATAATAAACCTGCAATAACACTGGTCAACAGCATATTTTAATGCGATGGCGTTGCATCTCCTTGTCTGTCTTTACTTATTTCGAGTATTAAGGTTTTTTTTTTGTTTGTTTTGAAGTTACTTATAAAGACCTATAAAAGCTTGCATAAGACACATTTTTACTAGGCATTGTAATTCACAGCCATGACGTTTCTGTAAAGGAAAAAAAAAACCAACAAAAAACCTGAATCCTGAATTCATACATTTCCCTAAATGTACTACACATGATATTTGCGTTATTATATTTTTATTATTAGGAAAACCGAATGTGCTAGAGGAAAAAAAACGAGGGCAGATTTGGAATCAACCCCCAAAAATAATAAGACAGAAAAGTTTACTCACCTCTCTGAATCACAAAAAATGCCCAAAATTTTAAATAATTCTTAAAGACACATGCCTCCACAGCACAAAAAAAAAAAAGATGAAATGAAAATTGTAGCGTAACAGAGAAGAAATCCGAAAGATTTCATCACTGTGGTGATGTTTTCCAAATCACACACACACACACACACACACGCACACACATCAGGAAAACATAGTGATCACCTTATGGCCCCCGCCACCCCACACATTCCCAATCTGGCTATGTCAATGGAAAAGTGGAATTTGTGACATCATCATCATCCAAACCCCCCAATTACACACACACACTCACGCACACTCACGCGCGCACACACAATTATTGTGGTGACAGTTAGTTGCACAGACGGAACACAAGTGAATGGCCTCCTCAGATTAGACGTGGGGGACCTTCCCCCCCCCACATCGCCCGACCCCCCCCCCCCCATCGCCCCCATCCCAACATAGGGACACCCAGTTCATACGGATACGTGCAAACACTTTGGTGTGACTCAGCGAGGCTGACTGATGTTTGTATTAATTCATAGCACCCTTGTTGCCGTGGTTACCATGGCGTCTCCTGTCATTACGGTTACTTTCAGGCGCGCGTGCGCGGGTGTTACATTGTATGAATTGTATTCGAGTGTTTTGAATGTGTTATTCTGGGCTGTGTGATAATGTGAGGGGAGGATGAGGCAAAGTTTCCCTTCGCCCAAGTCCCTGCCGCCCCCCCAACACTTTGACCCATTTACCCCCCCCCCCCACCCCATATATACATACATACATGTACATATTCACACACGTGCACCGCCGATAAAACCATCCATGACACAATCGCCTTATTTTGCCGTGTCGGCCGCCATTGTGAGCGGGCGCGTGTGCCAAAAATCGTGACAATGCCTCGGAGTGACACACACACACACACCCTTGGAGGTGGAACACGTCACTAATTTAGATTGACGGGAGGAAAGTGGAGTTTTCCATATGGCGACACTGGCTGAAGATTAGGCACGCGCGCACACACACACACACACACACACACACACACACACACACACACACACACACACCATCAAGTGGAAACATGAAGCGAGCGGCCATGATGTCCATCAATTAGCAGAATAAAGCCTTGGAATGTGTTCCACTCACGTCTAATCTATGAGCTCTTCCCTCTCATAAAATGCAGTATTTGACAAGAAAGAGAGTAAATCCGTCCCGGCGGGGGGATTATCTCTGTCATCGTCCATTTTATTACAAAGGAAACAGGTCCGAAAGCTTAAGAGCGAGGTGTTTATAGTAAATGAAAACGAACACAATCACGAAATGGAAAAAAAAAAAAAATAATTTTATGAGCGAAATAAAGTAGAAATGAAAATGCTTTTAAACAAAACAAAAACTAACTGAAATTACAATTTAGGTTTATAAAAATAGCGACAACGAACGATAAGGACAGCAACAACGTATTTTGTTGTCGTCTCTCGGGCTCATTTAAAATGTTTTAAATTTCGGTATTGCTGTATGTCCGTACAGAAGGAGGCAGGTCAAACCGTCGTTTGAAATTGTAATTTCCTTTTTTTTTTTAATTGATTAATATTATTTTTTATTTTGATTATTATATATTTTATATTTTTTAATTGATTAATATTTAATATATATATATATAATTTTAAATTAAAGTTATATATATTAAATTAAATATATATATAAATATTAATAATTAATATTTAATTAATGTTTAGACCTTTTTTTAAAATCGTTTTGCACCCAACAAATACTCCTACACCCCTCAAAAAAAATAATAAAAAACGAATACTAAAACTAAAAAAAAAAATCAACTAAAACTAACGATTAAAAAAATAAACTCAACAAACCCGCTGTAAAAACAGATGCACACTAACTGAATTTTAAAAAACAAAAGTCAAAACCAAAACAAAAAAAAGGAACCTATCATGAAAAATCCGAAGCTATTACTAGGTCTAACTCTGGTCGAAAGATTGTCAATACACAATTCGCTAAATGAAATGTTTGGCGGAGTCTCTCGTCAGGATGAATTTCAACTCCACTTTAACCACGGGGGTAGGGGGGGGGGGGGGGGCAACATTGAGTATGAGTGGCCCATGTTCCATGTCGCCATTGTTGAGGTGCTATGGCCCAATTCCCAATTCCCAAACCCGATGGCGGACACCAGCGACGGGGGATGCTGTCAAGCAAAGGAAGGTGTCCTCTCGAGCCAAATGCGCCTTTGGCGGGTCCCGAGGCAAAAATTCAGGCACGGAAGGCGCTCGGTGAGATCATGGAGAACGACTTTGGGACGACTTGAAGGAAATCCTGCCTCACCATCCGACGTCTCCAGAGGGCGAAGCAGCGCACCATCGCGGCATCGCAAAGTCATTCCAAGCCCTTCTCAATTCAAGACAGAGGAAATGTCGTGGAGTTCAAGTGAAAGTTTCCCAGGTAGCGGGAAAATTGCAGTAACTGAGTATTTGTACTCCGTTGCGCCACGGGACTGCAGCTGACTCAATGTGTTAACAAGAATTGAGGCAAGCTGTTTTTCCTTTTCAATCTGATGTACCATAGATTGAATGAGCGCCCCCCCCCCCCCACCCACACACACACACACTCAAATTGAACGTTGGAAGTGTCATTATCGCCACACGTTTCAGTCCTTTTCATTTTGTTGTGCACGACAGCGCCGGAGATGAGGTCACTCTCCAGATCAAAATTAATACTTTTGAAAGCCTCGCAAGCTTTCTCATTTTAAGAAAAAAAAAATCACTCAATAGGCCGGTACAATGAGTGGAAAATCATTTTTTCCATTCGAAAACTAAATGCGCACTGGGCGGGTGGAGGTGGAAGTGGAGGCAAGTCGGAGTGGACAAGTGTTAAAGAAAGAGGGTAATTTGGGCGACTTTGGTTGCCATCACCAAGAACACACAATTACACGTGCGCTCTCTCGCTCTCTCTCTCCGAGTGCCGCAATGCTATCATTAACGCTAATCACAGCCGTTATCCGACCTGCCTGCACTCATGCTTGCCTGAGGCTGCCTTTTACAAGCGACAGTACAGCCACTGTTTGTATGCACGTTTGGTGTTGGGGAGCGACCGGTATTGAGCAACGGCGGGCTAATTAGGGGCTAAAGTGATGGGGCGTGGGGGTTGGGGGGGGGGTGACTATTGTATGTGTTGGAAAATGTTGCGAAATTGCCATGCGGGGGCATTTCTTTTTCTCTGATGAACGTCAATTGAGATTTCATTGAAAGGCGTGAGCAACCGCAAATTGGGATTTTCCTCGAGTCAGGTGGGCCAAAATGGAAGATCGGGGAACGGCATTGCTTGGAGTGAATTTGGCGCCCTCTGGTGGCAAATGTCAGACTAAAAATACATTCTGTCGAACCACGTGACAATGTACCTCGACGGACATAATGCATCTCTACGTTCTAACAGTAGTTAGTTGTAACCGTTGTCAATAAAATGGCCGCCAACTACGATGTACCGTACTGGCCCGAATATAAGACGGCCCTGATTATAAGACGACCAACTCTTTTTCAAGACTCAAGTTTGAAAAAAGACTTTTTGAACACCAAATTAATTTTTATACAGAAAATAATTACAGTAGATCTGAAACTAATGATTCTAACAATATATTTGAGAGAAAAAGCATGTTATTTTGCCCCATTCAAATCTTAATATCTAAACATTTAAATATGTAAACTAAAGTGCAATCACATTCGTAAATGAATAGCTTCTGGTTTTTGAAATGTAAATGACATCATAACTTCTTAACCTGGCCGATCTTTGACCCACTTTTCTCTAGATTGTCGCTACGTTTCTCCATTTTCTGTTATCTCTTCTATTATTTTCTTCTCTTTTCTTTCTTACCGCTATTTTTATTTTTCTTCTTCCTGACAGGGGTTCATTTTGGCCTGGGGAGTCAAGTTCAGCATTCGATTCAATGATATCTGGCGCCATCTAGCGTCGTGAATGGGTATAATGTCTAGACCCTGAATATAAGACGACCCCACATTTTCAGTCTTATTTCAATGCAAAAAACCACCGTCTTATATTCGGGCCAGTACAGTATAATACAGTATGAACAGTAGATGGAACTATACGAACATATATGATACTGGAGAAACATGTCGATTGCAAATGCGTGTATATGAAGAAAATTTTTTTAATAAAAGACATGAAACAAACACATGTAGCACTCCTATACTTCATCTCGCGGCGGCAGTTAGCTTGCACGGTCCATCGTAATGATGACCTTTCCACTATTTTGTGGGGAAAATCTGGTCGTTATAATGACGTTTATGTGAGAAGAAAGGTGTTCGTTGTAAACCAAACTGGCAAATGGCAAATGAATGACGTGAAACCGTGACTTTTGAAATGTGAACATTATAGCGGTGAAATGGGGTACGTTCAAACGACTGTATGTGTGTGTGTGTATATATACACACGCACACACACATACAGTCGATCAATGCCTTTCATTGGCAATGACAAAAAAAACGATCACGCGCTCATACTTGCAGGCGACAGCCAACAAGACAGAGCCTGTGTGCAGTGAAGCATGCCCCCCCCCCACCAACACTCCAGTAATATGTTACAGACCAAAACCAGTAGGAGAATTTGAATATGTTTGAGCATTTTCTGCACCTTTCACTTTGAAATAATAACTTGTTTTTGTGTGATAAAGGCTTAAAAATCTGATTCATCATCTAATTGAAATGTAATCAATTGTTAAAATAATCATTAGCGAGCAGCTCTAAAATAGAAAAATGTTAAGGCAATCCGTGATCGTTTAGGCCAATTTCAGTCATAGATAATTGGTATCGGAACCGGCAGCCTAAAAAACCTGATCAGAACACCGACTAAATGCCACAAGTCAACGTTGACACCACTTCTATGAATGATGATGGTAGTATCGTATATTTTTTGTGTACAGCCATGACATGTTTTAAAAAGAATGAGTTGAGTATGTCAGGCACACAGGGAAAAACATGTATAGTCTAACTAAAAATGACATTTCTCTCTCTATTTTTTTTTTCAAATGCCACGATGTGTACTAAGATATGTCTGAAAACACAGACTGTTTTGTCAGAGTAAAAATGACATGATGTATATGCAGAAGGGCAAAAAAGACCAGCCTAAAATATATACGTGGAGGGGCAGAGAGAGAGAGAGACTCAAGATGTAGTACCACTGTCCTGCAGCAGAGGGCGACCTTTCCCCAACTGCTTCATGTTCAAAAGGTCCAAAAAGTGAGCACCTGCTGCGCAACATTCACTCTGGACTCAGTCCTCCAAACCGCTGCACACATCCTGCTGCATTTTGGTTTTGGTCCGGTCTGCTACGCCCTCCTCGAATTGCTCCATCCTGGCTCCGTCGACGACAGTGCGTCCTCTTCCATCCTGGTCTAGTCCGGTTCGTCATGAAGGGCAACCTCTGCTACATGATCTGGGTGAGACATTGCACCGCCCGCCTCCATCTCGTCCTGTTCCGAGTGGCAAGCGCAACATTGTAATAATCGTCATTGGTGGGGAGTAAACATGTACAAATACGTCATTACTGCGCTCAAGTGGATTTTGCAGCTAACTGTACTCGATTGGATTGATTGAGATCTTGGGTGTCTTATAAAGTGGGGAAAAAAAAATGCGAGGAGGTAATACGATAAGGACTTTTTTGTGACATCATCATCAATTTTTAGGATTCGACTCTACCCACAAGCCATTGCTGCACTTAGCCTGCATCTTTCATTTTGTAAAAATAAACTAACTCGTGAGGGTAAAACATTCCTAAAACAAAAAGATGGAAGTCTACGAAAATTAAAGCTCTCAAAAAGATACGTGACCAATAAATGTCGGTGAATTCCAGTTGACAAATTCAAACATCCTTGGCAGCGACTGGGTTCAAAGCAATTTATTTGCGGTGTGTGCATGCGTACGTGTGTGTGTGTGTGTAGGTGTGTGTGTGCTGCGTCACACCTGCGTCGTCCTGGCACGATCTTGACAACAGCGAGTACGACTGCTGGCCTCTGGAGCGCCCCAACGGCTCCAACATGATCAGTTGCGGAGGTGAGAGTCTTGATCACGTCCAGGGCTGGCGGTGGTAACGCTACCAACCGGTCGTGTCGGCGTGCAGGTCTGGAGATGGCCTGGGTCCTGCGGCCTCCCGAGACGGTGAAGAGCGGCGAAGTGTTCAGCGTCGTCTACTCGGTCTCCGTCCGTGACTCGTTTTACAGCTGGGCCGTAGACAACCGCATCTTCCCTCACAGGTAATCCTGCACGTGCAGTCACTGAGCGCACGTTTGTCCACATCAGAGGCGATTGCTCTAAGACCGCAAGGGAAGCTCAGCTTCTCCTAAAATGTCAAAAAAATAAGTGATTAAATACATGTGTGTACATACAATTGTGTGAAGATGTCATTGACTAAATCTGTGCTACAACACGCTCAACTTTTGTTCCGAATCAGCTTCTTAAGACTGGTTCAGAGTCGGTTGTCCCAATACGTTGAAACGAGACGAATCATTGGATAAAAGCTGGTTTTGTCCCACCCACCGGACGCTCAGCGTCTCTGGGAGTCTATGGAAAGTGGGCGTGTATCGGCTGGCCCGGACGCTGAGCTTTTCTGCATGATGATTGGATGATCTGTCTGAGGCGGAATCTCTTTTTGATTGACAGCAAAATGAGCCAATCACCGATCTTTTAGTATAGCGCATTCGTAGGAGCATTTTTCAATTGTCATTCGGTTCTGAGTTGAACTGGAGACTTCTTCTAATCATCTTAGCGGCACTCTCTTTGTTGACGAATTAATCTTTTATTTCCGGTGGGTTTTATTGTAGTTGCTGTCGTTGTAGGACACTAGTTAAGTCCCTGGAAAAGACGCCTTGTTGGTATGACGGGGTCACATATCATTTTTTTGAAAAGGAACGGAGACTAGAATTCATGTACAGTCAAACCTCGGTTTTCGTCCATAATCCGTTCCAGAAGGCTGTTCGAAAACCGAAATTGTTCGAAAACCGAAAAACCACACTCTTTTTCAAATAAAAATGTTTACTGAACACGTCTGCTCACAATGGAAAGCAACACGAGGAAGCGTCACTTCCTCGTGTAAGGAGGGGGGGGAGGAGTCAAATGGTGCATTCAAGTGCACTCAGTTTCTTCGAGAACCGAAATTTGTTCATCATCCGAGGCATAAAAAACTTTTGGTCGAAAACCGAATTGGACGAGAACCGAGACCTTCGAAAACCGAGGTTTGACCGTATAAATAAACGGACACATTTTATGATGTCGGCCAAAATTGAGCTTCCCCTCCTTGACAGACCAGCATCCGCCCCTGTTCCACAAGTATTTACAATAAACCCCTCCGATATGGTCCGAGCCCTGACGGGAATCATTTTGAAATCATTGGGGGTTGACTATACATGGATACGTGCTCAGTTCTATCGTGGACGTGCAAGACGCTCGGAGGTTCTGTGAGCATCACGAGTGTCCCGCCAACTGGAAAGACGCCGACGGCGAAAACTGCTGCATTCATCACGCCAACATCCACTCCTGTCCGCTGGCATACATGGTATATACACACACACACGCATACACACACACACACACATACACACACATGTGGGCCAAGTGCACCGCTGGCTCATACTTTTGTGCAGACTTCAGAGAGCATTTGCGGCCCGTGGATTCCTGACGACGGAAAGATCTTCACACACACCATCTCCACTTCGGGCAAGATGACGCAGACCAACTGGAGTGCCAAGGTAAGGCCGAGCCACGGGGGGTGGGGTGGGGTGGGGGGGGTGGTTGTGCGGCCTAGTGAAGGCGTGTCCCCCGTCTCTCAGGTGGTTCTCCTCCACGTGGGCTTGACGTCCCTCATCGCTCACATCAGAGTGGGCCGCATGCAAGTGGCGCTGGAGGCCAAGAGTACCGTGCTACCCTCCGCAGGTACGACACGCACGCCGCCACGGTCACGTCAAGGCGTAACCACCTTCGGCACGTTTCAGTCTGCGGCGACGGAGAGTGCCAGGAGGCAGAAATTTGCTCCACCTGTCCGGCCGATTGCGGCGAATGCCCCATGACCCCGTCCACCAAACTGGCCATCGGGCTGCCGCTGAGCCTGCTGTGCCTCTGCTTGGTCCTGACCGCCATGGTGAGGAGTCGCGCCGCCGTGCGCCGCCGCCGCCGCCGCCGCGCTTCTGAGCGTGTCGACTGTGTGTTTAGTGGTTGAGGTACCAGAAGCAGAAGCTGCTGTGGGATGAGAGCTGGATCATCGATTTTGACCTCATCAAGCAAGGTCCAGTGATCCACCGCACATATTTGCGATTTCCTAGACATCACGTGTCTTTGGCACCACAGATCAGCACGCGCGTGTGACCATGGGCAGTTTGATGAGTGTGGCCGTGGCCCACAGCGACAGCAACACCAGCTGCGTGACGGCGTTTGCGTCCTGCGGGGGCCAAGCGGGAAGCAAGAAGACAACCTTCACCTGCACGGGGATCTAGTAGGCTCAGCCCATTTGACCTTTCACCTCTGCCCGGGCACAGAGGCGAACTGACGCTGATGTCTTACAGTGACGGCAGGACGGTGGCCATCAAGAAAATTCCCAGCAAGTCCTTCTCTCTGTCCAAGAGCATCAGACAGGAAGTCAAGCAAGTTAGGTAAGACGTCACAAGATCATACCCCGTATTTTATACTTTTTTTTTATCATTTCAAATCATGTACGGCGTATTACAACTTTTATACGAAAAAAACAATTGTGAACCGATCTCACAAAGACCATTTTGGCTCAAATCCAGATCGTCTCACCTGCTGGTAGCTAACGACAATGCCGTCGTCGATCGCTACAATTGTCACGACAAACCAGCAAAAGTAATCCATCCATCCATCCATTTTCCGAACCGCTTCATCCTCACTAGGGTCGCGGGGGGTGCTGGAGCCTATCCCAGCTGTCTTCGGGCAGTAGGCGGGGGACACCCTGAATTGGTTGCCAGCCAATCGCAGGGCACACAGAGACGAACAACCATCCACGCTCACACTCACACTCACACCTAGGGACAATTTAGAGTGCCCAACGAGCCTGCCATGCATGTTTTTGGAATGTGGGAGGAAACCGGAGCACCCGGAGAAAACCCACGCAAGCCCGGGGAGAACATGCAAACTCCACACAGGGAGGCCGGAGCTGGGATCGAACCCGGTACCTCTGCACTGTGAAGCCGACGTGCTAACCACTGGACTACCGGGCCGCCGCAAAAGTAATCCTCAATCGTATATTTTTTTTTTCATCACTGCGTACAATCGGATGGATAAAGCATGATGTGCGCATGCGCGGTAAACCGTTGTACGGGGTTTTTGTTGCTTTGTAAGGGGAATCGTAATCATTTATAAGGGCAGCTATTAGCCGAGGTTGACAGGTATGCAAAATGGAGACGCTAACTCCCTTATCGCAACATTTTTAGATACGTAAATACAGAGTAGATGAAATGAAAAATACTTTTGCAACACGACTCGGGCGCTGTTGCCTGATTATAATGTCCCGGATCATCCAATCATAAATATTGAGGAAACAATACATCTACCAACATTTGAATGTTTCAAGCTAGGTGTAGCGTAAACTGCAAAGAAGTTCATCTCCGATATTTATTCTCTGTAAAGGGTTTTGTCACGATGCAAAGTGGTGGTGGACCCCAAAAAAAGCAGGCAGGAGGGAGGAGCAGGGTGAACTTGAAGAAGAATTGATAAAACACCGAAAACTAAACTAAATCCAAAACATAGTCCTAATAACGAAACAAATCCAAAGTAGCAAACAAAACCCATGACTGAAGCAAAACACTATCAATAACAGAAACATGACCAAAAACATGACAAACATACATGAAAGAAACCGACAATGAGTGGCCGGGCGGGAGTCCTTTTAAAGAGCTAATGACATAACGACCAACAGGTGCGCAGCTGCAGGGAGAGCCCTACAGTGCCACCTGTTGGTCACAAACCGAAACATGACAGGTTTCGAGGCTCCACGTACAGTATATGGTGCTGCAGCATTTTTATTAAGCCATAAAACCAAAGCGGGAATGGTCAAGGAAGACGCTACGAAGAGAGGAAGTGAGCGAGAATAAGGGGGGGTGGGGACATTTTGAGAGGCTGCATATAAAATCAAAGTATTGTTGTACACGGTCGTGTTTTTGTATGGCCGGGTGGAGGCCGGCTGGGTCTCACTAGCTTCAAAGCTCAAACGTATTTTCTGTGCGTGACAGCTCATGTGCATTTTGATTGGCCGTTACATCCGCGACGCCGTGAAACATTGATCGGCCACTCATGGAAACGAGCTGCCGATCCCCACACATGAACGGCGCGACGGTCATCGCGTTGGGGGGGCACGTGGAGAGCTTAGCTTGAGTCCCACTTATGTTGTCAAGATGGAGCGATCCCAAACAGAGCCTCCGCCGTGTGCCCAGGGAGTTGGACCACCCCAATCTGTGCAAGTTCGTCGGCGGCTGCGTCCAGGTGCCGGATGTCGCCATAGTGACCGAGTACTGCCCCAAGGGGAGCCTCAACGACGTCCTTCTCAACGAAGAGATCCCACTCAACTGGGGCTTCAGGTAAGCTCGCCAGGGCGTGCTTTGGCGGCCATGACATCGGCCCCTCCTAGGTTTTCCTTCGCCACGGACATCGCCAGAGGGATGGCGTACCTACACCAGCATCGCATCTGTCACGGCCGCCTCAAGTCTCTCAACTGTGTGCTGGACGACCGCTGGGTGTGCAAGATCACTGGTGAGCCTCGCCCGACACGCAGAATCGAACTCCACCCACCTTTGACCGGCGGGCCGCCCCCCGTTGTCCCGGCAGATTACGGGCTCAGGGTGTATCGCCGCGGAGAAGGGGCGGAGCCTCTCTCCACCTATCAGCAGAGAGTCCAGGAAGTGTACATGGCTCCCGAGTTTCAAAACGCCGACGTGGAGCCGACGCTGGCTGGAGACGTCTTCAGGTGACCGCATACACATGAGCACAGCACACAAAGACAGTTTTTGTCATTTTTTTTTTGAAGACGCACTGCATAGTAACAATAGTGTGTGTGTCTGTGTATGATTGTAGTTTTTCTATAATCCTGTTGGAGATCGCCACACGCAGTGACCCCGTACCCGTAAGTGTGCATACTGTATATCATGTGTATGTGTGTATATGTATATGCATAGAGATCTAAACAAAGTAAGATTGTATAGAAGTGATTTTAAAGATTCTGACATGAGTCTATAAATACATACATTAAGAAAATGCAAATTGAATCTAAACCCAGTAGGGCTCTGAGATCTCCAGACTCGGGTCAATTAGTAAAGCCCGAGGTTTTGAAGCAAACATGGCGAAGGGGCATTTAGCTGTTATGCTGCACCCAAATGGAAGTGATGTCAGCCTTAAATATAAATGCTTTTAAATCCAAGTTAACTCATTCAGTACCGGCCAATTCTGGACCAGGTCTGAAAAGACGTTTAAAAACGTCTTTGGGAGTGAATAAGTTAAAAACTACCTTTTTTTTTTACTACGTTCTTTTAAGCCTTTTTAAAATCAATTTCACAATTTTGCCAATTTCAGAAAGGTACTTTTTTTTGGGTCTTGAAATCCTTTGGTCATAAATGTGCTTAAATGTCGTCAATGTACGTTCTTTTGGTTATTTTAATCGGCTACTTTTGTTGTCTTTACTTTGCAAGTGTCTTCAGTTGTTCTGTTTTTTTAACGCTTTTCTATGTGCTTTTGATTGTGTGAAGCACATTGAGTTGCCTTGTGTATGACATGTTCTGTACACTTCATAAATAAAGTTGCTTGCCTTGACATTTAGAGCACCCCCCCAAAAAAAATTTAAATAAATAAAAAATTGGGGACCAATAAGGTGAAATTGGATGATTTCCCTCAACATAGTGGGTGGGAATCCCCTTCAGTAAAAAGTGCCCCGCCCACTTCTGTGCAGGTGGACGAGTCCAGTCTGGAATGTTCTTGCTGCCCGCCGCTGCCCGAGCTCATCTCCAGCAAAGCCGACAACACCTGCCCGTGCCCTGCCGACTACGTGGAGGTGAGTCGGCTAAGTGACGTGACACTCGCGTTGGGGCCGGGGGGGGGGCGCTAACCGAGTCTCCGATGACGCAGCTCATCCGCCGATGCGGCGCTCACAATCCGGCCCAGCGACCCACTTTTGAACAAATCCGGAAGTTTGTCTACCGCATCAACCCCGTCAAAGTCAGCCCGGTGGACATGATGATGAACCTGGTAAGACGCCATTCGCCCTACAGCGTGCGCGCGCACACGCACTCACGCGCTGCGTTCCAGATGGAGAAGTACAGCAAACATCTGGAAGTCCTGGTGGCCGAACGGACTCAAGATCTGATGCACGAGAAGCAGAAGACTGACAGACTACTCTACAGTATGAAGCAAACACACACAGGCAACACACACACACACACACACTCACACACAGGTTTATCTGCTGTGTGTGTGCGCGTGTGTGTGTGTAGGCATGCTTCCTCGCCAGGTGGCCGACGACCTTCGCCAAGGGAAGACGTCAGAGGCTCAGAGCTACGTCAGCGCCACCGTCTTCTTCAGGTTGGACGGACACAAAGTAAGCGCGCACGGATGACTGGCAGGCGAGCTGGCTGACCGTGTGTGTGTGTGTGTGTGTGTGTGTGTGTGTGTGTGCGTGTGTGAGAAGTGACATCGTAGGCTTCACGCAGCTGTCCAGCAGCAGTACTCCATACCAAGTGGTGGACTTCCTCAACAAGCTCTACACCACCTTCGACGACATCATTGACAACTACGACGTCTACAAGGTGGAAACCATCGGAGACGCCTGTGAGCCACGCACGCCAACACACGCAACACGGGAAGTCGGCCGGGGGTTCGCAAACTTTTGGGGTCCAGGGAGCCCTTACAGGGGAAACATTAAAGTGGGGAGGAATAATTGGCCCTTATTTTGTAGGTTTGTACTGTTATCAAATTATACGACGTAATATATTTGGAATTATTTTGCAGACTTCAGAAGTTAAATATGTCAGGTTGAAAAGAAAACTGCCTTTATTTTATATCGAAAACGTTTGTTTTGTGAAGTCGAGAAAGATTTTTTTTTTTTTAAATGAGACCATTTATGTTGAGTGAAATCCAGAATCCTATATTCAAACAATTATTTATGCTGCGTCAAAAACAGCAATTTTTAAAAAATTAAAAACGTAATCCTTAACAGTTACTGTTAAAAATATACTTTCAATAAAGTATTTGGAAGTTGTCCTTTTTATAAAATAACTAATCAAGTACAGTCAAACCTCGGTTTTCGTCCATAATCCGTTCCAGAAGGCTGTTCGAAAACCGAAATTGTTCGAAAATCGAAACCACGCTCTTTTTAAAATAAAAATGTTTACTGAACACGTCTGCTCACAATGGAAAGCAACAAAAGGCAGCGTCCCTTCCTCGTGTAAGGAAGGCGAGAGGAGTCAAATGGTGCATTCAAGTGCGCTCAGTTTGTTCGAGAACCGAAATTTGTTCATCATCCGAGGCATAAAAAAATTGACATTTTTGGAACCGAGACGTTCGAAAACCAAGGTTTGACTGTAATTTGTAATCTAACATAATGGCTTTTAAAATCAACTCATCAGTCACGTAACTAAGTTAATTTTAAAAATCAAGTCATCAGAAAAGTAACTATGTTACTTCTTCAAGGTAACTGTGACCACAAGTAACGGCTGGTGGGCCCCCAGGGTTTCCCCCCCGGACCCCGTTTGAGAATCGCCGCTGTAGACGAGCCGGCACACGTAAAACACGCCCTTGTGTTTTTAGACATGGTGGTGTCGGGTGTCCCCCGAGAGAACGGCATCCTTCACGCCTCCGAGGTCGCCAGCATGGCGTTGGACCTGGTGGACGTGTGCCGCACTTTTCGGATCCCCCACAAGCCCAACATGCACCTGCAGATCCGCGCCGGCATCCACTCAGGTACGCTCGCACCGGGAGTACTAATTCCAGCTTCTATAGAAGCTGGAATTAGAGGAAGGGAGGAAGAGACATGATATTGAATCAATATCATGTCTTTTGTTTCCGTCTCACCATTAATTTCAAAACATCACTTTTTTTTTTTTTAATCGATATTTTGAGAGCCAAATTAAAACAATGAAAATTCCAAATCATCTTGAAAATTAGCGTCCGCAATAAGTGTGTGTTGATGTTTACGGTCAGGTCCAGTAGTGGCAGGCGTGGTCGGGACTAAGATGCCTCGCTACTGTCTGTTTGGCGACACGGTAAACACGGCTTCTCGTATGGAGTCCACCAGCCTGGGTATTGTATCCGTGCCCGCGCCGCGTCTGCTCTGCGCCCTCGCTGAGCGTGTCCAAGCGCTTTTGTGTCATGGTTACCGTTCTGTTGTGTGTCACGCAGCACTGAAGATCCAGTGCAGCGCCAGCGTCTTTTACCTGCTGGAGGAGATCGGCGGCTACGTGCTGGTTTGCCGAGGAACGCTGCAGGTCAAGGTCAGTGAGTGGCGCCGGCTCCGCTCGGATCCCGATGGCCGCTGATGACCAGTGTCTCCTTGTCAGGGGAAGGGTGACATGGTGACGTACTGGCTAGACGGGAAGACCGCTAAGGAATTGGACAGCAAGAGCGTCCCTGCAGAGGTGGCCAAAGAGCGAGAACTGGGGTCCTCCCTGCCAGGCCAGCTCGATGTGAGGGACCTTTGAACCACCTGAAGCCAACGTATGGAAAAGTGTTAGCTAAATAGAGTACAGTTGTAACATTGTGACGAATACTCTCAGTTGCAGACACACTTTCAACTATTTATTGAACAGGACAAACAGTCACAGGGAGCAGGTAGAAGGTGCTCACACTTGATTTTGGCCACGGTGACTTGGGACTTGCTTGAAAATTTGATGGTTAAGACTTGGGGCTTACAAATGTATGTGACTTACTCCCACCGTAGAGCCCAAAAATGTTTGCTGGACTTGTGTTTTTAATGTGACGTGGATTATTATTAACAATGGTCATCATAATATGGATGCTGGCAAAAAAAAAATAAATACATCATTCGTGTATCAGGTTTTCATTTCACTCAATTACCAAAGACCGTTTACACCGCGCCGCAAATGCAAAGCAGCTTTTTAATTATACGTACGTGTGCCTGTGTGCGGAGAACCACTCTTGTCAAGGGGACGTTCTGGCCACTCTGAAGAGCGCTCATTCATTCTATGAAGCATTTACACATCTGAGACGCATGTGCACGGACGCATTTCAAAGGACTCTTAAGCTTGGCAGCGTGAGTGTGTGTGTGTGTGTGTGTCTGTCTGTTTCGTCTTTTAATTACAGAATACATCAGAGGACACAAACAAATAATGAAGCCACATGGAGCGTTTCCATGGTTGCTTTCTCCACCATGTCATCGGTCATCCTGTTGACTACAACTTTTTTTTCTCCCCTCCAATATATTTCCATTAAATCAATAGTTTATACAGCAGTGAAACTCCTCTACAACGAAATCATGTTTGCAGCAAGACATTTTTCACAACAGGGGGTTTTTCACTGTAGCAAATTTGAAACAGGAAAGTGGGAATGGTGTTAATGCATGAAGATGTTTTCACACTAGGGGGTATTTTCACCCATGTAGATTTCGTTGTAGAGGAGTTTCACTGTATTCCTATATTTAACAGCAAGTTTAATGTTCAAACTGCAGATCATGTTAAAGTGACTTAGAGGAAAAAATGCTTTTCAGGAATAAACTTTCCCTCATTTTTGATGAACATTTGAGCCGACTATGCTACTGTATATGAATGTTGGTCATTATCGTGTTATTTAGTGAGCTACATTTCTTTTAAGGTTGTACTTGGTGTCAAGAAACAAAATGTGTGACTCTTAAGTTATTTTCATTCTTCTTTGAACCATTCTTTCACAATACAAAAGGAACTGTGTGAATATGTCTGGGTCGACTGATTATGGTGGCTAACAAATGATCATATATGATCTAATAATCGTGAATAAACTTCTGTAGAGTGTAAAAATGACAAATTTAACAAAATTTAACAATCGCAATCTTGTGCCTGTGGCCTAGTTTCCAATTTTGTATGTTTGGTCTGAGTCTAGAAATGAATTAAGTTTTTTTTAATTAATACAATTAAAGGTAATTTTTGTTTTGGGGGTTTTCGGTTTCCAGTTGGAAAAAAAAAAAAGGAAATAAAGGTGTTGATAAGAACCAAGCACCTGTCAATCATGGGGCAAAGTCTTGGTCCTCTTTTCCAGCAGCCAATGAGCTGCGACCCTGCCGGCGTAGATGACGTATGACCATGACAAGAGCACAACGGCAAAGAACACCTGACAAAAGCACAAAAAAGCAAAGGTTTGAGCAACAAGAGGATTCTGTTTATTCCATGAAAAGCGCACGATTGCAAAAGTGCCACTTGTAAAAGATTTAAAACGACTTATTTGTCTCTTACTTATGGAGAGTCACTGGCGTGTTTGTGTTAACTAAACTACAGATGCGTGCCGAACATAAATATTAATTTATTTTATTAAAACCTAACAATGCTGCAATTTGTTCAAAATCAACATGGTGTGTTATGAATACAAACTCAATAGGCTAGCTGCTAGCTCCACAGAAACCGAACCAATTGGCGTTACTTAAACGAGCGTGAAGTTTACCGCCGAATAAATCCTGTCCAGAGTTCGTCTGCTGACCATCACCATGTTGTCACTTTTAGACAGTTTATTATTTGCATCTCTTCAAAGGCATTTTCCCCTCTTTTCTTTTCTTGTAGTAAAACCGAAGCTGGAATTTTAAATGAGTTGCTATGCAGCAACGTCACGCCACGTTCTTCTTCGCAGTTTTGGTGGGGTGGCGCGCAACCACAGCGCTACTCTGTGTTCAGATCTAAAATTACATTTTGATCCAATAAAAAAGGCAAACAATACTTTTTTCAGTACAAATACTGCGTTCCTGCACCGAAGTAGAAATTCAGGGAACTTATACTATAGTTGAGTATTTTTCTGACAACTTTTTACAACTTATGATACTGTCTGGAGTGAGTCTCTGTGTAGCAACGACAAACAGTAGAGCGCAAAGGTCAAGTTTAAAGTTCACCCGGCGATGAGTGTGTGTGCCTGTCACAGAGTGCACAATATGATCAATGTGTGTGTTTGTGTTTTCAAGATTTTTGTGTGAGTGGTCGCCATGGCCACGCTCGGACCGACGGCGCTGCTTCGCTGCCTGCTGTTGTCGGCCATCTTGGTGCTGGTTCTCTTCCTCACCTCTGTATGGCTCCGTAAGTCACTTCACTCGCCAGCTTTTACTGTGACTTGTCAACCCACACGCCCTCCTTGTTGACCTTTGGTAGGCGCTTTTAATGCTCTCCGCACACTCCGCAGCTCAGGGTGGCATTGGAGACTGTGGCCCTGGACACTTCCCATGCCAGACGTATAGAAAAACGGTAAAAATAAACCACGGTTGTATTTGGAATTTTTATTTCCTGGTTTAAAGTCCTTTTCTCTCAGCCTCAGCCTCCATTGGTGGAGCCTGACGAAGCACCACCCTTCATTCAGGAGTGCCCCGGCCAGTCGTTTCAAGCGTGGCGTCTGCTGCGCTTTTTGACGTCCAGTGTCTCAGTTGCCGACGATGTCCTCCTGGAACCGTACCTGCAGAGCTGGGATCAACTGATCATGTACGCTTCATTCACGAGGCACGGCGGGATCGCAGTCTGAGCGCGCTCTCTTCTGTCAACAGTTTCATGGAGTCTCTCGGACCCGTGGTCTCGTTCTTCTCGCAGAAGGTCAACGAGAAGATGGATCTGATGCGACAACTGGCTCGCACACATGGACTGAAGGGAGGGGTGAGAGGGGCTTTGCGACTGTCAACCAAATGTGCAGTGTGTGTGGTTCTGCAACAGGTTTTCATCAGTTGCCCACCGTCTGCAACTCATTTGTTTGCAGTAAAGTAGGGGCTTGATTAGTTTGCTGTCCAAACAAGATGTACACGGTAGCAGATTCTCGCATTAACCATTTGGCAGCCTAAACAGTTTGCAAAGTGTTGTGTCAGGGGCTTCACCCATTTGTATGTATTCTTTATTAAAAACGTATAACCCGAAAAAACGGCTGCCTATGCTCCCTCTGCAGGCATACCGCTCAGTGCGCTCCATGGTGGAGGCGGAGCTACAAGCGGGCGTGGTGGACTTTTCCCGCCCCACCGATTCGGGTTGCCGGACGCTGCTGCGTTTGCATCGATCGCTGCTTTGGCTCGCCCTGACGCTGGACGGCCTGACGTACGAGCCCGACCAGCAAGGGCGCCTCAAGACGCCCGGCGAGCTCAGCAGGTATGGCCACACCCCTTACTGTACTTGGTTGATGCTGTACTTCATGTATCTGTACTTCAGTAATTAAGAGTCTCTCCTCTAGAGAAACTCCTCTACAACGAAATGCAGCAAGAATTTTTTCACAACAGGGGGTTTTTCACTGTAGCAAGTTTGAAACAGGAAAGTGGGAATGGTGTTAATGCATGAAGATTTTTTTCACACTAGGGGGTATTTTCACCCATGTAGAGGAGTTTCACTGTACTACTTTCACCAGTCTTTTTTTTACGCGGGGATCTACCTAAGTCCAGAGTGTGAGCACTTTTGCCACGCGTGCCCCACAGGGACGCCTACCAGGTGGCGCTTGCCCCGCACCACTCGTGGGTACTCCGGCAGGCCGCAGAGCTGGTCTTCCTCGCTCTCCCGGACCGGGAGTACTTCCTGCAACTTGTGTGCGCCCAGAGTCAGCACGAGGCGGAACCTGTCCTGCGGATTCTCATCCGCGCTCTACAGAGGGTCCACGGTGCGACCCAGCGCATCCTGGAGCAGCACGCCATGCTGGACCTGCCCTGAAGGCGCCCCCCCCGGATCTTACAAAGGGACAAAGCGTCGCTCCGGATGGATGAAGAAAGTCATTTATTGATTATTAAATGGACATGCAGACAGGAAACATTCACATGTACAACTGATTAACAATCAATAGCACATCAACATCCCTCGTTGGTCTTGATTTGACTGTTAGCATTGATAGCATAGCAAGCTGGTTGGTTAACTTTTTCCCCATCAATCTTTGGTCGACAAGCCAGCCTGGGTCGCTTGTAAAAGTTATTTATGGAAATCCGATGCAACCAATTTACAGTAATCCCCTGCATATTCGCCGTTCACCATTCAGAAATTCACCTATGACACATTAGGAACGTGTGTCATCATTGTAGTTTGTGAATTTTTGCTCGACTGAGATCAAATGATCTTTGAGATATTTATTTTTCAAGGTAATGCAAGATGAGTTTGAGATTACATTCAGTTATTTTACCATCATAGTTTGTGGCACATTTAAGGTCTAAACTATTAAAATGAGCAACTATAAACATTTTGAGGGGGGGGGGGGGGAGTGCATGAATTAGGCTACTTGCTATTCACGAATAGCAGGGGATTAATGCATCATGTGTACCACAGAAACTAATCAATAAAATATGACGCCACGTGCACTGTAGAAACTCGATGCGGGAGCTCTTTGGACATGCATATATTGAAAAAAAAAAGTGTTAGCCACACAATGAACATGCTAATAATGTTAGCCGAGTTACACCACATGCTAATAAACCCATGATGCCAGCTTTGATTGTGCTGCTATACTACTAAACGAAGAACGTTAGCCGCGGTCGGGAAACATGCTATCTAATAAACTTTGCTAATGACAATGTTGGTGGGGAAATAGTTAAAAACAGCCAAAAGCACTGAGCTCGTAGTGTGTGCTGGCTTGTAGGCTTCGTAGACAACAGTTAGCGTCACATTTTGACTACTGACTACTGAATATCGAAGAAAATGGGCTACTCACAAAGAGTTATGGATATTGGACTTTCAGGCGCAACTTCAAGATGAACCTAAAATGCACTATAAGCTTGCCAGAGGCTGAAAAAAATAACACCAGTTTATTGACTTTGCACAACTTGCTGCTCCTTGACACAAAGATGAAGGGCAAAATTTACAATGCGAGTTTAATCAACCGAAACATTTCTAAGGACTGCGATTGGCTGGCAACCAGTTCAGGGTGTACCCCGCCTACTGCCCGAAGACAGCCGAAGGTAGGCTCGGAAAAAGCGGATTCGGAAATGAATGGATGGATGGATGGATTTCTAAGGACGTCCGCTTATGCAGTGGTACCTCTACTTACGAAATTAATTGGTTCAGGAAGAAATTTCGGAACTAGAACATTTTACAAGTAGAGACGCGTTTTGCCATGTAAATGCCCTAATTTGTTCCAAGCCCCCCCCCCAAAAAAAATGATTTAGAAAGCATCAAAATGCATCAAAATATGTAACAAATACACATTACAATTAGATTATTGCACAATAAATGCGCATTGTGCATCATGTAAAAAACAAAGAATAGAGTCATCAATACAAATGACGGCCATTGAACTTTTAACTGCGTCCTCATCGTTTTTTGCCGTCTTCAGCCCATGTTCTCTTTCAGAAGTGGGTTTTGCCTGGCGTTTTGTAAAAAAAACGGACCCAAGGACGTTTGCTTTTGCCGGCTTTTAACAATCCTTCGAAAATGCCCAAGGCAAAAATCAACAGAGTGAGCGATCGCCCGACTGGTGAACATTTTTTCTGGTTGATTCACATGTACGTAAAACTATTGGAACACATCATGGCCCGAGGGGCTAATGATGAGGACGCTGCCAAAACACACATCTATCTATTCTATACATGCAGACAAATCCGGTAGAAGTCCTTCTCAGCCAATGGGATGCCAGGAAGATGCTCGGTAATAGCCAATGGCAGAGCAGTTATAAAAATGTTGCATTCAGGAAACTGGGAGCTGTATTTTTAACTTTTGTATCTTGAAATTTATTTCGTAACAAGATGCAATATCTTCCGGCTGAGACGTTTCGTAATTTGAAAATTTCGTATGAAGAGACGTTCGTAAGTAGAGGTACCACTGTATGCCTTTCTGTGACTCTTCCAGTATCTCCGTAGCCCTGTTTCAGTGATCGCAGTTCATTGTTCTATACTGTATATATATATCGCTATCTTGCTGCGTTTCGGATTTTTAAGCAATCGTTTTGTGTCACGGCGCATTTTAGTGTCATCCTAAAAAAGTCAGCTGAAAAGCTCAAAAACCCAAACTTTTTGTGAGTAGTGTAGGTCAGTCAATCCTATCGAGAGATGAACTTAACGCTTTGGCACTTCAGAATTTCAATGCACACAATGGAACACAATCAAAAGTAAGAATGGCATGAGATGAATTCATAAGTTTGCTAATTAAGTTTGATGTCGTTCGCTGACTCCGCCCACTCAGTCTTTGACATGGATGTCGCTGGTGGTGAGCAGGCACTCGGATTCATTCCTTCGATAACGCGAAAGTGTCAAATTTTAACTGGTCGCTTTAAAGGGATGATGATTGGTCACCGTGCTGCCCTTCTGGGGGAGGGGGGCAATTGCGAGTCACAATACTGTTGACCGCTAGGTTTGCCCTTTTGCCATCCATGCTAAGGAAGTTGTCTCTTAACCGCCTCCTGGAGGCTGGGAGGTGAAATACATACCCGAATCGAACGATCACAATATGACATCAAATCGATCAGAGGACATTACTCACATCCGCCATCTTGGCTGTCCAACCAAGGATGTTATGAAACGAATTTTGACCTCATCGAAATGAAAATGGCAGCCGTCGCCTTTTCTCCGTCTGCCTTGCCATCACTGCAGGTAGCGGTAAACTTTGAAGCAGTGGTTTCCTGAGTCGGCCACCACCACGTGTCCGTCCTGGGTCAGGGCCAATCCCTGCGGCCCATACAGGGGGTCGGCTGACGTGTTGATGTAGGACAGGAAAGAACCGCTGCCGTCAAAGACCTGCACGGTTCGGACAGGAAGACAGTCAGGACCTCTTGGTTTTACTACAGTGAAACTCCTCTACAACGAAATCATGTTTGCAGCAAGACATTTTTCACAACAGCGGGTTTTTCACTGTAGCAAATTTGATCTCAGATGTAAACACACACACACACACAAACACTCTAACTCGACCTCCCCTCTATCGCTACCCAAAACAGCGTTGCGTTGCTCAGCTGATGTCACGCAATGAACTTTTAGCCACGCTTCGTAGTCCTCGAATGGCCATAATTAGCGCGATGGAACTCGCCTTCTCTCTAATTAGCGCTCCAGTTAGCGTACGCTTTTTAGCATGATAAAGCATTCCAGGAAACGTTCGTTTATTTGAATGTCCGTCGAGCCATAAGCAATTTACAGGAGAATGGGAATGGTGTTAATGCATGAAGATTTTTTTCACATTAGGGGGTATTTTCGCCCATGTAGGTTTCGTTTCTAGAGGATTTTCACTGTACAGGGACAACCAGGGACACAGCGCACCTGTATCCGACTGTTGCCCCAGTCGGCTACGATGATGTTCCCGTTGGTGTCCACAGCCACGCCGGTGGGGGCGTTGAATTGCCCGTTGCCTTCGCCATTGGAGCCGAATTTGAGAAGCAGCTCTCCGTCGGGCGTGAACACCTGACAGGAAACGAAGGTGAGGTCAGGTGCACGGTCTCCATAATTGTAGATAGGTGTACATAGGCAAGCATCACCAGATCACAAAGTTTTATGAGCAAACCGGGACGATGTCGGATAGACTCGGGCTGTAGGAGAAACCGATTCTCTTTGAGACTTCGGGGCACAAGTCCTGAATCTTAAGACGAATGTCTATGACAGACGAAAGCGGCAGAAAAACCAAGTCTGATATCATTGATGAGGCAAAGCCCGCTACCTTGACGGAGTGGTTATGGAAGTCGGTCACGATGATCTCGTTGTTCTTGTTGACAGCGGCGAAGTGCGGACCTCGGGGACACAAGCCAGTAAAAAGGTTACATCACCGAAGTCGGTCACATGATCCGGCCAGCGAACCTTACCTGCAAACTGCTTGTCGCCATTCCCGCGACTCCCGAACTTGGTGACGAGCTTTCCGCTCAGCTGGAAGATGAAAACCGTGCACGCTTTGTTGTCCACCACAATCACGTGACCCTCGTGGTCCACCGACACACCCTTGGGTCCCATCAGTCTGCCTGATCCCAGCTTGGCCTGTCCACCCGCATTAGCGTGACAACCTTAGCATGAGGACGTTAGCGAGCCCAACGCGAATGGAAAGTTGCTTGAGCAAAATATTTCATATCTCTGCTCTGCAGCTTACGGTCCGAGTACTAGTGCGCTCTTTGACCTCACTAGTAAGACGATTCAGTGCACATCAATGATAATGTCTTGCTGGGCTATCGATTAAATGTGCAGTTTCATAAACACGCAAGCTGAAACCCACCTTGAACTTGCCATCGGTGGAGAAGATGCTGACCCATTTGTTATCGTAGTCGGCGATGATAATGTCGCCGCTGGCGTGCACCGCCACCCCCGTGGGCCGCTGCAGTTGCCCCGGCGACCGTCCGCGTACCCCGAACCGACTCTTGAATTCCCCCTGGCTGGAGAACACCTGAAACAGCGGAAACAATAATACAACGGTGAGCTCAACGATTCTGTGTCAATATTGTGATTGCGATTTCATATGCGAGCATTATTTTTTCAAGGTATCAGATATCAGATTTATGATACAGAAATGTTTAGGTTTTAACCCGTTCAGGGACAGCGGTTTCTACAGTGGACAGCTTATCATGTTACCGTATTGGCCCGAATATAAGACGGCCCTGATTGTAAGACGACCCCCTCTTTTTCAAGACTCAAGTTTGAAAAAAAGACTTTTTGAACACCAAATTAATTTTTATACAGGAAATAATTACAGTACATCTGAAACAAATGATTCTTTATATATTTGAATAGGGCGGCCCGGTAGTCCAGTGGTTAGCACGTCGGCTTCACAGTGCAGAGGTACCGGGTTCGATCCCAAGTTTGCATGTAGCATGCAGGCTCATCTTTGTCCCTAGGTGTGAGTGTGAGCATGGTTAAACCAATTCAGGGTGTACTGCCCGAAGACATAGGCTCCAGCAACCCTAGTGAGGATGAAGCGGTTCGGAAAATGGATGGATGGATATTTGAATAGATTTGAGAGAAAAAGCATGTTATTTTGCCTCATTTAGTTTAAATATGTAAACTAATCACACATTCGTAAATGAATGGCTTCTGGTTTTTGAAATGTAAATGACATCATAACTTCTCCTCAGCTGCCGGTTAACCTGGCCGATCTTCGACCCACTTTTCTCCAGATTGTCGCTACGCTTCTCCATTTTCTGTTATCTCTTCTATTATTTTCTTCTCTTTTCTTTTTTACCGCTATTTTTAATTTTTCTTCTTTGTGCTACCGCTATTTTTATTTTTTTTCTTCATGACAGGGGTTCACTTTGGCCTGGGGAGTCAAGTTCATCATTCGCTTCAATGATATCTGGCGCCATCTAGCGTCGAGAATGGGTATAATGTCTAGACCCCAAATATAAGACGACCCCCACTTTTTCGGTCTTATTTCAATGCAAAAAACACCGTCTTATATTCGGGCCAATACGGTGTTAGGTCACAGGGTGCATGAAAGGGTTAAAGATTAAGCTTCCCCCCCCAAAAAAATGAAAATGAACGCGCGTTAATATGACTTCAATTACAGTTGTGACCTGACTAAACACTTGGACTGACAATTTTTTAAGCGCTCACTACAGTAACTTCACGAGTGTGGTGTCACCTGCACACACTGGTTGTTGCTGTCAGCGATCAGGATGTTGCCGCTGGCAGCTGCGGCGACCCCTTGAAGGTTGGTGAACTCTCCTTTGTTCCGCCCCTTGGTTCCGATCCGAAAGATGAGGTCGTCCTCGATGGGGTTCTGGGTTTTGCGACGCGGTGTTCCCAGGGCGCTGCTAGCCCTCTTGGAGCCCTTCTTCTTCTGGCCGGGGGATTTTCCCCGCCTCTTGGCGCCCTCCGAGGAGCCCGTGGACGGCGTGGCGTTGGCCGCGGAGTTGGAGGGTGTGGTGGTGGAAGGCGACACCTGGCGGGGGGGGGGTGCAGATTAAGATTTGACAAATCCGTCGTGTCTGTCTTCATTCGTAGAGTCAAAACCTGGTCCTGTGAGCATAACTTTGACGAAACACACTCAGCCTTCCCTGTGTTTTATTCGCCCACCTGTGACGTGCCGACATTCAACTTGAAGGGACTTCCTTTAATGTGTTGGTCGTACAGACGCAGCGCCAGTGAAAAGTCGCCCTCTTTGGGCAGCACGTAGACAAACTCGTACGTTCCATTCTTGTGGTCCACGATCTCGCCATCCACGATGCTGCCGTCGGGCGTGAACACCTGCGGGGAAAAAAACGACAAAGACGACGAGGTCAGCAAGCCCCGCCCACACCTTCATTTGGCGGAAACGTGCACCACCTCAGCTGACAGGATAGCATTTCCGCTCTTGCAAGCCCCTCCGGATTTGTCTCTGGTTACTATGGTGACAGAGGAAGGGAGTCCCACGACGCATTGTTCCAGGCCGGCGCCCATAGCCTCGCTTTGGCTCGCGACAGCACTGAGGAAGAGGACGATGCGGATAAAAAATCAGACACGCTTGCGGCGAGAATTTGAGCCTCACTCCTCCTGACTGGATTTTCCCTTTTGACTTTTCTGTGAAGTTTTCGCTTCAAGTTGGGAGCCTCTTACCTGGTGGTCACGATGGTGCCCAGGTTATGGATCCACTTGCGCAGTCCGTCCGTTTCCAGGACCAGGTCCAGCTGGTCGTTCTCCTCCGGCTGGCACGACAGACCTCGTCTGGCCAATTCCTCCAGCTTCCCCTTGAGGTCCAGCTCCACTTCCAAGCTACCAGCGCACGCCTCCGTCGACAAGACTTCCTCTGTACGGGTGCAGGCAGACGACACAGCGTCCTCTCCCTGCTGGAGGCTTTCCAGCTGAGACTGTAGCACCTGGGGTCAACACAGGACAACATAAGCTCACGGGCCCCCCCCCCCCCCCCAGTTCCAGAACCACTTCACTGCGTGGTTGCCCAAAATGCTTTGTTTCATTTCATTCACCTTGTGCTTGAGGCCAAAGGTGACTTCCAGCTCCATGAGAAGAACGCTCTTCCTTACGTCGAGCTGCTTGTGAAGGTCCTCGAAGCTGGACAGGATGTCCTCCTCGATGGCCGCCCTCTGATTGGTCAGCTGCTGGACCATTTCTCCCACCACTACGGCGGCGGCCGAAATCTGCGGTAGTCTGGAAGGCACAAAGCCGTCTGGTGACTCCAGAAGTTCTTTCAAAGTGGCCAGGCCGCAGAGTTGGGATCAAGTCACACACCACACACAAGTCAGGTGACCTTATTGATGCAGTCTTACGTGCGGTATCTATTGTGGTCGCGTAAGAACGTATCGGATCAACGTCAGCTGGTAGAACACCCAAGTTAGTGTGGCGAAACTCAAACGAATTAGTCCAAGTCCCCACAAAATTTCAAGTAAGTCGAGTTATTACTTTAATTCAAAGCAGGGACATGCGGCCAGGGGAGGCGGAGCCTCACCGGCACGTTGAGAGTAAAAATAAATAAATAATAAAAAATAATAGTTGCATCGACTTTAATTTTCTGTTATAGTTTGTTTCTTATGAAATCCAATAATATCCATGATTTCCTCGTTAAAATACAGTCAAACCTCGGTTTTCGAACGTCTCGGTTCTCGACCACTTCGGTTTTGGACCAAAAATTTCGAGTTTATTATGCCTCGGATGACGAACAAATTTCGGTTCTCGAACAAACTGAGCGCACTTGAATGCACCATTTGACTCCTCTCGCCTTCCTTACACGAGGAAGTGACGCTTCCTCGTGTTGCTTTCCATTGTGAGCAGACGTGTTCAATAAAGATTTTTTTTTTTTTAAAAGAGCGTGGTTTCGGTTTTCGAACAATTTCGGTTTTCGAACAGCCTTCTGGAACGGATTATGGACGAAAACCGAGGTTTGACTTTAGCTGAATTTGCTAGTTCCTGTTCAAATACACAGATGAGAAAGGAAGTGTGGCAGCAAAAAAACAGCCTCACCTCAGAGTGGGCAACAGCAAAATCTATTGGTTAAAATTTAACCTGTCATTTAAACTGTTAAATGACAGTATTAGAACAGAAGAGGTCGATTGGCCTGTCCTGTCCCTATAAAATCCCCAAAGTCATGTTTTCAGACTCTTTTAAGATGCCATCTAATT
Organism: Hippocampus abdominalis; assembly: GCA_018466805.1. Classification (NCBI taxonomy): domain Eukaryota; kingdom Metazoa; phylum Chordata; class Actinopteri; order Syngnathiformes; family Syngnathidae; genus Hippocampus; species Hippocampus abdominalis. The sequence continues at coordinate 28,761,578 of CM031695.1, forward strand.
TTCTATAGTCAGGTTAATGCAATTAATATTTGTGTGTAGCATATTTACCCACACATTAGCCACTTTCCAATGTGTGTCTGTATTCATCATTTTTTTAATGGCATCTTTATATACCGCATCTAATACACACGGCACAAAAAATAAAAGTTTCTTTCAAAAAAAAAAAAGGACGCACTATGTTGAAGGGAAGATTTGTCAAGTCCAAGTCAAGTCTGGTTCATTCTAAGTCAGTCTTAGCCAAACAAGTCCCAAATTTGACAACTTAAGTCAACTTAAGTCCAAGGCACAACAACTCTAACCACTATCCCCTTTCACCTGTCATGAGCCGCCCTCATCTCCGCCTCCAAGGTGCGCCGGTGCTGCTCCAAGGCCTCGCCTAAAGGCACCCTGTGGTGCTCACTGTGCTCAGGCACGCACTCGCCGCACAGTGCACGAGTGCACATGCAACAGTAATCGGAGACCTGCGGATGACACGGGGGTCAAGAATGGCGACGGCGTGGGGCGCGAATCACGTGCCTACGCGGCCACCTCACCTTGCCGCCATGTTGCGGGCAGGTATCCTTCGTGGGCGGAGCCTCAAGCACGGTGCACTCCTCGCTGCTGCTGTCTGGAGAATGTTGATGCGCCGCCATCGGCTGTAGTGGCGGGATGGTTGAGGGACGTCTCCGCTGCGATGCCGTCCGCGCCGCCCTCAGTCCATGAGGGTGTCAGAGCCGACCCGAGGCATAAGCGAACTAAGCCGTCAAACAGTCAAACAGATGACATTGCGCTCAGTTCACTTGTCAGAAGAAGACGGTTACGACGAAAACGCCCCCCCCCCCCTGCCGCAAGAAGAGTTAAGTAGGTCACACTCGTGTCTTCGGAGTGAGGATGATGCTGTGGTTGCCATGGAGACCAAAATTGGAGCCTTTGATCCTAAAATCTACACATAATCTGCATACTGCATGTCTAGTCTAGCACACGTGCATTTGCCGTGGCACCTTGACATGAAAATTCCATTTCTTCAGTGACCCCCCCTGGTCATAACTCAAATGACTTGTATCTCGAATCATCTCTGTTCATTTAAATAAATGGAAATGACACGAATCCCTTCCGAGGAGGAGCATAATGCAGTCATGCAGAAACAAATGAAAGTTTCACAACTGCTGTGAGTAACTCAATAAATGGTAGTAATGTGAATGAAACTCTGCAGAGGATAAAGAAGATATGACTGAGCGTATTGTTATATTGACAGTCTACACATGCCACTGCACTATTTGTGGTCAATTATCAGCTGCTTAAAGGGTTCTACACAGCCACAATGACGGTAGATTTGTTAACTCGTCTGATGCATTTTCCATTCTTTCTTAGCATTAAGATAGTGAACTCTCCTTAGGGTTTTTGTTCTTAGGCCAAAGCATAAAAATCAGTCAAACGACAGCTCACATCATGAAAAATGTATTGCTACGTACTGTGTCTCAAGGTACTGTTCTGTCAACCATTTGTTTATTGAGTTTTGGAAGCATAGTTGATGGTATGTTTACCGGTTTAAACTGTTGATATAGGTTAAGTATAAAAATTTCACAATTCGCGGCAGAGCTTAGTCCCTACCCCCTGCTAGTGGTGGGCGTTTACTATATCCTATCATCTTTTCTGTAATATTGAAAAGTGACATTCTGAATAGTTTGCATTTAAGGATGTGACAGTAACCATGTCATTCCTGTGGCATAGCTGCTGTCACTGTTAGCACTCGGGATGCTAACTTCATGCGCGCACACAGGCCGGATGTCGCACACGGACAAGCTACAGATGCTACTGTCTCCTCCCTCCATCATCATCCCTCCATCTTCACTCCTTCACCCAGCATCTCATCACAGCGTAAGGGTCATAAAAAAAGTGGGAGGGTAGAAACTCACCAGGTTCCAGTGCGACGGACGCACGGCCGAGCAGCATGTGTGTATTTTCCAGCCTCAAGCCATCCTTTTCTGCCTCCGTGTGTGTGTTAGTGTGAGTGTGTGTGTGAGGAGGGGTGAGGAGGAGGATGCCACCACCATCATCATCATCATGGCAACACCAGCAGCAGCAGAAGCAGACGGAGGCGGGGGGGAAGGGCGTCCAATCGGCCTCAATGTAACGTCCACCAATCAGAAACAGGTTTAGGGAAGTGCTCCCTCGTCCGTCGTTTCCCCTCCAGCCGCCAGATGGCAATGGTGTACAAGAGGCTACATATACAAAGGATCGGAGTCCGTCGGAAACATTCGGATCCCGTCTGCAAAGACACAAGGCTAGCGACAAGATGATGGTAACTAAAATTCAATATCCACGGTTAATCATTTTAATATTTTGCTCTACTTCATGAGAAAAGCATAATGTGTCTTATTGTCCATGTAATTTGCCTGTAGGATTATTTTAGTACACGGATGGCTGCCGATGGCCTTTTCATCGCCACCTCGTTCCGAGGGACCACTGTTTCATAATTCGTCAATATCACGCGACACAGCATGTGTAATGCTTATTTCGACATTCTTTTAAAACCAACCCTGAGTTTTTGGGACAACTTGAACTAGGTTAGGTCAACGTGTTTGCTGTGTCAACACGTGGTGAAAGTACGCTTTTGAAATCCGTGATTCATTGTGATTGCAGGGCTTGCACTCATCTCATCTGGAAACTACAACAGGTTAGAAACTTAATGTTCTATTTTTTTCTTGATTTCTTCACCCGCTCGCTGTGATGACGATTTTTCCTGCCATTCGTAGTTTCCACCAGAGGTCACCACGACCAAAGACGGCAAAACACTTCCTTGGATGTCTGAGCGAACAACTTGAATGACCTGAAGTTGACTCCGTTTACATGGAAAATTAATTTCTTTTATGCCATTTTGCAGGTGAATGTCCCGTGGTGGCCATGCTGGAAGCAAGCAACCATGAACCGGTAAGTTAAAATTTTTAGTGCCATTTTGTACGGTTTTGTCGCTGTGATGACGACTTTTCCTGCCATTCGTAGTTTCCACCAGAGGTCATGTGACCAAAGACGGCTTAATTCTTCCTTGGATGTCTGAGCGAACTTCAAAATGTGTCTTCTTGTAATGGCTGTTTACATGGAAAACTGACATCCTCTATTTCCTTTACCAGGTGAAAGTCCCCTGATGGCATTTTTCGAAGCAAGCAATCAAGAGCAAGTCAGGTATGTTCAAAAAGTAGTTACTAGAATCTTTTTGTCGCTGTGATGACGACTTTTCCTGCCATTCGTAGTTTCCACCAGAGGTCATGTGACCAAAGACGGCTTAATTCTTCCTTGGATGTCTGAGCGAACTTCAAAATGTGTCTTCTTGTAATGGCTGTTTACATGGAAAACTGACATCCTCTATTTCCTTTACCAGGTGAAAGTCCCCTGATGGCATTTTTCTTAGCAAGCAATCAAGAGCAAGTCAGGTATGTTCAAAAAGTAGTTACTAGAATCTTTTTGTCGCTGTGATGACGACTTTTCCTGCCATTCGTAGTTTCCACCAGAGGTCATGTGACCAAAGACGGCTTAATACTTCCTTGGATGTCTGAGCGACCCACAACGTTTTATTAATTTATTGTCAAGGTAGTTGACATTTAAACTAACTTTCGTCTCACTTTCAGGGCGGCGTTCCTGCGGCGGCCATTTTGTGAGCCAGACGGGTATGTATTGTGTTGTTTTTTTGGGGGTGAATATTTGAACATGTGCGTCGCTGTGATGACGATTTTTCCTGCCATTCGTAGTTTCCACCAGAGGTCATTTGACCAAAGATGGCTTAATACTTCCTTGGATGTCTGAGCGACTAAGAAAATGTATTCATTTTTGTGAAGTTTGTTGACATTTAAAATAACCTTATTTTCACTTTCAGGGTGCACTTCCTTTGGTGGCCATGTTTGTGAGCCAGTTGGGTATGGATTTTATTTCTTGTGTGAATATCTGAACATTTGTGTCGCTGTGATGACGATTTTTCCTGCCATTCGTAGTTTCCACCAGAGGTCATGTGACCAAAGACGGCTTAATACTTCCTTGGATGTCTGAGCGACCCACGACTTTTTATTTATTTATTGTCAATGTAGTTGGCATTTAAACTAACTTTCATTTCATTTAGGGTGGAGTAACTGAGGCGGCCATTTTGTGAGCCAGACGGGTATGCATTTTATTTATTTTTTGGGTGACTATCTGAACATTTGTGTCGCTGTGATGACGATTTTTCCTGCCATTCGTAGTTTCCACCAGAGGTCATTTGACCAAAGACGGCTTAATACTTCCTTGGATGTCTGAGCGACAAATAAAATGTATTTAATTTTGGCAAGTTAGTTGACATTTAAACTAACCTTCTTTTCACTTTCAGGTTGGACTTCCTTTGGTGGCCATTTTGTGAGGCACTCCTGAATGTAAATATTATTTTTGGGTGATTATTTAAATGTCTGAGTCGCTGTGATGACGATTTTTCCTGCCATTCGTAGTTTCCACCAGAGGTCATGCGACCAAAGATGGCTTAATACTTCCTTGGATGTCTGAGCGACAAATAAAAATTATTTAATTTTGGCAAGTTAGTTGACATTTAAACTAACCTTCTTTTCACTTTCAGGTTGGACTTCCTTTGGCGGCCATTTTGTGAGCCACTCCTGAATGTAAATCTTATTTTTGGGTGATTATTTAAATGTCTGAGTCGCTGTGATGACGATTTTTCCTGCCATTCGTAGTTTCCACCAGAGGTCATGCGACCAAAGATGGCTTAATACTTCCTTGGATGTCTGAGCGACATGGCTTGATGGCTATTTGTTAGTCGTGGGGGAGAATGTTAAGGCTTGTCTTGTCTATTCCCACAGGTTGACTTGAAGTCATCTGGAAGAAGCAAAATGTTGATTTTTATTTTTGTTGACTCTGTTTCAATTGAATAAAAGGATTGAAAACTTGACTGCCTCGATGACTGCTTTACAAAATAAATTGTAAAAAACGATATAACAGCGTGTTCCTCATATACTGTAAAGCAATATTAAATTCTTCGCCATGAATTTTGACCTTTCTGTCTCGCCGTACAGTCGGTAGTTATGCTTACAGTTGTTAGCGTGCTCGGCTAACTGATACCGGGACACACTGATTTCGCGGGGATGGCGGGGGTACAACCCCAGGTAGGTTAATTCGCGAAAGCCATACAATCTTTATTTACATATAAAATATATATTTTTTTTAAGAACTCGCTGTTGTCCTCGTGGCTAACATTTAGCGTATGTGAGGGTGGTGGGGGAAATACTGCGCCTATGACGTGGCATAAGGCTCCAAAATTGAGTCCTCCGTGAAATGACAGTACCTGTACTTCCATACATATCTAATCTTCGCTGCTGCCTCTAGGATGACCTGCTGAAAATGACTCACAGAGAAAGCTGGAGGTGAGAAGACCGACCCCGCTCTTCCTGCAATAGTTCATTGCCTAAACCAGTCCATGCAAATAAAAAATCCCCAAATGAGGACTCATTTTAGCAACCATGTCTGCAGGATGCAACATGAGCGTCTGCACGTCAAACATCAAGGTCACGAGGCCATGCACGCCGAGATGGTTATGATTCTGGTCGCCACTCTTGTGGTGGCCCAGATCGTACTGGTCCAGTGGAAGCTACGCCATCACCGCTCCTACAACGTAAGTGTGCGCGCGCGTGCCCGTGTTACTCAGGATGTCTAACCCTAGTTGTCCTCAGCTGGTCACGCTGGTCCAGATGTGGGTGGTTCCTCTTTACTTCACCATCAAACTCTACTGGTGGAGGTTCCTGTCCATGTGGGGTGTCTTCTCTGTCATCACCAGCTATGTCATCTTCAGAGCCACGCGTAAGCCGCTCTCCTGCAGGACGCCAAGGTAGGCGGCAGAGTCCCAAGTTGCTGTGGCAGAAAAAAAAAAGTATTACCATAATACAATCCTCAGATTTCCATCCCGTGGTATACTTTGTAGCTATAATTTTGCGTCAAGCTCCCTCTCTCGTTAGGATGGTGTACAAGTGGTTCCTGTTGATCTACAAGCTGAGCTATGCCGTGGGGCTTCTGGGCTACGTGGCCATCATGCTCACCATGTTTGGCTTCAACGTCTTCTTCAGGTGAGTCGACGTGACAAACGTGACGCTCGCCGCGACCTGACGTCCGTGTCGATGTGCAGGATCAAGGCGGAGGACTCTATGGACGTGGGCGTGGTCATGTTGTTCTACGGGCTTTACTACGGTGTGTTGGGCCGGGACTTTGCCGAGATCTGTTCCGACTTTATGGCGTCCACTATCGGGGTAACATGCGTTAAATATACTCAACAAGCACACATACCACCAGTGAAATTCACTGGTCGGAGATGAGTTTGAAATTATATTTAAATTTGTGATTTGGGGATCATAGTCTGTGGTATGTTTACTGATTATATTTACATTAGAAATTCTAAATAAATAAATGGCGTGTGTGTGTGTGTGCACAGTACTACAGCCGCGGCGGCATACCTAGCCGCAGTTTGAGCGAGCACATATGCGCCGTGTGCGCTCAGAAGATCCTGGTGGACGTGGATGAAGAGGGCGTCATCGAAGACACGTACCAGCTGTCCTGCGGTCACATGTATCCTCGCCACCTCCAAAGCATCTTTTTCTCGGAACAGCCGCTTCCTGTTCGCGCCTTAACCACCGGGCCACGTGGCTTTTTAGATTCCACGAGTTCTGCATCCGTGGTTGGTGCATCGTGGGGAAGAAGCAGACCTGCCCATACTGCAACGAGAAGGTGGACTTGAAAACAATGATGAACAACCCGTATCCTTTTGTCCAATTCTGTGTGTGTGTGTGTGGGTGGTGTGTGGGTGGGTGGACGTATTTGCTGGTCAGTCCTTAACCTGGTCCCACATCCAGCTGGGAAAAGACGCACGTCCTGTACGGACAGCTGCTGGACTGGCTCCGGTACCTGGTTGCCTGGCAACCCATCATCATCGGCATCGTTCACGGGATCAATTTCTCACTGGGGCTGGAATAGGATCCCTGAGGAACGCCACTCTTGAACAAAGTGTCTTGGAGCAACGTCCCTAATTTGTGGACAAAATATCGGGATGTTTTTTTGCTTCCTGAACTTTAGCCTTCTTTCACTTGACGTGTTTTTGGACGCTGACTCCCCCATTTTTTGGGAGTTTGTAATGTTTTGTGTATCACTGAAGTGTGTTGTTTCAAAAAAAAAAAAAAAAAAAAATCCAATCCAATAAACGCAACTTCAACATGCTGATGACCCTTTGGACTCAAACATCCAGCAAGGTTCCTGACACTGACCCAAGTTTTCCCGTCAGTCCTGGTCATGTTTGCCGTGCGATGACCCCGTACTCTCAGAGATCCGCCAATAGGAGCAAAGGGCGGAGCGGGTGAGCATAAAAAGGGGGTCTTTGAGAGCCGCCGGACACAAGAGCAAAGCCGAAATGAAGACCACGCGCACGTTGCTGCTGCTGGTCCTTTGCGTGAGTGGGGCCGCCTCACAGGGCAACCTGGACTACGACGATTACGACACGGTGAGCGCAGCCGTCCCCTTTCAACACGGCCTCCGTTCAAACTAGCTATTGACCGTTTTGTGCTTTGCGTGCAGGACACAAAGACCTCGTCAAACGCCAAGACCAACACGACGGTACGTCACGCTCTTCATCGAGCCGTCCATCCGTTTTGCAGTCATTGCGTCCTAAGCATTCATCCGCCGCGCAGTCCCGTCGGACTCTTCGCTGTCCACATCGCCAAGCGTCTTTGTTTTTTACAGGACGAATCGCCACCCGATGCCCGCGGCCACCGCCCAACGACTGGGGCCCGGGACTCCTACACTCGCAACCGCTATACGCCGCCTCCCATTGGTGGTGGCGGCAGGTCAGTCTTTTTACACACACACACACACACACACACACACACACGGATGAACCATAATGCTGACATGGCATCTGCCCAGGTATCAAGGACGTCCGACCACCACATCCAGAGGACAGGAGGTGGAAGAGGAGAAGAAGGTGCACCCCGAGTCGGGCGGATGTTCGTACGGTGCCGGAGAATTGGTACGTTTCGATTTTTCCGCCGCAGAAAAACGTAAGAATTGGAGTCCATATGTTGACATGTCGTCTTTTTTGTGAAACGACAAGTTGAAGTGATAAATCCACGGATGGATTTTCAGTGTTGTCGTAATCTGATTTCAGAGTGACTGTTTTTTACGTTCGATTGTTTGGTAGAAAGGTGGGACATTTTCGTGAACGCTTAAAAGAATGCCTTGAAGTCCTCGAAAGAAATTTGGCGTATTAAATTACAATCGCAAAATTAAGGGTTAATTGGCAATTACATTCCACTGGTTAATACATTTTTACTTCTTTTTTAATTTTTTTAATCTGCAATGCAAGTAAACGTTTCTCCATTATTGCACAGATTCTGAATCTGCCCATGTTTTTTTTCTTAAGTTTTCGTAATACAGTCAAACCTCGGTTTTCGAACGTCTCGGTTCTCGACCAATTCGGTTTTCGACCAAAAATTTCGATTTTTTTTTTTTTATATGCCTCGGATGACGAACAAATTTCGGTTCTCGAACAAACTGAGCGCACTTGAATGCACCATTTGACTCCTCTCGCCTTCCTTACACGATGAAGTGACGCTTCCTCGTGTTGCTTTCCATTGTGAGCAGACGTGTTCAGTAAACATTTTTATTTTAAAAAGAGCGTGGTTTCGGTTTTCGAACAGCCTTCTGGAACAGATTATGGACGAAAACCAAGGTTTGACTGTATATATATTTAGTACTCTTTATGACTTAAAATGTTTTAAGTTCAGCAACAGGTGGATTTTTTTTTTTCCTGAAATGTCATAGATATAAATCGCAAGGCATGGTAAAATCCATATTGCGCAAGCTTTCATACGTCACACTTTAAATTTAAAACGTTACTATCCCAAATGTTTTTGAACTCACCATCAAAAAATACGTTGAGGCACGCAAAAAAATCATCTCTGATTAAAAATTTGCTGTGGACCAGTGGTGGTGTTTTTTTTTTTTGTTTGTTTTTTTTTTTTTTTACCCAACACAGTTCAGCCTTTGCTTTAAGATTTGCTACGTTTAGTTACAATTCATGTCTATGCTTGACCGTTCTCGCCAGGGCGTGTTGTGTCCAACCGGCTGCGAGCTAAAGACGGCGCTGCTCAAGCAGGAGAAGAGCGTCGCGACAGTAAGTCTACGCCGCAATTTCCCAACCATGATGTCACCGACATCGAATAAAATAACACACGCCAGACCAATTCATTGAAATTCGGACAACTTGTCACAGCACGGTGGTTGCCAACGACCGCTTTATTGCTAACATTTTTAGTGGGCGGAGCCTCCAAAAACAGCCCCTACAGCCAATCAGCCGTTTCCTGTTTTTGTTCCAGAGCATCAACGACTTGAGTCCTCTGGTGGACGAGCTGTCGCGCTCGTCCAACGTGGTCTATAACTTTGCCAACGACATGTCCTCCTCGCTGACCGCGCGCCAGCGAGTCATCGGAGGTGACGCCGCTCGCCCGCCAAGCGCTTCTCAGCGCCCGCGCTCCCCGCGTCCAATCATGCACTTCCTGTCCTCCGCAGACAACGGGCGGGTGGTCAATCAGTTCACCAGTCAGGTGGAGGAACAGCACGCCTTCATCAAGGAGACGGTCGACACCGTGTTCCCCTCCACCATTCGTGTCCTGCAGGTGGGTGGCACACCACATGCGTTGATTGCAATTAGAAGTTTGTTGCCGTATTTCGCCACTTTTCAGACTACCATAGCGACTCCCTAGCAACAAATATGTTCTAACTATTTATGGGATCACCTCCCCCTTTTAGCGACAAATATAGCTGCCTTTTAGTAACATTCTATTGGTTGGTCGGTTGCCAACGCTGAGTTAGACATCGGCGGTGACCAGACTTCACCAACGGGGGGAATGTCGTTGTCATAACCCACGCAGGGCGTCGTGGACAAGATCCGCCTGAAGATCGAAAAGTTGGAGAAGGCCATCAAGGCGCAGAAGGAGGGTTGTAAGGATCCATGCCAGACCAAATGCCCCATCCCCGTGGTGACCGGTGAGAAAAATGGCAGTGAAATGGTAGTCCTGTCAAAATAAAAGCTCAAATAGTTTCCTGTACTTCCAGGAAAGGAGTGCGAGGACATCTACCGCCGCGGCGGGAAAGACTCACAGATGTACATGATCCAACCGGATCCCTTGGCGTCGCCGTACAAAGTCTTCTGTGACCAAAGCTCGAACAACGGAGGTAGGTAGGGGGCAAGGTTATTGTAGTTATTAATAATGAAGACTAAAATTGAAGAAAAAAAAATGGGGGGCGGAGTTAACAAAATAAATACAGTCAAACCTCGGTTTCGGACGTCTCTGTTCTCGTCCAATTTGTTTTTCGACCAAAAATTTCGAGTTTTTTATGCCTCGGATGACGAACAAATTTCGGTTCTCGAACAAACTGAGCGCACTTGAATGCACCATTTGACTCCTCTCGCCTTCCTTACACGAGGAAGTGACGCTTCCTCGGGTAGACGAGGAAGTGACGCTTCCTCGTGTTGCTTTCCATTGTGAGCAGACGGGTTCAGTCAACATTTTTATTTTAAAAAGAGCGTGGTTTCGGTTTTCGAACAATTTCGGTTTTCGAACAGCCTTCTGGAACGGATTATAGACGAAAACCGAGGTTTGACTGTATTTCGGTTTGTCTGTACAGAAGAAGGAAAAGTCTAAACAATTTGAAAATTGTCGTTTAAAGTAATACTTTATTTCAAACCAACAGAATAATTTTTTTTTTTAAAAAGTCGAAACGAAATAAAAACGGACTACAATGAAAAAGCCGAAACTATTATAACCCTGGGTAAGGGTGGCGGGGAACCCCGGCTGGTGAGGAACATTGTCTCACATGAACCTTGTCTACCAGGATGGCTCCTCATCCAGAACCGAATGGACGGCAGCGTGGACTTTGGCCGACGCTGGGACGATTACCGACGTGGTTTTGGGAACATCGCGATGGATGTGGGCAAGGGTTACTGTGAGAGACCAGGTCAGTCTTTTATTTATTTTTTTCTTCTTCTTCTCTCTCTCTCTCCCCCTTGCCTCAAAAAGGAGCAGCACCACAAATCTCACTTTTTGTCACGTGACAGGCGAATACTGGCTGGGCAACGAGCGCATTAGTCAGCTGACCAAGATGGGCCCGACAGAGCTTCTCTTCGAGATGCAGGACTGGACGGGCGCCAAGGTGAGCAGGCGGCTTGCCGTCTCGACAAACCCAAATGTACTTACCGGTACTGAACCTGTCGGCGTTTTGTCACTTTGCGTTCAGGTCCACGGCCTGTACCGTCAGTTCACCATGCAGTCCGAGGCGTCCAACTACATGCTGTCGGTGAATGATTACTCGGGCAACGCCGGGAACTGTCTCTTGGACGGCGCTCTGGAGCTGTTTGGGGAAAATCGCACGATGACCAAACACCACGGCGCCAAGTTCAGCACCTACGACAGAGACAATGACAACTGGTGTGTGTGTGTGTGTGTGGCCATGTGTACATTGCAGATTTGGGGGTCTCGGCCCTTTATACCTCTGTGTCGTCAAAAATCCTTCCCTTCTCCACTCACCCTCCTTACACTTGACTCCAGGAACCCCGGCGACCCCAGCAAGCAGTGCGCCAGAGAAGATGGCGGCGGCTGGTGGTACAACCGCTGCCACGCGGCCAATCCCAACGGCCGGTACTACATAGGCGGAGCCTACACCAAGCAGATGGCCAAGCACGGCACAGACGACGGCATCGTGTGGATGAACTGGAAGGGGAGCTGGTACTCGCTCAAGGCCATCAGTATGAAGCTACGGCCCGTCTTCGCCTCCAGATAAAACAACAATAACAACAGAGACACTGTGAATAAACGTCACACTTACTTGACGACTTGTGTCCTCGCCGCTTTAATTAATTAAATACACACATTTCCTGGATGCTCTTTACAAGCACAATGAAAGTGTTTACGGGCTCGAACATAATTTAATTAACTTTAGTTCATGTTTGGACAGCTAACATGAACCTCGTGCAGGAAAAACACTGCTTACAAAAAATCAAGGATATGGAGTTTCTGGCAGTGGTCAACAGAGGGCGCTAGAGGCCACTGCAGTACATCTAATGTTGAAAAAAAACAAAACATTAAATATTAAAATAAATATATTTCATTTCTATATGTCCCCTGCGACTGCCTGGCGATCACTTCAGAGTGTAGTCAGGCTGCGATAGGCTCCAACACCCTCTTTGATTCTGTTCAGGATAAGCACAGTTGAATAAATGGGTAAAAAAAATATATATATCTCAACCTATTTTGGAGATGAGCAGCATACATTGAATGTAGTATATAGTCAGTACGTGTAAAATAAAACTTTGATGTAGGTGGGACGCCACATTCCAATGCCTGGTGGTGTGACCCTCCCTCTCCATCGTCACGCACGCAGCACTTTGGCGTTGGTGCGTTTCCTGTTTTCTGGCAAGTCTTGGGCTAGTTTTTAAGCTGTTCAGAGACCATTGCTGGAATTTATTTATTTCAAGATTGACATCATATCGGAACAGTACCTCTGCAATATGGAAGCTAAGTTAACTAAGATTGGTGACTTGGTGTGGTTGCGCTGACTCAATACAAACAAGTGAAGACGTCATAGAATATAGAATGATGCTGGTACTTGTTCATGATGTTTAAATACAGTAATCCCTCGTTTATCGCGGTTAATGGGGACTAAAATCACCCGCGATAAACGAAAATCCGCGAAGTAGCGACCAATTAACATATACAGGCAAACATTTTATTTTATTTATTTATTTTTTTTTTTAACTCCGCAAAATGTCCGCAAACGGTCCGCTAGAAGCTGCAAAACAACTGGGAGCTTCTCTGAGACCGTTTGCGGACTTTTTGCGGATTTTTTCAAACATATTCATTTAAAAAAAAATTTTTTTTAATGAATATGTTTGAAAAAATCCGCGATGCCCCGAAGCCACGATAAACGAACCGCGAAATAGCGAGGGATCGCTGTACTCCAATACGTGACACTCTGTAAGTGATCTATAGTATAATAATAATATTGTGGCTCGTGTATGTTGGATGTTGGAGAAGTGCTAAGATTCGTGGGGTTCGCCATTCTCAGACTCGACCAAAAAGAGCTGATTTTGTCCAATGTCCTCAAACTGGGTGAGCAATTCGCTCCGCACCGTCGGGATCTGCTTGTACGCTTTGCACGGGGGCGGGCCCACGAGCACAGGCCGAAGTTTGATTTGTGGGATATCTCCCGGGGGTGGGGCCTGCTTCCTTCTCTGGCTGTCAAATTCAGTCGCGTCTGCCCGGAGTGTCCGATAGGCGGCGGCGTCGATGCTGAAAGGCAGCGCCGCCTTGCAGGATCCCGCACACGCTCGCAGCTTCATGTCCACGTCCACCTGCCGAGCATCGATTCCAATTGAGCAATTTCATTGCTGGATTTTTGCACTAAATGGCGAGACAATTTGAGCAATTCCACTTTGTAAACTACGCAGTGCTTGATTTTGGCATGTGTGACCGCACGGGGCGGCAACTGCAAATGAGTTGGCGAGTATAGCCGCGACGCCGCCACCGTGACTCCGCCGCGTGCTCCCCGCCTCACCTCAGCTCTCCACAGCTCTTCCACCTGCCGCCGGACGCGCTCCTTGAGCTCCTCCAGCCGCTGCCGCTGCCGCCAAGATCGTTGCCGAAGTGTCGTCAGGTTCCTTGCCAGCTCGGCAGCATCTTGCACAAACTTCAGCTCCGACACTGGACAAGGCACAATAAGAGTGGTTACTTGACAACAAAACATACACAAATACGACAATAATAACACATATTTTTTCTTGATCCAAAATATGTTCCCAAAAAGCGGCGTGGGGTGGGGTGGCTGGAATGCAAGAGTGACATTTGAATTTTTTTTCAATGGAGAAAATGGATTTGATGATGGTATCTCTTTGGTGCTGTCTTGTGGCATTTTGGTGTCAAGGAATTATTCTGGTGGTGAGTTGAGAGCTTCCTTCAAACAAAAAGTTATGCTTTGCTGCAAATAAATCCCATCTTGGTGCCATGGAACTATGTTGACGCGAGTTGAGGAGTTTCATTTCAGCAAAGGTAATGCTGCTCGGCGGGCGAGTGGTTAGCGCGTCGACCTCACAGTGCAGAGGTGCAGAGGTTGTGGGTTCAATTCCGGCTCCGGCCTTCCTGTGTGGAGTTTGCATGTAATCCCCGTGCCTGCGTGGGTTTTCTCCGGGTACTCCGGTTTCTTCCCACATTCCAAAAACATGCGTGGCAGGCTTATTGAACACTCAAAATTGTCCCTCGGTGTGAGTGTGAGGGCGGATGGTTGTTCGTCTCTGCGTGCCCTGCGATTGGCTGGCAACCGGTTCAGGGTGTCCCCCCCACCTACTTCCCGAAGACAGCTGGGATAGGCTCCGGCCCCCTCCATAGAGACCATGGTGAAAATAAAGCGGATCGAAAAATGGATGGATAAATGGATCATGCTTTGATGCCCTGTTTTGACATTTTGATGCCAAGGGGCTATGAGGAAGAGAACGAAGCAGATTATTAAACAAAATCTATGCTTTGCCAAATCTGATGGCGCCTTGGTGCCAAGGAACTACGTCCAAGTGAGTCAATTAGCTTCATTTCGACTAAATTTGTGCTTTGCCACCATCCCATCATGTGGCATCTTGGTGGCATGGACCCAGGTTGAAGTGATTTGAGGAGCTTCGTTTGGACAAAATTAGCGCTGTGAAAAGAAGTTGCATAATCATGGACACCACGCGGGAAAAACCCAAGCGTTTGCGGCTGGCTTTACCATGTTGGATGACCAGGACCCTCCGGTGTTGGCGGTAGACGTTCGCGACCTTCGCCATCAACTCGTCATTCGCGGCCTCCAGCGTCTTCGCCGTCTTACAGAATCCGTACAGCTTCCTGTCCACTTTTGTGCGCGCCTGGGAGAGGATAGCCTGCAGGCGGCAACCGGATGGACACTTCCTGCCCTGCAGGTCGAGAAGAAAGTTCAAATATCCTTTCAAGCTATTTCCCCTGTTTCCTCAACCGCTCTGCCTTGGTCAAAGGACACGTATTGAGTTGTTTACTTTGAGAATGCTTGGACGCGAATGTGATGTCATATTGGAAGAGCCTATTGGCTTCAAGGCCAACGGCACACATTTCCTCTTCTTACCCAGTCACCATGGGAACACGGCGGCACGTCCGACCTGGCGGGGCAGCGTCGTCCAGTGTGGGAGAGGCCGGGTTGCTGGCGGCCATGTTGGATGTGCAGGCCGGCGCATGCTGTGGACGCAGAGCAAATATGTGGTTAGCAGGGTCCAAGGACGTCTTGTTTGTGTGCTTTTTGGAAAGAACTTCAACGCAAACACGCACTGACAGATCTGTTTGGCCAAAACAAGCAACTTCCTGTTAACGCAGCTTCCAAGCATTTGTACTGTTCAATTTTTCAGTACTTTTTCCACAACAGATGTTTGAGCCTTGAAATCCACCATCCCATTTCTAAGTACAGTCAAACCTCGGTTTTCGTCCATAATCCGTTTCCAGAAGGCTGTTCGAAAACCGAAATTGTTGGAAAACCGAAATTGTTGGAAAACCGAAACCACGCTCTTTGTAAAATAAAAATGTTTATTGAACACGGCTGCTCACAATGGAAAGCAACACGAGGAAGCGTCACTTCCTCGTGTAAGGAAGGCGAGACGAGTCAAATGGTGCATTCAAGTGCGCTCAGTTTGTTCGAGAACCGAAATTTGTTCGTCATCCGAGGCATAAAAAAACTCGAAAATATTGGTCGAAAACCGAATTGGTCGAGAACCGAGACGTCCAAAAACTGAGGTTGGACTGTATTTATTTTGTTAACCCCGCCCCCCCCATTTTTTTTTCTCCAATTTTAGTCTTAATTATTAATTATGGGAGGCATAAAAAACTCGAAATTTTTGGCCGAAAACTGAATTGGTCGAGAACCGAGACGTTCAAAAACCTAAGGTTTGACTGTACGTCTGCTTCTATGCCTTTCTGTGAATCTTCCAGTCTCTTTTTATCTCTATTGTAACCTCCTGATGATACCATAGACTCGAGTCTTCAAATGTTTTCGGGGAAGATTGCAAGATACAGCGCTCATTCAAAAGTTTAGGGAAACCTGTGAAGGTTCTACCCCATTTTAGGTTATCCCAAATTTTGTACCGTAGTCTATGCACGGTACAGATAGTCTTGCTTCCCAGAATACGTAGAATATGAAGGTTCTCGAGCATTTTAGGTTCATCCCAAATAGTGAGTGGGGAATGTGTGTAGTTTTCACCACTTTAGGAGTCCCAAGACCACATTGTGCCCAAGTGGATCCCACTAAAACACAACACACAGAGGAGATGAGGTGAACATCGATCCTTTATTGAGTTCAGTGCTGAACATTTTGGAAACAAGGGGGTGGGTGGAAAGTCAACAGAACCAAAGGTCAACACAGGGGAATTTCATAACGTGGCAGGTCGCACAAACATTTGCACACTCTTGAGGCGGCGACCGTCCCACACCGCGCCGGCGCCCGCGTTGAGGTTGGCCAACCGGCAGTTGTGGTACCACCAGCCCCCGCCGTGGGTCGCCGCGCAGTTTCCTTCCGCCGCGTCATTGTCCCGGTCCCAAGTGCTGAACTTCATCCCGCTGTGGGGCTTTGCGAGGGCGTCGCCTGCGGTGCCGCTGTAGGCGGAGACATGTAACGGATACCCCTCCTCCTCGGGACCCACCCGAATGATGTATTCTGCGGTGCTAACGCCCCCCTCCTCGTCCCGCATGTCCACCCTCAGCAGGGTCTCACCCTGGCTGGTCAACAAGTGGAGGTTCTGGTTGCCGAGCCACACCTCCCCCCTCCCCTGCGCGTCCACACGTCCGAAACCTTCGCGGTACTCGGCCCAAGTTCTGTTGAAGTTGAGCAAGCCGTTCTCTCTCTGCTGGACTAACAACCAGCCGCCCAACAACCCCTCCTGGAGGCAGTACGCCGACACGAGGTCGGCGGCGGCCGAGGCTTTGATGTTAAATAAGCCGCTCGTTTCCCCCCGGGTGTGCTTGTGGAAGATATCCACGCAATCTGCAACACATCATTCGGTTCTTCAAATTCCAGAAAGTTCAACACGGATGCTAAAGCTAAAAATTAGATCGGGTTTCACTACCCTCAGAAAGTTAGGGATATTTGTTTTTTCGCAGAAATTTCAGCATGAACGTAAAATGTACATTTATCGCCGTTAGAGCTGAACTTGATCTGAGCGCTAAATTTTTGTCAAGTTGATGAACAACCAACGAGGTGTCGGATCCATGGAAATTTCCAAGGACTGGAAGTGTCACAGAAAGGCATCGAAGTGGACACTTTTGGAAATGTTCATAGATCAAACACCGATTGTGAAATTGTCCACTGACTACAGAAACATCCATCCATCCATCCATTTTCCGAACCGCTTTATCCTCACTAGGGTCGCGGGGGGTGCCGGAGCCTATCCCAGCTGTCTTCGGGCAGTAGGCGGGGGACACCCTGAATTGGTTGCCAGCCAATCGCAGGGCACACAGAGACGAACAACCATCCACGCTCACACTCATACCTAGGGACAATTTAGAGTGCACAATCAGCCTGCCATGCATGTTTTTGGAATGTGGGAGGAAACCGGAGCACCCGGAGAAAACCCACGCAGGCCCGGGGAGAACATGCAAACTCCACACAGGGAGGCCGGAGCTGGATTTGAACCCGGTACCTCAGCACTGTGAAGCCGACGTGCTAACCACTGGACTACCGGGCCGCACTACAGAAACATTCCAGGGTATTCAAAAGTTTAGCGCTCAAATTCAATTCAGCTGTAAAAGCGATTGTATATTTTAGGCTCATCCGAAAAATGTCATTCGGGAGAACGATTTAGAAATTCCCAACAAAAAGCAGCGGTTAAGTAGAAAATCGCGAATAATACCCTCAGTCGCGCCATATCAAGTCAACATTCTGTAGTTCCTTCGCATTAGCAAGGGGATTTTGGCGCCATCTTGTGGCATTTTAGAGAATTTCGGCGAAATATTTTTTTTTGGGGGGGGGGGGGGGCGATAGCGGTCCAAAATAATCTGCGAATAGGTTGAAGATGAGGAGCACTGTATTCCTAACTTCCTGTGAGTAGTGTATTCTGTGGCTAGGGCTCACGACGCGAAGGCCAAAGCTAGCCGATTGCGGCGTCACTCCACGATGGAGGGTGCAATACCTTTTCCCGTGTAATCGCTCTGGCGTTCGACTTGCGCGCTGTGCATGCTGCGAGCGTGCGCGGCGGGAACGTCGTCCTCCGCGTTGTCACTAAAGAACTTTCCCACGTCGAAGCCCACCCCCGAAAAGGGCTGTGAGGAGTCGGATTTTGTGTCCAATTGGCTTCCTTTGACGCCGCCCACATGAGTGGTCTTGATGTTGGAGGAGGCATGGCTCAGGCTGGGGAAAATGGTGT
The DNA here is from genome assembly GCA_018466805.1 of Hippocampus abdominalis. NCBI lineage: Eukaryota > Metazoa > Chordata > Actinopteri > Syngnathiformes > Syngnathidae > Hippocampus > Hippocampus abdominalis. Next base: position 28,780,026 of record CM031695.1, read on the forward strand.
CCAACCCACCCTTGGAACCAGACACCACTTGACATGCGGGACCACCCTCTATGGTCTCCACTACTTTTTCCACGGGGCCGTCCTCGGTCATCACCAAGGTTTTCCTGGTCACTATCTTGCAAGTTTGTGTGCTGGAACTGGAAAAGTGCATGTCTTCAAAGTTGCTACCGATGCCAGTCAAGTCTCCGGTGTTGCCTCTTGAGACCTCAGTGATGGACTTAGAATGCGTAGAGGAGCTTGATGAAGAGGTGGAAGTACCTGGGACTTTGGAGATAGTTGCGGGGGAGGATATGGAACCTTCCCTCTCGAGAGTCAGCTGGAGGGATTTCACCTGAGCAAAGGAGAACAAGAGAGCATCCGTCAGACCACTGATTCCCAACTACCGTGTGGAGAGATCAACAGCTCATTGCTTTATAGTTTCAGATGCCAGAAACCGGACGTTTTTGGTGAAACCAATGCATGTTCTACTCCTGATTACTTCAGAATGGAAAAAGCTAGGGAAAAAAAATATTTATTAACTTTTAGTAGTCTTATGGAAGACCAAAATGCTCTAAAATGCCTGGTAATATCAGAAAATGGTGGCAGTGAATATGTGAACCAGTATATTTGGGTTTGGATTTGGGTTAACACCACCACTGAAATCAATTTGTGAGTAACCTGAGATAAGCTCATCGTTAGTTTAGGGGTGGGATGTAATGTAAAATAACTCAAATACAGGTTTGGCTACTGCACACCGACTACATGACTACATTTGAAAGTACCGTATTGTCCCGAATATAAGACGGCCCTGATTATAAGACGACGCCCTCTTTTTCAAGACTGAAGTTTGAAAAAAGACTTTTTGAACACCAAATTATTTTTTATACAGAAAATAATGACAGTACATCTGAAACAAATGATTCTAACAATATATTTGAGAGAAAAAGCATGTTATTTTGCCTCATTCAAATCTTAATATCTGAACATTTAAATATGTACACTAAAGTGCAATCACATTCGTAAATGAATGGCTTCTGGTTTTTGAAATGTAAATGGCATCATAACTTGTCCTCAGCTTCCGGTTAACCTGGCCGGTCTTCGACCCACTTTTCTCCAGATTGTTGCTGCGTTTCTCCATTTTTTGTTATCTCTTCTATTATTTTCTTCTCTTTTCTTTCTTACCGCTATTTTATATTTTTCTTCTTCGTGCTACCGCTATTTTTATTTTTATTCTTCGTGACAGGGGTTCGCTTTGGCCTGGGGGAGTCAAGTTCAGCATTCACTTCAATGATATCTGGCGCCATCTAGCGTCGTGAATGGGTATAACGTCTAGACCCCGAATATAAGACGACCCCTACTTTTTTAATCTTATTTCAATGCAAAAAACACCGTCTTATATTCGGATCAATACGGTATGTTCACAGCCTTGCGAGGCGCCCTGACCTCGTGGAAGATGTCTTGCTGTTGCTGTCCCGTCTTGGTAGCCTTGGACTTGTAGATGGTACCCTCGAGCGCTTCTTGCAACGGCCTGCTCTGCATCACTTCCAGCTGGCGCACAGACTGGATGCTCTGCACCTGCTGGGCCTGGAGCTGGTTCATCTGGAAAAGACAAGTGTTGTCATATTTTTGCCTCAATTCAATGGACATTGTGATGCTCTTTCAGACAGGTGCACCTTGCGCCTAGGGCCAATATAGTACAGAATGATCAGGATATACTGTTCAATGAAGTCAATGTCAGCAACTCAGTAATATCCGTCACTCTTCACAGAGGATAAAGAATTCAGGATGACGATAGGGTCCTTTTTAAAATTCTCACTGGACCCAAAATGTCAGCGCATGTCAGACAGCGGCTAACCTGTTTGTCCAGAGCCACGTAACCGGCGTGGTCCACCTGGTGCTCAAAGTACTTCTCACAAGAACCTCTGCAGGACCGCAACTTGATGTCGATGTCCACCTGGAGGGAAGAGAGCGGGACCCCTTTGTAACAAGAAACGTGTTTCTCATTTCCTTCTCAGCACGGCGAAGCGAGGCTCACCTCAAGTTTCTGCATGTCGGCCACCTGATCGATCACCCGATCGCGGAGGGCCGCCACGACCCGCAGCTGCCGGTCGATCTTCACCTTCATGTCGGAGATCCTCTGGCGAAGGCTCTGCGCCAAGTTGTAGAAGCGGTCGTCTTGGCCTGCGGTTCGAACAAGTAACACGTCATCCTCAAGTCGCGCTCCGAAAGAGCACGGCGGGGTTCCGAAGGAGGTGCGCAAGGACCAACCGGAGTTCAGGATGAGCTTCTCCCTCAGGTAGTCGTACGTTTGCTTGGTCACTTGATCGGCCGAGCGGTGCCCGAGTTGGTACTGCTGCAGCATATCGCGGATCTTTTCGATTTTCTTCAGGAGGCTGTGATCCTGGTAGTCCATCAAACCTTGAATCCTGCAGCCTGACGGACACTTGTTACCCTGCCGGCAGAGGTGGAAAAGGTCACTCACACTCACACTCTGTTTCATTTCAATTCATTTTTCGTGTCAACTCTCTTCAACGAGTGTTTTTGTTGTCATGAAAAAATGAATAAAAATCGAAACATTACCCAGTCGTCGTCGGTGCAGAAAGGCCACTCCCTCTCGGGGGCGCACTTGTCAGATCGGGTGTTGGGCACCACGGGGCGCGCTCCCCTAGGGTCCAGCCCGCTAGCCTGTGGACATTTGGGGTTTTTTTAGGGGGGGGGGGTAGGAGAGGGATTAATGTCACTTGATGTTCAAGCAACACAACGATTTTGTCTGTCGTCTCACCAGCGAGGCGGCGGCGCACACGAGGCCGAGGCAGGCCAGCAAACTTGGTCGTCGCATGTTGTCGAATGTTCCGAAGATCCCGGAGCCGTCCGTTTTTGAAGGCCCCCCCCCCCCCCCCCCCCCGACACCCGTGACTCAGACGAGGTTGAGCAAACCGTCGAGTGGGCGACGACCTTTTGTGCGGCTGCACTTTGTACACAAACACGAACTTGCGCTTTTTCCCGCCAACTGAACACTCGAACGGTAAATGTGACAGGTCATGGTTGCGACGTGGGACTTTCGTAGGGACTTACGCAAAGCCACTGTCATGTCACCATTTTTAGAAAGCTTTCATATTTATAAAAAAAAAAAAAAAGCAATATAAGGGCACGCCGGTATGCCACGTACTTCGGCTGAAACAGTTTACAATCAATATTTATAGGATAGCATGACAAAAAACATGACAAAGCATTTTCGTCAAGAGAGGTGCTGGTTAAAAAAAAATGTAATCTGTGTGCGGATCGCTACAGACGTGTTTTGCTTCGACCAACCGAAAGACGGAAAGACGTCGACAGGACAAATTTCGTAATGTGATGGGTTCAAGAGCTCGTCGCACTGCTAATGCTAACGCAGTTGACGTTACATTGGCCCCTGACGACCTGGCAACACGAAACGTCTGAAAATTGGATTGTACAAAAAATATCAAATCAAATCTTACATCAACATACAGTGGAATCCGTTCATCCATGACAAACGAAACCAAATAAAGAGAACAGAGTGACGGCAATGTCTTGATACAGTTTCACGGCACGACTATTGGAATTCAAGGTCAGTTCTTGTGGTAGCATTGAGGCCTTCCCGGCCCTGACGACTTGTGTGACCATCAATCAACCCCACCTCCCTTGCCCACAGTCAGCCGCTACAGGCTGTAGTTTAACCACCAAGAAAAGAAACGGATGAATCCGGAAACCCTGCTGTTCACACGTCGGTCGCGTTGAGACAGGCGCACGCAACTTCCTGCCTCCCCTCCTCCCTCTTCGTCCTCCCTCCATCTTCCCCGTTCAACTGGCGGATGGAGTCCTTGCGCCCGCGCCGACACCCTCTATCCCGAAGCTTGAAGGCGGCCAGGAAGGCGGCGCGGTAGTTGCGGTTCATCCACCCGTAGAGCAGCGGGTTGGCAAAGGTGGAGCACATGGCCACCACGTGGAAGAGGGTGTAAAGCAGACGGAAGTGGGGCATGTCCAGCACGGTGCTGTCGATGTCGGTGGCCAGCTGGAAGGCGTGGTAAGGGAGCCAGCTGACGGCGAAGACCACCACCATGGTCACCAGCATTTTTGTGGTCTTACGACGGCGGCGGTGGCGCTCGGAGCCCGCGGCGGCGGCGGCGCCGTCGGCCCCGCCCTCCGCCGGGCTGACGTGACCTCGCAGCTTGGACCAGATGCGGGCGTAGGCGAAAGAAATGATGGCAAGCGGGAGGAAGTATTGCAGCACCAACATGGAGACGCTGTACACCGTCCCGTCCGTGCTGGACCCGGGCCAATTCTCGGTGCAAACCTGCAGACGGGGGGGGGGGGGCACAAAATTGCGTTGATGGGCAAAAGAGGAAGTACGGGAAATGGGTTTAAGACTCGCGTGCAGAGGCGGAAAATCCAGGAGCCACGGGTGCTTCTCATAATCGGCAGGTAAGTAAGGGCCGCTCCCCGGGGGCCCTTTGCAGTGGTTAAAGCCAAAATGTGGCAAGGTTTTTAGTTTCTGGACCTGAATGTGTTACCTTTGCACGTATGTAAGTCTCAAGTAAATCTCAAGTCGAAATACAAAAGAGGAAGCTCGATATTTCGCGGTTCGTTTAGTGCATCGCGGATTTTTTCAAACATATCCGTAAATTTTTGTTATTTTTATTGTATTTATTTATTTATTTTTGGAAGTCCGCAAACGGTCCGCGAGAAGCAGCGAAAGTCAGCAAAACAACAGTGAGTCAGATAGAGCAACATATACAGTACATGTGGGGTGAGGGGGGGCTGAGAAGATGCAAATCCATGTTGATTGGCTGTGCATCTTCTTTCTGTCTTATCACGTGGGCTACTCTTTGATCTTTAATCAGTGTCTAAGTGTTGTTTACGACGTGTGCTAGTGTGCGCGTGCGCGCGTGTGTGTGTGTGTGTGTGTGTGTGTGTGTGTGTGTGTGTTTTAGTGCACTCTGCTCAAGCGCGAAGGCCTCGGGGCACGAAGGCCTTGGGGCACGTGTGTGTGACGTGTGTGTGTGTGTGTGTGTGTGTGTGTGTGTGTGTGTGTGTGTGTGTGGCTGAGAGAAAGAGAGAGAGAGAGAGAGAGAGAGAGAGAGAGAGAGAGAGAGAAGAGGCTTATAAGAACAAAAGCAGGTCTCTTCCATCCTTAATTGACTAATCATAAACATGGCTGCTGCACACGTGGGATTGCTGGCCTGTGTGTGTGTGTGTGTGTGTGTGTGTGTGTGTGTGTGTGTGTGTAGTGCGATCTGCTCAAGCGCAAAGGCCTACGTGGGGCAATTTATTATTTTTTTAAAATATGTCGATTGGTCACTACTTAGCGGATTTTCGTTTATCGGGTGGTTTTGGTCCCCATTAACCGCGATAAACGAGGGATTACTGTATCCAAGTTCCAAGTTTTATGTCGAAATATTAACCCTCTAACCACCAACGTGGTTCAAACAATTCAAAAGTCTTATACTTCAAGTCTCAAGTACGATGTCTTCACTTTCAAGACTCAAATTTTTAACTTCAAGTCTCAAGGAAGTCTCCTGTCTTATATTTCAAGTCTCAAGTAAATCTCAAGTCTAAATCTTCCAGTCTTGAGCAGTTCTCAAAAGTCTCAAGGCTCAATCTTCAACTTGAAGTCTTAAGCGAGTCTCATGTCTCGAATTTCAAGTCTCACGTCCGTCCCAGGCCAGATGAACCTCAAGTCTTAACCTTAAATTATCATGTGTCATGCCTTAAATTTGAAGTCTCAAGCCTGAACATTGAAGACTCAAGTCTCAAGACTTCATCTTGAAATCTTAAATCAGTCTCAAATCTACATTTCATGGATTCTAGCAATTTTCAAATCTTAACTTTAGAGCCTCAAGTAAGTCTCAAAGTCTAAACCTTCAAGTCCCAAGCAATTCTCATGTCTCAAACTTCAAGTCTGAAGTGGGTCTCTAGTCTTTACCTTCCAGTCTCAACCAAGTCGATAAATTCCAAACCCAAGTGGAGTCGAACATCTTTTACTTTTTGTCAAAACAGTGAATCAAGTCCAAGTCATAATGACTCGAGTCCCATCTCTGCGAGGTACCTGGATGCTGTGCTCCGGCGTCAGCGCGAAGGATCCGTACTCTCGGAAGATGGCGAGGGGGCTGGCGAGCGCGGCGCTCATCAGCCACGTCAGCGCGATGACCCAGTAGCAGGTGTCCTTGCGCATCCTGGTCTCCAGGTGGTGAATAATGCACCTGTAATCGCGGCGACATCACTGTCACGCGTCAGGCCCGGGGCCACTCGTAAAGCGCCCACCCGCCCGCCGGTTTATCCACCCGCCTACCGACCTGTGGCGGTCCAGGGCAATGACGTTGAGGGTCAGAGTCGAGACGTGGACGGCGAGCCCCTGGGCGAAGGGCACCAGGAAGCAAAGGGTGCTGCCAAACTGCCATTCACCCTGAAGCGTGTAGACCAGCGTGAACGGGAGACACAGCGCGTTCACCAGCAAGTCGGCTGAGGGACAGGAAGTGGCATTTAAAGGACGCAAGACATTTAAACTGGGGTCTGTGAGCGAGCCGTTGCTTGGGGGTCCACAACATAATATGCAATACAGTCAAACCTCTGTTTTCGGACGTCTCGGTTCTCGTACAATTCGGTTTTCGAACAAAAATTTCGACTTTTTTATGCCTCGGATGACGAACAAATTTCGGTTCTCGGACTAACTGAGCGCGCTTGAATGCGTCACTTCACTCCTCTCGGCTTCGCTACCTCGTCTAGCAACGCTACCTCGTGTAGCTTCGCGAGGTAGCGAGCCGAGAGGAGGTGGCAAAGCCGAGAGGAGTGAAGTGACGCTCCCTCATGTCGCGGCGCTCCCTTGTGTCTCGTCGCTACACAGGAAGCGACCATTGTGAGCAGACGTTTTTGTATTATTCAATAAAAAAAAGCAGACGTGTTTGGTGAGACGCTTCTGTTAGGACTAGTGAAATCCCCCTCTTTTCATAATGGTTTGCCCTGGTCTCATTATTATGCAATAATCGTACAGAAACAGCTTGTGAGCAGACGAGTTTGTATTGTTTGATTAAGAATGGTTTTTTTTTAAAAGCAGACGTGTTTGGTGAGAACTACGTTATATTGGACTGTTATTTTTGCATCGTGTATCAGCCCCTAATCATGGCACCAAAGAAAGCAAGTGGAAGTGGTGAACCTGGTGAAGAAAAGAGGAAAATAGGGCGCATAACTATAGAATTTAAGAAAGATTTAATCGCAAAATATGAGTCAGGTGTGCGTGTGTCTGTGTTGGCGAAGGAGTTCGGGATGCCGAAATGCCCCGCCTACTGCCTGCTGACAGCTGGGAGAGGCGCAAGCCCCGCGACAGATAGAGAGAGAGAGATGTTCCTTCAATTTTTATGTTAATATGTTAATGTTAAAATTGGTCATCTCCCATTGTACAGTTTATGGTGTGAAATTGTAAAAAAAAGTGGTTTAAAAAAGTTGTTTTCTTGACTTGGAACGGATTAAAACATTTTACATTGATTTCAATGGGAAACATGGTTTCGGTTTCCGAACAATTCGGTTTCCGAACAGTCTTCTGGAACGGATTAAGTACGAAAACCGAGGTTTGACTGTATATGAAGTTCATTCATTCATTTTCCGAACTGCTTGATCCTCACTAGGGTCGTGGGGGGTGCTGGAGCCTATCCCAGCCGTCTTCGGGCAGTAGGCGGCGGACACCCTGAACCAGTTGCCAGCCAATCGCAGGGCATACAGAGACGAACAACCATCCAGGCTCACACTCACACCTAGGGACAATTTCGAATGTTCAATCAGCCTGCCGTGCATGTTTTTGGAATGTGGGAGGAAACCGGAGTACCCGGAGAAAACCCACGCAGACTCAGGGAAAACGTGCAAACTCCACACAGGAAGGCCAAAGCCGGAATTGAACCCACAACCTCTGCACTGTGAGGTCAACGCGCTAGCCACTGGACCACCCTCCCTATATAATATACATATACGCACACACACACACACACACACAGAGGGAGAGAGAGAGAAAATTGGGCGTTGGACGTACCGACGGCCAAGTTGGCTATGAAGAAGTTGGTGACGGTGCGCAGCGTCTTGAAGCGGTAGATGACGTAGATGACCAGAGAATTACCCACGAGCCCCAGCAGGATAATGGCGCTGTACGCCGCGATCAATACCACCTAGAGCGAGGAGCGACAGACACAGCAGTTGCCGGGAGGCCCGTCGGGACGTCAACCTGTCACTCACCTGCACGCCGAGCAGTCGGGTGGGGTCTTCGGGAAAGGTGCCGCCTTCGAACCCGAGGTGCTCCGCATCGGCCAGCAAGTCGGCACAACTGAGATTTACGGACTCACTCGTGGGTGGGTCCTGATTGACGTCGACCCGGTCCATCTCGAATGTCCAGTTGCACACGTCGGAGAGCCAATCGCATTCGTCAAGAATCCGAGCTGATCCGGTCACGCAATTTTGTCCAGTTGCCTGCGTCCGACATCCAACTGTATATATCGGATATCCAATCGCAGACGTATGTCCACGCCCACAGGTCTAAGGTCCAATCGTATGTCTTGCATGTTCAATAATTTCCCGTCTGTCCTCTCTCACACAATCATTTGTCCAGTCACGCACATCATACCTCCAGTCAGTCAGACTTACTGGCTTGGAAGGGCCATTGCACGTTGCCTGTGGAAGGAAAGAGAAAGAAATATTTGAGGAATTTCAGTCGATTGTGTGGTTTGGGATGAAGAGCAACGGCTCGCGTGGCGGTTAGCGACGCGTAAGGGTACACTGATTTATTCATCAACACGTTTCCCGCCTGTGCTATTTTTGGCTCACTCTCATCTGGAGGAGCCAGTTTAGTGAGAGACGCAGTCACCTGGAGGCGAGGCATCCCTACAGATTTACAAACAAACCTACAGGGACCTAGCATGCTGCCCTGAGGAACCCCACCGTAAATGGTCGCGTTGTCAGATGACGTTAGAAAAACCTAGAGGGACCTAGCATGCTGCCCTGAGGAACCCTGCCGCAAGTGGTAGCATTGTCAGATGACGTCGTTAGAACGTGACATAGTGACTTCCTTACATGACAACAACGTAGAAAACAAAATACATATAGCACAGAATCATACATAAATGCTGACACCAGACTGAATACGAAATTTGATTGCATTAATCACTTTGATAAGAGAAATTTCTGATTTTATGGCCAATACTATCAAGTCCCATATGCGCAAAAGCACTGCATATTGCGTAATCATAACCAGTAACTGAATCCTAATTATGCTTGTGCAATTCTTGAACCGTCATTTGAAATAATGTCCTGTCTTTGAACTTTGGGGATGGAAATTCAAACTTTTTTAATCCGATTTCTCGACAAAATAATCGACACAATCAATTATTAAAATAATATGAAGATAATCAGTTGCAGCTCTAATATATGAGTATATACATATATATATATATATATATATATATATATATATATATATATATATATATATATATATACAGTGATCCTCGCTATTTCGCGGTTCGTTTTTCGCGGCTTCAGTGCATCGCGGATTTTTTCAAACATATTCATAAAAAAAAACGTTTTGTTTTTTTTAAGTCAGCAAACGGTCCGCGAGAAGCAGCAAAAGTCAGCAAAACAACAGTGAGTCACATACAGCAACATATACAGTACATGTGGGGTGAGGGGGGGGCTGAGAAGATGCAAATCCATGTTGATTGGCTGTGCATCTTCTTTCTGTCTTATCACGTGGGCTACTCTTTGATCTTTAATCAGTGTCTAAGTGTAGTTTAGATGCGTGCTAGTGTGTGCGTGTGCACGTGTGCGTGTGTATGTGTTAGTGCAGTCTGCTCAAGCGCGAAGGCCTACGTGGGGCAATTGTTTTTTTTAAAAATATGTTTATTGGTCGCTAGTTCGCGGATTTTCGTTTATCGCGGGTGGTTTTGGTCCCCATTAACTGCGATAAACGAAGGATTACTGTGTATATATATATATATACCTTTATTTGTCCCACACTGGGGAAATTGACAGTATACAGCAGCAAAGTTGGCGGGGAGGTAGAAAAGAATATATATATATATATATATATAAAACAAACGGACAGTAAAAAAATGGTAAGAGAACCATGTGACTCTGCATCTCAACGTTGCCTGACTGAGCCTTTTCACCGACAATGCCCCAAGATGAAAGACGAAAGGCAGTAAAAACATACAGTATGAAGTTTTAGTTTTTCACTTCTGGTAATTTCACTGACACTGACAAAATATCCTTGTCAGTAATATTTTTGAACGGAGACGGGTGGGGGAGTGTCTGATGCCCCTCCGCTGTATCAATCTTTGAAAACTTTTCAAACAATTTCACTGATGCACAACCACCAGTAGATGACAACGCCCTCTTCATTTTAGATCTCCGCTCAGCTCGGCTAGTGAGTCCACTGGGAGAAGCAGCTGCATTTCGTCCGACCCGCCTCTTTTCTACTAATGATCATAAATGAACAGAAAAAGGGAGAATCGAACTTTTTTTTTTTCCCTGGTGAAAGTCCATTCCGTCATTCTGTAGATTTAGTGTCGGTATACAATCGTTGAACACAATATCCTGTGGGTCTTGAAAATGACAAAATACTCTAAAATGGCCGGCAGTGAATGATTAATACAATAATAGCGGGTTCACTTAAATTTTACATCTACTCTGTATTTACATGATGCATGTTTGCGAAACATTCATTCATGAAATGACAGACGCACTTGTCCCAATTAATGAATGACACAAGCCCCTGACATCCTCCCCCAAAATAAAAGTGACACTTTAAGAGTTGATTTGTATGAATATCATTCTCAAAATATATTAAAAAGATTGACACACTGACCAGTGGCGTCTCCGTGGTCCAGACTCCAAAAGTCCTCGGCGGTCCAAACAAACAAAACAAAAAGGTGTTGTTGTTTACTTTTCCAAATCATCCATCACCTCGTCACCTAAGATGAGCACGTTGCATCACTGCGCGAGTTCGAGGAGGAGGCGGCGGCAAAGAAGAAGAAGAGGCAAGTGAGGCAGGGGGAGCGTCACATTGCAGAGGCGGGGCGTGCTTGCGAGTGAGAAGAGAAAGATGACGGAGGAGGAAGATCAAATCAAAGTGAGCAGGCGGGAGGTAGCAGATGGCAGTGTCGTGACAATAGAAAAGAATTAACACATGATTCATATAAATGCATGAAAAATACAAAATTCAATTCACGCAAAATACAAAATAAATGTGCACCCTTGAGGCCAATAAAATTAAGTGAGGAAATGCACAAAAAAAAAAGAAAATATGCAAACCGAATAGAAGCAGTACCGGAGCAAGGGGTGGCGGGGGGGGGGGGGGTCTGGCGATTTGCTTTTCTCAGTCGAAAATCCCTCAGGAATATCCCACCCACCTCAGCCTGTGAATACAACTAAGCACACAACGAAGCTAACGCCGCTAATGCTACAGAGCCAAGAAAAGCTGCTTTGTGGGGATCAAAGTGCGCGCCGTTTCATTAAGATTAAGGCCCAGCACATTAATCAGGCGGCCGATTCAACATATTACAAGATAAGGAAAAACATCAAGGACATTGAAACACCCCCGCCGCACGCCTGCCTCCAAAAATTGGCAGATTTTTGTGCCTTTTTCTCTCTCTTCTCGGAATGGCATTCTGCCAAATATCAAAATCGGCATCGGCTATATACATGTATGTGTGTGTGTGTGTGTGTGTGTATAAATATATAAGTAATTTGCTTGATGGTGACATTTAAAAAAAAAAAAAAAAAAAAGAAATCACATTCACTATGCAACAATTGCTCACGTGACGAAAATACAGGCACGCGGCAACCATGGCGACAGCTTATCTGTGCAATGGCATGTCGTGCCAAGTGAAGTTGAGGATACGAGATATCGTTTGAGTTGATCGGACTGGTTTTGATCCAGAAAAAACAACAACAACAACAACAATCCTACATAGATCAAGTCATTTTGGCCTGGATCGGACTTGATACCGATGCAGTGATATGCGTTTTGCAATATTGTTGTTGAATATTGCGATATCGTGATTGCTGCGATATTTAACATGTATTTAACATAAAGTAATGACATTTTTATTCCTCAGGAATTTTTTTTTCCATGCAGACACAATGTATTGTTAGATTTTTCGGTATGCAGCTCGAGGAGGAAAACTTGACATTTGCCATTTTGCTAGCGTGACCATTTTAGGGAATGGCGCATTGCTGAGGTACTAGCTTGGCCTCGACGGAGGCGCGCTCTGTTTACTGATTGCAGTCAACCGGGAGGAGAAGTTTAAAGTTTTTCGTCATCTTATCTAACATTCTTCTTCGACATTTAAACACACCTGTTTGATGTTGCCGGTCAACCGGCGATGAAAAAAAAAACGTAGCTATGTTCACCATCGCCTCCTCGTTGGAGTTGGAGAGGATTTCAGTGACGGCGCTTGCTGCAAAATGGAAGCGCATTACATTAGCATTTATATTGCCATGGCTACACTGTAAAAACTAAAATACAACCCAGATTAAATATCTCAGTTCAAGGAAAATAAATGCACAAGGAGTTATCTGGCCGGACGGGACTGAAGTGGATTTGTGAAAAAATACTGCTGCACCTCGGCCTGTACATCCGGCGACTGACCGTTGCACTTGTACCAAAGCACTGCGGTGAAAAAAAACTGCGCCCGCTAGCTGTTGTTCTACGTTTTGAGGCTCCACATTTTGCCAACAGAGACTCTCCACGCTTTGCTTTTTCAGCCAGAGCCACATAGTGGTGTTCAGTCACAATGATTGCTGTGTAGTGGGCCGTCAAAGAAAAATAAATTCTCCTGCTCTATTGGCAGATAATTGATCTCAAATGAAGTCATATATTCCTCATTTCATTACCTTTAGTTTCGTTTTTTAAAGCCGGTTTCATTGAGCATTTTTTTTTTCTGTAAAATTGCTTACTTCTAGATTGCACTGCATTTATAATTATATTCATTCACGTTATATTCATTTATCGCATTATGTAATCCGTTACGGGATTTATTGTGAATGATAAAATAAAGAATTAATGAAATAAACAAGTGGAATTATACCAACCAAAACAAATTGACTATAGAATTGCTTACTTAAATACAATTCAATTCATTACTTTAAAAAGGAGACGACATTTTTTTTTTTTTTTTAATTACCTAATCTACAAATGACTTGGTTTACGTGTCTATTTTCAAAAAGCAAACACACGCGAAAGTTTGCCCTCCCCAGCACTAGCAACACGAAGGTTGGTATCCGGGCAGCTTACTGGCGTCGTCTGTTGCCAGCGGAAAAATAAAAATAGACTATTATGATGGTCTCATGAGATTGCCCCCCCCCCGCCCCCTTTTCCCCGCCGCAACCGCACACATGCATTCTCTTCTCCGCACCGTGCAGAGGAGGTGTGTGAAGGAGCGCATGCTGGCTCCTGATGTCAGCGCTGACGTCACGTCAAGGTGCCGCCGCATCAAGGCTGACGCCAAGGGAACGCAACTTGGGGGAGGGGAGCAAAGTCGCCAAGGAGGCCAAGAGGGGGGAGGTGGAAGAGGATGTTAATTTGCACGAAAACCATCCAGCCAGCCATTTTCTATCGCGCTTGCACATACATACATTCCCCTCCAAAAGTCTCGGAACGGCAAGGTGCAATTCCTTTGTTTTGGTTGACGTGTGGCTTTTCCGATCGTAAGATAAATATCAGAGAAAAGTTTGGGATTCCGGGTTTTAGTCCACGCTATTTACATCACGATGTGTGTAACAACTCTGGACCGAGCACCTTTTGGCAGAAGACGCCTACTTTTCGAGTGAGCAAAAGTATTGGAACAGACGTGATCAAATTCACTGACAGTGAATAACATTTGCTCAAGTCCATTGTGGTGTTGGCAGTTGTTAGGTCACAGGTGTCAAACTCAAGGCCCGGGGGCCAGATATGGCCCGCCACATTGTTTGATGTGGCCCCCGCGAAAGCAAATCAAACATGCTGACTTCTATGATGCTTGCTCAAATTTGGACCAACATTTCAAATTCTCGAATGTAATACATAAGAGAGCTATTGTAAGTTTTATTGTTACCAAAACCCTCATTACAGTAACTTAAATTAAAGTTGAATATGATGATTGATTATTGACTTCCTTATATGGTTTCACAGTCATAACGGCCCTGCAAGGGAACCGGTAACTATAATGTGGTGCGCGAAAAAAAATGAGTTTGACACCCCTGATTAGTTTGGATGTTTTGTTTTTTTTAAAGGAAAAAATCCATCCATTTTCTAAGCCGCTTCTTCTCAGAAGGGTCGCGAGAAATGCTGGAGCCTATCCCAGCTGTCTTTGGGCAGTAGGCCTATTACATCCCGAATTGCTTGCCAACCTATTGCAGGGCACAATTATTGGAACTTTTGTATGATATGCAGTATACAACAAGAGCCATGGAATTAATCTTGATGTCCGAACATTTTGGGAGGGCACTTTATAGGTGCACGACTAACACTCACGTTCTCACCAATACACAAGTTAAGAGTCCCCCAGTATGCCTGTTGGGAGAAAGCCAGAGAAAACGGGATTTGAACCCAGAACTGCGAGGCGGATGCGCTAACCGCTTCATCCCACTGTTCCGCCTCCATCGCACATGAAGCCGCTGCCATTGACCGGCAGCCGCCTGTCCTCGTCAAGGCCGACAACATCGAACAAATCGGAGCCGCACACTCGCTCAGCTCCAAAACAAAAGGGAGGAGGAGGGACGAGGAGGGAGGAGATCAGCGGCCAATCACACGAGGGCATCCTCGCCAAAGGTCAACCTGACAGCCGGAACCGAGGAAATGGCAGCAGGTTCCAAGGTCGAATCGTCAGGAACATTCTAGACACGGGAGCATCCCGAGAGACGGCGGGCCAGAAAATCAACTCCCAGTGCAACAATGACGAACACTGTCAGTAACAATACGTTGGTAACCATGACAACAATTACCATCCATCCCCCACCTCCGTCGACTCGTTTGCTCGGAACACACCTGCAGCATTACAAGGGGCCGCCGGGGTCACAATGCACACGCACGCCCCTCATTGAAATGCTCTCTCACGCTCCACCACTCCATTTATTTCGTGCACACGCACACACACACACACACACACACGCACACACAGTAAACTGATCTCACGTGACTGAGAAAATTTTCTCGTGAAACGCCATCTCACAACATACAGAAAATCTTTGCACTCACACACTACAGAGAGGCTTTCTCATGCTCATGAGATTTTTTTTTTGCTCGCACACACTCGTGAGACTCCCACATATAAACAACTCAAACCGTTTGCACTCACACACTAGTGCAGGGGTCGGCAACCCACGGAGGCTCTTTAGCGCCGCCCTAGCGGCTCTGTGGAGCTTTATCAAAAATGAAAATGGAAAAAGATGGCGGGAGGGAAATATATGGTTTCTGTAGGAGGACAAACATGACAGAAACATTCTTAACGTTTATCCAATGCTTTAAAAATGTGTAGAATAAATATTAAATTCCAAATTTCTGTCAACGAGGATTTGCGTCATAGCCTGCGACACACGTTTCTATTAGCAGGGCGGGAGGCCATTTTGGGTTGCCAACCCCTGCACTAGTGAAAGGCTCTCTCTCGACACTACAGATTTTTATTTCATTACAAACACTAATGAAAGGCTCTCTCAAAGTGATTTTTTTTTGTTTTTGCTCTCACACGCTATTGAAACACTCAAACAAAAAACTGTCCGACACTGAGACACACCAATGACATTTCTCTTGTGAGAAGGCTCTCACACACAAACGGCTTCGGGGCACGGCACATCCTGAACTCGAGAAGGCAATTTTCACTTGAAGTAGGAACTCTACATTTTTTATGTTTCACGTCCCATAAAATCATTTTTTCTTGATACCGTAATTGACATGTTTAGACTGTATTAGAAGTTCATGTTTTTACATTTATAAATGTTCACACTGTATTATACATCGTAGTTGGTGGCCATTTTATTGGAAATAGTTACAACGAACTACCGTGACAACGTACAGATTCTTTATGCCCCTCCAGGTACGTTGTTACGAGGTTCGGCTGTACAAAAATGTTCTTACATGACAGAAATACTCTGGCGCGTAATCTGGTCAGACACCCTCAAAATACTGAAAGACTCTCACACAAAATGAAAAACAGCACGGGGCCTTTCCAAATGAATTGTTTATTTACATGAGTCGAAAGCATTACAATCCCGTGACATTCCGCAATACAAAAATGTTCAGACAAAAAAAAAAAAACTCACTAAATAATGCCAGGTGGATTCAGCTGGCCATCCACAACGTGAAGGGGATGAAGACAGCGGGCAGGGCTGTCCCGGAGGACACGCCCAAGCAGGCCAGGGAGAGGAGGCCCAGTAGACCCGCCACAGCCGCGTTCCGTTGGTCTCGGATCAGTGACTTCAACCACTGACAGAACTGATAAACAAAAATAAATACATAAAGTTGTTAACGAGTGAATAAAATTTTAGAAGCAAATTGTCATCGCCCTTTCAACTGAAGAACAGAACTGTCGAACGTGCTCAATTAAAACACAGTAAAACAAAAGTAGCCGGATCAGTAAATGCCAAAAGATGACTCTAAAGTTCTGGGGGGAAAAAACATCGTTCTTGCCGGTAAGGTTTTTGCACAGAATGGAAAAGAAGTTAAAAAAAAAAAAAAGTATGTGGAAAGATTTAAAGGTTCGATGAGAGCAAACGTGTTTCAAACCGGTGAGTCTCTGCGTAGTGGTACGTGGGCTCCCTCTTGTGGTATGCAAGGAATAATTCAAGAAAACGTTCGAAATATGCATTTTTTATTAAGTCCAGTACATTGGTTGAGTAGAGTTAAGCTGATCGAACTTTTAAAGAGAACAATTTAAAATTTGAGAGTGATTCATGGACAACTTTTTTATACATTTTAACGGAATCATTGTTTACGTATTTTTATTGAATGCAGCGATAATGTTGAACGTGTGTGTGTGTGTACACTGTATATTATATATATATATATATATATATATATATATATATATATATACACACACACTCATATATATACAGATTAGACATGTAGCCTACATAATTATTGTAATATTAGAAGATTCAAGTACTTTTTTGAGATGGCATTTGGTGTAAAAGGCTTGAGAACCACTTTTTTTTTTACAAAATGCCGTCCATGGATATTAGCTGACTTGGGAAACCGGAAAAAAACATTTTTGCCTATTCGCTGACGTGTCACTAGACAAATATAAAAGCAGTCATGCCATAACTATCCACAATATGACTGTAGCCCCCACCCCATTCTGACCTGTTCAGTCTGCAGGCTGCGCGCGGCTCCGTAGCGGCACCACGTCACGAAATGCTCGCAGTTGTTCCACAGCAGACTGTAGGGGACGCTGCCGAGCAGGCGCTCAGCCCGCCGCGCCACCTCTTCGGCGTCGGGGGGACCGCGTACGGCGCTCTCCATGGCGTGCGTGTTGAGCCGCACGCTCGCGCCATACGCGAAGTCCTCCACGGAGTCCACGCGCACGCTCGCGCGCTTGGAGAGCACGCCGAGCAGCAGGCGCGTGTTGGTCACTTTGTGGCGCAGGAGGCGCGCGTCCGACGTGACTGCGGGGAGGATGTCCGGGATGAGGTGCGCCACGCGGCCGTCGCCCAGGTAGATGCCGAAGTGCGTGAAGAGCGTTCGCGGCACCTCCAGCAAGTCGCCGCGCCGGTAGACACGCTCGCGCTCGAGGGGCGGCGGTGGCGGGTGCGCGCACGTCACGAAGAAGAACACCACTTTGTCCAGCAGAAATGCGAGCGCGTTCAGCATGACGTGAACGAGAAGAAGAGCACTTTGTCCAGCAGGGAGGTGAGCGCGACCACCATGACTACACGCGCCTGATGCTCCGAATGGGCCCGGGCACATTGGCACCAGGGGCGGGACCAGATGGGCGTGACGAGCGACCCACTTTTTGGGGTGTAAATGTGTTGACCCAAAAAAAAAAAAAAAAAAAAAGAAAATTGGGAAGTGAGGCTGCTAAATCACGCCGCCTCGGATAGGGGGCGGCAGAGAGGCTAGTTATTAGTTTAGGTACTTATTGTGAGTGGAACTTAATGTGAAGCATCGCCACTAAAGGCCACCTGGATGGTTTAACACAAACACATCTGCATGCATACACATTACCCGGCCAGCCAATAGGAGCACAGGACGCGAATGTGAGAGGAAGTAAGGGGGAGGGGTCATAAGGCACATATAAAGAAAGAGTACTTTGTTTTCTTTCTCCTGCAACTTTCCACGACACACACACACACACACACACGCACACACAAAGCATGAAGGGAAATAAATTGAGTGTTTAACAGTGAAGCTGGCGTCACTGGTTCTAAACCACCAAATGGCTTTTCGCTTCTGCTCTGTCTCACACACGCACACACAGCTTTTCTCTCTCTCTGTCTCTCTCTCTCACACACACACACACACACACACACACACACACACACACACACACACACACACACGCTGCTTGTCACTCACCATGTGGATTGTTCTTCCGTCAACACACAGGGAGTGGGGGCTTAATGATGCCTCTGTGTGTGTGTGTGTGTGTGTGTGTGTGTGTAACAGTAACGCCGGCCAGATGTGCGGTGGCCATCACGCTATGCTAGCAGGCTACGTTAGCAGCAGCGGTCCAATTTGTCACCAGACTTCGCATGAAGCCGACACACACAACTTCAGAGAGGTTAAAGGTCGTAAAAGGCAGTCTCCCAGACGCGAGGGCGGGACTTCGACACCTTTTACGTCCTGCCACTTTTAATGAACACTCAGCTTCACTACGATCGTTACGGGGAATTCAACAGTTTTCCCCAAAAGGCAAGGGGGGGGGCCGAGCTGGCAGTGATCGCCATGACGACAGAGGGCCTGTTTGCAATTTAGGAGGAAGTGACATTCCACAGAGTGAGGTGAGAGGTCGCCACTCCAATGAAGTCCGTTAAGGTCATGTGATCGAAGCTGACAGTTCAGTCCTTCGCCGCTAACACTGCACATGCACATGTGTATCTGTGTTTGTGTCGGTTGTGTGTGTTAACCGAGCAAGGGCGTGAGGTCAGGAAGTCCATGGAGTTTCAAGTCCAGCAACATCTGAGCCAAGGCTTTTCCCTGCAGGAGGTCCACAACCAGCCACAAACACACACACACACACACACACACACAAACACACACGCGTTGATTGACAGCCGCCCCATGTGGGCGTGGGCGTGTGTGTCTTACCTGGGGGTCACTGCGCAGGGACGCCACCCCTCCCCCACCAAGTGAATTCTTCAGTACAAAATTGAGGCCGTTGATCCCCGGCAGAGTGTATCTGTGCACACACAAAAACCACTTGTAACAAAGGCAACGCAAATTTGTGTGAGTTGCCGGCACTTTAACGAGACTTCAACACATACTAATGAAGTGCCTGTGGCGGCCATGTTGCATTTCATTGCCTCTTTTATGGCCTTTCGTTGGGCTAATTGCTAACACATGCTTAGCACACTGATCCTCACTGGCGACCATGTACTGACAAACAGATACTTTGCAACTGTACTTACGCTGTATGTCGGCAGAGAACTTAATTCACTTTACAACAAGCATGACTTGGCCCTGGCCAATAAGGGAAAAACGGGACTTCACTCCCAGTTGCGGAATACTGTCAAATTATAGTAATTATGACTTGCAAATTAAAAAACAACCACATTGCTGAATTTTTCAGTCTTCTGGCCTAAAGTTACAGTCAATTAGCACTTATGTTGCGGCGCTATAACCTTTTCAGCAACAGACCGAACACACACAGATACAGTACAGTACTTACAGGCATATATTCATTATTATATGAGAACAGCTAATATTAGTTCCGCACTGATGAGCTGAGAGTTGAGATCATGTCTGTCTGTAGTATACTACCACCAGATGATCAAGGCGGGCACACCAGAAAGAACTGGTTCAGCTGCTGCCTACATGGAGGGAATAGTATGTATGTGACCAAGATGAGAGCTCATTAAATTATTAAAAATGTGGTCCCACAGGGATCCATATTGGGACCACTTCTCCTTATTCTGTATGTCAATGAGTTTGTTAATTCTTCAAAAGTGCTCCACAAACTCTTGTTTTTGGTTGACATGCGCCTCTTTTTGACCAAAGAGAGCCCATTTGAACCTAACAGAGTTCGAAACAAAGAACTATGTGAAACTGACAAGGCCCAACTCCAAACATACTGTACCCATTGAAATTGATGGGCCTGTAAAATTGCAAATGAGCACGACCAAAATTCTGGGAATAAATTTGATTCGCTTGTTTAAAAAAATAAAAATAAATAAATAATACAGTATGTGGGCCTCTTTATTAAACTGAATTTCTTTTTCCACGTCCAACATTTCTTATATTATACCAAACTCTATTTGAGCCCCCATTTGCATTAATGCAATATAACTAGGTAAAAGACGTTTTATAGCTTCACCAAAAAATAAAAAATAAAACCTCCAAGCTCTGCAAAAGAAAGTGATACGTATTTTTTCTTGGTCTGAATACAATGCCCCCTCTCGCCCACTTTTTCCTCAGCATGGAATACGAAGACTTCCCCGAGCTCAGTATCTACCACAATGCATGTTTAATGTATCAAGTCATTGCTAATTTGCACCCTGACCCTATTCCAGCGAGCTTATTCCAACTAGCTCCTTCCAAGGACATAACAGTAGGAATAAAGATGTCGTCACCGGGAAGAACCAAAGGCTTAAAAACTACTCAAGTGGGCCCACAGATTTTTTTTTTCTTCCCACTGTTGTCTTGATATGTATTGAAATGTCTTAAGCTTGCACTCAATAAGCTTTAAATAGCTTCTGCTCTCATGCCGGGCAACTGTAATATTTGACATGTGAATGAACTGAAATTGAAATTGGTTCATAAGCAGCACAATGGCCATTTCAATTGATAGCGTGACAAAAACTGGTTAGTTCCTACTGATTCTTTGTGAAAACAGGCTTAATACTTTTTTAACATTCGCAGATGATGACACGATGTATAAACTGGCGTAAATGGAGAGAGAGGTAATAGCAAAGTGAAAAAAAAAAACAAGGATAGAAGTGACTTGGAGGGAATGTGAATGTACCTTGTTTGTTAAGTAAATGAGTTGAACCACTACGAATGTTTTACCAGTCTTTTTTTCCCCCCCTTACACCAGTATCTCTACTTCTGCCCAAGTATAGAGTTTTGGATGTAGGTTCTCCCAGTTTTGGTTCTGCTGTGAAGATAAACAGTGGATCCTTTCAGCGCCAAGATTCCGTGTGGTGGTGGCGGCGAGAGACATTTGGTACCAATTAGAAACAGAACATCCACAGCCTGAAGCAGTCATCTGCTTAGTCATGACGAGTCATGGTGGTTTGCAAACGGTATTGCGGTTCCTCCTCGCGGCCCGCTCGCTACCCTACTCACCGCGTCACGGCGCCGTGCAGGCCGGGCGGGAAGAGGTGGGCCAGGTATCCCTCCACCACAGACGAAGTCAGGTGTTTCTTCAGGAAGGGGTAGAGGCGGGCGTCGCGGGCGATCACGCCTGCGCGCGAGGCTAATGGTTAGCTTAGCGCGAAGACGCACCACGGTGCGAGCGGTTAGCGTGGCTCACCGATGTTGGCAGAGTCTCCTTTGTCGCCGCTTCTGGCGTAGGCGAGTTCTTCTAACCTGTAGCAGTGCGGCCCACTGGGAAGCTCTACAACATCAACACCACAATATCTCAGCAGGGAAGCTTACACGCTGCTCCCTCTAGTGGAACACAAAGGTTCGCCGAATTAAATGCTCCAACTGTGCATTGTTGCAGTGGCTTAAACTTTCCTTTTTAATCCTGGACAGTAGATTTGTTGAGCCCAGTTCAGCTGTAGTTGCCTTTTAAATACATTTCTATCGAATCTTTAAAAAACGTTTGTTCCCAAACATTTATTTAGATATATCTGATGTGATCCGCAAGATGTTTGGATTGAATCATTATTTCAAGTTTATTTTGTCAGATGTAAGTGTAGTGTTAATGTTCAAACGGCGCATAATGTGACAGAACAATATTTTGTACAACTCTGGTGATATTTGGTGATCTGAAGATTTTTCTCAAAATGGGATTTTGCGAAACAATTTTGAGAACCACTTTTCTAATGTGTTGAGAGGCATCTCGATACAATACTGATTCTCTAACTCGTTAGTTTCTATTTCATTTTGAAGTTGTTTTTTTTATGCAAATTGGTTTTAATTAGTTTATGAAGCAAGTATGTTTGTATTTATTTTTTAAATGCTTAGTTTTTTAATGTGTACGAAATATTTGTCGGGTGAAAGACAAGAAAAAAAAAAAAAGAAAGGTGATCAAGGATCGTGTAATAGAGTAAAGGAAACTAGAACTCAAATAACTGACCTTCCTTATTCTGTAGCTTCGGATGTACAACAATGTTAACCCTTAAAATTTTATGTATGATATTGACAAAGACAAAGAACGAGCAATACATTTAATTTAATTAAACCGCCGTTCCTGCATTTAAGGTCGGTGTTAATTTTCCAACCATGCACAATGTTACACTTTGTTTCAATATTTTAGTGTTGCTCATTACGTACTGGGAGAGCTACCCTTAGTATTTATGAGGTGATAGGAGGTGTTTTTTTCCAGCGTTTAAGAACCACTGTATACAGTACTAGATATTGCCCTCTGCTGGTCACCATGGCAACCGCAAGCCGGCTCACCTGCGTCGGGCGCTTCCTCCGTCCATGCGACAGGGGCTTCCTGTTCGGCCATGTCGGGCCCAGTCTCCGAGAGAGACTCCACCCACTGTCCGTCCACATGGATGTCGAGCTGGAGTTGAGACTTGGGGTGGTAGAAGAAGAGCGGCTTCAGGACCGGCGACCTTGCAAAACCACGACATCAAAGTCAATGACTGACAAAAAACTAAACGGGAGAAGCGGCCATGCGGGTGGGCGACACTCACACTCGGGGACGCCCGCCCACGATACCGCACAGTCCCGGAGCTGCGAGCAAGGAAACAAATGTCACGTGGTACAAGGTCAGAGGTGCGGCATTAGAATGTTCTAGGAAACTAGAACAGATATTAAATGGGGTCTCAAATTTTTGCAACAAGAACTTGTTGGCCCTTGCTTGAAACTTGAAACCCGATGAGAGTGTCAGCGTGACAGTCGTACCCATGCCTGTCCCGGCGGGGGCGATCTCTCTGGAGAAGACCTCCAGTGCCTTCTTGTGTTTGTGGTGGACAGCCAACCACAGGACTGCCTCCCTGGCATCCTGCACAGGTAGCACGTTAGACTAGTTTCCACCATGAGGTCAAAAGGTCAACGGTGCATGCCTCACGTTGTCGGAGCCATTGGCGCCGTATGTGTCCTCCGCTCCCAGAACCTGGATGTTGACGGCTGAGAAGTCCTCCAGATGCAAATGCTTAAAGATGCGCTTTGTCCTGCACAAAAAAAACAAAAAAACAAAACACGTGTTGTCATGATACCGTTTTTTCCTCCAGATTCAAAACCAGCAGATAAATAATAAAATAGAAAAAATTTTGTGATACCACTGTGAAAAAAAAAAAAAGAATATATATAAAAATATATAATATAAAAATATATATGAATATATATGAATAATTTTTACATAGAAGTTTTAAACAGTTGACACTTCGCAATTCAACAATCATGATATCATTCTAACAGTGTAAAAAAATAGCAATTTTTGTTGACATTTCTGCAAATACAATACAATAAAATACATAATTTACATAATAAAAAAAAAAAGTTTTGAAACACAATTTCCCAGTTGTTCAATAGCAGAGAAACAGCAACACAAATCTTTTGAAAGTCCAAAACAAAAAGGGTAAAGATGATACAATGGAAAATTTCTTCAAATATTCTGAGTACTTCTGAATGTTAATCAACATAACTCCGACCAAAATAATCACTCGCCAGACCAGAGTGCAAAAAGCGATACGTAAACTTAGAAAAAGCGAAATTAGAGAGCCCTGAGAACATAACATAGGACTTCAATACATTGTTTAGACCTGTGAAAAAAGCACATATGAAAGCCACATTTAAAACTAATGAACTGCAACAAATAAATGTAAAGAGTGAATATTCGGGAAGCTTCTGAATCCAGCGCAAAGGTGATCTTTACCTCATCTCAATCAAGCCTCACAGATGTTTCGGCATTGACAAACAGACCTTTTGATGATGCTCTCTGCGGTCCTGCGGGCTTTTTCCGCTGCTCTTGATCCGCCTAGTGGACACACGGCCGTCGCACGAAAGCCATCCATGTAAGTGGCGCACACCTGCGCATGGAGCAGGACAGCATAAGGGCCGCGATGTAGCCACGCCCCCCTGCGCCCGTCTCGTTACGGCTCACCTTGTAGTCACGTGGCGGAGCAAAGCCTTTGGCGCCGCTCACCTTGACGGCGCCGCCCTCGATACCTGTGCGCACACAAAACGCACCACCGGCACCATTAACATGTTGATGTTACAACATCAAAATAGCAGACGCAAGACGTACCAGGCACGTCTTGTATTAGGACATGGCTGAAGTCACAGATGACGTCGGGCAGCACGTATCGCCGCGGGTCGCCAATCTCATACACCAGCTGCTCGGCCACCGTGCCAAACTCCACCAGCCCGCCTGTCTTTGGCGGCTTGGAGAGAACGAAGGAGCCGTCGGCGGAACATTCCACCACTGGGAAGCCAATGTTGTCCCTGCCAGGGGTCATCGGAGTTCACCAGGGCTTAGCGTGATTCTCGGCGGGCGGTGAGCTTCTCACCAGTCGGGGACGCGATGCCAGTCGGTGAAGATCCCGCCGGTGCTCTGGGCGCCACACTCAATCAGATGGCCTGCCAGACTGAAACGCGTCACAATAAGCGGTCAACACGTCGGCGAGGCAGCATGTATGAGTGGCAATGAGTCAGCGAGTAAAGAAGTCAGCGAGTCAGCATTCTCACCTTCCGGCAGCCAACAGATCCAAGTCGTCTTTTCCCCATCCGAACTGCGAGACAGGAGAGTATCAACACAGTGAGCGAGTGGTGATGTGTTGTCATGGCAACCATATAATTACCCCACCCCACCCCAAGTTCAGCACTTACGGCGTGCATGAGCGGCCCAAGAGCGAGAGCGCTGTCCACACAACGGCCTGTTACAACAATGTCGGCGCCAAGGTCCAGACAGCGGCGGATGGGCAGTGCCCTGCGCAAACACCCACAAATTAGCTTGCACGTGAACAAGATGTGCACGTGAGCGCTCACGTACCCGACGTAGGCGTTCATGCTGTGCAGCGTTTTCGGCAAGGCACGATTGCCGCCATCGTCGGCCATCTTGACCTCAGCAAGGCGGCTTCTCTGCAGAGACGAGGTATAAAAAAAAAAAAAAAGTCAATGGTTGCACGAGTCAACAAGTCAAATTGGCAGCGAGTGAACAATTTAATGAACTAATGTGTCAGGAATTCAAAAAGGAAATTCACAGTGACTCAAAAAGTCAATGATCTAGTGAGTGAAAGTGTCATTGAGTAAAAAAGTAAACGAGTCAACATGTCATTGAGTCAATATAAGTAAATGCAACAGTCCTGGTGAGCCAACGATTCCGTGTGTCAACATGTCACTGAGTCATTGAGTCAAAAAAAATCAACAACCTAGTGAGTCAAAAGTCACTGAGTCAGTAAGACAAAATGAGACAAAGTCCCATTGGGTCAAAAAGTCAATGAGGAAGCGAGTAAAAAAAATTCTACCAGAGACTCAAGTTAAAAAGTTAATGAGTTAAAGTGCGGTGAGTCAGCAATTCAATGAGTCAAGAGTCAAGAGTCAACGAGAGAGTAAGTCACTGAGTCAAGTTGCGAGTCAGAGTCAAATCAGTTTGTCAACAACAGAACAGCAAGCGCTTGTCACTCAAAGTCACCGCTGGAGTGAGTGGCGTGGTTACTCACATGCGCCATGAGGTCATCACCCGTCACCACGGCAACCTTAAGGTCCAGGCCGGCTTTCTTGACCACTTCTTGTATGGCCGCGGCGCAGGCTAACGGGTTCACGCCGCCCGCGTTACTGACCACGCGCACACCTACGAGAACAAGGTCGGTTACGATGGAAATGCCTCCAACCTGCTTTGGAAACAGGAGACTCACCTTTTCTGTGGATATCGTGGATGGACGGCGCCAAGGCCGCCTGGACAAAGTCTGGAGCGTAACCCAGATTCTAGAAGAAAATGCCATCATTTGAATGTCTCCCTCATATACAGTACATACTGTCTCACTCCCTGACAACACTTACAGGCACCTTGGCCTTGGCTGCTGTTAGGAGCGACATGGTGATTTCACTCAGGTAATCAAAAACCAAGAAGTCGAGTTTCCCGCCATGGATCAGTTGAGGTACTGTGGAGACGCACGCGGGCACCGGGCACGCGCGTACACGCGCACACACGCGCACACACACACACACACACACACACACACACACACACACACACACACACACACACACACACACACACACACACACACACAATAAAAATGTATGCCAAGTGCGCATTAGTATGGTGGGTGGGCTGTACCTGAGGTGGCCGTGTCCCCCCAGAACCCCGAGGCGCAACCAATGCGGACCGGTCCCGTGTCACCACAGGTGTCGGAAAAGTGTCTGGTAGTCGAAAACAAGCTGACACGGAAAGGCGTGACATACTTTAGTGTCCTTCCACGACACAGCAAGCAGGCTAACATCCTTCACGCGAACGACATACAACAAAACAACAACAAAAAAAGAAAAAAAATCGTTGAGTTCAAGGTGTTCCAGCGTGACACTGGTGGCACTTCTGGTCCCTTGTCTTCTTCGTCGTTTTTTAAACGTAGCGCGATGGCACCTCCTTGTGGTGGAAGGAAAAAGTGGTTAGGTCTGAAAAGCTAAAAACGTTAACTATTTCTAAGTACAATTATACTACAAACAAATCTCTATTAACCCCTTCCATCATATAAAACAACAACTTGTGTTTAACTTTCTGTGACGATGCGTACTTTCACTTGTACGTCTGCGTAGGAACATGCAGTCAGGCACTAAATAAAAGAACCAAAAGTTGCTTTAGATTTTTATTCACCTTATTTTTATTGTTATTTTTTTACTTAAATTGAGAGTAAAGAAAGGAGAAGATAAAATGTATTATTATTATATTATTATAAGACAGGGCATGCACTTATTCATTTGTCCACGAGAGGACGCCAAAGTAAACCATTCGGGTGATGTTTGTTGTTTGTTTTGCTTTATTCATTCCAGTTGATTCATTACTTTTAGTGGCATGCTCGACTTTCGAGGCTTTCTCTTTTTCGGCAAGCTTCCATGTGACTCCCAAAACTGCTGCTGATTGGCCGGCAGGCTGTTAACAGCGACAAGTTGCTCTCTTATGCCCGCCCTGTCACGTGGCGATGCTGACTGGCACGTTGTCATCATGCCAGGGGCGATGCCGCCCACACTTTGAGGGGAGATCCAGTCGCACTTGGAGGCATCCTTTGCTGTGAAAGTGGAGCGGTGCAGACGCGGGTTGGGGTTGGCACTATGTCGGTTCCGACTGCGCAGTGAGCTGAACAGCATGGCGCAGCCCGCCACCGTGCAGCCGTGTTTAATTTTGAGGTGCACGCCACTATGGTGGATCTTCAAAGTTCCTTTGTGCAAAAAGTAAACACCATGTGACATCACATGACCCATCTCATGACCACACCAGGTAACGCCTACCTTTGTCATAAAAACTTTTCCCACACAGGCCGCACGAGACCCGCCCCTTGTGAGGCCATCGGAAGGAGCAGAGAGTGGAGGTAGCAGGATGGAAGTGGGAAGGAGTCGAATTGAGGGTAGACGAAAGTGTGGGATGGAAGGAGAAAGGGATAAAATGAAGGCAAGGGTTCCACATGGCTCCACGCGCCTGTTCCTGGGAGAACAAAAGTAGCCCGATGTCATATTGTCATCAGGTCATGAGATCACAAGCTTGTTGTCACCTTGGCGGGAGCCGGATTTGTATGACTGACAGCCGCCATGACATGGGCACTAGGCCGTGTCGAGCCAAAGTACAGGAAGCGTTGGAGGAGTAGCAGCTCCTCCTCAGGGCTCCGGCGTTCTCCCAAATGAAGGTTGTCAGGAACACCGCCAACGAGCATGTTGCCAGGGCGAGGCACGCTTACCAACTGGGACAACTTTCGACCCTGCGAGGGTAGAATGTGACACACCTGCAGTTGACAATAAGTAAACGTGACGTGACTTAGCTTAACACTCGCCGCCATGCACCTGATCGTCACCGAGGTTGACATCGTACCTCATGCCGCGTCTGCTGAATGGTGGACAAAGTTGACTTCTTCTGACGGCAGCACGTCCCTCCAAGTCCTTGGCGTGTTCTCGCTCGTCTACCTGCTGCTCGCCCGTTTTCCTCTTATTGTTCACTATTTGACTCCGCCCACCGGCCTCTGATTGGAGAACGCTGATGCGGATTGGCAAAAATCACACATCCCCAGGAACGCCTGCATCTAAGCATTCATGACGTTCAAGTGGATGACAGAAGATGACAGCGGACATGACAAATTGGCGGTCAGGATCGTGGACGTGACAAAGTGACAGCCATGAGAGGTTCTGGGTGTCAGCTCCCAGTAGGACAAGTTGTTTATTCTTGTCGCTGCGACAACTTGTTTGTCGCCTGAGGACGGAAGGCGTCAAGGAAGCCGATTAGCGCCGTCTTGCTGTCAAAGTGACTCCCGGGACTCGAGAGGATTACTGTGCTGAGCGGCCATGTTTAGAGGCAACGATCCACTGTGTTGATACTTCAACAATTCCGTTTTATTTCTTTGTCAAGGGGGATTAAGACTTTGATCCTTGTGCTTCGCCCTCCCCAGGAAGGAGGCATGTCCTTTTATGGGCGGAAAGCAATTTAAATCCGGTGGGACAAACTCAGACCATGACAGCACCTGAATGAAAACGCCGGCGTCAGCGCTTGTGCCACTTTTCTTTC
The DNA here is from genome assembly GCA_018466805.1 of Hippocampus abdominalis. NCBI lineage: Eukaryota > Metazoa > Chordata > Actinopteri > Syngnathiformes > Syngnathidae > Hippocampus > Hippocampus abdominalis. The sequence goes on from CM031695.1 coordinate 28,809,020, forward strand.
TGCGCTGGCACTTTTTTAACTTAGTCCTATACACAAAAACACATGATGCGTTGGTGTACTTGATATTCCTTTGAGGCAAATGTCAAGATGGGATGTTTAAAAAAATAAATAAAAAAAAGCTCTCCGTCACCATGGAAACCAGCAATGTGTTGTCCTTGGAAGTTCATTTCCCCTCACAAAAGAAAAAAAAAAGAAGCTTCCCTTTGAGCAAAGTCGGCACAATTTTGTCTGCATGTGTTGCCTCAGGGTGTGGATTCCTTAGTCGAGATGTGCTGATGCTTCACTTAAAGTGTTTGTCTGACGAAAACTTCTCGCACACCCAAAAAGTATATACTGTATATACACACACACACACATATAGAAAAATGGAGAGCACAAGGCTGGCTGTCCACAATGCATTTTGCACCACAAATCAGTTTCACGTAAGGGGATTATGAAATAAAAACAAAAGAGTCAAACAGTATTTCCTTCAACAAGCCAGCACCATTTTGGTGTAATTGGAGAGAGACAATAATGAATACGATGTGTTATCTAAGCCCGGTGTTATCCGTAATTTAATTTTGGTCGCTGTCATTGAGAGAAAAAAAAAAACAAATCTCACTTTTCAACGATAGAATACAGTCAAACCTCGGTTTTTGTCCAAAATCCGTTCGAAAACCGCAATTGTTCGAAAACCGAAACCACGCTCTTTTTAAAATAAAAATGTTTATTGAGCACGTCTGCTCACAATGGAAAGCAACACGAGGAAGCGTCACTTTCTCGTGTAAGGAAGGCGAGAGGAGTCAAATGGTGCATTCAAGTGTGCTCAGTTTGTTCGAGAACCGAAATGTGTTCGTCATCCGAGGCATAAAAAACTCAAAACTTTTGGTCGAAAAACCGAGGCGTTCGAAAGCCGAGGTTTGACTGTATCGGGAACGGACACATAGAATTCAAAACTTTTTTCGACAACGTCTGGATATTCTGCTTTCATTTTCATCCATAATGCCTCCTGAAACATTCGTTTTCAGAAGAAACTGTCCAAACATTTTCGTTTAGTCTCTCTGAGTCTGGGGCCAAATCACCCGGTGTTTGGGGACCTCTGACCTGGATGATGCCCTTCACGACTTTCACTTCCTGGGTTTGGCAGTTCTTTAAATGCACCAGAAGTAGAAAAGTTGGACACCGCCTTATGCCGCTGCGTTGCTGCCTTCCCGGAGCCGATCGTGATCCTGACATCGTCAGCCAAGCCAGACAAGAAGAAAATGACGGCATGATGCGAAAGGAAAAAAAAAGCGCTTCAGGAGGTATGTTACCTGGGGGCGTCCTGAAAATGTCGCAGTCGTCCTTCCAGACGCCGCCTTTCTTTGTCCACACGTGCCAAGTGCTTGCCCAGATTCCTCAGCGAGCGCTCCTTCCCTCTCAGGCCCCGTCGAGCCTCCGCCAGCGCCTGTCCAGGACAAAGAGGAAGTGTAAACTAGGGATGCACTGATAACTGATACTGTACATCCGGACAGTACTCATAAAACTGCACCGATACTACTTGTATACACCGATACCACTTCACTCTTCTATCGTCAGCATGTGCAAACATGTAAGTTAAGGGATTTTGTTCATCTAAATGTGTTTTTGGTAAATCATGTATGCTTGACTTTAAGTGTACATTTTTATCCTGTGTTTTTGGAAAGTGTCTGAGTATGATGAAAAGCGCTTTCAAAATAAATGTATTATTATTATTATCAGGTATTGACCAAAGATACACACTGTGCTACTCGGTATCATATATACAGTATGTGTACAAATGTACCTCCGCCATGCGTCGGAGCGCACGGTGGGCTTGTTCCCGCTCGGTGGCGTGCGTGTTGACTCGCAGCTGCAGGGCGTCTCGCTGTGCCGATTGCTCCTGAAGGAGGGTGCGAGCTTCCTGTTCCCCAGTGAGTGCTTGGCGGAGGTCGGAACACATGCTGTGGAAGTGCTTTGCTGAAACCTACACACACACACACATGCGCACACGCACACACTTTAATACTATTAGTGTGTGTAGTGTGTGTGTGTGTGTGTGTGTGTGTGTTTTCTCACCGTTTTGCAGTTGTCCTCCCTGCTGTACTCAGTTCTTCTCAGATGGGCCACCTGCAGCCTCAGGCTCCGCCTCTCCACCTCGGCTGAGTGCAGCCGTTGGGTGAGGAGCAGGAAGTGCTGTTGGAGGCGGGACACCAGCATCTAATGGGAGGATGCAAGGAGAGGTCAGATCAAGAGATTCAAGGTTCACTCGAATAAAGATGAGACCTTCAAGTCGCTGGGGGGCAGAGTCTGTGGGGTCATCTCACGCAGGATTTCTGGGGCGGATTCCGATGGACTGACAATGTGATCCAGGAGGCGAGCCAATCCAGACCGTGCGGCTGACCTCACGTGTGTCGGGGAGGAGGCGGGAGGAGATAGGTCGGCCATGCAGGCCAAGATGGCGGAGGACAGACGTTTGGAGCGAAGCCAGCGAGCGCACAATGCGTCGCGATGTTCAACATCCTCTTCTCCCATCAGAGTTGACAAAGCGACACACACCACTGGACCCGCTTGTCCCATCTCCAGCCGAAACAACTCCATGCTCCTCCTCCCGATGGCGCGCCACCACCCCAATGCCGATACCACGCACATGTACTTCCTCCACCGCCTCCTGGCCGACGACCCCTGCGTTTTTCTCTCCCCTCCGTCTCCGCCCAAAGCGCAAGCCAGCCGCCGCAGCTCCTCCTCCAGCTCCTCCCTCGCCGCCAAGCGCGAGGCCAAAATATGTTTTTCCTCGGCGAGCCTGCTCAGGCGGCGCTGGGCGTGCGCCATCGTGCCGGCGAGGAGCGCGCAGGCTGACAGGAAGGAAGCTGACTTTCTGCGGCTGCGCAAGAGGAGATCCTGGAGGTGGCAATCAATAGAGTGGTTAACCTCGCATAAAATATCAAGCGGTGATTTACGAGAGAAGAACAATATGTGATGCCAGTTACCCTCAGCTGAGCGACAGTGCGCATGTGTCGGCTGTTCCAGGCCTCCGCCCGCCTCTTCCCGCGCTCTCGGTCATGCGCCACCATGAGCTTGTGACGCCGCTGCAGCTGATGCATGTGCCCGCTCTTCTTCTCGCACGCCGCCTGCAAACACGCCACCTGCGCGGGGGACGAGCCAGGTGTTGGGCTGGGGGGCAAGATCTAACCTGAAACGTGACGACATTTTTTGACAGCCTCACCTTGTTGTTGGCCTCCTGGAGGTCAGAGGTCAGCTGCCCCACCAGCTCGTTGATGAGGTCACACAAGTTTGACCAGCTGAAGGTACCCAGCATGCTTTGCGGCTCTGCGAGCACACAGCCCGCCATCAGGCGCTGATGCACGCAATGCAGGAAGGACAGGTGGGCCTGATACACAAAGACACACACAAACATCTTTATTTATCGGGGGGGGGGGACAGCAACCGCTGAAACAAAATGATGCACATAAAGATCTTATATAAACAATAAAATAGTTTTAACTGAAAATATACAGAAAAAAAACAAAACTCATCAAAAGACAACCTATAGCAAAACACACACACACACACACGCACACGCACAAACAAAAATCAAAGTTACCGTCTACAATCTTACCTTTGACTGTTTCTGAAGCTCTTCGTTCTGCACGGACCAATCACGGCTCTCTTCTTGCAAGCGAGTCGCTTGCTCCTGCAACTTGAGTGACAGCTGGCAAGCCTCCTGTAGCGTGTGGACAGAATTCAATCAAAGTGTCCGGCCCCATCGGCCACAGAGGTGAAACTTTGTTTACTTGGAGAGATTGCTTCTGATGCGCAGCCACGCGTTTGAGCGTCTGTTTCTTCTCGTCAAGTCTCTCGCACGTCAACAGCAAATCCTGGACCTGGCAAGGACACACAAGGCTTCTTTTGTCAAGCCTCTCTTAGGTACAAACAGCAGATCCTTGACCTGCCAAGACAAACCATGCCTTCATTGTGAAGGAAATCCACCTGTTTCTCAGCTACTTCCTGTCTGGTGAGCGTCAAACGGAGCAGCTGCATCATGTCAGCAGGAGGACTCTGTTTCCCAGCATCCTTTGCTTCTGCCAATATGAGTTGACAATCAGGTGGCTGCGGCTTCCTATAGCGATAGCGTTCTCGGCGTACCTTGATGTGTGTGCTGTTGGAGGGCCTCGTTGATCTCTTCTAGGAGTTTCCCACAGTGCATCTCTCTCTTCAGCACCTGAACATCGTCAAGTCAGAAGTGAGACGAGGTGTTTCATTTAGCTGTGACACAAGTACAGTCAAACCTCGGTTTTTGAACGTCTCTGTTCTCGACCGAATCGGTTTTCGACCTAAAATTTCCATTTTTTTATGCCTCGGATTACGACCGAAAATCGATTCTCGAACAAACTGAGCACACTTGAATGCACCACTTGACTCCTCTCGCCTTCCTTATACGAGGAAGTGACGCTTCCTCTTGTCAATTTCCATTGTTAGCAGACGTGTTCAATAAACATTTTTTTTATTTTTTTTAAAAAGAGCGTGGTTTCGTTTTTTGAACAAATCGGTTTTCGAACAGCCTTCTGGAACGGATTATGGTCGAAAACCGAGGTTTGACTGTAGTGCTTAGTTGCCATCTTGTGGCATCTCTAGGCAATCGGAAACATATTTAGGGGGGGCGAGCAACAATTACTCGCTCCAGCGGGGTTCATGTATTTTCAAATAGGAACAGATTTGTGTGTGTGTGCGTGTGTGTGTGCGTGTGTGTGTGTGCATGTATGCGAGACCTGTTCCAGATGCAGGTGCGTGTTGCCATGTTGCATTTTCTCTTCCTCCAGCTTCTCAGCAAGGTCAGCCGTGTTCCTTTTCTCTGTCTCTAAGGCAATGCTCAGGTCACACTTGTACTGCTTGCACTCTGTCTTCAGGCTAAATATGTCAAGAAATAATCAAGTCGTGTGTGTGTGTGTGTGTGTGTGTGTGTGTGTGTGTGTGTGCGTGTCAAATCACCGCTGCAGAGCTTGCTCAGTGAATTGTTTGCTCCCTCTCTCTTCCTGGTAAGCTCTCTTCACATCTCGGAGCTCTCCTCTCAGTCGCTCCAGGTTGCACTGCGCCTCCTGCTGGCCACGCCGCTCCACTGCCAGCATCGCCTTCAAACCATAGTATTCAGTCACTTCCCAGCCACTACCCAATGCCTTATATCACGAGGTGACCATGTTGTAGTGCTCTCCAAAGTAGTTGACTAGTTGGTAAGTCAATACTAGGGGTGTCCATCTCACCTGTGTGACCTCACACTTGCGCTTGAACTCCAGGTGAGCTGCTCGCTCGACCTCCATGTCGGCCTCCAGAGATTTGTGGCCCTATCGGCAAAGAAATGGGTCACTGAGGAACTTCTTTTCACCTCATCCTTGTCTGTGTGCGTCGCTTCTTCTGCTCACCTGGACCTCCTCCTCCCACTCCTTCTGCAGCGCAATCACCCTCTTCTGCGCCTCCTCCAGTGCCTCTTTCTGACACTGGACATGTAAACCATATTAAACACTTCAAATACAATATTCAGTGTGTGTGTGTGTGTGTGTGTGTGTGTGTGTGTGTGTGTGAGAGAGAGAGTGTGTGAGGCCTGCCTGCAGGAGTCTGTGTAGATGTTCGCTCTCTGAAGTCAAGCCATCAATCAGTGCGTCACGCTCGTCCACTTCTTGCTGCAAAGCGAGTCGTTCCTCCTGTCTGGCCTGCTGGGTCATGTCCAGAACCTTCCGCAGTGATGCAGCTTGCTCTGAAACACACACACACATTTAATAATAAATGTAATTTTTTATTTTATATATATATATATATATATATATATATATATATATAAAGCACATATTATCCAGTCGAGAGAGAGAGAGAGAGAGATCTGACAACAATTGATGTGATTGTTATGAGGGTTCAAAAATTTGAGAACCCCCTGATTTCCGCACCTTTGAGTGCTTCGTTGCTCTCACATGCTTGCTGGGCATCTCTGCGGCTCACAGTCACCTGGTACTGAAGCTCTGCCCTCTTAGCTTCCCCATTCTCCACGGAGGCCCGGAGGCGGGTAAGTTCCGCCTCCAATGTGCACAGCTGTAAAACAAACAAACACCCACATAGAGTTGATGCCAGCGTTGGCTACATGATGGTTTAGCAGAGGATGTGCTCTGACCTGCTGGTTGTGTGTGGACATCATCTCCAGCTTTTCCTTCTCCAGCTGGTGGAGCCTCCTCCTTCCCGTCAGCTCGTTGTCAAAAGACGGTTTGACTATGTCCCCCACTCGTTTCTCCTCGGCCACATCCCCCCGTGGCTGCTGGGGGGCATAATTCCTGGGGAGAAAACCAAACAAATAATGTGACGTGACCACCTGACTGAGGTGCATTTGGCGTCACCTTGGTGTCCTGCCAGCATTCAGCATTTCTTACGCTTTCTCAACTGCCTGGCCGGTTGCCCTCCTTGGCTCCTTTGGCTTGTCCTGCATTATGGCTATTCGGATGTCAGCGTTACCACCCTGAAGAGGCGTTCCAAAATGTTGTTCGTGGCAGCAAGAAGAAGGAAAATAAAAAAATAACTTGCTGTTACATCGGCAGTGAGGGACTTTCGCGTTCAGTGAGGATGCTGTTTGGTTGTCTTGACAGCAGGGCAACAGCAAAAACAAATCGGATCACCCGCTAAATTGTATCTTTGGACAATAGGGGAAGCTCTCTTTCCGGCAATTTAATTCACAACACAACAAAAGGCACTGCTTTGGACGCCAACTCGATATTTTCTTTTTAGTAACGACAGCTGGCGGGAAGCCACAGCAAATATCTTTTTTTCTACACTACAAACACTTAGTCAACTCACGAATGCTGTCACATTTATTCGGCCAAGCGTGTAATGTTCACAACGTATGGAATAATTGAATGTCAAGGCGGATTCCGCAGTCCTAAATAAGATTTTTAAATCAAACTAATTCGTGTTTCACTAGTATGCTAAACCACGCTGATTCGTGAAACGTACAATACAGTATAAGCATTTTTTTTAAACTTACTGCTGCAGTCGGTCGATGCGGTTTGAATCAGACGCCATGTTTGGTGTCCCTACGTCATTTCCACATAAAGCCCTGATTGGTTTACGCTCCGCTTCAATTTAGCTTTACTATAGAGTATTTTAAAAAATCAATTAATAAATACAGCATCGATCAAATAGGCTGATTCCGATGCAAAGTAATAAAAAAACATTTTTCCTATAAAGGAAGCCTTTTTCTATCCGCAGTTTTTTTGAGGGCTTTCATTCATTCTTTATAATATTTCACGTATACATTTTTGTATGACCTATATGTGATGTAAACAAAGTATACAAACACAGGTTGACACCATAGCCATCTGTGCCATCTTTTTGATTCGACAAAACAAAACGAGAACTTTCCATTCACTTGTGTTTGACAAATGCATCCATGAAAAAGCAGTCCTACAAAACATGAAACAATGTCACATATGTACAAGCATCATCATCATCATCATTATTATTGTTAGAGGCAAAACGCTGAAGAGACGACGGCTCATGTGCAAAACATCTCTCCACACGTCACTCACAACGTAGATCCATTTACAAGCAACACAACAAAACTGAGAAACGTGGACTTGAGCACAGAGAACACTTTTCAGCACCAAGAAAACGCACACAAAAGAAAATCCTTCTACTTACCGTCTACTTTTGTTTTGCATGAATTTTCCACATGGCCTTTGATAGATCTAGACACCACTAATGTTTTTTTTTAAACAGTCACCTACTTGGTGTCCAAAGATGCCGTATTTTTTTGTTCACACAATACAACATATACGCACAGTGGCATGGCAAACCTGTTCTGTGCAATGGAAGATACATTCTTACACATACATAGCCACTTTTAATGTACAGTGTTCCCCTGCATAGTCACAATTTGATAATAAACCTGTTCACTGTTTTTTTTCTTCTTTTAAACATGTCCTCCATTATTTAAAATACTTATCCCATCTTCATTTAGTCAGTCCATAACAGAAAAGTGGTGCTTTGCCACTATCTTGTTGCCTCTGAAAGCAATTACAAACCCCTTTTGGGGCGTTGTCAACTCACACATTAGCGGGGGAACACTGCAGTACTTAAAATCTCACAATAAGGGTCCCGGTTGTGATACGGGAAAGCATAAGGAATGTGACGGTTCGTCTGGATTGCATAAAGCGCAATGTGTGTGCGTGTCTTAGGAGGGGCAAAGGCCAAGCCAAGGTGCCCACTGGACAACCGCTGCCATCTAGGAGGGGGGCTTGTTGTAACCGAAAAGTCCGACAGGAAGGTACTTGACGTGAGTAGGCCACTGGGCGGCCAACTGGAAGAACTTCACGTCATTCCACTCGACACCGTCGACAGACACTGAAGGGCAATAGAAGAAAAAGTCGGCATGCAAAATAGTGATGTTCAAAGTACACAATACGCTGCTTGTTATGATTACCTTTCAGGATGGTCTGCTGCTGCTTGGCCGAGCAGATGAGGCGACTGATGCCTTCGATCACCTGACTCTTGGAGTCCACCTCCTTCTCTTTGGGTTTCTTTCCCAGGAAGATGGTGGCCACTAGGGGACAACAGACGCAACATGAGCAGAATAAAACCAAAGACGACAGGAGTCTTTTGACTTTGCTCACACCTTTCTTGTTCTTTTCCTTGGTCACCACCGTCATGGCCATTGTACTGAATTGAATGCCGTGAGGCTCGCCTCCACCGCCGGCGCCCCCACCGGGCAGCCGGCTGACCTGCAGTGAGCGAAAGGCACTCTTCAGCGTGTTCTTGCAGGCCGTGTCGCGCCGCTCGCCTTCTCGTCTCTTCTCGGCCAGCGACGCCAGCCAGTAGTCCACCTGCAGGCCGATGGCGTCCACGCCATGTGACATGCCGGGGCTCCTGGGAGCGAGCGGCCACTTGTTAGCATGTTTGTGCAGCAGCAGGCATGGATGTGGTTTTTACGCTAAGATTCTTACCCCTGCACGGCGACGCTTCCCATGGAGGGGGACGAAGGGGGAGTGGCCGCTTCCTTGATCATCCCTGCGGGGGAGCCGTGGGAGGGCGGGGACGAGGAAGGGACGGCCAAGCTGACAGCAACGCCCTCCTCTGTGTCGCCTTAACAACCATAATAAATAAATAAATCAATCAAGTGAGATTATGACATCATCAAATGGGGACCATCCTAGTGTTTTTACTCACCAGCCAACAAGGGTCCCGACTCGATCACGCCCACCTTGACCACCTGCAAAACAGGAAGTGATGTCAGTCAAAGGGCTAGGCTCTGTGTGGCAGAGAACAAAAAAAAAAATGAGCAAGCGCTTACACCGATGAAGGGAATAAACTTCTGGTAGGATTCTTCCTCTCGCCTGCAGAAGAGACATCAGCCATTACTGAGCACACAGGAAGTGACGCCGGTGGCGGGTAGGCACGTTACTCACATCTTGTGTTTGCAGGTCAACATGGCCTCAGCGATGGGAAGTTGGTGCGTGAGCGTGGCGCTGCTGATGTACTGAGCGATCCTTCCCGCCACGTCCAGTTGATCTGGACGTACAAGGGAGTCATGAGTAAGTCTCAAGGCTTTACCTTCAAGGGTTTTCATAGTTTGGGAATTGTCATTATCGTACCGTATCGTGAATCCGGCTAGTTTTAATACGATGCCAGAGCGAGGTTTTTTTTGTTAGCTTAGTTTAATTTTGTTCATAAAGTCTTTATTTTGTGTATTTATTTATTTATCCCGATATGAACTACTGTAAAGCAGGAGAGTTTGTTACCTAGCGTCGCATTTTGGGCTGAGTCAAGTCATTAAAGTCATAAAAGTCATCAAAGCAGAGCAGCCATTTGCCGCGCACGGGCGGCTGTTGCCTAGTAGCGCTTTTTTTATTGGCTGCTGCTAGATGACGACGCTTCTTGGCGACATGCAGTAAAAGGACCCCAACTGGTTTGACCTTCTTTCCTTCCGGCCACGCTGCAATACCCAAAACAATACATTTAAAATCACAGTAAAAATCTTAATTTAATTGCAAAAGACAAAAATGAAGGATATTTTCACTCTAATTATATACAGGTACAGTCAAACCTCAGTTTTCATCCATAATCCGTTCCAGAAGGCTGTTCGAAAACCGAAACCATGCTCTTTTTAAAATAAAAATGTTTACTGAATACGTCTGCTCACAATGGAAAGCAACACGAGGAAGTGACGCTTCCTCGTGAAAGGAAGGCGAGAGGAGTCAAATGGTGCATTCAAGTGCGCTCAGTTTGTTCGAGAACCGAAATTTGTTCGTCATCCGAGGCATAAAAAACTCGCAATTTTTGGTCGAAAACCGAATTGGTCGAGAACCGAGACGTTCGAAAACCGAGGTTTGACTGTAGTAGATTTTCGCTAGTTTTGTCAACCTAAAATGTAATTTCAGTTAGTTTTGTTAAAAGTATTTTTTTTAATGATATTTCATCCACTAAAATGTTTTTTCCAGGTTTTGTTTTCATTATTTTGTTTGTGAAAAGTATTTTTTTAAATGATATTTCATCCACTAAAATGTTTTTTCCAGGTTTTGTTTTCGTTATTTTGTTTGTACAACAACCATGGTCCAAAGTTTCACTGGCCAAAATCAAGCTAACCTAAGCGAAGTAGGTTATGCAATCTTGCTCAGTCACATGATATACAGGTATTTGCACTCAGTATCTGTCCTTCATTATCTGTACAAACACACACATCTGGGCTGGACAACACAGATGCCAGATTGATGACATCACCGGAGAGGCGTTACCTGTGGGAGGAGGCTCGGTACGACTGAAGACGTCTCGCCAAGCGCCATCCAGGAAGGAGGAGCTGTAGCGGTTGTCCAGGGCGCCCAGATGCTTGGCGACGGGATGGGAGCCTGAGGAGGGAATGCAAAGATGTCATAAGATGTGGTGGGCGGAGCTTATCAAGCACCAGCGTTTTGCGGCATACCTAGAGGAACCACCAGAAAGCGCATGTGGTTGAGCCAGTCCGACGTTTTGTTGGCCAGTTGCGTCACGAAGAATTGCAAGATTGCAGCCAGGTAACTCTGGCTGCCCACAGCTGCCACCTTCACTGCGCGTGGCATGGAAGCGTTACAGTTGCAGCTGCGTGGATCAACACAAATACAAACCTTGACCCTTTGATTTTCTTTTCAAGTCACATCCACGATGTGCGGTGCCACACAAGTGCTCACAACTTTTGGATGCGCGTGAGAATGGCGGACAGGACGGCCTGGATCTCCGCTGGCGAGCAGGTGGACACCACCGGCTGCTTGTGCACCTGCAGCTGCTCCAGCACGTACTGACACACACGGAGGAAACACGCACGCACACACTCAGGTGACAAAGTGGGCGCAGACGCATCGGTGGACGGTTGCGCCGGCCAGGCCTACCTGCCCTTGCCAGTCTCCGCCATTGACCAGGATGAGGCTCTCCGGGAGGGCCGAGTCAGCCAACAGGATGTGGTTGAGCTGGTCGTACATGGCCTTCCTCAGCACCTACGCGCACAAGTGAGCGCTTGCTTTATAGGGCGCAGACAAGCGGGGCGGGCGGTAACGGGCGACCATGTTTACCGGCGTGCCGTGTCCCAGCTCGGGCGACCTTTCCGAGTCCGAGCTGTTGGCGCGCTCACTCGGCGCTTTGGACTTGATGGGGGTGCTGCCGCTACGCTTCTGCCTGGAGGGGGTGTGGCCTCCGTCCAACCTGCATATCAACAAACTGTTTCTTAGTGTTGGTCAACAATAGGTGCCGGGTCACAGAATGTGATTGAATACCAGGCATCTACTTTTTGACTGACGCTTCACACATTCAAATAACGGCAGTAGAGATGAATTCTAAAAATCATCATTCAAGCTAAATGACCCTTTTTGTCCTTAATCACACTGGAAGGGTTTCTTTACTATGAGCAGTGTTGCCCCAGTTACCTTGAAAAAGTAACTCAGTTACCTTACTAATGACTTGACTTTAAAAATTAGCTACATTACTGACAACTTGGTTCAAAAAGTAACAAAATTAGATTACAGATTATTTTACTTAAATTCAACACAATGACAACAACTCCCGTTTGAAATAAAATTGACAACTGGTTCTGCCATTACTTACCTCCTAAGTACATTTTTAACAGTGATGTGTAAGAATCAAATTTATTTTTAACTTAAAAATAAAATAAAAACGGTGGTCAAGTGGTTAGCACATCCACCTCACAGTGCAGAGGTCTGCAGTTCGATTCCAGGCTCCGGCCTTCCTGTGTGGAGTTTGCATGTTGTCCCTGTGCCTGCGTGGGTATTCTCCGGGTACTCCGGTTTCCTCCCTCATTCCAAAAAACATGCATGGCAGGTTAACTGAACTGCTCTAACTTGTCCTTAGGTGTGACTGTTGAGTGTGAATGGTTGTTCGTCGATATGCTCCCTGAGATTAGCTGACAAAGAGTTCAGGTTGGGATAGGCTCCAGCACACCGGGACAGCGGCTCGGAAAATGGATGGATGGATAAAAAGAAGACAACCTTTTTTTTTTTAACTTAACATAAGCAATTATTTTTATCTTCTAAAAAATGAGCCTTGGTGGATTCCACTTCACATAAACGGCTACTTGGTTAAAAAAATAAGTATTTCTAGACTTTTAAAGGCAGTCTGTTTTGGCCTGACCTATTTATTAACTGTTCTATGATGTACATTTATAATGTACATTTTTTTGTATCAAGTACAACTTTATTGTCAAATGTGCAACATACAGCACAGATGAAAACAAGAGGAGCCGCTGCGGGTGCTATAAATATAATGATTAATTTTGGGGACGTCATACAGTCACAAAGTTTTGTGAGACTTTCTCTTTATGTTCATGTTTTAGTTGGAGTTTTTTTTGGGGGGGGGGGTTGGGACATACAGTTCATGTTTTGAAGCTAGATAACACTTTGTCAACAGCACAGAGTGAGGAGTGTAACTTAATATTTTCTTTAGCTGACACAAACTCAAAATACTGACTGGAATTGCATCTTGAAAACACGAATCTCTCTCCTTCCTCCATTGTTACTTTATATGTGATCAAACCAAGAGTCAGGTAACAACACTACAACCAAATAGTCAAAAGATTGGGAGGTGACAGTAAGGTTCTGTGAACTAATTGTCATTCATTGTCAATTGCTGCACAGTTACAAATTATAATCTTGCAAAGCAACTGTACTCAGAAGTGTAACCGGATGGTGAAAAGGTACGTTAGGCTGGACAGTGCAACAAAGCCGGGCCCAATGCAACCATGGCGGCCTTCTGGTTACCGTGGCGATGGCGCCGGTTGGCTTTCACTTTTGCCAGTCTTCATGGGCGTACGAGGTTTCTCCGGCACGGACACCGTGATGCAGGGCGCGGTGTCTGCAAGCGGCTCCTGATCTGCCCCTTCCTGCGTGCGCACACGTGAAACAACCCAAGGCTTAAGCGAGCTCAGCACCCACTGTATTTAGGGCCATGCACCCACTAGGGGAGGCCCAAGAGCAATTAACAGTCTACAGAGCCTGAAGTATTGCGAAACAACGCAAAAAAAATGATTATTACGCCACATGATAAAGACATGGAAACCCTCACGAGGAAATTCGTACCAGCGTCTCGCTCTCCGAAAGCGCCTCGTCCAGGGTGCGGCTGTGGGATGTTTTCATCTTCTCCGAAGGAAGGTGCTCCCCCTGTTGACGGAACAATGCTCATCATATGACAGGCACACAAACCCCAAAAAAGAGCCTCAGTCTGAAGACCTGCAAGCTAACGTACCGGGCTCAGAGTATCCCGGCCCAAACTGCCTTTGCTGTTCAGACTTCCGATCTCTGTCTGGGAGCTAGACTGAGACATCCCCTCAAAGAAGGGCCTGCACACAAAGAGCATTTAACACTGTCCCCTCGTGGCTATGGGTACACTATTTGCATTACAATCATGTTTCTAACACTACCCTCGAAAATAAATCGTGCGGATGCAGAGATGTTTTGTGTTGGAAACAATTTAAGAATCCCCCTGCTAGCTTAGTGCTAACATATAAGGGAAAACGCCATTGACAGGTCAAAACTTAGCATCGATAGCCATGGTGTAAGAACCCTTACAGATATTTGTATGACGCATATTGTTTGTCCTTTGTAAAAGAACAGCAACCGACTGAGTCACAGTATTTTTAATGTGTTTCCATGACTGCAGAATACTGCCCCCAATGGCCAATGTGGGCATACCAGAAGGAGCAGCATGAATTAAATTGAAGATTTTAATCAGATGCACAAACTGTTTAATTCTTTACATTCTATTTAATTGTTATTTCACTGTTTTTTATCAAATAAATTACTAGAAAATGCTATTTTTCTTATTTTAAAAAAAATACAGTCAAACCTCGGTTTTCGTCCATAATCCGTTCCAGAAGGCTGTTCGAAAACCGAAACCACGCTCTTTTTAAAATAAAAATATTTACTGAACACGTCTGTTCACAATGGAAAGCAACACGAGGTAGCATCACTTCCTCGTGTAAGGAAGGCGAGAGGAGTCAAATGGTGCATTCAAGTGCGCTCAGTTTGTTCGAGAACCGAAACGTGTTCGTCATCCGAGGCATAAAAAACTTGAAATTTTTGGTCGAAAACCGAATTGGTCGAGAACCAAGACGTTCGAAAACCGAGGTTGAGGAGTCAAATGGTGCATTCAAGTGCGCTCAGTTTGTTCGAGAACCGAAATTTGTTCGCCATCCGAGGCATAAAAAACTTGAAATTTTTGGTCGAAAACCGAATTGGTCGAGAACCAAGACGTTCGAAAACCAAGGTTTGACTGTATATCCATTTTTCTTTTTTTCTTTTTTATGTGGAGGTTAATTACTCTCGTAGTCCAACAGAGGAGCTGTTACCTAAGTTTGGGTTTGGGCGTGCTCATGATGCTGTCGGTCTCCTCCATGTCGGGCCCGCTGTCGCTCGGGTTGTACATCTCCAGGCTATCGTAGAGCTCATCCAGGTCCTCCTCCACTTCCTGGATCTGCTCCCTGGACACGTGCTCCAGACCGAAGCCCACCTGGGCGCGACAGCGAGGGGACACGGGTGAGGCATAGACCCGAGACGCGCTCCCTCCCCGGCATCCAGACGTACCTCGTCGGTGACTTTGAACCTCTTCAGCAAGGCCACAAACTTCTGCTTGATGTTTGGCTGCTGCAAGCCACGATGCAGACAACGATGAAGAAGATGAGAAGGGTCGAAATGACCGGTTGATGCGCAAGGCGATCAAGACCTCACCCTGGTGATGGCGGCGTTGGACGTCAGCTTCCGCCGGGGCTTCTTCTTCCTTACTTCCTCATCCTCATCGTACAGGTACTTAAAAAAAAACGGCGTTGACAAAGGTCGATGAAAGCTAAAAGATGCTCAACCAAGCTGACAGGCAAAACAAGGAAGTGCTTCCCAAAGGTTTGAGAATCAAGACGCGTGTCGCCTACTTGTCCGTGGATGGGATCGTCGCTGCCCTCCTGCTCCGATGAGTAGCTCTCCTCTTCCTCCTCGGAGTAGTTGTCTATGTCTGGAGATCGGTCTGGACAGAGAAAGATTAACTGAAAAAAAACGAGTGCTGGGGTAGTCTTAAATAAAAGTTGTTAAATCGAGCAACAAAAAGTTGGGAGTCAATGGACATTATGGAGGCTGTACCCGACATCTTGGCCTTGGGTCCCTCGTGGTCGATGGGCTGGCTGGACAGCGAGTAGACGCGCATCTCGGCCACGGGTAGCGAGGCGTCCTTCAGCTGGCTGTGCAGGCCCAGAACCTGGGCGCCCTCGCTCGGGTGCTGCATCACCTGGGAGAGGAGAGACACGCGGTCACGTTTTTTTTCCAAGCGCTTGCAAACTAGCGGCGGCAATGTCGACGTACCTCGGCCATGTTGATGAGGCCCAGGGCGAGCGTCTTGTAGCCCAGGATGGTCCTGTTCTTGTAGCGCTTACGGCGCTGCAGCATGATCTGCAGCTTGTTGGCGTCCCGCTTCAGGAAGTGAGGGTACTGCACAAACAGCAAGGGGCGACTCAGCTAACGGCGTTTTGGAAAGCAGTGACGAATTGGAGGGCACATGCAGGCAAACGCTCACATTCACATTTCAGGATAATGACGGGGCTTAAAGGACTGATGTGCGCACGCGAGAGCCAGTGTGATGTTTACCTGCAGAGAGAAGGTGAGCTGCAGGTCGGTCTCCGTCAGGCCGGCCGAAGACAGAAGGATCTCGTTGGAGCGCAGGATCCGCTTGGAACCCTGAACACAACAGGCGGGTGAAAAGGTAAAAAGTCCTGCGAGAATTTTCCCTCGTCCGTTTAGCTTTAATGCTCGCTGTACGATACTAACATTAACTGCCAGAAGACTGTAAATGAATTCTCAATTGAACTATTTAACGGACGCCCCAAAAAAAATCAAGTACACGGCCGTGGAGCCTTTTCTGCTTGTTGCGGATGAAGGTCTGCCCAGTCCAAAATGATTCCTGTCCATATTATCTTTGACCCTCCCACACACCAACAAGGGGACGGGGGTATGAATTGGCCCACATAACAACGTGTGCCTCCACGGTCTTAACCGGATTCAACTAGTATGTGTGCCAAAACGTGCCATAGATACGGAAGGCCAAGTATAAGCAAGTAGAAGGGTCACAGCGATATACTGAAGGCCTAGCTCGAGGGTCGGCAATACGCGGCTCCAGAGCCGCATGCGACTCTTTAGCGACATCTAGTGGCTCCCTGGAGCTTTATAAAAATGTTTGAAAATGGAAAAAGATTTTGATAGTAGGCTAATAAAGCTCAAATAGATATAGATACATGTGGCAGCTCCGAAAAAGGAGAGCTGTGGTGTTGGTTTTTTAAAACGTACACTTCATTTATGCTTTTAACAGTCTCGACAAACACAGACACGTCTGCGTCCGACTCCGTGCTTTATCTCTTCTCTTCAACTCGAGAGGCGTTCAAAGACAGCCTCCGAAAAACGGAAATCCATGATCACTTCACGGACACTAAGAAAAGCGAAAATAATGCACCAAAACAAAAACAAAAAAGCGAGGAAATTACAAAATAAATTCTATGGGGGCGTTTGGGAACACACAACTAAGGAATGAATAACATAAACAATTCTGAGACAGTCTAGTCTCCTACATACATACAGCATCTGTTTCCTTCATTGTAAATTTTATAGAAGGCTTTTATTTTTTTGCGGCTCAAAACATATTTGTTTTTTTTTTTTTGTCCGATACGCCTCTTTCAACATTTTGGGTTGCTGACCACTGGCCTAGCTCCAGTCACCGATCTAATTATGTCAGGCCTAATCTAATACGGGGAAAGAAATGAGCATTCACACGCCCACATGTAACCCGTGAGCGCTCACCTGCAGTTTGACGGCGACGACCACCGAGGTGAGGTCTTTGTCCAGCTCCTTGAGAAGGACCAGCTTCTTCAGGGTCAAGCTGAAGAGCCTGATGCAGCACACACAGCAAAAGTCAGCTGACCATATGATGTCACAACACAGACATTACAGTAATTACCGCCACCACGTGCAGAGGAAAAGGGGCGGAGTAATGAAAAATGCATAGAATCGTAGCTGATTAACCAGTAGTAACCAAGGTGGTGCCTGCGGGCAACAGGAAGGCCCCAAGGACCATTTGAATAGCCCGCAGGCCTGTGATGGGAGATTATTGTCTCGGAATGTTGTTGAAGTGATTGTTTGAAAATGTAAACCTTGGCAAAGATTCCTGAAAATAATATGTTGCATCTGGCATTTATTTGTTTCCACATTATTGAGAAATTATTGAGCACATGATCAGTGTCTTCGCATGATTCATAATGAATTGCCCATTGCATTAATCACTACCCAAGAAGTAGGTCTCGGTTTCAAAAAGGTTGGTGACCCGTGGTTTAGAGTTTGTTTGTCAGGGGGAAAACTCAACAGTTTGACTAAACTCAATTTATAAGGTTACCATTTAAAATAAGTAGCTGATTTTTTTTTTCCAGCAAAGCAAAAACATACACATACAGTATTTGCCATCCAATGCTTGATTGAAGATAATACACATCGTGTGACAGCCCTAAAAAAACAAAACAAAGCAACTGTTTCTCGGGTTAAAAAAAAAAAAGTCTGATCTGGAAAAAACAAGCAAACAGTTAATGTGTGTTTTTTTTTAAGTTTCTATTATTAGCTTTTTTTCATTCTACTTTTGTATGTTCAGTATGTAAATTTATGAGTGGTTTTTTTTTACTTCATTTTTTTATGACATACATCACATGACCAAAAGCAGAAAATAGATGAGCTGTGATGGGTCAGTTACAACTGTGATGTCATTTTCAGTTGACAGTAAGGGACAAAATGGCCACCCCCTGAGATGGATAAAAACGTTTGGATATTGCGGCGTAATTCATACCCGACAATTACAGTATTAATCAGAATGCCGTGTTTAAATGGGAGGAGGGGGGGGGGGGCGAATAAAACATAATAAAGCACAATTCTTTACTTGACTTACCTTTTAAACATTTAAAGCCATGTAGGGGACATTTTACCAATTTTAGCATCACTAATTGAACAGTATGGTGCAAGAGCAACTCGAGATTCCATTTAAAATGTATTTCAAAGTTTCTGGCACCAGACAAAAGAACTTCTACCAACGACCCTGGCTAAACTGAGCTCTTCCCATACTGTGTCATCGAGATGAATTCCTCAACACAATACTTTTTGACACCAATCTGCAAATTCTCAAAAACAAGGAGCAGTGCTTGTTTAAGATCCTTTTTCCCCACAGAGTGAAATCAAGACATGCTTAGTTGCAAGAGAAACCTTTTTTTTTTTAACACAGTAGGCAGTAAGAAAGAAAATAGGCCTGACAATTGCAGTTAAAAATTAACCCCACTAAGGGCGACAACAGCTTTCAGCTTTCAAGCTTTTAGAGACCACCTCCACATGTTGTATGGGTATCGGTAGATTTGGAGAGAGCGAACCACAAATATGCAGGGGGTTGCTGTATTGCCTATGTTGTTTTGATGTTCCAACTGACACACCATAAGGTCAGAGGCCACTCAGGCCAATGAGAGCTTCTAGTTTACTGCCAGGGGGGGCGACCAATCACACAACATTAGTTCAACATCACTTCCTGGAAAAGCATCACGAGCGTCTTGATAAACAGGAAGTGGTTGGGGGTGTTGCGACAACAACACTAGCAAGAAGACCAGACTTTAAAAACAACAGGCTGAAGACAGCCATCTTGAACGCCTCGGTTTTAAGGACTGCGTTGCCATGGCAACAGGCTGCAACCAGCAGTTAACACGACCGTGTGTTGCATACGCGCCAGGATGAAATTAATCGTTGCCATATGATGTCATGGACGAGAATACAACGCACGTTAACGCCAGAACAGAGCTGCAAGTGATGTTTGTGGTCAGCTGACGCACACGAAGGGATGTGGCAGGTAAACAAAAGGTGACCCCCACGACCACAACGCCACCGTCTCGCTCGTTGAGCTCAGTCCGCTTCCCCACCTCGTACCTGGGCACACAGCTGGGCGAAGAACGGTCCACTTCCCAGGTTGCGAATAAGTTCATGTGAACCGGCCGGTTCGATGAGATGCTGACCGGCTTGGAGGGCTGAGGCAGCCCCCCTAAGCCTCGCTCCATGTTGGCGCTCGCAGGAGGCTCTCTCGCCGTCCTCTCCGCTTCCTCCTCCGCGTTTTGCCTTTCCGCACTCGGCGAAGGCGACGTGTGCGCGCACTAATGGCCGCCAGGTAGCGAGCACGTCGTCGAGTACGTTCCGAAGCACGCAGGAAGCGGAAATCACCGAGAGCTCGCCCCTCTGTGAGACGTACGTGCGTAGGGAACGTGCGCGCCACCGTAGTCGACGTGCCTCTACCGTTCATTGAGAAAAACGCGTTTTGGAAATCCTATTTCGGCGTTTCTTTTGAGCATTTATACAAAACAGTACACAATGAAACCATTAGCGAACATACTTTTCATGTCGAAAAAAACAACAGAATGATCATTTCGTACTTAATTTTGTAAAACTAGCGCCTCCTCGTCATCTGGAGGGCATGGCCACCCACAAGGAATTTGAACCACTCTCTACATTGTGGAGGTGATTAGGAGCCGATTAAAGGAGGTTAACAGATAATCCCAGCAGGGTCACCTTTCATACTAAAACGTGTCAGGTGATGCCAAGTCCATCAAGTGTACACTTGTTTGCAGGCAGGCGGCCAGAGTTGAAGAAGAAACCTCACAGTGTGTGTGTGTTTGTACCTGATCCCCATTATGCTTATGAGTGGCCCCAGACAGAACACTGAAAAACCATCAGGAAAAACAGCATTGGTTTGATGGGATTTATTTACAAAAAAAACACACACAGAGTTCTCACAATGTACGAAAAAAATAAAATAAAATAAAATGTCGTGTTTAGAACTTGAACTCTTTGTATTTCTTGGCACCGCCTCGCGTGTCCTGTGGTTGAGCCTTCCTCTTCTTTTGCTGGGGGTCACAAGGGCATTGTGAGGCATGACATCATCAGCGTCATCATTAAAATAAAAGGCACAAGATAGTAGAGGGAAGAGGGATATATGCACTGTTTTATAGATAGACAGAAGAGGAATAGGCTTTGTAGGGGGACTGTATTTACAAGTCTTTGTCTGCACTATAGGAATGTGAAAATGTATACATATATTATCAGTATGTGGGCTTGCACTTCTCAATGGATAATTTATGTTTGGTAAAGGTGAAGCGGAAGAATGATGGCAGAATGGTATACTTATAGGGCTAATGTTTTTGTATTGCACGTTAAAAAAACAAAACAACAAAAGAATCAATCGATGATCACGGTCGCTCTCATGATCATGTGGGTGCGTACCTTCTGTTTGGCGGCGTGCTCGGCCACCATGTCACTGAAGTCCTCCTTCTCCACCTGTGCCTGCTGTTCGCGCACATGTTCCTCGTACTTCTGAGTCATGGCCATCGGGTCCAGCTCCAACTCGTCGGGCGCCAGCGCCACCTCCACGCCGTGGGTATCACCGATGCCGGCCTTGCGCCCTGCCATGGCCTGACGGCCACAAAAGGCACACGTAAGACCTCCGGAGACAAGTGACGAAATAAGTTGAAAAGATGTAAATGTGCTGGCTGGCTCACCGCTGACATGTCGTAGATGTGCGTGGAGGCCATCATGGCGGCGCCCACCGGGCCTGTTCGTCTCTCTGGAAGGACGGTGAACAACTGCGGCGTCTCGTTGCTGCCAGAAGAATTTGTTCGATTAAGAAAGAGAGAGCGAGAGACAGGGACACCTGATGGAAACGTCTCTCACCCGTCCATTGCCTCCTCTATCTTCTTCTTTCTCAGCTCAATGAGTTCAGGGGTCTCCATGCCGGCGGGGACGGACGAGAAGCCTCCTGGTGTGATCAGCCCACTGGGAAAAAAAAAGAAAAACCAACAATTTGTTCCTTATCCCGACTGACATCTTTGTTATAGTGAGGTTTTTCGAATGTAAATGCACAATGCCGCCCCGCCGCTCCCTACCTGTCCGCTGGTGTGAAGAATCCCGTCTCGTCCGGTTTCTCCTCATCGCTCTCCTCCTCCTCCTCCTCTTCTTCAGAAGACTCCTCATCAGAAGGCTCCAGCTCTCCCCACGGCATTCGGTCTACTTCTTCCTCCTCCGCTTTGGCCTGCACGCATCAGTCAGCACATTTGAGCGCACGACTCACAGGAGAGCCTTTGCGCTGGATGCGGCGCCAACTCACCTGGAAGTCAGCGGAGTTGGTCCCAAACACGTCGCCGTAAAGCGGCTTGCCCATCTCGTCCACGGGGGGCTTGCCCCAGCCGCCGGCATGGTAACCGAACGTGCAGTTCTGAAGGAAAGGAGAAGGAAGTGGAGGTCAGGTATCTGTACGTCACTTAAGCACGTCACTTTCATTTTTGCTCCTACATTTTAAGAGATCATACTTTTTACTCACTGCTTTGTCAAAATACACTTTTTAAAATTCCCGCAGATGACGACATAAGAGCCTAAAATTAATGCGAAGCGAAGTCAACTGCAGTTCAAATCATGATTGACTTGAGATCTTGGGGTCTTATAAGGCAGGAAAAAAACCAACAGGGAAAACAGTGACATGGAGGAAAGTGAACCAGGGAAAATAACGATCATGAACAGATTTGAAGAAGCAAACTATTTCCGGCTGTTCATAATCTCCAGAAGTGTTTGCTGCTGTCAGCTACAAGGATGAAGTGTCTTTGTAGGCCGAAAAAAAACGGCCTTTCGGCCTTTCTTTTGCAGGCCGAAAAAAACCCCAACAGAACACCAGCCTTCAAAAATTATCGTCTGATCTAAAAAAAAAACATAAAGCTGTATTTTTTTTCCCAGTTGTTATAATTAGCTATAGGGAAAGCGTTTGAAGACAAAACATGAGCCAACATTGGCAAGTTTTTTAACTTCCTCCAAGTATGAGCACTATGAATATATTGTTTTTCATGGCAGGATATCAAAATTGGTATTGTCTATATTTGACAGCAACAATTTATTTATACCTTTACTTTCATTGTATGTTTAGTTTGACAGTAAACTAGGAGTGGCGGCGATAAAAAGCTTGGAGCCTCATTTATGAAGAATCCCTCACTGAGCCTATCTGCCAAACTGCTTGTTTAGAAGTAACCGTGTGATCCGTGAAATCAGCCAATCAACGGCTCCCATGTCTAAAAACTCGCAAGTCGGGTCACTCGTATCTTAAGGCACCACTGAACAGAGTGCAAATACTTTTGCCCCCCCTCTGGTAATGCTGCTTAATACCTCCGGAATGGGTGAGTTGAGTCCAGGGATCTTGAGGTTGGGGTATGACGGCGGGGGGCCATACCTCTGCATGGCAATCAGCCACGGGGGAGGAACCTTGTGGGAGTTCTAGGAAAGGAGACAAACAAATGCCAATGACAGGTGCTCACCATTACCACAGTGAGCCGACGGGGCCGAGGACTTACGGGGCCGACCGGCATTCCCAGCGCGATGCGCAGCTCCTCGGAAAGGTCGCCCGGCTTCTTCTCCTTCAGGCGGGTCTCAAACTCTTTACCCTGTACGTACGCACAGTCAGCCATGTTGGCGGGCAGCACACGGCGCCGATGTCAGTACAGTAAACATTCCCATCCCCGAATTCTATGAAAAGGAATATCCTTCACCCGTAATAAAAACCTATGCATTAACATTTTGACTACGATATTACATGTTACTGAAACTACGTAAGCGGAAATTCCACTAGCCGTAACCCGGATGGAGACGTCATGCAGCGGGAGCTTAAATACACGCAACGCTCCACCCGATACGCGGAAAGACACCAACGGAGACACCTTTTCACTTCGCATTTTTTGATAATCAGATTCGAAACGACGACGTGTAAGTGAGTTTTTATTGGCGTGCGTTTTACTGTAATTGCGAACGATTTCTAACTTTATTCACTTACGTCCTGTTAATCGCGGCACGAGCTTAAAAAGCAACGCCCACTCAACACAACTGGAGAAGATGGAAGAAACGTGTTTGCTTCGCCGTTTATGTCATCGAATTCGAAACGACTATGTGTCAGTGACTTTTTATTGGCGTGCATTTTACTGTAATTGCGAACGATTTTAACTTTATTTACTTTCGTCCTGTAGATCATGGCATAGAAAACGAGGAAGAACCCAACAAAATAAAACAACCCAAAATAGACTCATTTTTTCCCAAGACTGAAAAAAATCAACATTAAAATACTGTACATACTATACTGTGTTGTGGTTTTTTAAATCTACACCTGTACTGTATACTGTACTGCTGTTTTTGTTATATAAACAGTTTTTGGACAGTATATTTTTGCATTTTATTGCTTGTGTTGTTACACATGCAGTTTTCAACATACTTGCAGGTTCATAAAGGACATGTACCATGCTCATTTCCCAAAAGAGGAATTTCTGTTATAAGGACAGATTGGACAGCGCAAACATGAGTCCGTACTAGAGAATATTTACTGTACCTCGTAGTAAAGGTCCCCGTGGATGGTCAGCTTGGGTTTGATCTGCCACTTGAAGAAGGCGTCGTGAAGTTTTTGATAGTCGATGTCAATCTTTCCCATCTTGGGACGAACTTTCTCCCTCATTTTGGTTTTCATGGTTTTGGCGTCCTCCTGCAAGACACAGTCAACGTCTGCGTATCATTCATCCGGTTCATTTTGAGTTGGCAGAAGAAGAAAAAATGACAGAGGTCATTGCAGAAAACAAGTTAAATATTAGATTTGAGCCTACAACTAAATAGTGAAAACTCAAGACTTTTTCGATATTTGATTTCAACTTCCAGCTAAACACATAAAAAGCACGAATGACACCCAAATTTATGAAGCCAGCAATGGCGGTCTGGCCCAACCTACCTTCTCCTGCAGGGCCTCCCTCATTTCCTGGATGCCAGTCCTCCTGATGAATTCTGGGAGCTGGAACGGCGGCTTCTCAATTCCCCTCTTGCCCTGAAGGTACTTGCGCTTGAAGCACCAATGGCGAGGAACCGGCACCGTGTTGCGGGTGGCCTTCAGGTGCACCAGCAGCTTGGGCTCCTGCGCTGTCACGTCGTGCATCTCCACCACATCTGGGCGAGCTACCAGCTGGGGGGCGGAGCGCAGGTTGCGGTCACCGACGCGCCTTCCGGCTGAAGGTAAGGTGGGCACGGCTTACCTGTTTGAGCTCAGCCACGGTGAGACGATTCATCCTCCTCAACTTCTTCTTGGACAGCTTGGGAACATCGGGGCGGAGTTCCTGTTGAGTTTGAGGCAAAATCATAATTCTTGGTGACATGTCTGAATATTTAGGGCACAATACTGTGTAGCAGGAGTGATTCTGAACACAGCCGATCTTCATTGTGGAAACAAAATGTGCCGACATGAAAAGGACAATGGCCCAACCTCATCGCTGTCGTCGCTGTCTTTCCTCTCTAACTCGAAGCCTTTCTTCCTCAGGAAGCCGATTTCCTGCTTTTCCGCCTTTTCGGGCTCTTTCTCCTTCTCCTTCTTCAGATCGTCAGTGAGCTGTAAATCAAATGATTGTTCATTATGTTCTGTTGACGAGAGCCCGACCAGTTAATCGGTAGCAGATTTTAAGAAACAACTTAGTCAATGATTATACGTTTTGACATCTGGTTTTTATCATCTGATTAATAAGTCATCAAAAATAAATTCTGCCACATATCGGAATTGCAATCATCTTAAAAAAAACAAAACATCCCGAAACACTTGATTGGACGCCAGACAATCACATGGACTCACCTTGAAGGCCTCAAAGATGCGCTTGAAGATGATGTAGCCGGAATCGTATATGTCTGGCTCCTCTGTGACATACTCAATCTCCACTTCTGGCTCCTCACCTTTCTCGTTGCCTTCCCCCTTGCCCTCGCCCTGCTCCTTCTTCTCCTGCGCATGCGTGCTCTTGCTCTTCTTCTTGCGGTTCCTGCGCCGGCGGTTCTTCTGAAGGGAAGAACTCAAATTACAGCTTAGCCTCGCAAAGACACTGACCTCTTGAAAGGAACAAGACGCACATCCTTCTTGGACATGCGGCCTTCGTCGTCTCCCGCCTCCAGCGCTCCCAGCGCAGAGTTGCTGCCACCCACGTGCGCGTCATCTTCTGCTGCTTCTGCAGGTGGAAAACGCAACACTATTTTCAACATAAACCCAGGCAAATAAAGAGCTCTTTCTGTTGTTGCGCAGCTACAGGATATCAACCTGCAGGGTCCACGTGCTGCTCCTGTCTGATCTCCTTCAGTTGCAGGATCTTCTCCAGGGCCTGAGGGATCTTGGGCCCCCCAATAATGATCTCGTCCCCCTGCCAGGGCTTGAATGGAACATCACACATCACATTGTGTAACATGATGCTCCTCAGTTGCTTACTATCGGGTTGCTCACCTCCCTGTTGTCCTCCCCTGGAGGCGGCGGCGGCAATCTATGTCGGTGGGCGGCCAGCATGGCGATGCCCGGCGGCAGCGCCCCGTGAGGATCCAAAGCAACTGATGGACACACAGGCAGGCCATAAGGGAATGAAGCGATTCCAAGGTGAACAAGCCCACCTACATACTTTGCACTGCAGTGACGGGGGCCATCACCCTGCCCACCGGACCGTGATGCATGCTGACCATGTCGTGGTGACGTTCCTGCTCCAACAGCATGGCGGCCTAAGTTTCGAACAAGTTATATGGCGTCACGTCGGCTCTTCAATCATATGTTTGCGTCTCCTCCTCTTACCCTGTTTTGGTGCTCCAGAAGGTCATGGTCATCCATGACACGGGAATCATGCTCCTCCTGATGCATCATCATGGCCGCCCTCTGCTGAGCCATCTTCAGGTGGTCATCCTGCGACAGGCCTGGAGGCGGCATGCCAGAGCCCTCCATGGGCATGTGCATGGCGGGGGGCATCATGCTCATCGACGCGTGCAGCATTCCCCCCATCCCGGGAGGCATCTGGTGTGTAGGTCACACAGTGAATAGGCAAGGCAAGACTTCGATGGAAACATTCAGAATTAAGGTGAAAAGTGTACCCACTCCATTGTCATCATGAGGTTTTCCCAACAGGATGCCGGTCTGCAGAGGGAAGAGCGTCCAAAAACACATGAGCACACATATATAATAAGAAAGCAGCGGACAGAAGCCTCTCCGACTTTACCTGGATCATGTAAGTTTTCAGTCTATCAATCAACTCTTCTCTTGGACCTACGCGGCAAATAAAGACAACATCAAATGCAGAAATGCCAAGACTAAATTTGCGAAACGATAACAAGCTCACTATGCAAATAATAAACAAATAGGCATTTAACTAAGTCAAATTAGTAGGTTGGTTGTTTTTAGGAGGAGCTCAACAGATGGTAAATAAGGACAGTTTCTCGTTTTACCACTAAACGGGCTACAAGCTAGCAATCATCGTTAGCATAGCAACATTCAGCTAAACACAGGCGTCGCTACCGGACTTTCTACGTGTTTTCCACAGTCTTTTCTTACCCATTACGGGCGCGCCCAGTTCGGCCAACTTGGCCTGGAGCTGCGGGTGGCTCCAAGAATTCAAAGCCGCGATAGCACTCCCCAAATCGGACTGGTGCGGATCAGCTCCCGGTGGCGCGTCGGAGGCCATGTTGAACTTTCAGCGGATGCAACAATGGCGGCGCGTGTCATGGGGAAAAGCTTCATTATGACGCAATGCATGACGGGAATGCAAAAGGAGCACTAACCTCTGGGGAATGCAGTCCTACACAAGCAACGAGTGTACCTTTAGGCTTTGCTGTACGTTTTGTAATTGTCACATATTTGTGTCAACAGTACATGTTCTTTCCTCACAATTTTAAGTGTTTTTTTTATTGTATTTGAAATATATTTTCTTAAATATTTTTTATTCTATGTCATACGCATCTATATTATTGTTATTATTATTCAATGATTGTATTGGAATACATACGTATGCGTGTGTGCGATTCAGTTAATTCTTGAAGTGGTTACATCGGTGAGCTATCGAACTCAAAAGCAAACCCCCCCAAAAAACACAACTATCCCCTCCTTGCCGCGCATGCGCACGCCATCGATCCGAACGAGCACAGCGCAGGCAGAAGGCGGAGGGGACGGAAGTGTTGGGGAGAATAAAGGGGCTGAAAGGGAAGAGGAAGAAGGAAAAGGAAGAAAAATAAGGTAGGAGGGCGTTTGCTTCTCGTCTTTATCCACACACGTACTTGTCTTCAGTGCCGCAAACTAACGAAAGGAAACGTGCACGGGCGCAGGTAACACACGTTCCAATTCCGCACTCTTTCACTCGCAAACCTTTCCTTGACTCCAAATACTTCGGCAGCCCTCGCGAGTTTCCAGAACTTTTTTTTTTCAACGGCACAACTGTCTCGTCGGGTTGCGTGGGTGGGGAACGTCGTCACGTGACCATGTCTGGGTGCAGCTGCTATTTCGTGTCCCGTACAGCCATTGACAGCCTGGATGCAAGGTCACGCCCACCACCAGGAGTCAAAGTTGACCTCTGACCTTTTTTCTCTGCAGCTGTGTCGACATGCTTTCTATTTGTTGACACGTCTTGAGTGTAATATAACACCGAATATTACAATCACTTGTGAGTGTCTGAAATGAACCAGGAAGCCTTCATTGTTTGCATAGTCATGCAGGGCGGCGGGGCCCTGATGCCGTCATGCGTGGGTACTGATAAGCTTGGGTGTTTGGCCCAGAAGCTTAGGATCTCTGCATGTAATACAGCAAATTTGTTTCTGACCCCAACAGCGACAAATCCTTGACTAGAGCATGGTCTTTAATCTCCTTCTCTTGTTTACTTACAGAGGCGGTGCAACATTCCAAAGATCCTGACAGGCGGGTTCTGACCCGTTCATGATCAACATCAGAACCTGACACACTTCACAATCACACGTGCCCAACATGGTGGAGGCTATATGTGCCACAGGTGTGGCGGTGCATCTGCGGAGTCTGAGGGACCGGGAGGAAGGTCTGGGCCAGAACGACAATGCCGTCAAGTTCCTGGGTCAAGACTATGAGAGTTTGCGGGCACAATGTCTCCGAAGCGGGAAGCTCTTTGAGGACAGCCTCTTCCCCTGCAGCGCCTCCTCTCTGGGCTTCAACGAGCTCGGACCGAAGTCAGCCAAGACGTATGGTGTGCGCTGGATGAGACCTACGGTGAGATGCAGCAAGCCGTACTGTACCTTCAGAGTGTTCTAAGACAGTAATTGAGAATTACGTTTTGGTATCCCCTCTAGTGTAGTTGTTCTCAAACTTCATTCACCAAGTACCACCTAAAAAAATACTGCAAAATCCCGTGAAGAACATACACCCGTGAATGAAAAAAAAAATCTTTAAAAAAGCTATTTATTGGATACCGGCTTTTGCGTAGTATGAACATCAACACTGTCCCTAAATACAGGAAAAAACTGTCCTTAAAAATGATTTCATTCAAATGTATTGTTAAATAAAAATTGTACCGAAATGGATGTTTGAAAACAAACAGTTCTAACAGATTAAAAGTAAGTGGATTTTATTTCAAAGTTAAATACAACAGAACTGTACTTAACAAATGTCCTGAAAAAAAGTTGAGGCCACTTTAACAATATGCGCACATTTAATTCAGTGTTTTTTAGCTGTTCGAGGAGTCACACAAACCATTTAGTTTCTGACGTGCTTCCCTCACATGTTCAGTACGACAGTAGCGTGCTCATCGTATTGCATGTTAGCATGACGTGCATGCTACGATGGAGCCGTGATTGTGCGTCCCGCGTTGCCTCCCGCACACGGCACTTTCAACACACACGTCTGCACTCAAATGTAAATGTGAAGTCAACCATGCGCACGTGTGCGATGACACAAATAGGCGCTCTCTTTTTTTAGCTGCATTTCGACTCGGCGCACACACAAGCGCTAGCATGCAGCGCTTTCAGAAATAGATCTTATAAAATATAGAATCTGTTTATAAATATAAAATCAGATGACCCTCATATGCTAGCCTGATGCTAAAGTTAGCCATACAGCTAACAGAAGGGTGCTTCCTATGATATGGTGTTGGGTATTTCCTCATTCAGCACCAGCAGATGGGAATTTTTGAGGTGAGACATAAATACATGTTCAGTCACACGACACCAATCAGACATCTTTTAATGATCAGACCTTTCTCTTTGTCTGAACAAACCTGTTATGATCTTTGCAATGACAAAAAAGTGACTGGTACTATTGACGTGGGCGACCCTTTATCTTAGCGACTTTATGCTATCTCCATCAGTGAGTCCCAACCACTGCAACTAATGTACCGGTATACCTGTTCATATATCTTTTATCAGCGACATATAGTGCCATGCAGAACAATTAGATGCTCTTCCACTCAGTTGTGGAAGGTTTCTCACTGTAATTAACAATCATAGCCACCTTTTTGACATTTCTGTCGGTATTTCTCAATAAAATTTGGGAAACACAGATTTTCCATGGCAATTGAGCGAAGTCCATGTACAATAACTGTGTGTGTGTGCGCGTGCGTGCGCGTGTGTGTGTCTACAGGAGTTGTGCAAGCGTCCCGCTTTTATTGTGGATGGCGCGACCCGAACTGACATCTGCCAGGGAGCTCTGGGTAAGTGGGGAATGTTCCCATGTCACATGGAGAATTCAGACACAAGCTGAAAGCCCCACCCATCATCAACGACACATGCTGTACATACACAGATGCATACCTCACCACTAGGGGGTGTGTGAAATTATAGATTATTCTCCATACGGTCTATGAAAAGACGTTTGAGGATTTTTTTTTTTTATGTCCATGTTCAAGTACGCACACACGCGACTAGAATGACTGTTACTATGTTGTACTAGTGTACAGAAAAGCCCTACTAGTTGCACTCTATGTAGTTCCCTGCTCTTAGCGTGTACTACTTATAGATGAATAAAATATGTAAAACTGTTTGATTTGGATGTCATGTAAGTGCTCAAATTGGTTTTTCATGCTCAGCCTGGTCATGTGACGTAGCGTGCGTGTGTGCGTGCGTGCGTCCCTGCATATACAGGGGACTGCTGGTTACTGGCGGCCATCGCCTCGCTGACCTTAAATAACAACCTCCTACACAGAGTGGTCCCGCACGGACAGAGCTTTGATCGGGATTATGCTGGAATCTTCCACTTCCAGGTAATCTTTGTGTGGTAATACAGTCAGTTGTTTTTTTTTTTTTCCCGCCCTACATTGGAAAAAACATTTGCAAGGATGCCAATTAAACATAACTATCATGTCTCCTTGAAATGCCATAAGAATTATTTATTTGCCGGGATGGTGGATTTATGATCCGTTGCAGTCGTAACAGAACGTTTAATTGGCCCAAAGCTATAGTTGAGAGGAGGAGTAGAGGGTCCCCGCCCATATTTGCAATTCACAGATTTGTTAATGGCTGTTTTGTGCTCAGGCCAAAACCCTGTCTAATATTCAAGTCGTGCTTTGATGCCATCTTATGGCACCTGCAGACAATCATGAAGTAACTGTTATGCAACATGTAAAAGTCAAACACACAACTAAACTCTTCTTAGGCAGTGATTGTTTTGCATCAGATAGTTGTGGATTTTTGGAAATGAAAAAAAAACGGTGTTTAAATGATTCAATAAGATGTGTTGCCCTGAAAAGTTAAATAACAAATTGTACATAATTAAATATTTCAAACAATCGGTTCTTAAAGATGAAATGCAAATGTGTATTATTGAACTTGTAAGGGTAAATATAACTGAACTGTTCTCGGCGGCGATTTTTTCGCATGCCACTAGAGGGAGCCCACATACCATTAGAGGTACAGTACCACACTTGGAAATCACTGGACGAGAAGATGCAAACGAGAGACAAGCCCAATTGGAAATCTGAAGGAGAAGGCCAAAAGGGCAATGGCACGAAAGATGGTGTGGTTTGTCTTATGTTGCCATCGTGACAAGGGCCTCATGCAGCATCGCTGTGTTCACAGTTCTGGCAGTTTGGCGAGTGGGTGGAGGTGGTGATCGACGACCGTCTGCCCGTCAAGGACGGCAAGCTGCTCTTCGTCCACTCGGCGGAGGGCGGAGAGTTCTGGAGCGGGCTGATCGAGAAGGCCTACGCCAAGTAAGCCGAGCGCCGAGTCGCCGCTCAGGTCTTTGCCGGGCGCCATCAAAGTCACATGTGGACTTTGCCTGCCCCAGGTTGAACGGCTGCTACGAGGCGCTGTCTGGTGGCAGCACGTCCGAAGGCTTCGAAGACTTCACCGGCGGCGTGACGGAAATGTTCGAGCTGAATAAGGCGCCCTCCGACCTCTTCAGCATCATGGGCCGCGCCATCGAAAGGGGCTCGCTGCTCGGCTGCTCCATTGACGTGAGTAAGAACATTGACATGTAGACACTGACATCAGTGGGCGGGCCCATTACTGCAATACGACAGTGCGGCTACCATATTGGATGTGGCAAATCTTTCTGTTATCTTATGCCAGCGCATAGACTGAACTCCATTAAGTGACGTCCTCCAAAATTCCTCTTGTTCACCCATTCACTCGCACTCACTTTAATAGGAAAACCATGTATGTTCCTCTTGAATATTTACTCGTTACACATCTATGCTATACTGTAAGGAAGCACTAAACCAGGGGTGTCAAACTCATTTCACATTGTGAGCCACATACGAACTCGGTAGATGTCAAGTGGGCCGAACCATTAACATTATACCAAAATATCATCTCTTTCCTTTGTTTTGGTATCAAGAAGCATTGATTGGCGCTTTCATATCTTTTGCTGCATTGGGTCTATCTCAGTGACAGATTGAGACTGCTGTTTTCTTCCCTGATCAAAACAATGTTGTCTTCTACTGTGATCAAAACAGTGTGCCCCTAGCGGATAATCCACAAATTGCATTTTATTTAAAATAGTCATTCTGTGTCTTTTAATGCATTTTTTTCCACTTTTAAATTATCCCACGGGCCAGATCGAACCTCCTTGGGGGCCGGTTCCGGCCCGCGGGCCGTATGTTTGACATCCATGCACTAAACTAATGTATGCACCATATTCAAACGGTTTAGTGGCACTCCCAGTTGGTTTCCTGGCAAACATGATACAAAGATAATTGTGCATTGCGTATTTAAAACATAGCTTAACCTTTAGTCGTGAATCATAATGCTCATGGGAACACATTTTGCAAAACACATAGACAACCCATATTCAATAATAACTACTCACAGTCATATATTCTTTATCTTCCGCGAGGAGCTGAGCAACATCTTTACTCTACAGATGTCCATGTACAGAATATCGTTTTTTGTTATACTGACACCAGGTGGGGTGTTTTTTTATAAAGTAGAATATAATAGAGTTATCCCTGATGGTGTCGTGGTGCACTTGCCTGACTTGTGCGCAGGCAGTGTGCATATATGTGTGGGTGGTGGTTCGTCTCTGTGTGTGCACTGAACTGGCTGCGACCAGTTCAGGGGGTAGTCTGCCTTTCGCCCAAAGTCAGCTGTGATAGGCTCCAGCCCCTCCCCTCGCCCCCACTGCCCCGACGCAACCCTGTATAGGATAAGTAGTGTCGAAAATATTATTGAGCCCGCTCTTGTAAATATTACACAACACTGTTGCTGTTGTAACATCTGGCGGCGTCTTTATGCTGAGGCACTATTTTGAAGCGATTTGAGGAGTTTCATTTCGGCATTATTGCATGGTATCTGCCGTCAACAGCTTGTGGGTTTTTGCTATTTGCGGCGGGGCTCTGTCCCTCTATTCCGGCTTGAAATGAATGGTGGACTTGAATTTACTTGCTTGACTTTCCCCCACAGTAATTTGGGATTTGCATCAAACTGGAAGGTTAGCACTTCTGACTTACTGCCCCCTTTGTTGTTTTTAAATACCAGATCACCAGCTCCAGAGACATGGAGGCGGTCACCTTCAAAAAGCTGGTCAAGGGACACGCCTACTCAGTCACGGGCTTGGACGAGGTGCGAGAACGTCACGGTGATGGTGGTGTGTGTCTCCCGTGCAGTGTGACCACGCTCCGACGTGTCTCTTAGGTGGTCTTCCGTGGAAACCCGACCAAGCTTGTCCGCATCAGGAACCCGTGGGGGGAAGTGGAGTGGACCGGCGCTTGGAGCGACAAGTGAGACACACGCTTGTTGGGAAACGTGCCTCATGTAAACATGTGAAGCCTGGCGCGCAAATGAGAGTCGGGAAGGGGTGGGAGGGCTGATAATATAAGCGGACATGACAAAGTACAGTCAAACCTCGGTTTTCGAACATCTCGGTTCTCGTCCAATTCGGTTTTCGGCCAAAAATTGTGATTTTTTTTTTTTTATGCCTCGGATGACAAACAAATTTCGGTTCTCGAACAAACTGAGCGCACTTGAATGCACCATTTGACTCCTCTCGCCTTCCTTACACGAGGAAGTGACGCTTCCTCGGGTAGACGAGGAAGTGACACTTCCTCGTGTTGCTTTCCATTGTGAGCAGACGTGTTCAGTAAAATTTTTATTTTAAAAAGAGCGTGGTTTCGGTTTTCGAACAATTTCAGTTTTCGAACAGCCTTCTGGAACGGATTATGGACGAAAACCGAGTCTTTGACTGTATTCCCTGCTGGTGGATTCCATTCACTTGAATCTTTCTCCATGCAGTTCTCGAGAATGGGACAATATTGATCGTGGAATCCGTGCTCGGCTCCAAAACCGCAGCGAGGACGGCGAATTCTGGTGAGTCCGCTTCACTTTCCTTCCATAAAGCACGGTCGTTTTTTTTTTTCTATCTCCTCGTTTCGTCTCAACCACTCCCCTCCTGCAGGATGTCTTTCAGCGACTTCCTGCGCGAGTTCACCCGATTGGAAATCTGCAACCTGACAGCCGACGCCCTCCAGAACAGCCAGATGAAAACCTGGAGCACATCGCTGTACCCGGGCGAGTGGAGACGAGGAAGCACAGCCGGAGGCTGCCGGAACTATCCGGGTAAGGAAAGGCACGGGAAAAGTGTTTGTTTGGAGCACTGGCCTGACCTGGAACCTCTTCCATCCAGCGACCTTTTGGCTGAATCCGCAGTTCAAGTTGCTGCTGCAGCATCCCGACGCGCCCGGCATGTCGGACTGCAGCTTTCTGGTGGCGCTTATGCAGAAGGATCGCAGGAAGAAGCGGCGGGAGGGCAAAGACATGGAGACTATCGGCTTCGCCGTCTATGAGGTCGGTGTCAACCCGCAAAGCTCCTGTTAGTACTTCCTGCTCAGTGATCTAATCAAGTCCTCTATTTCCAGGTTCCCAGTGAGGTATGAGCATTCCAATCAGGCTTTTTCCAACAAAGCAGAACAGAGGTTGGTAACCGATTTGCGTCTCAGGCAAAAGGGCAGACGCGGGTCCACTTGAAGCAGAACTTCTTCCTGACGCACGCCTCCAGCGCCCGCTCCGAACTCTTCATCAACCTGAGGGAGGTCAGCACGCGTCTCCGTCTACCGGCCGGCGAATATGTCATCGTGCCGTCCACCTTCGAGCCTCACAAGGAGGCCGACTTCGTCATGCGGGTTTTTTCGGAGAAGCCTGCCGATTCAGAGTGAGTGACACTTGGTTACCGGTAAATCCTTGCAAACCTGGCTACTAACGAACGTGGATTATTATTTTTATTTATTTTTTGCCTTTCAGGGAGCTGGATGACGACGTGGTGGCGGATCTTCCAACTGAGGTGAGCAAAGTACAGTGGCGAGTTGGGTATTTGGTACCTGAGCCTTCACAGGGTTCCCACGGGTCCTTAAAGTTCATAAAAATCCATAAAAAAAGAAGTTGTGAAATTATGTTCTTAATTGTCCTTAATTTTCAAGGAAAGCTTCTAAAATCAATTAAAATATCCTTAAAAATTCATTTTTATTCGAAAGTTTTATATTGTCTAAATTTAAATTGTTCTTAGTGCACTTTATTTGAGAATAAATTCGATTTTTTTTTTCATTTTCCTACCTGTATTGCAGGTATAAAGTATGTCAAATAAAGGGTGAGATGATTGCCCCTAAGATGTGCCCATCCTTTGGCAGCAATGATTTGAACACCAGCTCAGTGATATGTGACTTTCTGTTCAGCCCGCATATTGCTGAGCGGGCATTAAATCCACCGTGAATCCCCTGCCGAATGTAGAAAAAGTCCTTAAAAATGGCTAAATCAGCCCTCAAAAGTCCTTAAAGGTCCATAAATAAAAAGCAATTGGAAGAGTGAACCCTGCTTCAGTGGCGACTCAATCCCCCTCCTAACAACCACTGATATCATGTTGCAATGATAGAAACCATCAATACTGTACAAAAATGCGATATACATCCCCACATATCATCTGGAGCACTTCGGAATGAATAATTATCTAATAACATGACATAAATATAACAATACACCCGAGATGCAATTTGGTTAAGAAAAAAAATGCCCCATCGCTAATTTAAATTTTTAACAGCGCGACACACAGGCTAAAACCCGATTGGTCAAACAAAATAAGACATCAAGCCAAGAGAAACACAAAAGTTAAAAAAAATAGGCTTTGGGAAATCAATAATACACTCTTACGAACAAATACAGTCAAACCTCGGTTTTCGTCCATAATCCGTTCCAGAAGGCTGTTCGAAAACCGAAATTGTTCGAAAACCGAAACCACGCTCTTTTTAAAATAAAAATGTTTACTGAACATGTCTGCTCACAATGGAAAGCAACACGAGGAAGCATCACTTCCTTGTGTCAGGAAGGCGGGAGGAGTCAAATGGTGCATTCAAGTGCGCTCAGTTTGTTCGAGAACCGAAATTTGTTCTTCATCCGAGGCATAAAAAACTCGAAATTTTTGGTCGAAAACCGAATTGGTCGAGAACCGAGACGTTCGAAAACCGAGGTTAGACTGTATTCACATTTTTGAAAGTCTGTCATGGGCAAAGGCACCACTCGTGTGTTCCTCGTCGCGCTGCCATCTTGGCATCACGTCTGTTCTTCTCCTTGTAGAACTATTTGGACGAGAGCCAGATTGAGGCCGGCTTCAAGAGTCTCTTCCGACAGTTGGCTGGCTCCGTAAGCACATGCTCCTTTGTGCTTCTGTTTCGCGTCTGAGCTTTGACGTGACAAAGGCGTTACTGTTGTCTCGTGTGTGTGTGTGTGTGTGTGTGGCGTGAAGGACATGGAGATCAGCATTAACGAGCTGCAAACCATCCTGAACCGCATCATCAGCAAGCGTAAGTACATTATCAGCGCCCCCTTCCACTCACGCCGACAGATGTAAAAATTGTTACCATGGCAACAGACAAAGACCTGAAGACGGACGGCTTCACCAAGGAGGCGTGTCGCAGCATGATCAACCTCATGGACGTATCCTTGTTGCCGTCTCCCATTTGGTTCTGAAGTCAAGTCATGTGACTCAAGTCCCCCCGCCCCTTTTTTTTGGTTTCCTCAATACCTTGGCAGTCGGACGGCAGTGGGAAGCTGGGCCTGGTCGAGTTCCATGTTCTGTGGGAGAAAATAAAACGCTACCTGGTAAACTTTTCGCACGCACGCACAAACACAGGTCACTCCGGAATCACGTGAACTCTCCTTGCCTTGAACAGACCATATTCAGGAACTACGACCTGGATAAATCAGGAAGCATGAGCTCCTATGAGATGAGGATGGCGCTGGAGTCCGCAGGTGCGCCATGTCGCAGTGCGCGTGCGAGATGACTAGTCACGGGCGCGCTGACCTTTGCCACCCCCTCCCCCTCGCCGCAGGCTTCAAGCTGACCAATCACCTGTTCCAGCTCATCATCCTGCGATACACGGAGGAAGACATGGCCGTCGACTTTGACAATTTCGTCACATGTCTGGTCCGCCTGGAGTCCATGTTCAGTAAGTTTAATCCGTGACTCCCCCGCCTCGCCCGTTGTTTCGATAGAAATGTTGATTGGCTCGTTGTTTCGACAGAAACGTTCAAGGTCATGGACACGGACACAGATGGCGTCATCTCGCTCAATTTCTCCCAGGTAACAGGAAATGTCCTAACATTTTGCTGACTTCCTCATGTGTCACCACTTCCTGTTTCTTGCAGTGGCTCTCCCTCACCATGTTCGCCTAGATGTCAGTGGAACGGCGTGTCTGGCGCCATCTGACGCCTCGACCTCATCACCACATTGCGTCAGGCTGACACGTTGCTGACGACGGAGCAGGGGTGTCAAATTCCTTTTTTTGCCACATCGTAGTAATCGGCTTCCTTTTGGACCGTTACGGCTGTGAAAACCATTTCGATGTTTTGTCACCTCATCCATCGCGTTTTCAGTTGAAAATTCCAGACGCACCGAAAATGCGTGACAAAAATTTTTTGGGGGGGATCAAGCTCGTGATGCATTTTAGGTTAAATTTCATGCTTTTAAACCCCGATGCCCCCATTTTTACTTGAAACGTTAATATTGCTAACGGCAAACTGCATTTGGAATCACAACACATGAAAAATTATGACATGCAAATTTTGGAGTCTGCAACTATTGCTCAATTTACCAGTACCGTATTTTCCACGCTAAAAGGCGTACTGGATTATTCAAAGAATGGCCTATTTTGTAATTTTTTTTCATACATTGGGCGCACCGCATTATAAGATGCAATCTACAATGCACCCACTAGATGGAGCTACGCTTAAGGAACCGCCAACAGAACGATCAGATTTCAGTAAAACTTATTGAATAAAGCAGCGACACAGTTCACTTAACCAACAGCAAGTTATAACATTGACTCGTTAACGTTGAACTCTCTTGCCGCCGCTCTATTTCCGTGCTCAACTGCGAAACCGATCGCCTTAAGTTTGAACTGTGCGTTGTCAGCATGTCTCGAGCAAGGAGCCATTGTGGGGTCGAAATATTACCGCAATGACCGCACACAAGGCGCATCGGATTTTAAGGCGCGCTGTGAGCTTTTGAGAAAATGGAAGGCTTTTAGGTGCGCCTTTTAGTGTGGAAAGCACTTGTAATATATTTTAAAAGTAGCGAAAAAGGACAATTACGATATGGATGTTAAGCCAAAATGATATGAACCAACCCATTTAGCCTGAAGCATACTGTAGCTTGACTTTTTGGCAGGCGTTTAGCGGCCTGCAGGCTTCCACTGTGACACCTGTCCCGTGGCGGAAGTTAGTTTAGCCTTTTGTAACCTCGCCGCCATCTTGTGTGGACCAGCATGGGATGCCAAAATTCAACCTTTTTATACATTTACGCCATTGGGCTTCAGGCCAAGCCCTTGACAAACATACATCGCTGTCGGGGTTCAAAGTGTAGACACCGCTTTGAGCTTTGCTTTCTTGTGCCAAACTCGTCGCCATTTTTCGAGCACTTATGATGATCGTGCATGTGTCTGTGTTTTTAATGGTGCAACAAAATAACACTTTTGTAACTCTTAAGAACTTCCTGTTTACACGCATTGTAAAAGCCAATCAAAGTCACACATTGTGTAGTAATAAATAACCTTTTATTAAAAATAATTAAAAAACAAAAAAACTGTTTGACTTCAATTACACTTGTACATGTTGATCTGGTGTTTACATATAAATAATATAGCGAGGACACGCAACGGGATATCAGACGTAGGAATGAAACAGGATGGAAGTTTGACCTTATGAACAAGGCAAGATGGCTCAGGCGTCATTGTTGTTGTGCTCCATCCTGGCCACCATGGTGAAGATGAGCTGCTCCAGTTGCTCCGCCCTCTGTTTGCCTGTCTGGAGGACCTCCTCGTGATTGGCTTTCTCCTCGCTGTCGTAGTCCATCACCGCCTGGTTGGTGATCAGCGACAGGGCGAAGACGCGCATGCCGCAGTGTCGGGCCACGATCACCTCGTGGACTGTGCTCATGCCTGGCGGGGGAAAGGGAGACGTTAGCTCGGGAAGTGACAGTGTGGGGGATTCGGGTCACATTTCTGGACACACGTCAGACTGAAAAGGAGAACTAAACAACAAGCACTCGTCAGATCGAAATATTCTGATATACCGTATTGGCCCAAATATAAGACGGCCCTGATTATAAGACGACCCCCTCTTTTTCAAGACTCAAGTTTGAAAAAATACTTTTTGAACACCAAATTCCTTTTTATACAGAAAATAATTACAATACATCTGAAACAAACGATTATAACAATATATTTGAGAGAAAAAGCAGGTTATTTTGCCTCATTCAAATCTTAATATCTGAACATTTAAATATGTAAACTAAAGTGCAATCACATTTGTAAATGAATGGCTTCTGGTTTTTGAAATGTAAATGGCATCATAACTTCTTCTTCGTCCTCAGCTTCCGGTTAACCTGGCCGATCTTCGACCCACTTTTCTCCAGATTGTTGCTACGTTTCTCCATTTTCTGTTATCTCTTCTATTATTTTCTTCTCTTTTTTGTCTTACCGCTATTTTTTATTTTTCTTCTTCATGCTACCGCTATTTTTATTTTTATTCTTCCTGACAGGGGTTCACTTTGGCCTGGGGAGTCAAGTTCAGCATTCGCTACAATGATAGCTGGCGCCATCTAGCGTCGTGAATGGGTATAACGTCTAGACCCCGAATATAAGACGACCCCCACTTTCTCAGTTTCATTTCAATGCAAAAAACACCATCTTATATTCGGGCCATTACGGGTACGTATACTCTAGTCGTGGAATAAGGGGGGCGGGGGAGGCTTAGTTTTCCATTAAGTCGGACTTGGGACTTTGACTCGGTATTCATTTATTACTCCGTATAGTGACTGAGCAAGATGAAATGACTTGATTTGACTGACTTTTGCCACTTAGCACATGCTTGTGACTTGAAGGTTAAGACCTCAGCCTCACATATGACTTGCTCCCACCTTTGGGAAATTTTAACTGATCATCTCGCGCGACTCACCGACAGCATCGGCGCCGAGTTTATGCAGCATCCTGCACTCGGCGATGGTCTCAAAAGACGGCCCGCCCATCACGCAATAGACACCCTCTTTCAGGAAGTCCCCAAAGCCCAGTTCCTGCCCCACGTCCATGGCCAGCTGCTGAAGCTCTCTGTCGTACGCGTCGGACATGCACGGAAAGCGTACGCCGAACCTGCGTTGCAGTTGACACGCTTCAGCATCGTGCTGGTTGCTTTGCGCTTTTTGTGTGAAATCTCGGTGTCCTACCGATCGTCGTTGAGTCCGGCGAGTGGGTTGTTCCCAGCGAAGCCTGGCATATTGAGGTGGTCTTTCATGATCATGATGTCTCCCACCTTGAAGTCCTGATTGAGACCGCCTGCCGCGTTGGTCAGGATCACCGTGTCCACTCCCAGCAGTTTGAAGATCCGCATGGGCAGCGTGATCTGAACATAACAAAGAGCAGCCAACGGGGTTAGCTTTGGGGAGACTGAGATATTCCAGTAGTGTGTATGCCAACTAACCTTCTGGATGGGGTAGCCCTCGTACAGGTGGAAGCGGCCCTGCATGCACACACATGATCGCCCCTTCAGTGTTCCGAAAACCAGTCGTCCAGCGTGTCCGTGCACTGTACGGGACCAAACGGAAATTCAGCCAAGGTTCCGGCGGGACCCTTGCGTGGCGGAAGAGGCTGGTTGGACAAACCTGTGCTCTGGGGGAAGTTAGGAATGTCCTTGTAGTTGAACGCCACCTGGTCCTTCAACATCTCCGCCAGCCCACCTAGGCCCGAGCCGCACACAATGCCGACGGAAGGCCGCACGGCGGTCTGGGTCAGCAGCCAATCAGCTGTGGCCTTGCAGTCCTCGTACGTGTAGCTGCAGCACCGGAAGAATCTGACATGTAACTTCCGGTTCCTTCGCCATTATTTTATTCAGTCCGTATCATGAATATTTTACATCACTTGACTGTATTGATCGTGTTCAGTTTTACTCGTGTAAAGGGTAATCATCTAGTAATACTACATCATGTTACAATTATAGTAGTAATAAAACACGATGAGAAGCACTGAACAACAAATGTTACCTGCAGTATATGTGAATATTTGTTCCATGAAATTACATTAATTTATAGCCAACAGCCGATTCTATTAATTTCATGACTTTTTTCTTGGTTGGAACGCTTCCAGTCTGTCAGTGGTGTCTAAACTCTAGGCCAGATCCGCCCACACCATCATTTTATGTTGCCCACAAAAGCATATTACGTGCATCGACTTCATGTTTCTTGCAATAATAACACATTTGCAAATTGTCTTCACTTTTAAAATTGTTGAGATACTGCAAGCATTTTTTAATACTTGATCATACTTGAAAAAACACACTCTGATTTCAAAACGAGCTATTCATTTTTTGTGTGTGTGTATGTGTGATATGAGTGGATCATACATTTGGGTTCAGTCATAAAGGCCCTCCGAAGGACACCATAATTACAATCTGAGCCGTGACAAAAATTAATGTGACGCTCTTGCAGTACACGGAACTGGATGTTGACATTTTTATTTATTTATTTTGGTCCAATCAAACTTTTGGTCATACAGTGAAACTCCTCTACAACGAAATCATGTTTTCAGCAAGAAATGTTTCACAACAGGGGGTTTTTCACTGTAGCAAATTTGAAACAGGAAAGTGGGAATGGTGTTAATGCAGGGGTGTCAAACTCATTTCACATTGTGGGCCACATACGGACTCGGTAGATGTCAAATGGGCCAGAACATTAACAGTATACCATACTCTGCTACAAATAACCAAAATATCATGTCTTTGTTTTGGTATAAAGAAGCATTGGCGCATTGATACCGTCTGCCGTGTTGGGTGTGTCTCAGTGACAGATTGAGACTGCTGTTTTCTTCTCTGATCAAAAAAATGTTGTCTTCTACTCTGATCAAAACGGTTTCCGCCTAGCGGACAATTCATGAATTGCATTTTATCAAAAATATTCATTCTGTGTCTTTAATGCATTTTTTCTTTAATTATCCTACGGGCCAAATTGAACCTCATTGGGGGCCGGTTCCGGCCCGCGGGCCGTATGTTTGACACCCCTGTGTTAATGCATGAAGATTTTTTCACACCAGGGGGTATTTTCACCCAAGTACATTTCGCTGTAGAGGAGTTTTACTGTAGTAACAAACTACATGACCAATAGTACTGTTTCCTTAACCAGGCATATTTCAACTTTATCCTCAAAAATTCAACAAGGTGACATCAACATTTTTCCATCCACTTATAGGTCAGAGCAAAACTTACTGATAACTTGAACTACCAAAACACGTCTGTCACGTTTTGTATTGATAAAGCGCTTTTTTAAAAATTATTATTATTTAAGAGAGATGTTCAGTAAGTTAATGATGACTTACCACTGGTTACCTTGTGGAAACATGACGGCGCAGTACAGCACTCACAAAAAGTAGGCTCGCAATGGAAAAAAAACAACAGTTATGTCACGTGGTGTCGCGTTACGCGCACTATTTTGCTTGCGGGTTGAAGATGTCTGTAACTTCCACCTGAACGTTTTTAATTTATAAGGCAGGCACTCCCTTTCTAAATGACGCATGCACATAGAGCATTTTCATTGGTTTAAATGGCACGCCTTCACCCGCCCCTCGAACCTCCATAAAGAAAGTGGAGGGGGGGGGGGGGTAATTGGGGTGGTGAAATTATATTTTTTAACATCCTGATTCAATCATTCATCATTACCCGTTTTTATCGTTATCGGTTTTGTTGCATTAAAGAAATAACTAATGATTATATTTTAAAAACACACAAGGTCATGAAGTTCTCTCTCTCTCTCTCTCTCTCTCTCTTTCTCTCACACACACACACACACACACACACACACAAACACAGTGTGTCCCTTTGTACTTTTCACCCTGTTTACATTGTGTCTGTGTGTGTTTGGTGACTTAAAATCTTGTCATAAAAACCAAATAAAATCTTTACTGGTTCCACAAAGTCGACCTTGAATGTTCCCAGATGTTATCTCCCGGACAAGCTGG
This sequence comes from Hippocampus abdominalis, assembly GCA_018466805.1. Classification (NCBI taxonomy): domain Eukaryota; kingdom Metazoa; phylum Chordata; class Actinopteri; order Syngnathiformes; family Syngnathidae; genus Hippocampus; species Hippocampus abdominalis. Next base: position 28,852,326 of record CM031695.1, read on the forward strand.
ACTCCAGGTTGATGTTTTAGTCGTAACAGGAAGACAACATCAATATGTCAGCAGTGTGCACACCTCGGGCTATAAAGTCTTGTATACAGTACTGTATGTTTATCTATACATGGGGTCACTGATCAATTTCAAATGGTAAAAGGTAGCAAAGTCGATAAAGAAAAGTAATTAAGATAAGATAAGAAAACCTTTATTTGTCTCACAATGGAGAAATTCCCATTTCATTAACAATTTAAGGTTAAAATAGCGTTTGTCAAAGAAACACGTGAACCAGGAGAGTCATAACATCCCATGTCGTCAAACAGTGCGAAGCCGATCGATGAAGTGAGTGTTTGACGCAGGAGACCTCACGAGACAGACGTACATCCTCACAAGGGCTGAATCGCATCGAGTTGGCGCCACACCATGTCAAATAGCTTCCACGCTGCATCCAATTGCGTCCTCGCTATGTTCAATTTACAGTTAATCCACGGTCTCCGTGTCGCTTCTTCATCATCTCCAAGCATTAGCATGATTTGGGTACGTTAGCCTGACATGGATAGTTTGGGTAATGTTTTGGAAATTGCCAGTCTGGGGACTGAGTGAGTGAGTGAGTGATGTGACATAGGGTGTCATGACATGTGGCCTGATGAAATGCGGGCGTGTGGATGGCGAGACCCGAACGAGAATAAGGTGAGCCATAAAAAACGCTCAAACAGTAAGTACCAAGCACAGTGAGTGTGGAAGAGTTACGTAAACGCTCTTATTGGGTCAAAGTAGGTCATCCGTCAGCGCCATCGAAGCTTTCACGGTAGCCCTGTGACATTTTGCATCCACATGACAAGTTGACATGCCACCAGTAGCCGCCGGTAGCCGCTGGGGTTAGCATAACAGCACAATAAAACATCTTTTTATTTCAATACGCATCCTGTTTCATTTTCATTTATTGTACTTGTTCTCAGAGTTCAAAAGTCCAACAGCAAACTGAATTGGTACATTGGGAGAGTGATGTTTCTGGATATTTGTGTCTTGGGAGTTTCAAGTTCACATGACACATTTCACACAAGATTCTGAGGTTTAGCGTATTAAGAGGTTTAGCGTATTATGAGGTTTAGCGGCGGCGCTTTCTCGTTATGTAACTTGTGGTGTAACTTGGCACAAGGTAGTCTTCGTGTGAATGTCGCAGGTGCTTGTACTCGCTGTCAAAAGTTGAAAAATAATCGATATAAAGAATTTAACGAGATTGCTTCTTACAGATGAGTCACCACAATAATGACCTTTGGGCTTATACAGTACTTACAGAAAGTAACATGCTTTGTATTTATTCCCCCTACAAAACCATGAAGGCCCACACTATTGTGCAACTTTGGCATACTTTGTACTAACTGTGCCTTGATATCCATACATGTAAGATTTTTACAACTTAATCGGTAACCTAGAACATTTCAAATGACGTTTTTAAATAGGAGGTTGGGAAAAACAAACCAAGGGGCTTGGATCACACAGCAGACGATTTTGTGAACCATTTCATTTTAAATACATGCTTAACAGTTTAAAAGGCTATGCAGGGGTGCTTAACGTATGGCCCGTGGGCCACAACCAGGTCTTCAGCGGATCTAATCCGGCTCGTGTAGATGGTACTCCATCCATCCATTTTCCGAACCGCTTTATCCTCACTAGGGTCGCAGGGGGTGCCGGAGCCTATGCTGTCTCCGGGCAGTAGGCGGGGGACACCCTGAATCAGTTGCCAGCCAATCGCAGGGCACACAGAGACCAACAACCATCCACACCCACACTCACACCTAGGGACAATTTAGAGCATCCAATCAGCCTGCCATGCATGTTTTTGGAATGTGGGAGGAAACCGGAGCACCCGGAGAAAACCCACGCAGGCCCGGGGAGAACATGCAAACTCCACACAGGGAGGCCGGAGCTGGAATCGAACCCGGTACCTCTGCACTGTGAAGCCGACGTGCTAACCACTGGACTACCGGGCCGCTTAGATGGTACTCGTTACCTGCAATTTTTCACTGACATCAACTTTTGTTACTAATTTTGCCCACTGGAGGGCGCACTGACGACCATTAAATGACATTCTGAAATTGGCTGCTCTTCAGTATTTGATGCCTGTTATTGATGCTCTTGTGAAGGTTAGAAGATGTAAAGTTTCATGCACAAAGTGGGGCTGTGTCATATAAAATTCTATACTGTACCACCTTTGCACTATGAATTTTCAGACAGTCAGCAACAGTAGAAAGCACAAAAAGGGTAAAACTAAAAATCTAGTCTCATGCTGTGTCATAAACCCAAGACTAAAAACGAGTTTATGGTATGATAAAGAATGACGCACAGTCACCTGCACTTGCTCAGGTGATTTGTCACATTGATCACCCAATTCATACGTTTTGCGTTACTTTGCAATGTTGTATCAATCCCAACCAGTTGTTTTCAGAAAATATCTAAAGCGTTTATCTGATCTGTGAATTGTAAGCATTAATCAATACTGTTGTTGTACTGTATTATAAATTGTAATATCATACCTGTCAACTTTTCGGATCGCCAACCTGTATAAACTACCAAAAAAATCCTTATAAAGAGCAAAAAATCCTTATAACATACCAAAGCATTTTATATGTCAAAATAACGGCAGAAAAAAAACCCACGAAATTTTCAATGATATTTATTGTAGATCTCCATAATACAATGTCTGGTTAATGTCTAATCATCATTCTACTTAGTGGCATTACTGTGTTCAGAATTGTATTCCTGCGTTACTTTTTTCACCAACTCCAAATGCTGACCCATCGGGGAAAAAAAAAAAAAGAAACGGACATTTTCAGAATCCGTATGATTTGTGCGATACGGCCATATACGTAAGATTCACCACAAAATCCGTATGAACTATGGCTAAACCGTATGAGTTGACAGGTATGTAATATCTGTTCTTGTTATTTGTGTGTTCGAGGGCTGGGTTAGTTGAGTCGCGGATGACGTCATAGAGAGGGGACGAGCCAGTTTGGGGAAATTTCGGCTCCGGCAGTTAGTCTGAGTGAGGAGCGCATGGACGTGAGTTGTGGCTAACAGCTACTCCTATGAATGTGTGTTAATTGCTGCTTTTGTTTAATAAAAAGCGAACAGTTTGCATCAGCGACCGCGTGCATCCTTCTGTCCACATTGAAGGGCATTACAATATCCACATTTTTTTCGAAGAACATTCAGATACCTTGTGTGAAATGAAACAAAGCAATAATAAATTGTAATTATTTTACCAGAAAATTGAGCAAATCGGAACTGCCGTACTAGCCCGCCCTTTAAAAACTACATGTCCCATGATTCACCGCGACTAGTAGTCATTATACGGGTAACCCGGTCAAGCACTGGAGAAAAAAAACCTGTCACTTTCCAAGACTGAGGTCTCTCCTGCTCGGGAAAGGACGTTTATCATATCCTCCGCAGGTTTGTCATGTAAATATGATTGCTATTAAACAATTTAACTTAATCATGTACAAAGTAGAGAACTACCCAAACAGACGTTCTTGTCGACTGGGTCATGACGTAACGTTTGTCAGTCGGTGTCAACGCGATGCTAACGGTTAGCCAATACTTTCAATTCGGTTCTGTTGTTTTACGGATTTTAATTTTTTCTCTCTCCATATTTATTCTCTTCAGTTGACGGAAAATAATGCTGATTCTTAAAGTGGCCCAGTCTTCTACGCTTTGTGGTGTAGCTCTACGGATCGCACCAGGACTCACTGGGTTTGTAGAGTTGATCTTTACGATCAAGATATATATATATCGTGAGATATATGAAGTTTATCTTCATGCTATGTTGCTTACTAACATATAAATACAAACATCCGTTCATGTTATCTAGGGCTCGGCGCCAGGCTGTCGTGGCACTGAGCAACACACGCCTCTATGCGAGTCAAGCTACACAGGTAGGTCACAGAATGCCTTCTATCACTACTGAACGCATCCGTTTTGTGAATGTCATGTTTCTTGCACACCGTATACATCACTCTTTGCACCGCTGCTTTGGTACTGACGGTGATATAACACAATCACCCTATTCCGAGTAAGTAGGTGAAAGTTCACCAGTCACATGGTCCACATTTAAGGTGACACTGCAGCTGTTTGAGCAGCACACAAACATATATTAGTCAGGTGTTTAGTGGTTGCCACAACCGTGGGAGAATAATTTTATATTCATGTGTATAAAATACATAGGTATGTTAACAAGCCATCTTGGGGTTGGGAGCTGTGAACATGGCTTGACTGATGTGTCCTTGAACTAAACTTTCACCTCTTTCACACAGTCACTGTTTTGGTTATGTAGCCGGAACAACACATGGTATTTGGGTCATTTTAACACAGACATACAATCTTAGATAATAACGTCAATGTAAGATGTTGATTTGACCCACAATTTGCTGCTGCGTATCTCTTCTCTAGGCAGTGTTGGAGAAGCCAGCAGCAGTCTCAACAGATGCTGGCACTGCAGTGGAGAACAAGAGGGCCACTGATGTATGTTGCTTCCCGAAACATTGCAATGCACGTGTTGATAGTGTGTTTGGCTGCTGCAGTTGACTTTGTACTTTTTACTATCCCACAGGAGTCCAAATCTTTTGCTGTCAACATTTTCAAGGGGCAGATTGCCACATCTCAAGTGTTTCCTTACCCTTCCGGTAAATTAAAACATTTCACCGATAAATTATTTTTTAACGTTGATGACGAATTTCTCTTGTGCGTTTAGTCTTGAACGAAGAGCAGGAGCAGTTCCTCCGAGAGCTTGTGCCACCCGTGGGCAAGTTTTTTGAGGTAAAATTTAAACCACTCTGGTCTCGCTGGTGATTTTTCTTTCGTTCCCCTCGTGACTCACTTGCCGTTTACAGGAGGTCAACGATTCGGCCAAGAACGATGCACTGGAGAAAGTCGAGGACCATACGATGGAGGGCCTGAAAGAGATGGGTGCCTTTGGCCTGCAAGTGCCGGCTGACCTGGGTGGCCTGGGCCTCACCAACACACAGGTGCGGACGCTTGATATTGAACGATCGTTGATGGGTTTTACACACTCAGCGATAACCTAATCCATCCCTCCTCAGTATGCCCGGCTGGTGGAGATCGTCGGCACTTATGATCTCGGTGTCGGCATCACACTCGGTGCCCACCAGTCTATCGGCTTCAAGGGCATTTTGCTTTTTGGGAATCCGGCACAAAAAGAAAAATACCTGCCTAAACTTGCATCAGGTAACCAAGATCACTCTCTCAGTGATTTTTTTACGCCCCGAAGGAGACACACAAGTGATTTGTGGTTTTGTTATGCCCAGGTGAGCACATTGCTGCCTTTTGCTTGACCGAACCAGCCAGTGGTTCTGATGCCGCTTCCATCAAAACCACAGCTGTGCAGTCCCCCTGCGGACAGCACTTTATTCTCAATGGAAGCAAAATCTGGATAAGGTGAGACTACCGAGGAAGCATACTTACCGAGCTGAAATTTTTTTTTTTACATGTATTTTTCCCAATATCAACATATGAAAAAAGAAACAAGCAAACATAAACAACAAAAGGGCTACAATATCCACTCAGTCAGTCATGACTATAATGTGGTCGCAAGAGTCTGTACTTCATCACCCATTGAGCCATTTGTCTGTAGCGGCCTTTTTACACGCTGCCAGCATGATCTTAATGGAATACAGTCAAACCTCGGTTTTCGTCCATAATCCGTTCCAGAAGGCTGTTCGAAAACCGAAATTGTTCGAAAACCGAAACCACGCTCTTTTTAAAATAAAAATGTTTACTGAACACGTCTGCTCACAATGGAAAGCAACACGAGGAAGCGTCATTTCCTCGTGTAAGGAAGGCGAGAGGAGTCAAATGGTGCATTCAAGTGCGCTCAGTTTGTTCGAGAACCGAAATTTGTTCGTCATCCGAGGCATAAAAAAATCGAAATTTTGGGTCGAAAACCGAATTGGTTGAGAACCGAGACGTTCGAAAACCGAGGTTTGACTGTACTTCTCTTCAGTTCATAGACATTCTTGTACTAAAATAGCAACGGTAGGGTACCCACAAATGAAAACATTGTAACTCAAAAATATTCATCATTTTGCATAAATGCTCCCAAAAAGCAATCACTGACTTGAGTCTTTGATCACTTGTGACATTCCCCCCCCCCCCCCCCCCTCTTAGTAATGGCGGTCTGGCTGAGATCTTCACCGTGTTTGCCAAGACACCGATGAAGGATCCTAAGACAGGAGAGATGAAGGACAAGATCACAGCTTTTGTTGTAGAAAAGAGTTTTGGTGGCGTGACACAGTGAGTAACCTTTTTTTTTTCTCTTCAAAAATCGGCACAATCATGCCGTTTACTAACGGTTCACATATTTCACCTTGTGCTCATCATCTCAGCGGGCCACCGGAGAAGAAGATGGGCATCAAAGCCTCCAACACGGCCGAGGTTTACTTCGATAACGTCCGCGTGCCGGCCGACTGCGTGCTGGGCGAGGTGGGAGGCGGCTTCAAGGTGGCCATGAACATCCTCAATAACGGCCGATTCGGCATGGCGGCCGCCCTCTCCGGCACCATGAAAGGGGCCATCAACAAAGCGGTGACTTCCGACTTCCACGCTACAGCCGCGCCTGCATTTTAACGCACGAGAGGAGTAGATTTGTGTCGACCACTCTCCGTGTTGTAATAACTCTCATGGTTTCCTATTCATCAGGTGGACCATGCAACCAACAGGACCCAATTTGGCAACAAGATCCACACCTACGGGGCCATCCAGGAGAAGGTGGCCCGCATGACCATGCTGCAGTACGTCACCGAGGTCGGTCGATGTTCAGCACACGTGAACGGCTCGCCATAAATCCACGCTGATAGGTTCTGTGCACTCCCCGCAGTCTCTGGCCTACATGATCAGCGGCAACATGGACAGCGGAGCGACCGAGTTCCAGATCGAGGCGGCCATCAGCAAGATCTTCGCTTCTGTGAGATCGTTTGACCTTGAAAGCTGATTGCTGTGTCTCTAGAGCTCGACTACATTTTTGTCTTTGTGAACCTCTGACAGGAAGCCGCATGGACTGTGACGGACGAGTGTATTCAAGTTATGGGCGGCATGGGATTCATGAAAGTGAGGGGTCACTCCACATTTTCTGACATTGGCGGCGGAAGAAAGTCAAGTCAAAGAATGCACACTTACAATGTGCAATGTTTTTGACAGGATGCCGGAATCGAGAGGGTGATGCGGGATCTGCGAATTTTCCGGATCTTTGAGGGCACCAATGACATCCTCAGGCTTTTTGTGGCCCTCAACGGCTTCCAGGTGAACATTCACGTTTTCTTTTCTCTTGCCAGCGCCTCGAACCGTGTCTTTGACTTTGACCCTTCTCTCCTCAGAATGCGGGTAACCAGTTGAAGGGCTTACAAAAAGCCCTGAAGAACCCACTTGGCAACGCTGGGATCCTGGCGGAAGAAATCACCAAGAGAGTAAAGAGGTAACAACTCAGGACTTTGCTGCATTCTATGTACTGGAAATTATTCTCAGTTCATCTCAGAGTAAAACTGGCTTGGCTCTCCTTGTTTTAGGAAGGCAGGCATGAGCACAGGATTGACACTTCAAGGAACTATCCACCCGGAGCTGGCTCAAAGTGGCGAAATGGTGTGTTGTCAGAGCTTGATTACTGGAATCCCCTTTTATCTTTTTTTAAATTTGTTGTCCCTCGTCACCTTTTTTTTCTTCTGCTGCGTAGGCCGTGAAAGCCATTGAACAATTTGGCGCGGCTATCGAGGAGCTTCTTATCAAACACGGCAAGAAGATTATCGGTGAGCATGCAAAACCTCCAGCTAGAACTCATTTGGCATGGCTGGCAATAAATGTTAATTTTCTTGCAGATGAGCAGTTTGTATTGATGAGAGTCGCAGACTGTGCCATTGACATTTACACCATGATTGTTGTCCTCTCAAGGTACACGCTCGTTGACCTCTTTTGTGGTTATGCTAAACACCTCCAAATATCTGCGTAGCTTGATGGGATTCTTGTCCTCCCGCAGGGCGTCACGGTCCCTGAGTCAGAGCGAGCCTTCGGCCCAACATGAGAAGGTTCTGTGCGAGACGTGGTGTGTGGAGGTGAGATATTTTCCAAAACATGTTGACTCCAAATGCGGCCTGTGCGATTTGCTGACACTCCCTCGGTCCCGCAGGCTCACGGGAGACTCATGCGGGACATTAAGGCGCTGCGCTCCAGCCAGTCCAGGCAGCTTTATAACAACTTTCGGGCCATTTCCGCAGCAGTGGTGGAGAACGGGGGAACGGTCGCCTCTCACCCGCTAGGTTTTTAAACACTCCATGGTTTGTCTTTTTTGGATTAAGGGCGCGGGCTCACCAAGACATCAAACAATACCTCATCGTCCCTTTGATATGGTTGTGAGTTTCATCTTCACTGTATTTATATGAAAGGATGTCAGTTTGTTTGTTGTCATTTGAAAGCCACACATTGAGTTTCAAGCCACGAAAATAACATTTTGGAGTGAAAGGGCCTTCAAACAAACACCGCAAGCGCCTCAGCTCATCCCAATCACTCTTCCATGTACCAATGAGCTTCGTGAACATTAAGCTGTAGAAAAGGGATTGATGCCTAACTTGTTTATTTGTATACTTTATGGATTGTTTTATGATGCATTTAAACATTATTTTCTGCATGTTGGGTTTTCAATGCCAGTAAGAACTGTATCGCCTTTGCCTTATGTAACATTATGCCGTTGTCACCTCACGAACTGCAATAGTACATCTGCAAATTTCCCGGAGATTGTAAAGATTAAGGAAAAGCGTTTAGCAAGGAGGGAATGCTGTTTTTAATGAAATTGAGCACTTAATAAAACTGTTCTATTACTTCTGTCCATTTATGTTGCATTTTTCCGTATTTTAAATTTACGTGACTTGCAGTACATTTTTCAAGAATATGTGTGATGCTCATCACGTTTACAGTTCTATAGAACCATATGTGTTCATGGTTGATCACATAAATCAATATGTAAGTGTACCAAAATCATCTTCAAATGAATTGTTGGGACCTTGTGGTGTTGTAGGTCAGTGAACCTAGGTCCTTTTGGGCTTGACATTCATTATTCAATCTGTTCAGAAACTGTTCTTGATGACTAGATCACAAGGTAGCAGTCACAAAAAGTCTGTAAATATACCGGAGATAATTACACGCCATAATACACATGATGAGGCAAAAATGGGGCGGCCCGGTAGTCCAGTGGTTAGCACGTCGGCTTCACAGTGCTGAGGTACCGGGTTCGAATCCGGCTCCGGCCTCCCTGTGTGGAGTTTGCATGTTCTCCCCGGGCCTGCGTGGGTTTTCTCCGGGTGCTCCGGTTTCCTCCCACGTTCCAAAAACATGCATGGCAGGCTGATTGTGCACTCTAAATTGTCCCTGGGTATGAGTGTGAGCGTGGATGGTTGTTCGTCTCTGTGTGCCCTGCGATTGGCTGGCAACCAATTCAGGGTGTCCCCCGCCTACTGCCCGAAGACAGCTGGGATAGGCTCCAGCACCCCCCGCGACCCTAGTGAGGATAAAGCGGTTCGGAAAATGGATGGATGGATGGAGGCAAAAATGTCATTTTTCCTGAAATAATTTTGGTTTAACAAAACAGTTGAGCACTTCAATAAAGTAATGCTGTTCTTCTGTGCGTTTATGTTGATGTCTTCTGTCGCTGAAATATACGTTTGCTACTGCTTTTTTTTTTTTTTTAACCGTGTACTGTACTATTCGTAAGTAAACAGTAATTTGAAATCATTACAGTAACTGTGGGGTTTTGTAAATACAGTAGAGTTTATTTCCTTTTTGGGTAGACATTAATTATTCAATTCGTTAAGAAACCATTGTCTAAATATATCGCATTTTGAATACAGATACAAATTATGCTATACTTGGCGACTTGTTGACATCATTAGGTGATGTCATTAGCTGACGGCACATGTTTATGACGTCACTTTGAGCCTGATAGCTTGCATTGGAGTGGCCTACACCTGCAACTATTACGGAAATTAGCTTTGTCAAATCGTTTTATTCGAAGCCTAAAAATATACTTTTTCGCAATGAATACTGATAAAATAGAAGGGGAACGTTCTGAAACGGTATGTTTGGAAAAAGTTGCCAAAAGTTGCTGTGCACGGGGTGGTTTTGCACGTACGCCATGAAAATACGTCTCCATTGTTCTAAAATATTTAAATTTTTACATTTTGGATTGTATCGAATTAAAAACACCAGCGTGTAAATGGAGCTGCGCTATGGAACACAACTTGAAGTTGTCTTGTTTCGTATGGTTACTATGGTGACGTTGACGCGCCTCTTGTACCGCGTCGCTCGAAACATTTCTCAAGTCTCACATGAGTGTGAGTTTCAATGAATGCTTCTCGTTTTGTTGTACTTTCCTCTTGTCTTTGAGGCGTTTGTTTTGTGTGTTTCTGTGCTTGTTTTGTAGAATTGTATTTATGTGTAAATGCTGAGCGATGGAGTCGCCAAGTCAAGATGTCACAGAAACACCCGAGGGTGAAGATGACAACAAAGAAGCTGGTAAATTGCATCGAGTCATCTCCAGATAACCTGCAAGTCTATTCCTAGTGACGTCTTTATGTGAAATATGTGTTTCATCTATTCTTCCGAATAGCTTTTCACTCTGATGATTTTTTTTTCTTGTGCTCTCCTGTGACTGCTTAAGTTCCCACTCAGGAAAAGGAAGAAGAGACAACAAAGGAAAACATTGAAAACAACGATGACAACAACGAAAACAACAATCGAGCTAGTGACGACAAGGATTCTGGTTAGTACTTCATATTGTATCACTCCAAATCCCAATACAGGTCTACTTCTAGTCACACCATCATGTTTAATTTTTCCCTCTGCTGAATGTTGCGTAAACCCGACAGCTTCAGTTCCCACGCAAGAGAGGGAATCCGAGATCAATGATAACAGTGAAGACAACAAGGAAGACAGCACCGTTGCCAACGATGAAGCCAAAGATGGCACCGGTGATGACCCCAACCCCGAGAACAACGATGACGCGGACAGTAAAGACAACAACACGGACAACACGAATGTCGAAGAGAATAAGGACCTCAACGATGACGAAGAGAACATAAACGGCGATGAAGAGAAGACTGACAGCAACGATGAGGCCACTGACCTCGAACCCGTTGTACAAATAGATCCTTTAGAGATCTTAAGGAAGGTTTGCGAGGTAAAACTGGCATTTGTTTTGAGAGGCTGTTATCTTTTCTGTTTTGCAAAATGACAATTTAATCAGTCCCTCCTTCTCTCTCGCAGAGGTTCATCCGTTGTGTGGATATTTCGGGTGTCACCAAAGAAATGTGGCTGGAGGAAAATATGAAGTCACTCGAGCGGTTCATCGAGGACACCTCGATTCCCATCTTGATGGTCTACTTAGACGCAAGCATGATATTGCAAGTCGAATACACCGTTCCAACACAGGTACAGTGGCCGACTGCACTCTGAACTCAGCGTGCTTTCATTTGAACGGGCGTTAGAAAAGCCGTTTTCATTTCAGGTGGTGGAGCAGCTGGCCTACTTTATCCGTGAGCCAGGAACCGTGATTACTCCGGAGAACTTCTACGAAGAAGTGGAATACAGCACGGTGCAGGGCAACCCCACCGAGAGCTTGCTTAATTTTGTGATGAGTTTGCATTCGGACGAAAATGACATCAGCAGCGAATGGGAAGCGGGCATCAAGGACAACTACATCAACGGCATGCATACCTATCTGGCCATCCTCACAGGTACAAAGTGGCTTGAGTGCCATTATATTATACTGGAAGTAAGGCTCAGCAATTTTGAAAAATGTTCCTCAATATTGCGATTGCGTTTTAAGATGTGATTATTTTTTTTAAATCCTCTTATAAATATAATTCGACGACATTGGGATGTCAGTTTGAATTCAATTACCGTATTGGCCCGAATATAAGACAGCCCTGATTATAAGACGACGCCCTCTTTTTCAAGACTCAAGTTTGAAAAAAGACTTTTTTAACTCCAGAAAATAATTACAGTCCATCTGAAACAAATGATTCTAACAATATATTTGAGAGAAAAAGCATGTTATTTTGCCTCATTCAAATCTTAATATCTGAACATTTAAATATGTAAACTAAAGTGCAATCAAATTCGAAAATGAATGGCTTCTGGTTTTTGAAATGTAAATGACATCATAACTTCTCCTCAGCTGCTGGTTAACCCGGCCGATCTTGGACCCATTTTCTGTTATCTCTTCTATTATTTTCTTCTCTTTTCTTTCTTACCGCTATTTTTTATTTTTCTTCTTCGTGCTACCGCTATTTTTATTTTCATTCTTCATGACAGGGGTTCGCTTTGGCCTGGGGAGTCAAGTTCAGCATTCGCTTCAAAGATATCTGGCGCCATCTAGCGTCGTGAATGGGTATAACGTCTAGACCCCGAATATAAGACGACCCCCACTTATTTCAATGCAAAAAAACACCGTCTTATATTCGGGCCAATACGGTAATTGTTTAGCCCTATCTGGAAGCAAATTAAGAGTGCAGCATGTCATGCTTTGTGTGTCCCGTTTTGAACAGACAATGTGAGTAAGAAAGAAGGTATGACAGTGCTGTACATACCAATGGAAGGCTTGAATGACAGCGCCGAGGAAGGCAGCAAGGACACCCGTCTAGTGCAGAGGATGGAATGTAAGGATTTGCATGACACAACTCAAACAGTTCACTGAAGCCCAACCTGATGTAGATTTTTTTTTTTCCCCTCCTCCGCATTCTTAGCCGTCTTAATCCACTGGTCGGACCAGATCAAGGAGCTGCTGAATATCCAAGACACGTCCAGGAGCGACAGCAGTGGCCTGCTCCAGGAGATAGCGTACTGGGAGAGTCACTCCAAAAAGCTCAGAGACATCAGTCAGCAGCTGCAGAAGCCGGGCGTCAGGCACATTCAGAAAATGTTGGAGCTGGCCAACTCGCTTTATGTCAAGCGCTTCTTTAAATTAGCCATGGAACTACAGGTGGAGTCCTCTATTTTTCACCGAGTCTTTTTTTGCAGCCGCCAAACATCAGCTCATGATATCATTTGGTGCCCAGGAATCGTCCGTGGAAGCGCAGTCCAACCTGAACTTCCTGTCCTTACTGGCAGGCCCCTGTGAAGAATTGCGCACCATAGCCATCAGCGAACTCGCTCCCAAACTGCAGCACATATTATATGTCATTCGCATCATCTGGATCAACTCCACCCACTACAACACCAAGGAGCGCATCACGGGCCTCTTCCTGAAGGTGTGTCGCCCTCGTTTTAAAAGGAGTCAAGTCAAAGCTTGTTTGTGTCGAGCCGAACAATGGCTCGAATTCAAATCAATACCAATAAGGTTTGTTGAATGCAGAAGGGGGAGGAGTCTGGAGAAGTGGCAGTAAAACAGGCCAAAATACAATACAATTTATTCTAGGTGTGCCAGAGGGTAAAAATAAGTATTCAGGCGAGATTTTAGCATTTCTGCACAGCACAAGTGTCAAACTCAAGGCCCGGGGGGCCAGATTTGGCCCGCCACATCATTTTATGTGGCCCGCAAAAGCAGCTCAAGCATGTCAACTTCCATGATCCTTTCTAAAATCTCTACCAAAATGTTAAATTCTCATATGTAATACAGCTACAGTCAAACCTCGGTTTTCGTCCATAATCCGTTCCAGAAGGCTGTTTGAAAACCGAAATTGTTCGAAAACCGAAACCACGCTCTTTTCAAAATAAAAATGTTTCCTGAACACATCTGCTCACAATGGAAAGCAACACGAGGAAGCATCACTTCCTCGTCTACCCGAGGAAGCGTCACTTCCTCGTGTAAGGAAGGCGAGAGGAGTCAAATGGTGCATTCAAGTGCGCTCAGTTTGTTCGAGAACCGAAATTTGTTCGGCATCCGATGCATTAAAACGTGAAATTTTTGGTTGAAAACCGAATTGGTCGAGAACCGAGAGGTTCGAAAACCGAGGTTTGACTATAAATAAGAGATATATTCTGAGCATTTACTTTTTACCAAACCCCTCATGACAGTAACTTAAACAATAGTTGAACCAACAGTTATTCTTGACTTCCTTATATGGTTTCAGTCATAACGGCCCTCCAAGTGAAACGGTAACTAAAATGTGGCCCTCGCCAAAAATGAGTTTGACACCCCTGCTGTACAGGTAGCACGCTAATTTCTGTGCATTGGGCAGGCATCTTAGACTACTGGAGCACACAATAGAAAATGCTCCAGAGCCTGCTAACATTTTTTTTTTTTAATTGATCGGAGTCATCAAAATACCCACATGTTGCGAGCACAAGTCTAAGCCAGATCTAAAGAAGAATTGGCTTCTCATCACCTTATTCTCCAGAATAATGTCAACTTGCTCCACAAATGAAACCTTGTGCTGTGCTTGTGGCTGCAGATGAGTTATGAGATCATCCACCTGTGCATCAAGACCATCTCCCTGGACAGGATCTTTGAGGGCTACGTGATCTCCAGCAAGAAAGACCTCAATGACTGCATCCAGTGCTGCCTGACCTGGAAGAACATGTACTTGCGTATCTCTGAGGTGCACCACGAGTAAGACGGGAAAAAAAAACGATCCAATTCACGCCCAGCTGGTATTCGCCGTGCTGTTTTTGAAATAACATCTCCACCCGCTTTTTTTTTTTGCACATCAGGAATTCTAAAAAAGGCTGGCTACTGGACCAAACCAATATTTTTGTCCCTATTGATGCCTGCATTCAAAGAATGAAAGATTTGCTTGAGGTAATTTGGCGTTGACATCACGGCTCGGAATCCGTCCAAACCGTCCGTTCTGCGCCATGTCTAGGTGTGCGACAGCCAGCAGCAGTTTGCCCGCTGGGAAGATGGCGACCAGAGACCATTGCCGTGGTTCAGCGGCTACCAGGGCCCGGAACTCACGCTGTCCCTCATGAAGATCGAGACCAAGTTCCAGCACGGCCTTCAGATCCTGCGCTCCATAAACAAAGGCATCCTAGAGGTGGAGAACACTGCGTGGCACATTGAGTTCAACAGGTAGGAACGTAGTGATGGGAATTCAGTCTCTTTTTCGAGAGCCGGTTCTTTTGGCTCGGCTCACTAAAAAGAGCCGGATCTTTTGGCTCCTAAATGGCTCCTCGGTTTTTTTGTTGCTTAAATTAATTTACTTCCAAAAATAATGTAAAATTATGTGTAAAATGAATTACTAATGTAAAAAATATACAGTATATCAAATATTTATTATTTATACGGCTTTATTTATATTCTTCTGAACATACTCAACATGGAGTACAACATGGGGTGCTACAAAAAATAAATTACAAAGTACAAAAACAAAGACCGATCTCAAAACAAGGTCAACAAAAAGTTCCAATCTCGGATTGTGTATATTGATAAGCTTTTAACTATTTACAGTAAAACAACATAAGTAAGCTTTGATTACCACACAACAAATTATAAATTGAAATTTGATATTGGATATTTTAACCGTGCACAGTCTACACGCTGCCTTTGAACTATCAATTAAGTTGAAATGAGTCCAAATTTCACTGCGTTTCCTATCCATTTTCTCACCATTCCACTTTCCACCGTGTTGTTTTTTCTCTGTAGCGCTATCGAGCGCTCTCTCTCTCGTCTCCCTGCCTCTCCTGTTTGTGTGCTGCTCAGTGTGCTGCTGTGTGTCTCTTAACTCCTCCCCCTTCTCTTCACTTCCCTCCCTCTTCTACCACGGATCTTGACCAATCACGTGCGGCTTTAACCGAAGGGGGGAAAAAAAACAGGAGGAAAAAAAAAAGTCGGCTCCTATAAGAGCCGGCTCCCTATTAGGAGTTCATTTCAAAGAGCCGGTTCGTTCGCGAACGACACATCACTAATGACTCGGCACCGTAATGAAGCCGAAATACTCCAAAGTCGTTGGTATGCGCTTGTGTTCAGGTTCCGCGCATTTTTAAAAGATCTGGACATCATGTTACAAAGCCAGATCACCTCCGTGTTCAAGACCGTCAACTCCGTGGAGGAAGGTCTTCGGCTGATGGACATTTTTAAAACCGTTTCTGCCCGAAAGGTGAGTTTCTCGAACGATTCTCGGAACGACTCGTAAGCTAACTAAATAAAACGCCGTCTACCGCACGTCCTCCGCCCCGTCACAGTCGATCAAGAGCAAAATTGACGAGATGGTGGATGGAATCTACGGCATCTTCAAAAAGGAGATGCATTTGAACATGAAGCAAATTGATCGGAAGATGGTGTTAATCCCTGACTACATGCCACCATTGGCAGGCCAAGCCCACCGAGCGAGGGCCCTCAAATTCCACTTGGAAAGCCTCATGGCGGTGAGCCCCAACAAATTTGTGCCACTCATGACATCATCGATCTCCGCGTATGACTCCCACTTTCCCTTTTGCCCCCCCCCCCCCCCCCCAAACAGGTGCTCAAGAAGATCCCCATCGAGGCCGAGTCACACAGCTGCAGGCAGGTGCAGGTCAGCTACGAGCAATCCATTCGCAATCTGAATGACTTGGTAACGCAGAGGTTTGCCGAGTGGCTCCAGAGTCTGGAGCTGCAGTACGTCAAGAAACTGGAGCGGCCACTTTTGTTGCACGGCAAGGACAACAGGATCGAGGTCAACTTTGACAAGTGAGGCACTGAAAAAAAATACAAATAAATCAGCAGCGCCATCATGAGTGTCGTTTCTCATTTGCTGTTTTTTTTTTTCTTTTCCCCAACATGGCTGCTTCCCTCACAGCAACCTGTTGAACCTCTTTGCTGAGATCGGGTTATGGAGCCGGCAACAATTTGACATCCCAGAGTTTGTCAATGAGATTTACCTGGAACGCGAGGGTCTCCGATGCCTCAGGGAAAAAGCGCAGCACTTGGCCCGGGACTACAACCGGTCAGCAGACACCACTGCATCTCAGCAAATTCTTGTCCCCCAAGGAATCGCTCCGGCATCACGTGCATTTTGCAAACTTGTGTGCGACAGGATCATCGGAATTCTCACTCCCATCGAGCTGGGTCTGTTTTCCAAGAAAATCCACGTGCTTGACAAAAAGATTCAGCCAGGCTTCACCAAACTCTTCTGGATGTTTAAAATTTCTTCCAACACCTTTGTCAAGGACTGCCTCATACACGTTTCCAAGGTCGCCGTTCGTTAACGCTTCTGGTTTTAATGTTCAGCTGAGTTGACCGCGCTCCCTGCATCTTTCCGCCGCAGGTGCAGGTGATAGTTGACGGCTACAAAGCGTCCAATCTGACCATCACGAACCTCTGTCGCCAGATCAGCGAAACACTGCTGGTTCGGCTGGACGGGAAGACTCTGTACAGGTGACGGCGCTTCACGTGTCGCGCGCAGCTCGATCAAATCCTTGAAGAAAATCGGCGTCTTGTTTTCTTTACACCGTGCGCATTGTTTGTCATCCCGGTCAGGAATTGGGAGTTTGAGAACGACCAGAGAACTCACCGGCAGCGGCAGCACGAACAACTGCGCTCTGCTTTTCAGCGCACCGTCGACATCATGACCAACATCCACAACACCTTCTCTAAAGACGGGCCTGAGGTCTGTACGGTTGTTCTCATAGTTTGGAATATTTCATTGGACAGTCAAACCTCGGTTTTCGAACGTCTCTGTTCTCGACCAAATCGGTTTCCGACCAAAAATGTCGAGTTTGTAATGCCTCGGATTACGACCGAAAATCGGTTCTCGACCAAACTGAGCGCACTTGAATGCGCCACTTGACTCCTCTCGCCTTCCTTACCCGAGGAAGTGACGCTTCCTCGGGTAGACGAGGAAGTGACGCTTCCTCGTGTGGCGTTCCATTGTGAGCAGACGTGTTCAATAAAGATTTTTTTTTTTTAAAAGAGAGTGGTTTCGGTTTTCGAACAAATCGTTTTTTCGAACAGCCTTCTGGAACGGATTATGGTCGAAAACCAAGGTATGACTGTTGTTAGTTTTTATTCGGGGATGACTTTAAAAAAAAAAGAATTTAGGTAGTTTTAATCAGTTTTTAGAGCAGGTTTGTTAGTTTGTATTAATTTTTTCAAAAATTTTAGTTTTCATTAGTTTTAGTCTTCATTTAAAATTTTTTTTTTTTTTTTAAATGTATGGACTACAGTAGTCAAACCTCGGTTTTCGAACGTCTCGGTTCTCGTCCAATTCGGATTTCGACCAAAAATTTTGAGTTTTTTATGCCTGGGATGACGAACAAATTTCGGTTCTCGAACAAACTGAGCGCACTTGAATGCACCATTTGACTCCTCTCGCCTTCCTTACATGAGGAAGTGACGCTTCTTCGTGTAGACGAAGAAGTGACGCTTCCTTGTGTTGCTTTCCATTGTGAGCAGACATGTTCAGTAAACATTTTTATTTTAAAAAGAGCGTGGTTTCGGTTTTTGAACAATTTCGGTTTTTGAACAGCCTTCTGGAACGGATTATGGACGAAAACCGAGGTTTGACTATATTTGTCAAAGATCCCAAAGTATAGAACAATGCAGTAAACTACAATTCTCAAACGACCTCCCTTGACCTTCCTTCTTCTGTACGGACGTTCAGCAATACCAAATAAAATCAAGTCTTTTTTTTTTTTTTTTAAATGAAATGTCATTTTTATTTTATTTGTGTAATGAAAATGTTTTCTGTATTTTACTTTGAATTTTTTTTCATTTGTCTTTGTGACCTTGAATAACCTCGGTCTGATCACTCGCATTCCTTTACTCAATCCCTGGATTTCAACAAGTTGTGTTTCTCAAGATTGGGTCCGCGTCATGTATTTTCAACTCAAAGTGATACCCCACAAGGACGTTAAGGTTGCAATGAACGGAGGTGTGACTCTGCTTGCCGCAGGTGCAAGAGCACTGGGTCACGTACACGGAGAAAGTGGACCACATGCTGGAGCAGGCCCTACGCACCAACGTCAAGCGCTCCATGCAGAAGTTAGCGCAGGCCATCAACGGAGACCGCAAGTCCTCACCCACCCCTTTGTTTCGAGTGCTGGTGTCACTACGCCAGGCAGACCCCAAAGCCGAACTCAGGGTACGGGCGACATTTGTCTGGTTCGATCCACACTGGCCTTTAATCAAATGTAACAAATGTGCACACACTTTAACCCTTTCGCGCACAACTGTAACCCGATAACATGATAAGCCGTCCATTGTAGTGGCCCCTGTCCCCCGATAGGGTTGTCATTCGTTGCGCTTGTTTGCTACCTTTCGTCCTTTCCCGAAACTTCATTTAGGCCGGGGGTCGGCAACACGCGGCTCCAGAGCCGCATGAGGCTCTTTAGCGACATCTAGTGGAGCTTTATAAAAAAATGTTTGAAAATGGAAAAAGATTTTGATAGTAGGCTAACATAGCTCAAATAGATATAGATACATGTTGCAGCTCCGAAAAAGGAGAGCTGTGGTGTTCGTTTTTAAAAACGTACACTTTATTGATGCTTTGAACAGTCTCGACAAACACAGACACGTCCGCGTCCGACTCCGTGCCTTCTCTCTTCTCGTTCGACTCGGGAGGCGTTCAAAGACAGCCTCCGAAAAACGGAAATTAATGATCACTTCACTGACAATAAGAAAAGCGAAAATAAGGCACCAAAACAAAAAAATCAACCGAAAAAATTACAAAATAAATTCTATGGGGGCGTTTGTGAACACACAACAAAGGAATCAATAAAAAACAATTCTGACACAGTCCAGTCTCCTACATACATACAGCATGTGTTTCCGTCATTGTAAGTTTTATAAGGCTTTTATTGAAGGCTTTTATTTTTTTGCGGCTCCAGACATATTTGTTTTTTGGGGTTTTTTTGTCCTATATGGCTCTTTCACATTTTGGGTTGCCGACCCCTGATTTAGGCAGTCAAGGCTTCGAGTGCTCATGTTTGCTTGCATTTAGCGTTTCATTGTGTTTATGTATCTAACTGATAGGTTGAGTTCTCCCCGACGCTCCGAGAGCTGGGTCAGATCTTGGACATCCTACCTCAGATCATCAGCACCATCTCCAAATTCAAGCGACTCCCCGAGCTGCTCTCCGGCGAACAATCCCACGAGAATCCCATACACGTCAACATCGGTTTGGGGCAACTTATTTGTCCGCTAGTCACCTGCTGAAGTGCCTTTCTAACTTTGCTTTTTCTTGATTGTTTAGAGCGCGATGAGGAAATTAAAGGCATACAGGCGGCAGTTGGCGGCGGGATGGCGGCCACTGCCGGCCAGCTCATGGAATATTTGACAACTTGGGACAAATACAGGGACATTTGGGAGACCAACAAGGACTCCTACATCCTACGTTACCAAAAGCTGAATCAACCGGTTGCCTCTTTTGATGCGGATATACACAGGTACCGCCGGCATATTCCCAATCGCGTTTGTCGAATTTTGTCATTTTGCCGCAATGAACTTAAAAGGCCGCAATGAACTTCAAGGTACACGGAAATTGAAACGAGTATCCAGCAGGAAGAGACGGTCACAAACTTCCATTTCATTGTGCTGGACTGCTCACCGCTCAAGACGTCGTTGGTGCAGCACTGCAGCCAGTGGCAGACCAAGTTCATGCAGCTCCTCGTGCGCATCGCTGGCAGCTCCCTCAAAGAGATGCACGCTTCCATGAATCGTAATGCCAAAAGGTGTGTCATCAAAGGGTGACAGCAGAAGAACGGAAAGATCTTTTAAAAAATTGTTTTTTTTGAAGCGGAGTTTTGGACTTTGTTTTTTTGTTTCTCTGTTTTGAGGTTGAGCGAACCCAACACGACTCTGTCGGAGCTCAGTGAGAGCCTGGGGCTCCTGGAGTCCTTCCAGAGCAATTTGGCCAAGACTGAGGCTGCCATTGTTCTGATCCATGAACAGTTTGCCGTTCTGGACAAATATGGTTTCCCCCTGGATCAGACAGTAAGCGCGATGCCGTATGCGATCCGGCAAGATCTGGCTGTCAAGAAATTGAATGGGTTACAGCAGGGGTCGGCAACTCAAAATGTTGAAAGAGCCATATAGGACAACAACATAGAATTTATTTTGTGATTTCCTCGCTTGATTTTTTTTTGTTTTGGTGTATTACTTTCGCTTTACTTAGTGTCAGTGAAGTGATCGTGAATTTCCGTTTTTCGGAGGCTGTCTTTGAACGCCTCTCGAGTAGAACGAGAAGGGAGAAGGCACGGAGTCGGACTCAGACGTGTCTGTGTTTGTCGAGACTGTTAAAAGCTGAAATAAAATGTACGTTTTGAAAAAAACAACACCTCAGCTCTCCTTTTTCGGAGCTGCAACATGTATCTATATCTATTTGAGCTATGTTAGCCTACTATCAAAATCTTTTTTCCATCTTCAAACAATTTTTATAAAGCTTCAGCGAGCCACTAGATGTCGCTAAAAGAGCCGCATGCGGCTCTGGAGCCGCGTGTTGCCGACCCCCGGGTTACAGTATTTGAAATCGACCTGACGGTCACTTTATGAGGTGAATCATCCAAAGCCCCCCCCCCCCCCCCTCCCCATTGGCTTATTCATTTATTTCTTTATTTTGCCGTTTCAGCTTCAGGACCTGCGTGGCTCACTGAACACCAAGTGGGACTGGTTCCAGCAAGTTCTCGTGGACAGCGACGTCATGCTGCAAGGGCAAAAGCAAAATTTCAAGAGCGACTTGCTCAGCTCCTCCGATGAACTAACGGAGAAGATCCATACCGCTGTGCAGGAGTTCAACACCACAGGTCCCACACACTTTTATTCTGTGTGCCTGAGATTTGGACCCTGGCCCTTTCCTCCTACGTGAAACCAACAGCGTGTGCTTCTTTGCACGCCTAGGTCCATTTGATCCTGCCATCGGCACCGTCGCGGCCCTGAGGACGACAGCACAGCACCACAAACATCTTGAGGCGCTAAAAGAGGAGGAGAGCCTTATTCTGAAAGGCTTGAGCTTCTTCAAGATCGAGCAGGAACCTTCCAAAACCATCCAAGCTCTGGAGAAGGTCTGACATATCAACAGATATCATTTCCAGGAGAAACGAGTTGCTGATTTGGACTCTGTGGCGCAGGATATGGACTTCTTGCAGCAGGTGTGGGAGATCACGCAGGAGTGGGATTCCAACTGGGACGAATGGAAGGGCGATCAGTTTGTGACGCTTCGCACTGAGAACATGGAGAGCAAAGCACAGGAAATCTATAAAATCCTCCACAAACTCCAGAGGCAGCTCAAGGTCCGACTTCACGGAATGGCAAGAGATCCGATCGCGACTCGACTTTGACTTTGCGGTTTATTTTTGCATCGCAGGATAAGAACTGGGACATTGTGGACGTGTCCAAAAAAAGGGTCGACCAATTCAGGAGAATCATCCCCCTTATTGCTGACATGAAGAACCCAGCGATGAGATCGAGGTAAAGTGCCAATCACGCAAGTGTTACTTGAGTCCAAGTCTCCGTGTAATAAGTCCACTTGAGTCCCAAGTCTCCAAATAATGCCCCGCCCACTGCCCCGCCTCCTCCAGACACTGGAAGCAGATCTGTGATCATGTGCAGAGCTCCTTTGACCACACCAGTGATGATTTCAACCTCGAGAAGATCATCTCGCTGGGTTTCGACAAGTTTGCAGACAAGATCGGCGAGATCTCTGGGGCCGCCAGCAAGGAACTCTCCATAGAACAGGTGCCTCTTAACTCATTCATTCAGTACCAGCCAATTCTAAACCAAGTCTGAAAAGACGTATAAAAACGTCTTTGGGAGTGAATGAGTTAATGACCCGAATCGAGGTGGGGAAGATTTGCCCCTGGCAGGCAAATCAAAACTTTTGCCGTATTTCTCTCAAAGGGTCTGGAAGAGATCGTCAAGACGTGGGATGAAATGATCCTCGATATTATACCTTACAAAGACAAAGGCCACTTTCGTCTCAGGTGAGGCCGAGAAGTGAAATTTGGAAGCCGGGAGAGCTGACAAAACATGTCTTTGCAGGGCCACAGAGGACGTTTTCCAGGCCTTGGAAGACAACCAGGTGACCTTGTCCACCATGAAGGCCTCCCGATTTGTCAAAGCTTTCGACAAGGAGGTGGACACCTGGGAACGTCAGCTCTCCCAAGTTATGGAAATCATCGAAATGGTGCTCACGGTGCAACGCCAGTGGATCTATCTTGAGGTTCCGAAACGAGGCCGACTCCCTCCTCTGCCGTTTGACTCGTGTGAAGCGTTTTCACCTAATGTTCTTCCACTCCGACAGAATATTTTCCAAGGGAAGGACATCAGGGAGCAGCTCCCGCAAGAGTGCAAAGAATTTCAAGAAGTTAGCGCCAGTTGGAAGATCATCACGACCCGGTTCAATGAGAACACCAACGCCCTGCAGGCAACGCACCATCCCGGTATTTCAAAATGGTTTCATCGGATGTCTTGACTCGAGTCCGAGTGCAAAATAGCTCCTTTTATCTGGCCTGGGATTGGTCAGGCTTGCAGGAGACGTTATCCAACATGAATGCCAAGCTGGAGGAGATCCAGAAGGCCCTGGACATGTACCTGGAGACCAAGAGGCAGGTGTTCCCACGGTTCTACTTCCTGTCCAACGACGACGTTCTGGAGATCCTGGGTCAGTCCCAGAACCCCGAGGCCATGCAGCCGCATCTCAAGAAGTGCTTTGACAACATCAAGAGCTTGCGCACAGGAAAAGGCAAGTCACCCGCGCCGATAAGACGAGATGATCGCATACGTCGTACCAGCCGAGCGCCGCCATTGCGTCTTTGTGTCTCTCGCAGGTGGCCAGAAGGTTAGACGCCACTGCCATGTTCTCCTCGGACGGAGAGCTGGTGGAATTTATTAAGGCTGTGCCACTGGACAAGCCTGTGGAGGTGCGATAGTTGTGAGCAGGACAGCTCGCGGCGGCAAGTTTCAAAACGAGAGATGAACGGCTCGTCTTCTGTCTAGATTTGGCTGTGCGATATCGAGAAGATCATGCGCGCCACTTTGAAGAATTCCCTGTACGACTGCATGGTTGCGCTCAAGAAGATGAAAAGCCAGCGGGACAAGTGGTCCAAAGACTGGCCGGGACAGGTAACGCGATGACAATTTAATGACAGCTATCACTTTCAATGAGATCAATTCTCTCAGTGATCATATTACAGTTTGAGCCCAGCGAGTCCCAGGGACTCGCTGATCAGAAAAGTAGGAGTCCCATTATGCATTTAGAGAGTCTCAAATTTCGAATTCTGAAATGGTCTACTTATTCAATTGCATATGATAATAACACAAACAACAACAATATACATTGATAATAGGTTTATTTCTGAAAAACAAATACTCCAAAAATTTTAATAATTCAGGCATACAAGATTTGCTGAGAAATAGGTTTTTATTTCATCCCATGGTTCAATCTTAGAGTTCATCAATTCTTCTCTCTTTACTCTGCTTCCAATGATGCAAGGCTTTCTCAAAGTCAACTTATAATCTTGTTTTATGTTGAGGGGGAAGAAATTTCATCTGTGCTGTATGTTACACATACGTACAGCTCATTTGACAATAAAGTTGTATTCAATTCAATTCAATTCAATAATCGCCCAAAAAACTATCCAACTTTAGCTGCTTCCTCTGTGATATCTCCGCAATAAACTTTCGCAACACTTGTTCGCAGCACTTGTTTTCACGTTACACAACTTGGCAATCGTCTGCCGATCTCGCCAATCTCATCTCGTGAGAACGGAAATCTCTTACTTAACGCTGGAAAAAAAGATGTACCGTAGTTTTTTTTGTTTGTTTTTTTTTTGACTGAGAAATTTCCTTGCGTCCTAAAAACGCATACAGTCAAACCTCGGTTTTCGTCCATAATCCGAAATTGTTCGAAAACCGATAATAAATAAATAAAAATGTTTACTGAACACGTCTGCTCACAATGGAAAGCAACACGAGGAGGCGTCACTTCCTCGTCTACCCGAGGAAGCGTCACTTCCTCGTGTAAGGAAGGCGAGAGGAGTCAAATGGTGCATTCAGGTGCGCTCAGTTTGTTTGAGAACCGAAATTTGTTCGTCATCCGAGGCATAAAAAATTCGAAATTTTTGGTCGAAAACCGAATTGGTCGAGAACCGAGACGTTTGAAAACTGAGGTTTGACTGTATTATTTGGAACTGTGCGTCCCGTGGGAAAATTATGCGTCTAGGACGTGAGACGCAGAGGTAACGAGATGGCTGTTCTCTTGGACTTTGTATCTTTAGATGCTCATTACAGCCAGCCAGATCCAGTGGACAACCGATGTCACCCAGGCGCTCGCGACCTGTAAGGAGACAGAAGACAAGGGCCCTATGAAAACCATGATGAAGAAACAGGTGCGGTTTTTGTGCTGCCTCGCCCAACTTTTGCTGCTTTCATTCTTTCCTATAGACCCTAAATGGCCGCGGCATGAGATGCTAGTTTCCAAACACAGCTAGACTCGATAAACTAACAAGCTTTCCCCTCTCCCTCCCCCTCACCCCCAGGTGTCCCTGCTTAGGCGATATTCTGATATGATCCGTAGCAACCTGTCCAAGGTGCTGCGTCTGAAGATTGTCGGCCTGGTCACAGTGGAGGTCCACGCACGGGACGTCATCGTTAAACTGGCCAAGGCGGGCTGCAACGATGTGAACGCGTTCGAGTGGCTGTGCCAGCTGAGACTCTACTGGGAGAAGGTGTCGTACATTCGCTGCTCCATTAGGGCGCTCATGATGCCGTGTCCGAGGAACACCGCATCCCTCCCGGTCTTCGGCAAGAAAGCATCCGCTAACCTTGAACGTTATTTGTTTGTCTCTGGCCACAGGATTTGAACAACTGCATCATCCGACAGACCAACACGCATTTCACGTATGGATACGAGTACTTGGGGAACTCTGGACGCCTTGTCATCACGCCACTTACGGACAGGTAGCAAGCTCAATGATTTAAGTCAGGGGTCGGCAACACAAAATGTTGAAAGAGCCATATAGGACAAAAAAAACCCAAAAAACAAATATGTCTGGAGCCGCGAAAAAATAAAATCCTTCAATAAAACTTACAATGAAGGAAACGTGCTGTATGCATGAAGGAGACTGGACTATCTCAGAATTGTTTATGTTATTCATTCCTTTGCTGTGTGTTCACAAACGCCCCCATAGAATTTATTTTGTAATTTCCTCGCTTGATTTTTGTTTTTGTTTTGGTGCATTATTTTCGCTTTTCTTAGTGTCAGTGAAGTGATCATTCATTTCCGTTTCTCTGAGGCTGTCTTTGAACGCCTCTCGAGTCGAACGAGAAGAGAGAAGGCACGGAGTCGGACGCAGACGTGTCCGTGTTTGTCGAGACTGTTAAAAGTAAAAATAAACGTTTTAAAAAAACAACACCACAGCTCTCCTTTTTTGGAGCTGCAACATGTATCTATATCTATTTGAGCTTATATTAGCCTACTTTCAAAATCTTTTTCCATTTTCAAACATTTTTTATAAAGCTCTTGGGAGCCAATAGATCTCGCTAAAGAGCCACATGCGACTCTGGAGCCGCGTGTTGCCGACCCCCGATTTAAGGGAATCCTCAAAAAGAGAGGATGTCGAATTATATTTCACCCGACAAACGATAACACGCCCCAGGTGTTACATGACCCTGACGACGGCGCTCCATCTGCATCGAGGCGGCTCTCCCAAAGGGCCCGCCGGCACTGGGAAAACGGAGACCACAAAAGACTTGGGCAAGAGTTTAGGGATGTACGTGATCGTCATTAACTGCTCCGAAGGACTCGACTACAAGTCCATGGGCCGCATGTTCTCCGGCCTGGCGCAGGTAGGAAGTCGGCAGGACGGCGAGCTATCGCGCCGTTGCTCAGCTTGGCGTCACTTTGCCAAATGACCAATTGCCTGCCCCTGCCGCCGACCGAGCCAGACGGGAGCGTGGGGCTGCTTCGACGAGTTCAACCGAATCAACATCGAGGTGTTGTCCGTGGTGGCCCAGCAGATCCTTTCCATTCTGTCCGCCCTCTCGGCGCTGCAAACCAGGTTCCAGTTTGAGGAACACAACATCGCCCTGGTGGCATCATGCGGCGTCTTTATCACAATGAATCCTGGTTGGTCAACGATTGAGGAAGTGCTTTCCTGAAAATGAACACTTTCGATATTTCCACTCTTTCCTCTCTGTTTGTTTTTCTTAGGTTACGCCGGTCGTTCCGAGCTTCCAGATAACCTTAAGTCCATGTTCCGACCGATCTCAATGGTGGTGCCAGACTCGACTCTAATTGCTGAGATCATCCTGTTTGGAGAGGGCTTTAACGACTGCAAGGTGTTGTCCAAATGGAAATGACTCGTCTCTAAATCAAGCCCAGTCCTCGAGAGCTTCTATCCAGTCCGTTTTAGATGTCTCCTTCCTCCAATGCGCCTGATTCAAATGATCAGCTTTGTAGAATCCTGACAGCGATCCTCGTCTTTGGTCTGTTGGACGAAGGGAGACATCTAAAACGGACTGGACAGGGGCTCTCGAGGACCAAACTTGGGCCCTCCTGCTCTAAATCATAAACTAAAACATCCGCCCCGCTTCTGACTCTTTGTTGGCAGCTACTGGCGAAGAAGGTGTTCACCCTTTACTCCCTGGCCATGCAGCAGCTGTCCAAACAGGATCACTACGACTTTGGCCTCCGCGCGCTCACCTCCTTGCTCCGCTACGCAGGCAAGAAGCGACGCGTCTGCTCGAACGTCCCCGGTGAAGAAGTGAGTCTTTTGGACAGAACGAGGAGGTTCCCATGCAATTTCCGTCCACTCCTCACCCGGACCATTTCCGTCGTCAGGTCCTGCTCATGGCCATGAAAGATATGAATATCGCGAAACTGACATCCGCTGACCTGCCGCTGTTCATCGGTATCATCCAGGACTTGTTCCCTGATGTAGAAACGCCCGTTATAGACTACGGCAAGGTAGGCCGAGCTTCACTCCTAATGCGCTGTTGTCGGAAATAAAAAATGTGCTTTGTTTCATGCCGTCATTTGTCTCGCAGCTCAAGGAAGCCATCCAGGTGGAACTACGTCAGAAAGGCCTGCAGGTCACCCCTTTCACATTGACCAAAGTCATCCAACTCTATGAGACCAAAAACTCCCGACACTCGTCCATGCTGGTGGGCAAGACGGGCTGCGGTAAGACCGTCACGTGGAAGACGCTGAAAAATTCCCTCATTGCCATGCACAACAAGGAAGTGCCGGGCTACGAGCTCGTGCAGGTATTTTCCTTTTTCTCTTGACGGGGCGTCGTGTCTTCAAACTATTCTGACCATTCACGGCTCCTCTCGTGGCACCAAAGGATTATCCTCTCAACCCCAAATCGATGAGCCTCGGGGAACTGTATGGCGAAAATGACCTCGCCACCAATGAGTGGTCTGACGGAGTCCTCTCCTCTGTCATGAGAACGGCCTGTGCAGGTACAGAGCTTCCAATAACCCGACGTCCTCTTGCATTCGGACACGCGGATGTATGACGAGCCAAACTTTGCTCCTTCGTAGACGACAAACCAGATGAGAAGTGGATTGTATTTGACGGGCCGGTGGACACGCTGTGGATCGAGAGTATGAACTCTGTCATGGATGACAACAAGGTGCTCACGCTCATCAACGGGGAGAGAATTTCCATGCCCGAACAGGTGTCTCTGCTGTTTGAAGTGGAGAACCTGGCGCAGGCGTCGCCCGCGACCGTCTCCCGCTGCGGGATGGTCTACAATGATTACGTCGACCTGGGATGGAAGCCCTTTGTCAAATCCTGGCTCGAGAAACGTCAGAAGGTAGGCGACGGGGGTCTTCGGTCTAAGCATGTGGCGGAAGCAGATTTGGATTTCTCCACGTTTTTTTTTTTTTTTTCCCGCAGGCTGAGGTGGCACATCTGCAGTCTTTGTTCGACAGTTTCATTGAGAAAACTCTGACCTTCAAAAATAAAAACTGCAAGGAGTTGATCCCCGTCACTGAACTCAATGGCATTGTCTCGCTCTGCCGCCTCTATGACGCCTTGACCGCAAGCAAGGTTCCCCTTTGTTTCTAGTCGTTGCCCCCTCTCACGTCACCGATGAGGTAACCATTCCGATCCCTTTCCACCCGCCCAGTTGAAAATGTCCGATGCGGAAAGCCTGGGTCGGATCGTGGAGCTCTGGTTTACCTTCAGCCTCATCTGGTCCATTTGTGCCTCTGTCAACGAGGAGGGACGCAAGAGGATGGATAACTTTCTGCGGGAGTTGGACGGCACCTTTCCCATCAAGGTCCCAGTTAGAGCATGAGAAGAACGCACAGTCACTCACTCAACCTTGAGTACAGTGAAACTCCTCTAGAACGAAATCATGTTTGCAGTAAGACATTTTTCACAACAGGGGTTTTTCACTGTAGCAAATTTGATGTCAGATGTAAACACACACACACACACACACACACACCTTTTTTGATCACTTTTCCCCTCTCTTCCAGCGTCAGATTTTTGTCTTAGCTTCTTGACATCCAAAGGGTCCGTTTTGTAGCCATTTTAGCAATGCAACGTTCTTGCTGCGTCTGAAACTAACAATAACAAATACTTCCTGGACTACTGCGCATGTGTTAACCAGTGTGGTGGTTGCTGTTGCTGTTTCTGAACGAAGCAGTAGAGGTCGCTGTTGGATTAGACTTTCGTTGTAGTGAATCTCGTCGCGAGGCAAGAGCAGAGAAAAAGATTTCGTATAACGCAACAGGTTTTTTTTTTTCATTGTATGGGGTGCAGGAAAGGTGGAATGGTGTTAATGCATGAAGATTTTTTTCACACTAGGGGGTATTTTCGCCCATGTAGGTTTCGTTGTAGAGGAGTTTCACTGTAATGTTTTCTTGTTAACGTCCCGATTGCCGTTTTCCACCCTTTAGGACACAGTCTACGAGTACTATGTCGACATGAAAAGCAAAGCCTGGTCTCCGTTTGAAAATAAACTGCCAAAGGGCTGGCGTTACAACCCCACGTGAGTATCGAGATGCCATTTGGTTGCAAGCAAACCATTTGTAAAAGCTTCCCCTCTGCCGCAGCTCTCCGTTCTACAAGATTATGGTTCCGACGGTGGACACGGTTCGCTACAACTTTTTGGTCACGGCGATGGTGAATGCTCAGTACCCGGTGCTGCTCACGGGGCCGGTTGGCACCGGGAAGACCTCGGTGGTCCACGAAGTCTTGCATAGCCTGGACAGCGGCAAGTGGTCCACGCTCACCATCAATATGTCTTCACAGGTTGGTGGACACTTGATTTGTGGTGCCATCCAATACGAGGAATGTTGAAATGTCAAACATTTCGTCCGTCACTGTCTTTTTGTGGATGTCCAGACCACCTCCAACAACATCCAGGCCATTATCGAGAGCCGCCTAGAGAAGAGGACCAAAGGTGTGTATGTGCCCGTGGGGGGCAAGGACCTGCTGTGCTACCTGGACGACCTCAACATGCCAGCGCACGACCTCTTTGGCTCCCAACCGCCGCTGGAGCTGATGCGCCTCTGGATCGACTACGGCTTCTGGTTTGACCGTCAGAAACAGACGACGACTTATGTCAAGGTGAGGGAAGATGGCTGGGGAGATTCGATATGAAAAGTGGAGAATCCTGTCATTGCTGCATGCAACTTTTAGAAAATGTCCCTGCTGGCCTCCATGGGGCCCCCTGGAGGAGGACGGACTCATATTTCTGACCGCTTGCAAAGTCGTTTCAACCTCATCAACATGACATTCCCTAATGTAAGTCCCCGCCAGCCTTCCCCCCACCCACCTCCATGTTTGCATCATCCACAACACCCGCAAAATTCACTGAATGTCATTCCTTCAGGACTCTCAAATCAAACGCATCTTCAGCACCATGATTAATCAGAAGCTTCAAGTTTTTAAGGAGGAAGTCAAGCCCGTCGGAGAGGTTCTGACCCAGGCTACTTTGGAGCTGTATTATTCTGTTACGGCTCGTTTTCTCCCCACTCCGGCCAAGACGCACTACCTCTTCAACCTCCGGGATATCTCCAAGGTGCACGTGCCGGACTGATTTGCCAGTGTCGCTACAAGGCGGCCATGTATCACATTTCTGTTTCTCTGGGCGCTTCCTTTGACCGTAGGTGTTTCAGGGTCTGCTGAGAGCCCATCCAGAGTTCCACGACAATAAAAACAACATGGTTAGACTGTGGATCCACGAGTGCTTCAGGTGTTACACCCACTTTTTTTGTACCCCCGGGGCCGACTCAAGGGATTTGATTGGCGCCGCGTGGTCTGATGTTCTCGGTCCAATGACGCATTTCAGGGTTTTCTCCGACCGACTTATCGACCGCAGTGACATGGATGCCTTCACCACACTGTTAGGGGAGAAGATGGGCTCCCTCTTTGACCTCGTTTTCCACAATGTCTGCCCCGATAAACAACCCCCAGTATTTGGTACATAAACACACCAAGGATGATGAGGGCCTTATGGTAGCCTTGACTGAGATTATCCTGGTGTGTGTCAGGTGATTTCCTGACTGAGTCTGGAGTGTTTGAAGACCTCTTGGACATGGCAAGCCTTAAGAAGTTTATGGAGACCCACCTGGAGGACTACAACCTGACGCCCGGTGTCGTGCCCATGAACCTGGTCCTCTTCCGGGACGCCATCGAACACAGTGAGAGCGCAGGAATGCCACGTCCGGCCGATCGGGAGGTTCCCGCCAACGTTCTCTGCGATTGCGTTCGCAGTAACCCGCGTGGTCCGCGTGATCAGCCAGCCGAGGGGCAACATGCTGCTGGTCGGCGTCGGGGGCTCGGGCCGACAGAGCCTGTCCAGGATGGCGGCTTCGATCTGCGAGTACCAGGTCTTCGAGGTGGAAATCACCAAACAGTACCGCAAGCTTGAATTCAGAGAAGGTAAGGTGACCCGGGAAGCTTCCAGCCGTCCTCACATCCGCTCAAACATAATAAGGGTGATCTCCATCTGATCCCCAGACATTAAGAAGCTCTACCGTTTGACCGGTGTGGACAGCAAGCCCACAGTCTTCCTGTTCAACGATACCCAGATTGTGGACGAATCCTTCCTGGAGGACATCAACAACATCCTGAGCTCCGGAGAAGTCCCCAATCTCTATAAGCAGGACGAGTTTGTGGAGGTCTGCAACGCCCTGTCCGACGCAGCCAGGAAGGAGAATGTGTTGGAGACGCCCAACTCTTTATTTAGCTTCCTGATCGAGCGGGTCAGAAGCAACCTGCACGTTGTTCTCTGCATGAGTCCGGTGGGAGACCCCTTCAGGTATCCTCGCACTGTCCTCCTGCGCCCCACTATTCTTCCTGCTGAGTGGCACAACTATTGAAAGGATGCAAACACCCAAGTTCCCGTCACGAGCAGGCTTGTTTGTCACTTGCAGGAACCGTATCCTGCAATACCCGGCTCTCGTTAACTGCACGACCATAGACTGGTTCTGTGAGTGGCCCAAAGATGCTCTGCTGGAGGTTGCTGAGCGCTACTTGGAAGGACTGGAGCTGGGATCTACTGAGGGAGTGAGACGCATGCATTCATTCACATCTATGAAGGCGTTTTTTGGTTTTTTTTTGGTGTGTGTGTGTTTTTGTGGGTGGGTGTAATTTTGCCGTACAAAATCATCACGTGACCGAAAGAACGAGATCCAGGATACAAGCGGCCGAAATGAGTTTTCTCTGCAGGGTGTCCGGGCTCTTCCTTAGAGATAAGGTGAGACGCTCGGTCATCCGGGAGGGGCTCAGATTCGAGCTGCTTCTCCTCCACGTCCAGAGGAGCCAGATGAGGTGGCTCGGGCATCTGAGTAGGATGCCTCCTGGACGCCTCCCTGGTGAGGTGGTCTGGTCATGTCCCACTTGCAGGAGGCCCCAGGGATGACCCTGGATAACCGGTAGAAAATGAATGTATGGATGGATGGAAACTCATTACGCTTTGTTCCTTGCAGAGCCAGACCAAGGTGGCCTCCATCTTTGTGACTACGCACCAGTCAGTGGTGCAGGGCTCACACAAGATGAAAGTGGAGCTGAAAAGACATAATTATGTGACACCCACCAACTACCTGGAGCTGGTGTCAGGATATAAGAAGTAAGGGACCATGATGGACGCGCTTTGTTTCGTGGCCTATGAATACCGTATTTTCCACACTAAGGGCGCACTGGATTATGAGGTGCACCTTCAATGAATGGCCTATTTTGTATTTTTTTTTCATATATTGGACGCACCGTATTATAAGACGTAATCTACAATGCATCCACTAGATGGAGCTATGCTCAAGGAAATGCCAACAGAACACTACACTACACCTGATTTATATAATGACGATCAGATGTCAGTAAAACGTATTCAATAAAGCAGCAACACAGTTCACTTAACCAACACCAAGTTATAACATTAACTCGTTAACGTTGAACTCTCTTGCCGCTGCTCTATTTCCGTGTTCAACTGCGAAACCGATCGCCTTAACCCTGGAGAACCCAAGAACCCTTTTCTTCTTTGGAAAATGATGAATTTTACATTAAATGACCAAAATATATGTGGGTTTTTTTTTAATATTCAATGCTTTAATCTTAATTTGGGATTAGGGCCAAATTTGACCCTTTCGGATTTAAGGGTAGCATTTGAGTAGCAGAATTTATAAGGGTCAAATTTGACCCCGTGGGTTCTCCAGGTTTGAACTCTGCCTCTAGCAAGCAGCCATTTTGGAGTTGACATATTACCGTAATGACCATACACAAGGCGCATCGGATTTTAAGGCTCGCTGTGAGTTTTTAAGAAAATGCAAGGCTTTTAGGTGCGCCTTTTAGTCCAGAAAATACAGTAGTTGTCTTTGTTTATTCAGGCTTCTGGGAGAGAAGCGGCAGGAACTGGGGGAGCAGGTGAACAAGCTGCAGAACGGCCTTTTTAAGATCAGCGACACGGGCGAGAAGGTGGCCGCCATGACCGTGCAGCTGGAGGAGTCGAATAAGCAGGTGGCCGACTACCAGAAGGAGTGCGACGAGTACCTGACGGTCATCGTACAGCAGACGAGGGAAGCTGACACGCAGCAGAAGGTAAAACACCAAAGGCGGATTCCCATGCAGTAGTGAGAGCATACAAGTATATAATCCAGTGCGGTATGTTGCGATTGCGTGATGTATTTTCATATGTGTGATTAGACGGTGAGTGCCAAAAAAGAGAAAATTTCGGCGGAGGAGGCTCAATGCAAAGCCCTGGCACAGACCGCATTAAAGGAATTAGATGAAGCCCTGCCGGCCCTGGATGAGGCCACCAAGGTATCGCTGGACTCTGCAAGTTGTTCAGGCCGCCAGATTGTGCCCGTCTGGCGTATGTGCCTTCAAATGTGGCCGTTTCCCCCTACAATAAAGGCTCTGGAGTCTCTGAACAAGAAGGACATGACCGAGATTAAGTCGTACGGTCGTCCTCCCGCTCTGGTGGAGAAAGTGATGCAGGCGGTCATGACCCTTCTCAACAAGGAGCCAACTTGGGCGGAAGCCAAGAGACAGCTGGGTGAGTCAGGCTGACTTTTTTTTTTTTTGTAATGCAGCCGGCTTCTGTGATGTCAGCGTGAGATCGCAATGTCAGGTTTCTCACTTGAAATATCTGCGGCAGGGGAGGCCAACTTCATCAAAACCCTGATCAACTTTGACAAGGAAAACATATCGGACCGCGTGTTGAAGAGGATCGGCACGTACTGCAGGAACCCCGACTTCATGCCAGAAACCATTGGGAAAGTGTCTCTGGCCGCCAAGTCGCTTTGCATGTGGGTCCGAGCCATGGAGGTATGGGTTTAGTCCCCGTGCGCCGTCAACAGCGACGAGTTGGCACAGAAGCAAACACGGAGACGTGTTGACCCCTCGCAGGTGTACGGGTGCGTCTTCAGGGTGGTGGAGCCAAAGCGGGAGCTGCTCAATGCTGCCGAGACCCAACTTGCAAAAAAGCAAGGCGAACTGGCCGAGTCCGAGAGCAAACTCAAAGAGGTACCTGCTTACGAACATTCCCACTACACCACCGGTGTCAAAGTCAAGGCCCGGGGGCCAGATTTGGCCCGCCACGTCATTTTATGTGGCCCGCGAAAGCAAATCATCTGTGTCAACTTCCTTGCTTAAACCTGCACGGAAATCTTAATTTGTCATAGATAATAAATAACGGTGACATTTTGCAATCATTTTGTTGCCCTGTTTTTATTAATTTGAGTAATAATTGAACAAATACCTGACTGATTTAAAAACTAGCGAGTCATCATTTTTTTGTGTACAAGTATAATACGATGTGTTGATTAAACATTTATTCGGTTACACCAGGGGTCGGCAACACAAAATGTTGAAAAAGCCCTATAGGACAAAAAAAAACCCCAAAAACAAATATGTCTGGAGCCGCAAAAAAATAAAAGCCTTCAATAAAACGTACAATGAAGGAAACACATGCTGTATGTATGTAGGAGACTGGACTATCTCAGAATTGTTTATGTTATTCATTCCTTTGTTGTGTGTTCACAAACGCCCCCATAGAATTTATTTTGTAATTTTCTCGGTTGATTTTTTTTGTTTTGGTGCCTTATTTTCGCTTTTCTTAGTGTCAGTGAAGTGATCATTAATTTCCGTTTTTATGAGGCTGTCTTTGAACGCCTCTCGAGTCGAACGAGAAGAGAGAAGGCACGGAGTCGGACGCAGACGTGTCCGTGTTTGTCGAGACTGTTAAAAGCAAAAATAAACGTTTTTTTAAAAAAAACACACCACGGCTCTCCTTTTTCAGAGCTGCAACGTGTATCTATATCTATTTGAGCTATATTAGCCTACTTTCAAAATCTTTTTCCATTTTCAAACATTTTTGATAAAGCTCCTGGGAGCCAATAGATGTCGCTAAAGAGCCGCATGCGGCTCTGGAGCCGCGTGTTGCCGACACCCGGGTTACACTGTCTCTATGGCCCGCGACAAAAATGATTTTGACATCGCTGCACTACACGAAATATAAGGAAGGACGGCCAATGTGACGCTGCACCCTTTGCCTGCAGGTGGGCGACAAACTGTCGCGGCTCAACAAACAGTATGCGGAAAAAGTGGCCACCAAGGAGGACTTGAAGAGGAGGTCGGACGAGATGGAAGTGAAACTGGACCGAGCCGACAAGCTGGTGAAAGGCCTGGCCGGGGAGGGGGTCCGCTGGGAGCAGACGGTGAAGGTAGGACGTGCACGCACTCACGCACGCATGCACCAGGTTGGGGAGTTGGAGCTAACGTCGTGCTTTCAGGGTCTTGAAAACAACATGGGCTACCTGACTGGAGACTGTTTGCTCGCAGCCTCATTTCTGTCCTATATGGGCCCCTTCCTTTCCAACTATCGAGTGGAGCTGCTTGAAATCTGGATGACAGAGGTGAAAACAGCATTTTGATTGGATTGTGACGAATGTCACACTTTTCCAGTATTTTCAAAAGCGGCCATTTTTGTCTTCTCAGGTCCAGCGCCAGGATATCCCGTGCACCCCGGGCTTTAGTTTTGCCACTTTCCTCTCAAACCCTACCTCAGTCAGGGACTGGAACATTCAAGGCCTGCCCTCTGATGCCTTTTCCACAGAGAACGGCGTCATCGTCACCCGCGGCAACCGGTCAGAACCGTAAAACACAGGCTAGCGCGAAAAATGCTAGGAGTCAAACATTCAGCGACAATTAAATATCCAATGCGGATGCACTCATGTGAACCACTGGCTACTTTGTACGGCATCCTATGCAAGCATTTTATCAGCATCTCTTAGCATTCACGCACAATTTGCATATTTGGCTTTCATGGCTGTTTAGAGGCAAGGAAGTATTGCCATTTTGTTGTTGTTGTTGTTGTTGTTTTGGTGTGGTCAAGATGGCCGCTGATGGTGGACCCGCAAGGTCAGCTCTGAAGTGGATCAAGAAAATGGAGATGATGAAAGTAAATCATATCGCAGAAGGCTGTGACACTATGAGATGATATTTAAATACAACTATCATCAAAAATGTAGCTGACTCACTACATAAGTGTGTGTGTGTGTGTGTGTGTGTGTGTGAATTTGTGCAGGGCTTAAAACTAATCGACTTCCAGATGCCGGATTACATGCTTATAATGGAGAATGCCATCCAGTTTGGGAACCCTGTCTTGCTGCAGAACGTCCAGGAGGATTTGGACCCGTCTCTCAATCCGGTTCTCAACAAGTCCTTGACGCGAATAGGTCACACAAACGCACACACCCACACACACACTTTGCCCTCCGTCAAATAGAGGGCCACTGTACAAGTCAATGTGATGCACTTTGTCCCTAGGTGGCAGGCTGTTGTTGAAGTTGGGTGACAAGGAGCTGGAATATAGTCCGGAATTCCGTTTCTACATCACCACCAAGCTGTCGAATCCCCACTATACCCCCGAGATTTCCACAAAAACCACGATTGTCAATTTCGCCGTCAAGGAGCAGGTTAGAGTTTGTGACGTTTGGTCTTAACTCCCCGAGTGTTATTCGAGTTTGGGGGTCTCCTCATCAAGCTTTGTGTGCGTGTGCGCGGGTTTTTCTTGCTGGCAGGGTCTGGAGGCCCAACTCTTAGGAATTGTGGTGCGTAAGGAACGCCCAGACCTGGAAGAACAAAAGGACAACCTGGTGATGAGCATCGCCTCAGGAAAGAGAAGCCTGCAGGAGCTGGAGGACGAGATCCTCAGGTGAAGACGTTTGCTAGCGCCCCCCCCCCCCCCCACCCTCATCCCACCCTTCCGAAAGCTCATTTGCGTGTTGTGTCCGCCAGGCTGCTGAATGAGGCCAGTGGCTCCCTGCTGGACGACGTGCAGCTGGTGAACACCTTGCAGACGTCCAAAGTGACGGCCACTGAAGTGTCAGAGCAGCTGGAGAGCAGCGAAGTGACGGAAATCAAAATCGACACCGCTCGAGAGGTCCGATACCAAGCGGCCAGTCACAGACGAAAGCGGATTAGGATTTTTGACGAAGCAGAAATGACCACTTTTTTTTTTTTTTTTTTTGGGACAGGCCTACCGTGCATGTGCTCAGCGGGCCTCCATCTTGTTCTTCATCCTCAATGACATGGGCCGCATTGATCCCATGTACCAGTTTTCGCTGGATGCCTACATTAACCTGTTCAACTTAAGCATTGAGAAGAGCAAGAGTAGCCTAAAACTGGAGGAAAGGATCGTCAACCTCAACGACTACCACACATACGCAGTGTACAAGTGAGAAGCAATTTTTTTTTTCCGGGGGGGCGGGGGGGGGGGGGGGCATTTTTCACTTACCTCTAAACTCTGGATTACTTTCTCCCGCATGTTTCTAATCAGGTACGCGTGCCGGGGTCTGTTTGAGATGCACAAGCTCCTCTTCAGCTTCCAAATGTGCGCCAAAATCCTCGAGGTCGCCGGCACGCTCAACATGGACGAGTATAGCTTCTTCCTCCGCGGCGGAATCGTAAGAAAAGGCGGCGTCTGAGATGCTGGCGGCTTCGTGGAATCCTTCCGTGACGACGTCGGGACGACTTTTTGTGTTTTTACAGGTGCTTGATAAGAGGGCTCAGATGGAAAACCCGTGCAGTAATTGGCTGGTGGATTCCAGCTGGGACAATGTCACAGAATTGGACAAGCTGCCAAACTTCCACGGCATCATGGCCTCATTTGAAAAATACCCGCGGGACTGGAAGCTTTGGTTCACCAGTGCAGAGCCTGAGAAGGCTACAATGCCAGGTTTGTGTCGTTTAACTGCAGTGGAACCTCCAGTTCTGAACCACCCCTCGCCCCCCCCTTTTTTTTTGTTTTTACTCTTAATTCGACCTCAGAGTGATTTAGATGTTACCGTTAGCTGTAAACGCCGCCAAAGCTGGACGTCTCCTCCGCGGCAGCAAATCGAAAGCTGTTGTGTGTGCCACTTACAACTCACGTTTCATCCAATCGTAATTCTAACAGCGGCCGGCGAGATTTCAGATTAACGTGGCAAAAAAGACAAACTTCCCTGCACCGTCTATTTATTTATTTATTTATT
Organism: Hippocampus abdominalis; assembly: GCA_018466805.1. Lineage (NCBI taxonomy): Eukaryota > Metazoa > Chordata > Actinopteri > Syngnathiformes > Syngnathidae > Hippocampus > Hippocampus abdominalis. Next base: position 28,891,210 of record CM031695.1, read on the forward strand.
TATTTATTTGGGGGGGGGGGTGCGCCACCCACCCCCCAAAAAAAAAAATCATGGGCAATATAAAAAACATCTGAACAAGATTATTTTGGAAGGAGAGTCTTTTTGTTCTTTCCCTTCTTCACTTAACCCTCATGCAGTATTTTTAAGCGGCTGCATGAAGGGTATTACGTCCCAAAAATGTCCCTCTTCCAATGCGCAACAACTTTTATTTCACTTTTCATTTTTTTTCACTTTCAACCCCTCAAAATGTTCAGTGGGAATTGGCCAAGACATAGATATACATCCTATGCAAAATTTCAGCTTCGTGGAGTTCTTTTTCACTGTTTTGTCTGTGGTGTCCATTTGTCCAACAGTCCAAAATCGTCCAAAGTGTCCGAAATGTCCAATTTTGGGATTATTACTGCATGGGGGTTAAAGTCAAAGTGCAATAAGCATTTATGTTTGATTAGTGGGTTATTATTTTCATTCATTTTTTTAATAGTACTGTACTGTATTTATTTTCAACCACACACCGATTAAAATTTGGGGGAAAAAAAAACCCCCCCCCCCCCATACAGTCAAGCCAATCATTTCGGGCTTGACTGTATATATATCAGTGTTTTTCCAACTTTTTTGAGTCAAGGCACACTTATTTCATTGAAAAAAATCTCGCGGCACACCACTAGCTGAAAATGTGAAAACCCCCCCGCTTATTTTAACAATTATATTGTTACCGTTTTTAACATTGAAGAATAACAGTTTGAATTGGAATCAAATGAACACAAAGAAAAACGTATTTTATCATCTTTCATATTTATTGTTTCACTGTCGTCCTGCATTCATGCGGCACAAATTCGCTTGTCTCTAGTCGAAACACAAGGCAATTGGCGAGCTGTTGCTTCCCCCTAGCGGTATGAGAGGGTACTACATTATTACTTTTTGAGCGATAGACCGCACAGGCGTACAAATTGGTTATTGTCTCGCGGAACACCAGTTGAAAAACACTGGTATATATCATGAAATGTAAATTTTGGACCGTGTACGGATTCATTGCATTTGCATTCCTTTCAATGTCGCCGCAATTTATGCACATTTCGAGTTACAAACAGGTTCTCGGAACAAATTAAGTTCATAACTTGAGGTCCCACCATATAAAAATTAGGCGAATTCGTGAAACTGATTTATGGATTCGGTTAGCATTCACAACAACTAAACTAGGCTGTTTGTTTACCTGCTACATTTGAATGCAATTGAAGTGTATCGAAATGCCTTGAATACCAGAAGAGGCAGATTTTTTTTTTGTCATGAATGTCAAATGAATATTGTCACGCTTGGTGTCCGGTGTGCCCCCTGCAGGAGACTGGGAGAACAGCTGCAACGAGCTCCAGAGGATGCTCATCGTCCGTTCTCTTCGGCCAGACCGCGTCTTGTTCTGCGCCACCACCTTCATCATCAACTATCTGGGCCCCCGGTTTGTGGAGCCACCCGTTCTCGACATGAAAGCCGTAAGTATGCTCCAGATTTTACGTTCACTGCTCGCTCCTCGCTCCTCGCTGCCCTTGCTCTTGTCTCTCCAGGTCGTGGACGAATCCACGTGCACGACGCCTCTGGTTTTTGTCTTATCTCCTGGCGTGGACCCCACGGGAGCCCTGCTGCAGCTCGCCGAGACAACCGGCATGAGCAAACTCTTCCACGCTCTCTCTCTGGGTCAAGGCCAAGCCCCCATCGCCAAGAAGATGATCCAAGAGGGAGTCAAAAAGGGTCCGGATGGTAAAATCCGTTCGATACTGAGATGCCTGCTCGCTTACACCCTTGATTCGGTGTGTCCCAGGTCACTGGGTCTTTCTTGCCAACTGCCACCTCTCGCTGTCATGGATGCCCGGGCTGGACAAGCTGGTGGAGCAGCTGGAGGTGCAGAAGCCCCACGTGGACTTTCGACTCTGGCTCAGTTCTTCGCCACATCCCGATTTTCCCATCAACATCCTGCAGGCGGGCATCAAGATGACCACGGAGCCGCCGAAGGTAGCGCGTCGGGCGTTGCGCGAAAACCCAGGCACATACGCGCACGTCACGTCTGCTGCGCGCCTTTTGTCGCCCGCAGGGAGTGAGAGCCAACATGAAGCGTCTGTACCACCTGGTGACCGAGGCTCAGTTCACCCGCTGCGCCAAACCCGTCTTCTACAGGAAGCTGCTCTTCTCCCTCTGCTTTTTTCACAGCATCTTGCTCGAAAGAAAAAAATTCCTGCAGCTGGGCTGGAACATCATCTACGGATTCAACAATTCAGACTTTGAGGTCAATCACCGCGATGGAGAAACCCCCCCCCCCCCCCCCCAAGTCGTGATTTTGAATCATCCACGTGACGTTCTCCTACAGGTGAGCGAGAATCTGCTCAGCCTGTACCTGAACGAGTACGAGCAGATACCCTGGGACGCCCTCAAGTATCTCATCGCCGAGGTCAACTACGGAGGTCATGTGACCGACGACTGGGACCGACGCCTTCTCACCACCTACATCAACGACTACTTCTGCGAAGCCGCCGTCACGGAGTCGTACTTCAAGTAAGTGGCACGCAGCGCCGCCAGGTGGACGTCAAATGAACAATAGCGTCCGTCCGGAGGGTCTAAAGAGGAACACGGCTCAACACACATTATGAGGCCCCCAAAAATTTGGGGGGTATTTTGATGCCGCTAAATCAGAAAATTTGATTTTTCCTAATTGGCTCTGATTTTTTTTTTTTCTTCCAGTTTTGTTGAAAAAAAAAAAGTGCTAATAATACACACGTTTTGACATTGTTATTGATTTGTCTTTTCAAGCGTGTCCATACAGTATTCTTTCATTTTTAACGTGATATAAAGAAACACGACAATCGTGACTCCGGTATGTAAATCATGTTACATGTGAAAATCACGCCAAAAAAATCCTCAAATTACCCAACATTCGCAGTAAACAAAACGTTGTAATGCAAAAACAGGTGATGTCAAAAGTGATGTCAAAATGTATTTTAGTAACGATCAAAGCACATTTTGTCAACTGTTGAAGCACATTTATTACCGATGAATTAATTGATCAAAAATATGGATAGCTCAAAATTGAGAGGGAATTTCAAAGAAATTGATGTCTTTTTTTTTTATTCAGCAGCCCTAAATTACCCAGAAAAAAAAAAAATCTGGCACTTGAAAATTTGTTTTCTATTTTTTTGGGGGGGGGGGGCAGTGTGCTGTTATATTGCGTTTTTAGTATCGGATTGCTTTGGATAGTTGACATGTGATATCGAGTTGTTAGTACACAGCAAATTTCATAGAGTAGAGTACAGTTTACTCTGAAAAGATTAAATTTGGTCCCAGTTTTAACAGAGTAAAATATTCAGAGTAAATTTTACACAGAAAAAAAAAAGAGCGATATATACTCCAAAAAAAAAACCTAGTCAAGTTTTTTTGCTCAGAATTTTTGGTGAATTTTCCAAGGAGAGTTTTGGAGGAAATTTTATTTGCATGATATGAATTTATTTTTAAAAAGTTACCCACGACTCAGTGCCAGTTGAGCCATGCCCCCGCTACTGTGATTTAGTACATTTCCCCCCCCCCCCCCCCCCCCCAAAGAAACACTGCTGCAATTTTTTTTTCCAGTGTAAAATTTACCCTGAATAGTTTGCTCTCAATTTTTACTCCATTTAGACTGGGACCAAATATCGTCTTTTTCGAGTAAAATGCATTCTCGGAAACTTCCTGTCCAAGTGGCGGATTCAATCTGCAAAATCCCCCACTGCAGGCGCTGCTACCAAATCCATTCGGTTCAACACTATCTTTCCCGCCATCTGTTTGTTTGAATTCTCCCTAGATTGTCCACCTTAGCCACATATTACATCCCCCACGACGGTCCCCTGTCCTCCTACAAGGACTTCATCAACATGCTGCCCACCCACGAGCACCCCGACTTGTTTGGCCAGCACCCAAACGCTGACATAGCCAGCCAGATCGCCGAGACCAGGTCCCTGTTTGACACCCTTCTGTCGCTCCAGCCCCAGGTGACCAGCACCAGCGCAGCGGGGGCCGGTCCCAGTCGTGAAGACAAGGTGAGGGCTTCGACCACCGACATCATGGGACAAAAGTGGGCCGAATGTTCTCCGCAAAACGCTTTTCTTTTTTCTTATTTCTGCAACATTTCCTTGCCAGTGTCCAGAAACGCAGTGTCGCAAGTTCTGTGTGGCGGTAAAAGTTGTCCTGAGTGAATTTTGGCTGTCTCAAGCAACGTATTTGTTCTGTCTCCAGGTGTTAGATCTGTTAGCGGACGTGCGCCAGACCATCCCGCCCATCATCGACTACGAGGGCGCCAGCTCGCTCTTCCTGGATCCTTCACCCCTGGATGTGGTTTTGCTGCAAGAGATCCAGAGATACAACGCCCTGCTGATTATGATCAAGTATGAACCGCACGCTCCGGTTTTTCTTTCTTGCCAAGAATTCCCAAACAGATCCAAAATTTTTCTCGGTTAAAAGCACATCTTTTACCCTTTTGAAATGAATGCTAATGGTCTGTTGATCTGTTGCTAGCCTCTCTACCTTATTTTATTTTATTTTTTTTAATCCCACAAATTTGTGTTTTTTTGTTTGTTTTTTTTAAAAGAAAAACTAGCCCGCTATAATATTGTGCTTTATCAAAATATGGAGTCATAACCTAGTCAAATAGAATGTTTACCACCTCGACAATTTATGCAAGATGCTTTAACGCTGCGATCCACTTCATTGTGCTGCTACCTCTGCTGTGCCCACCTTGGCCACTGGGTGGCAGTGCAGTGCTAGTCATGCAGTCACCAAAAAAAAAAAAAGAATACAGTCAAACCTCGGTTTTCGAACGTCTCGGTTCTCGACCAATTCGGTTTTCGACCAAAAATGTCGAGTTTTTTATGCCTCGGATGACGAACAAATTTCAGTTCTCGAACAAACTGAGCGCACTTGAATGCAGCATTTGACTCGTCTCGCCTTTCTTACACAAGGAAGTGACGCTTCCTCGGGTAGACGAGGAAGTGACGCTTCCTCGTGTTGCTTTCCATTGTGAGCAGACGTGTTCAGTCAACATTTTTATTTTAAAAAGAGCGTGGTTTCGGTTTTCGAACAATTTCGGTTTTCAAACAGCCTTATGGAACGGATTATGGACGAAAACCGAGGTTTGACTGTGTTCTTTTAAAATGATCTTTTTATTGTTTTCTACGAGAGCTGACCCCCATTTGTTTTTCATTCCACGTTAGCATTAAACTAGCATGGGCAGTTTTTAAAGGCATTGCAGGTTGCTCGTTTTAAGTATACATCATGTAATTTTCTTTGCTTAATGTTTCGTTTGACAGTACATTTCACCCTCTATCTCAAACGTTTACCTACTTAAAATATATATTTTTTTAAATCACAACAAACAAAAAAACGGTTCGCTTCACCGTACGACGCTGGATGTGTGTTAGGTCGTCCTTAGTGGAGCTGGAGAAGGGAATCAAGGGCTTGGTGGTGATGTCATCCAGCTTGGAGGAGACCTTCAACTGCATGTACGACGCCAGAGTCCCGCCACTTTGGGAGAAGGTGACACACACACACACACACACAGCACATGTGACGTACACAATGACTTCTTCTCGACAATGATGTGTACTTTTTTTTTTTTTTTTTCCTCTTTCCCTCCTATTTCGCTTACTCAACCTCCGCTATTAAAAATGGATCTGGGCCTCACTCAGGTGGAGCACATGAACCAACAAAGCCAGCATCTGTGGATCTAATCGCAGAGTAATAAGCAGCTAAAGCTCTTAAGGCCGGCCCCACTTTCCGAAAAAGACCCTGAGCTTATTGAGCGCCGGCCAAAGGGCTTATTACTCTGTGTGAGTGTGTGTGAGACTGTGTGTGTGTGTGTGTGTGTGTGTGTGCATTCCATTTTATAGGAGCACTGGACAGCTATTAGCTCTGCTGCCTCCAGCTTAGCTTCTCTCTTTTTAACTGACTGCTTGCATGCCAGAAAGCTCTCCAGTTCATTTCTCACCGCCATCTCTTGGTTGTTGTTTTTTTCTCTCTCTCTCTCTCTTTTTCATTTTCCCTCTTTCTCATCTGTGCACTAATCTGGATCACGCAGCGATATGAATGATAGCTTTGACTGTCCTACTTAAGGCGTCCATGTGGTCCTTTTCCTTTTGATTGTTGTTTTAACTCCGAGTAAAGCGAGCAAACAAAGTTGATGAAAAGTGACGCGGTTTCGGTCCACCAGGCCTACCCCTCTCTCAAGCCCCTGGCAGCGTGGACTCGCGATCTCTGCCAGCGCGTTCTTCAGTTTTCACGCTGGGCCGAGCAGGCGCAGCCCCCCACCTTGTTCTGGCTTTCCGGTTTCACCTTCCCCAACGGCTTCCTCACTGCCGTGCTACAGTCAGCGGCCCGGCAAAACAAGGTGTCACTTTATTGTTCTTTTCATGAGGAAAGTTTCACTCGACGTTATTGCACTGTATAAAAACATTGATTAATGACATCATGAAATAGTAAGTAAAGAATTAAACAATTAAGGATTTCATGTTTCCATTCATTTCATTGTGCTGCTCCTCCTGGTATACCCGCCTTGGCCACCGGGAGGCAGTCACCAATGCTCTCAGGGATTCCCTCCGTTGCAATACTATGAGTCTTTTTTTCCCGCAGAGGATAAAGAATATATGCCTGTGAGTTTTGTGATATTGTCTGTCTGGACTTGCTCCGCCCAGACCCGTCCCCAGACCTCAGATTAAGGGGGACGCATGAAATGCATGTAGCACCTAACATTGTTTTCAGTCAGGTTGTGCTGTTGTAGATAAGATTTATGTTATTTTTTTTATGTCTTAGTGATAAACAACTCAATATAAACATTTTCACAACACAAAAATAGCTACGAGGATAAAAAGATATTTTTGCAGCTTTGTGCCTCTAGTGAAGGAATATCTTGGTGGGTGGGCACGGCCCACTACGGCCCACCTGTGGGGACGGCTCTGGCGCCACTGTTTGTATTCAAAGATTCGTTGCTTCAAGTGTTACAATAACATAGCCATGACGCTAGCTGCAACCTAGTTCATAGCATTTTCCTTTATGTGTTAGCATGAAGCTAGCAGGGGCACGCTTAACTCATTCACTCCCAAAGACGTTTTTAAACGTCTTTTCAGACTTGGTCCAGAATTGGCTGGTACTGAATGAGTTAAGCAAAGACGTTGGTTGTTTTCATCTACACACTGGGTAACAAATTTGCCTGCTTTGCAGACACTCCCGGAAGAGTCCGTTTCCCTTGTAGATGAATAAAATATCCCTCCATCTTGGCGTCGATCTATCGTATCTAATAAATTCCGGCGTCGCGCTATTTAGCTCTGCCTTTTGCTACCTGTTGACAACCTCTGCCCACTTTTTGCAGGTCTCAGTTGACACCCTCTCCTGGGACTTTACAGTATCCAGTCTCGACGACAGCCACATCCTGAACCCACCCAAGGTGAATGATTCAAGACATTTTTGGCGTCTTTCAGCCACCATCTTGCCGTCTTCATCAATCGATGCCAAACCGGTTGTCTGTCGAACCTCCAGGATGGCGTTTACGTGCGAGGTTTGTACCTTGAGGGGGCCGCCTGGGATAAAAAGGCCATGTGCCTGGTGGAGGCCGAGCCCATGCAGATGGTGTGTCCCATTCCCTCCATCAACTTCAAGGCAGTGGAGAACCGCAAGAAGATGGCCAAGAGTGAGGGCGGGTTTTTTGTTCCGACTTGTCGCTTGCTTCCTTTTGCAAGCGCCTGAATTGTGTCACCTCTCTGCTTTGTAGACATGTACCTCTGTCCTTGCTACTACTTCCCCGTGCGATCGGGCGGCGCGGGCAGAGCTTCCTTTGTCATCGCCGTGGAGCTGAAATCCGGCAACGTCAATCCGGATCACTGGATCAAAAGGGGGGCGGCGCTCCTCATGAGCCTGGACAGCTGACGTGTTCGCATACTCTGGACGCATCCAATTTATTTTCCGATTGGTTTGTGTTCCCCCCCCCCCCCCCTCCATAAATACCTTTCCCTGTCTCAAAGAAAAAAAACAGCAGTGGTTAATCAAGGTGAGGGAGGTCGAGTTTCATGCAAATTCCATCCAAGCTGTGAGGGAAGGAAAAAAAAACAATTTTTCAAACAAATGAATTTTAATGAAGCCTCTCAGGCAAGACGCAATCTTTCAGGCCCGCTGGTCAAGGAGGCAGAGGAGAAAGTGAGTCGGAAGAGGACTGGAGCCACAATGAGCTGGAGGGTGGGGGGGGTGGGGGGATCTGGGGTGATTTCAAGGTCATATTCAGACTTAAGGATTGTCCCCTGAAAGCCCAAACATACTTTCTTTGGCTTTAAGAGGCTCTTTATCAGATCCGGCTCATTCTGTGCAGAGACACTGGTGGTCTCCTTGTGGGTGGGAGATTCAAATTCAAATTAGCTCCTTCTCGTCATTTTCTGTTCCGCTTGTCCTCATTAGGGTCGCTTGGCGAGCTGGAGCCTACGCCGGCCAGCGATGGGCGAGAGGCGGGGTACACCCCCGGACCCCGTCGCCAGCCAGTCGCACCTCCAGTGTAACGTTTTACACCTCCAGACAAGTTGGGAGTCCTCTAAGATGTTTTGGGAATGTGGGACAAAGCCAGAGCCTGCATTCGAACCCGTAATTGCAGAATTGTGAGGCTAATGTGCTAACCGCTCTTCTTCTTTTGGCATCGCTCAAACTTTTTACACCACGTCAGAAAAATACTTGGCTCTCCAAGTACCGCCATAATGACCGGCAGTCAAATACTGTAATGTTGCTTCAAAACAAGGCTGCGGTTTTTATTCCGAAAAAGTTTCCCCATTATTTTAAGCCACAGTCAGGCTAGTTTGAACCACTGCGCTCAAAGGAACCCAGGAATGTCGGCAAAAAAATTGTTACTTATGTTATCTTTTTGTACTTCAAATCAGCAGTAAAAATACTCCCGCAAAATGACACAGTCGTGATTTTCGGTTTGTTTTGTCACGGTATTCGGCGGCCTGACGACGTTGATGAAGGCGTGCGAATGTCACATAACCAAAGTCAGAAAATAGCTCATGACCTCAGCCCTGAGCAACTATGATGTCATTTTCAGCCGACAGCGAGTGGCAAAATGTCCACCCCCTTAAGATGGATAAAAGACGGTGGATTTTGCTGCGCCACTCATATTCCACAAATGCAATTTTCATCAGAATGTCGTTTTTAGAATAGTGGGAGGGGCAAAGGAAATATTAACGTCAAGACAATTTTGGACTTGACTTGCCCTTCAAGCAAAAAAAAAAAAAAAACTTCAAGGGGTTGAAGTGGGCATAAGTCGGCATGTCCACATACATTTTGGTGACGATTGATCACAGTTTCGGTAGATTATAATCGATATACATACAGCGGTTTTGAATGGACAAATTGCGTCCATATTTGCAGAGCAGAAAACGGCATCTCGGCAGTACTCAGTTGTGCTTATACAGTGAAACTCCTCTACAACGAAACCTTCATGGGCGAAAATACCCCCTAATGTGAAAAAATCTTCATGCATTAACACTATTCCCACTCTCCTGCCCCCCATACAACGAAAAAAAAAAAACCCTGTTGCGTTATACGAAATATTTTTCTCTGCTCTTGCCTCGCGACGAGATGCACTACAACGAAGTTTAATCCAACTGCGACCTCTAACTGCTTCGTTCGGAAACGGCAACAGCAACCACCACACTGGTTTACACAGCTGCGAGTTTCCTGAACGCAACATACTAACATACTAACATAGCTGCTCTGCCATTGGCTTACCGGGCATCATCCTGACCTCCGATTAGCCAAGAATGACCTCACTATCTATGTGTGTTGATACTGTAGCTAGATCCGTGGAAGATAGAGTGGAATGCATCTGATTCGCTGCTCAGAGTAAATCGCTTGTGGCTCGACGGACAGTCAAATAAACGAACGTTTCCTGGATTGCTTTACAGTAATAATATAATAATGATTTTTCCAAAACAAATAGATAACGTTCAAAATGCAAGGGAGTTCCATTTTGATCAAAAAATATATACAAATAGTTTTTGAGTGAAAAATCGGTCATCCTAGCCAGATGGTCCCTTTAAATACAGGAAATAGGGGGGACATTTTGAATTATTCGATCGAGTATTGCATGTTAAAGTGAAATAAAGATTCGATTTGCAAATGTACTGGTGTCAAACGTTAAATAACACAGAACTGCACTGTAGCTGACATAAAAAAGTACTGTAAAAGTAAAGAATACATATATCGAGTTGTAAATGAAGTGAATAAATACTTACAATTCCGTCGGTGTCCGCTGGTTCAGACAAAAGTGTTGGGACACCGAGCGGCGAGGATCGTGCAAAACCTCTCGCTAACATTCACCTGATCGATTAATGAATTGATTAACGCTGGAGACACCTCCCAATACCACGGGTATATATATATTATTATACTGTAAAACGCCGTTGACGTAAATCAAGTTTAAGGGTGCCTGCTGATTTCAGACTATTTGGGGAAAATCAGATTAGCGCATGGAGCATTTTCCAACGTTTCATTCCTGAAGTGGAGACCAAAGAGAAAGCGGTCCACTTCGGCGGCAAGTTTTTTTTTTTATTCTTTTTTTTTTTTTTAGTTCTTAGAGTATGTGACTGTGGAGGCGGGGCGGTTAATGTCCGAGGCAGTTGCACCGAAAATAAACCTGCATGAGGGAAGAGAGAAAGGAGAGGAAGGGAGGAGGACGAGGAGGAAAAGGGAGGGAAAGGGCCCTTCAGCGGGGACACAAGAAAAAAAATGGAGCTTCTGCGTGTCACTGGAAAAATAAATCTGCGCAATTTCTTTCTTTTTTTTTTTTTTTTTTTTACCGACTGCCTGCGTGGATCTTCCTGTGAGGAAATGTTCCCGAGCGGATTCTATCGCAGGTTCCGTCAAACACGTCCGCCCGGGGTTCTCTTCGAGCCGCCGATTTTTCCAGCAGATGGTGCCTCGCATCAAGAGGAGGAGAAGAAGCGAGCAGCGGATCATGCCTTGCCCATGGGCCGACACCTTCCCTGCCTGCGCATGTTTGCACCTAGACGCGTCATGGATGTGCATATCGCCACTTGTTCTGCGTCATCCGCGGCCTGGAGGGGAGATGCGCATTCTCCGTTAAAACTACCAGGTGAGAAAAATCTCGCAGAAGGCAACCTTTTTTTTTGTTGTTGTTGCTGCAGCTCTTATAACACGCCGTGACATTGTTACGGGTCCTTTTTGGACATCAACTCCCGAGCAGCGTGTGAATGAACGTGTGCGTAGGCTAGGATCCACTTCGCAGCCATGTTTAAGTTTGACGCACTCGATGCTGCCGATGCCACACAGTTTACGGGAAGGTGAGATGTCGCAATCGACGTTCTCATAAATCAGTGCGCAGAGTCGTGCCCACGCTGCTAAAGTGGCGCACCGGTGGGCAATTTCTGCGCGATTGGATCGTGGCTTTTTTGGGGTTTGGGGGGGGGGGGGGGGCTCGTAGTATTTTTTTTTCTCCTCACGAAATGTCATGTGGTGAAGTTGTGGCGGGTTCTCTGTGCGATTTCCAGGAAGAGCGTTTGAATGTTCTTCCTCGGGAATGGATGCAGTTGCTTGTCTCCTCCCCTCTGCGCGCCGATCCTGCTGCATTTCGCCTTTGGCGCCACTGGAGGGCGCCACAGAACTGCAGGAAACTGTGGTGAGCTGACTTGACTTGACGGGGACGAAATGCATTGAACTCCGAATGACATACAAAAACCATTAGATCCAATCGGGTGGACAGCAATGTTAGGGACACATGCAAAATGTTCAATATTCAACTCAACAAAAGTGGAATACAAAAAAAACCCCAATGTCTCATTTAACCACACACTCAGCCAGTGTGTAGGACGTACCACTCGAGGGGATCACATTGACCCATGTTTGTTCAGAAACGAACACACGGCAGGGTAAAGAAATTCTCTGCATTTCTAGCAGCATATTATATTCAATAAAATAAAAAAAATAATATATATATATATAAATATATAAAATATATATAATAAATATATATATTTAAAATAAATATATATATTTAAAATAAATATATAATAAACATATATAATAAATATATATAATATTTAAAATAAATATATAATAAATATATATAATAAATAAATAATATTTAAAATAAATATATAATAAATACATATAATATTTAAAATGAATAAATAATAAATATATAATATAAATAGATAATAAATCAAATATTCAATTACACAGAAAATCTCTTTTTTTTAATATAAACATTAATTTATTAAAGCTCAGCTGTACCTAATGTTCTGGCGCGTGTGAACTGCATTCCAACACATTGGTCACTAGATGGCGACACATTCAGACTGGCTCAAATTTATGTTGCCAATGTTATTAGGTCAACTGTTAATTCAATTCAATAATCCAAATCGATGTATTTTCAGGATTTCGCCGCTGCCGACTCCAGCCGTGAATGACAAGTCTGATGGATGTTGGTGAGTTGGCCTCCTATTTTGATATGAGACACGGCATATTCATATTGCGGGGTTCTGCGTTGCGGCGCACAAAGGGGAAGGTTGTGCTGAAGAGCAAAACGATTCAATAATGAAAGCTTTTGTCGTCTTAATGATTTCGTGAGTAGTTTGAGCGAGGAGCAGCTGAGTCAGGTTGGAGGGCGTGTGTGTGTGTGTGTGTGTATGGGAGGGGGGGGGGGAATGGCAGGAAGCCGTGGGTGAGGGAACAGGATGAAGTGGGGGTGTGTGCGCCTCCTCTCCTTCATCCTCATCCTGCTCCTGTCATCCTCCGCATAAGGAGAGGAGGCGTGGCTTACATCATCCGCCACCCCCCGGGTGCTTTGTGAACGCGGTCCTGTTCACTCGCAAAGAACATGAAAATACAGACCTGGAAGAGGGTTTGAATGAAGCTCCCCCGCCTGGAGGCTTGTGTAACGTTGCCGACAGCAGATGGGCAACGGGTTTGTGTGTGTGTTTTGTCAAAGAATAGTCTGTTTATACCATACCTATTCAAATTGTTGTCCGACTTTCAACGTGTCGCCATTTTGGTGCCTTACAATCGTCTTGACAAGTTGGAATTCGCCCCAGAGTCTTTCTCTTCTACGCAAAAGCCGTGCTGATCTCAAATCCAAAGCGATGCAACACCGCCATCGACGGAGGTTTCTCATGATTCTCTACACACCTGAATGTTACATACAAGCTGAGCCAGAATTGTACTTGAAGGCATATTTGGAAGAGTTTGTCGCGCAAGAAGTCCAAAAGCTTGGCCAAAAGAACAAAACGAATCAGTGCGGCTCAAATTTCCAGCTCGGCTCCTCATTCGTTGGCTTTCTGCCTCCTCAGATTTCACTCCCCCAGCAAGCTTCACCCCTCTTTTGACCTGTGTGTTACCCTCCGTCTACCCCCCCCCTTCATCACGCTGCCTCTCCCCCAGGCAAGAGTGCTTTTTGTGCTTACCCCCCACCCCACCCCCACCCCCACCACCACCTTTGTGTGAAGAGGCCGGTGAAGGGAGAAGAGCAGTGTGAGGAGGTAGAGCCAAAACGAGATGGATCCTTTTTCTTCGGGATTTGCATGTTGAGCTTTAGCTTCGCTCGCCTCTTTCTTCATGTACGCGATGCCTGGGGAGATTATGTCATTTGTTGGTAGACTTGAAACAGTCCCAAAACAAACAGATTTGGACTCAAAGTTCTTGCTTGCGTTGAGTGTTTTGACAGGGTTCCATAACTTGTATGAATCTAAGGTACATATCACTGCCTCGACCATTGCTTTGCAGGAGTTGTGCTGCATTGCATTGCCTCAAGACTGAAAGTCTAATCAAAAATTGTTTTTTTTATTTATTTATTTTTAGATAATACAATCAAACCTCGGTTTTTGAACGTCTCGGTTCTCGTCCAATTCGGTTTTTGACCAAAAATGTCGATTATTTTTTTTTTATGCCTCGGATGACGAACAAATTTCGGTTCTCGAACAAACTGGGCGCACTTGAATGCACCATTTGACTCCTCTCGCCTTCCTTACACGAGGAAGGGACGCTTCCTCGGGTAGACGAGGAAGTGACGCTTCCACGTGTTGCTTTCCATTGTGAGCAGAAGTGTTCAATAAAGATTTCTTTTTTTAAAAGAGCGTGGTTTCGGTTTTCGAACAATTTCGGTTTTCGAACAGCCTTCTGGAACGGATTATGGACGAAAACCGAGGTTTGACTGTACTACCAAGTAGATTTTAAACAGCTCGGATCGGCAGATATTTTGCCTTTGATGTCAAATCAGTTATGATATCCAAATTTGCCGAATGACCGATGACGTCATTGATCGGATTTGCAAAATAAGACATTACACAATTTCGTACACTCCAGGGACGTTCTGTGCGGCCATTGTTAATAATCCGCAGTTCCTCAACCTATACAGTTTAACTGTGCGATCGGCTCCAAAATCCTGGTCGCGTAAAAAAACGAAATACCTTGTGAAAATAGTTACGTTAAGAAACTTTTAACGAAGCTTGTTTGGTTCAAAACAGATAAAAGCAATGTTTTGGTGCAGACGAATTGAGTGCTATTGCACTGCTTAGTCAGCCCGTGGATTTATTTTTCCGTCGTTCGTGGTTCTAAGACCTTTGAGAAAGGTGACAGCTATCAGGCTTTTCTGTGAACAGCTGGTGCTTGCGCTGTGTTCATACCGTTTGACATCGTAGGAACATTTCGGAAAATGCGAGGATTACGCCTGACAGCGACAATCGTTGACATCACGAAAAAAAAATCACGTCGTACACCAACAAACAAAAATATCCCACAATGTGACCACGTTTATGTCCCTCCTGCCATCGAGTGGAAAAAAAGCATTCAACTGTTCTACCTGACATCATACATCGCTGGCAAAGATAGATGAACAACGAACGATTAAATAATAGTTTGGACCACTTCAATTAAATTCGGCTTATTTCCCCCGCCACGCCCGATGAGATCTCTCTGCACACTTGATGGGTAGCATTTGGCGGTGCAGGTGTACCTAATGTTGTGGCCAGCTAGCGCCACAGTGATGTGCCAACGTTGATACACTCATCTCCGAATGGGAGCATGCATTATGGATTTGCCCTCCGCCAAGCCCTTCACATGCATTTTTAAAAAAATCTGTGGAGAACTGCGTGTGCGTGACATCGACTCGCACGCGCCATTGGAGAGCATATTCCTGGAAAGCCAGCTGCCACCCCTGTCTGTTATCACAGCTAACGCCATTAGCCGTACACACACACACACAGACACACACACACGCGCAGGTCTCCTACTGATGTTGAAACCGAGCCACATGATTAAATTTGCAGCTTCAACTGTCACAGAGAGGCATTGTGGGTAAACGGTCGGTCCACAAGCGTCGCCAAAATGTCAGCTTGCGCGCCACTGCTATCTCCTGTGAGGTGCTGACCTTTAGCCGCCGCCACGCTAATGCTTGATCACTTAGATAAACACAGGCTTGCGTACAAGCACGCCCCGTTATTTTCCATCCCCATTGGCTTCGTGGATGCAGACTGTAATTAGGCCCCCGGGTAATTAGCTAGCTAATTGCTGCTGGTTTGGTATACTTACACGGCTTATCACCAAATCCAAAGGGGAAGCGTTGCTGTTGTTATTAATTATCCGTTCTTGGTATATTGACATGCAAACATGTACAAGCAACGCCCTCTCTGACACTCTGATAGTCAAGGCTTGAAATAAGCGGTTTCACGTTACCCTTTGCGAGGCGAAATTAGCATTTTGAGCCTTATTAAAATACATTGACTCCGAAAAACTGAGAATCAACCGCCGAGACGTCCCCAAAAAGCTTCGCTGGGCTCCCGTCACCTACCTCTAGTAGCCGGAGGTTGAGGGAAGATCTGTGCTACTTACGCCGCAGTAGCTAGCTAGCAACGAGTTTTGGCTTCCTCCTAGTGCACTTAAACACGTTGCTGTGTCACTCACGAGTCAGTAGTCCTCGCCTCCGTGGCGGCGAAGAAGCTACACTTCCAATAAGTTTCATTCTCACTTAAGGATGATGACAAAAGACTGAGAAACCATGCTAATTGCTAAGCTAACTTGAGATTGACATGGCTAGCGCGTTTCACACCAGATTCAAGCGCATGGGTGATTGAGTCCAGTTTTCACAGATGTTTGGCTGGTACAGTGTTCAAGAAAATACAGTTTGCTGCTCTACATAATGTGTTTTAAGAAATACAGTACAAATTGTTGCTTCTTTAAAAAAAGAAAACTACAGTCAAACCTTGGTTTTCGTCTATAACGCGTTCCAGAAGGCTGTTCGAAAACCGAATGGTTCGAAAACCGAAACCACGCTCTTTTTAAAATAAAAATATTTACTGAACACGTCTGCTCGCAACACGAGGAAGCGTCACTTCCTCGTCATTGTAAAGTGTCCTTGGGTGTTTTGAAAGGCGCTTATAAATAAAATGTATTATTATTATTATTACCCAAGGAAGCGTCACTTCCTCGTGTAAGGAAGGCGAGAGGAGTCAAATGGTGCATTCAAGTGCGCTCAGGTTGGTTGAGAACCGATTTTCGGTCGTCATCCGAGGCATTAAAACTCGAAATTTTTGGTCGAAAACCGAATTGGTCGAGAACCGAGATATTCAAAAACCAAGGTTTGGCTGTAATTGTTAATTAGTTGTCATATTTTATAGTTTGATAAAACTTTGGCTTTAGCGCTCTGGGATTAACAGCATTAGAAAGTTGCTCCTCAAATGAAGTCGATTCGCAAAACTGCTCCGCAAAGAAAAAAAAAATGTTTTGAGTCTTGCTATGTGCTGTTGAAAGCAGCCGTTTTTTTAAACGGCTAGCAAGATGTGATTGTAGCCTTGCTTCACTATTAGTAAACCAGTATGTTTTTTAAAAAAATGTGGATATTCCACTAAAGTTTCAGCAAAGCTCCTGAATCCCACGACAACAGGTCAACACGAGGCTGCATGGGTGCGCCGTTTTGCAAACACAAAGACTTAAATTGTCAAATTTGTCCAGGTACTTGGATCAATTTTGGAGCGCGCCACATTCATGGCCAAGTGCAGGCTTGTGTTGCCATGCCGACGTAACCCAAAATGCAGAGTTGCATGGTGGCCGCCGATTGGCTGCGGCCCCATGCATGGGATTGTGATGCATGCTGTCATTGGGCCAATAGGATACGGGCTGAGCTCGGGCTGTTGCTAAGGGGAGGAGCTTGGAACGCGGTCAGCTGGGTTTACACTCTCTCTCTCTCAATCGTTTTTAAAGAGCGCTCACACGCTCGCTTATGCTGCTTTGCCCTCATTGACTCCTACTCCCCCCCCCCCCCCCCCTTGATGTCTTCTCCATCGCTCCCCCGACGCCATTTTTATTATTTTTTTTTTACACTTCAACACGTGTGAAAGGGGAAAGAGCACATGCTGGAAAAACTCACTGAATATTTAATGCGCTGTTGCGCTCCCTCTCTACAAGCTGCGCTGTGTGTTTGTGGATGCGTGTGTTTTCTTTGTTTGGATCTCGTGTGTGTGTGTGTGTGTGAATGAATGTTGGAGCACCCGCAACACCAGCCCCTCCACCCTTTTCGATACCCCGCAGCCAGGCCCGTAACCTCCCTGTTGACTTCACACCTCCATGTGTAGTACCCCCGCTGAACCCCGCCTTTAAACTTTTGTGACATCATAAACGCAACCCTCCAGAGCTGCAATCAGTGTCGGCGCAGTGTAATTATTTATATGAATAGCACTTTGGGCTAACGGCGTTCATAATTTTATGGTATACACAGAGAGGAGTTACAGCCGCCAGGCAAAGCGGAGAAAGAATTGTGTTTTTTTTGGGGGGGGCCAGAGCAATCGCGATCTGATTGGTCACTTGTTGCTGGTGCTTGGAAGGCTTCTCATGCTGACTATTTTGCAAGTGAGGTGTGGGGCAACTCTGTACTCACTTGTGGGGATAAAGCGTGACATTGTTTCAGTTTTCCTGATTTTTGGGGCGGGGCTACAATGGTGCCGCACTTTGTAGTTTGGCACGAGTCCCCCCTTCCCCGTAGTATGAAAACGCGAGTGCCTGCATTTGCATGGCACAGTTGCGACATGCGGTCAGCTGGCTTGCTCTGCCTGCACCCAGAAAATGCATCTGCCCTTCAGACTTCCTGATGACGTGGCTTATTTAGAGTGCCTCATTGTGGACCGCGGGTTCCTGCATGTCATTCGGAGAAAGGCAGAAGAACGGCAATGGAGGATTTAAATACATAATAAAAATAAAAATCTGCTTCAACATCGGCTTCAGGCTGCCGTGGATGCTTTTTAGAGTGCCCCGTTGTGGTGTGAAAAAGCCCCATGATGACTTAGCTTTCAACCAATATATTTTCTTGGCTCAAACATGTCGTTATGTAGATTATTACCGTATTGGCCCGAATATAAGACGGCCCTGATTATAAGACGACCCCCTCTTTTTCAAGACTCAAGTTTGAAAAAAATGACTTTTTGAACACCAAATTATTTTTTATATAGAAAATAATTACAGTACATCTGAAACAAATGATTCTTTATATATTTGAATATATTTGGGAGAAAAAGCATGGTATTTTGCCTCATTCAAATCTTAATATCTGAACATTTAAATATGTAAACTAAAGTGCTATAACATTCGTAAATGAATATCTTCTGGTTTTTGAAATGCAAATTACATCATAACTCCTCAGCTGCCGGTTAACCTGGCCGATCTTTCGACCCACTTTTCTCCAGATTGTCGCTACGTTTCTCCATTTTCTGTTTTCTCTTCTATTATTTTCTTCTCTTTTCTTTCTTACCGCTATTTTTTATTTTTCTTCTTCGTGCTACCGCTATTTTTATTTTTATTCTTCGTGACAGGGGTTCACTTTGGCCCTGGGGAGTCAAGTTCAGCATTCGCTTCAATGATATCTGGCGCCATCTAGCGTCGTGAACGGGTATAACGTCTCGACCCCGAATATAAGACGACCCCCACTTTTTCAGTCTTATTTCAATGCAAAAAACACCGTCTTATATTCGGGCCAATACGGTATATTTGCATACTGCAGAAAGTCTGTCGCTTCTTTTAAGTGGCCAGTGGGTGTGCTTTTTCAAAGGTGTGTTAGATGGTTGTTTTCACAATACTTGAGTGGCGAGCAGCCTGCCATGCATCCAGCGCGCCACCATCCCAGCAGGAATGTCATACGTCACTCCCAACAAAGCATCTGGCTCTCTCAACACATTTTCCCATTTCCTCCCAGCACACTTCCTGTTTCCTGGCTCTCATCCTCTCTTTGTTCAGCTCTCTCTCAGCCACATTTCTTCTCTCCTTCCGCTGTCATCACTCGCCTCTTTTTCCGCCTCCCCGCCTTTTTGTGCGTGGAATGGATCCGCCGCGCCGAGGGGGCTTTAAGTGCGCCTTCCTGCTCGCGAATCAAAGTCCACACGCAGCAACACTCACGCATCATTCATTCTTTAATAATCCTCCACATGAGCTATCCGGCGAACAGGCTGTGATGTTTGAGAGGGGATGCGTTCTCCTCACGCATTGTGTGCGTGCGTGCGTGCGTGCGTGTGTGTCTGAGGTACCGCAGCAAGTTTCACTCCCAGTTGGAAATGACCAAAATAGTCACGAATGAGCACATGGCGACGTCTATTACATGTGGGTGGGAATGCATGTGCATGTCCTCCTCCAACAATGGAAAATGTTGTTCACGCACACACAGAGGAAGTTTCCAAGTGTGCAGCTGGCAGCGTGTTGGCGCGTGTAAAAAAATAGAAAAATGGCACATTTTGGCTGTCATCTTAGAAATGGAAGAAGCGGCAGCTTCCTTGTGAGGATTCGCTTCATGCCTCGAAGGGTTCACTTGTTCGACGCTCGCCGTCTCGGCAATTTGTCGCGCTACATCCTTTGTGTGACGACACTCGGTGAATTTCAACGGCGAGTTGTGTTCTTTTCGAATGTGAGAGGTCTAAACTTGTCCGATTTCCAACATGTTGGCATTTCTCTCCCCTGATTGTCGAAGTGACAAGCCGAGATCGCACCCAATTCTTTATCTTCTACGCAAAAGCTTTACTGGTCTCGAATCTAATGCAACACCGCCATCTACAGGAAGCTGTTCATCTTTGCAGTGTCTTACAAAGTTGAATTTGATTGGCGGTACAGTCAAACTCCTCTACAACGAAACCTACATGGGCGAAAATACCCCCTCGTGTGAAAAAAATCTTCATGCATTAACACCATTCCCACTCTCCTGCCCCCCAGAGGGTAAAAGTGATCAAAATGTAAGACGGAGGAAGCAAAATAAAAGACATTATCCAAGAAATTGATGTAAGTGAACAACTTTCTACACTGACTATATGAAGTGTCAAATAAGTGTGTGCTCATACTTATGCACGACTGGAATAACATTTGCTACAGTGAAAAACCCCCTCTTGTGAAACATTTCTTGCTGCAAACATGATTTCGTTGTAGAGGAGTTTCACTGTACTGTATGACTTATTGCTAGCCCATCGTAAAACAGGCTGGACCTTTTGACTTCTATTGCCGTCAATGGCAGTGAGTGAGCTAATTCATAATCCACAAACGCAGTGTTCATCAGAATACCGCGTTTTGACTTTTTGACCCCTTCAATAGAAAGAAACATAACAAAAATCATCCGTTAGCGCTCAATAATCTTCAATAATGACTGATTGGAAATACTTATAGCGTTGAACTTTTAGCCCAGCCTTACTCAGCACATCATGTTTAACCCTCATGCAGTATTTGTAAGCGGCTGCATGAAGGGTATTACGTCCCAAAAATGTCCCTCTTCCAATGTGCAACAACTTTTTTCACTTTTAATTTTTTTTCACTTTCAACCGCTCAAAATGTTCAGTGGGAATTGGCCAAGACATAGATATACATCCTATGCAAAATTTCAGCTTCGTGGAGTTATTTTTCACTGTTTTGTCTGTGGTGTCCATTTGTCCAACAGTCCAAAATCGTCCAAAGTGTCCGAAATGTCCAATTTTGGGATAATTACTGCATGGGGGTTAAAAATGCATTTATTTCAACATCATATTGACCAATTTGATACGACTTTTTCATCGTTGACATATTAAAGATTAACGACTATATGTTAAAATAAATTGACCTCCATTTTCCGACCGTAGTTTTGAGAACGGCTAGTCCAGCGCCTCCATTGTCTCATCTCTCTCTCTTGAACCTCTCAACTAGTGACCTCATCGATAAAAGGCTATTTTGTGGGGGAGGGTCCGGGTCAGGCGTGCGCCTGACCCCGATGAGGCCCCCCTGGCATAGTTTTGATTAAGTGTGGTTGGGGGGCTCATTGCGGGGGAGGGGGGGGGGGCCGATGTGTCGCTCTCTCCTGTCGTTGTGCGGTCGGTCAGGTGAAGGGATGCTCAGTACGAGGAAGACCAGGCTGGAGCCAGACGTAAACTGAAACCTGTGCGGAGAGGAAAGGCTTGGCGGAAACGTGAGCCGAAGTGATCCAACACGGAGGTCATTCTCATACACACACACACACACACACACACACACACACACACGCACACACGCGCATAATGTCCACCTTACATGCGTGTGTTGTGCAGTGGCAATGATGCAACACCACAGCATCGTCGCCATGGAGACTGATGGCTGATTTGAAAATGGACTTTGGTCATCCTTGTATCGTCCGACTGTCGAACATCATCGGTTGTCTAGTTCGGGAAAGTGGCACAAATGGATCATAAAACAGTGTTTAGAGAGTCGCAACCTTGGCCCGGCGTCAAGGTGATCAAGGCAGCTCGCTTTCTCCTCGCCCGGCCTGATGTTGACTCGGGACCGCCCCTTGCAGCCGCTCGCGCCCGCGACTCTCGGGGCCTTTCCCCGGGGGCAGCGCGGCGGTGCGGCGTGCCGCCTGGCGTCGAGCCAGGACAGACGGCCGCTCGCCTCTGCCAGCCAGCCTACCTCCCTCCCCCCGGGAGCGCAGACAAAGCTGGGACCGGGCCAGACACTTCACTCTGTCATTTTATCGCCTGCCTCTTTTTTTTTTTTTTTAAATCTTTCTTCCTCTGTGGCTGTTGCTTGGTCTCTTTTATCGGCAGCATCAGATTTCTTGATCCACCTTAAGCTGTCTGCCCTTTATTTACTGATTTATAAGGGATATTCTATCCCATTTTTTTCCAGGCTGATTCGCTCTTTGGGTACTCACCGATACAGAGTACCGATACCTCTCATACTTAACATTTCCTTTAACACAAGGACGGGAAAACTGTGAACAAAGACCATTTTTTCTGACAACAATTGATGATTCGCCGATGTGTGCCTTAATTATCGGTGGCTGGTATCGACAGCCTTCGTGACCACCCGATATCTTAAAATAAGGCCGATAATAGAACTCACCCATCCATACTTACTTAATGAACCTTTATTTATCCAGGTAAGACGTACTCTCCCATCGACCAAAAGCAGTGCAGATTTTGGTACAGTATAACAAAGACGTTAATAAAAGTCTCGTGTTGTAATTTAAGGCCCAACTGATTGATGGGGCAACCTATTTTGACCATTCTTTTCAACATCATCTTTATTGGCCAGAATTTTCCCGATTAATCGGTTATTGACATTTGTTTTCTGCCAAATACAGTCAAACCTCGGTTTTTATAACGTCTCTGTTCTCGACCAATTCGGTTTTCGACCAAAAATTTTGAGTTTTTTATGCCTCGGATGACAAACAAATTTCGGTTCTCGAACAAACTGAGTGCACTCGAATGCACCATTTGACTCCTCTCACCTTCCTTGCACGAGGAAGTGACGCTTCGTCGGGGAGACGAGGAAGTGACGCTTGCTCGTGTTGCTTTCCATTGTGAGCAGACGTGTTCAGTAAACATTTTTATTTTAAAAAGAGCGTGGTTTCGGTTTTCGAACAATTTCGGTTTTCCAACAGCCTTCTGGAATGGATTATGGACGAAAACCGAGGTTTGACTATTTCAAATTGGTCTTAAATTATTATTTTTTTAAATCCATATTGCTTGGCACCTTTACATGCAGCTCAGTAAATTTCTAAGATTGTCTCCAACAAATGCGTAGACATTTTACATTCACACTCGTTGCAGCGTGTGTGTTCCACGTGTCCGCCATCGTCTCGCAATGTGTGGCCCCGCCCACCCGCCACATCAAAACCGCCCGTCGATCCCGTAAAGGCGAGCGCACCGCCATCGTGTGCGTGTGTCCGAGCCACCCGCAGCGCCAGCGTCATCGACCTCATTTGTTGACCACCCACGCCCTTTTACGGTAGATATAAAAAGTCTACACACCCCTGTCCAAATGCCTTTTTTTTTTGTGTGATATTAAAAATGAGACAAAGAAATATAATTTCAAAGCGTTTTTGCGCCTTTTTGACCTATAACGCACAACCCAAATAATAATTAAAAAAAAAATGAGGTTGCACAATTGTGCCCAATTACAATCAAACTCATGTTAAGTACCTCCAAGTAATGCCAAATACATATCCGCTGTTCTCGTAGGCTTTTCGTGACTTTTTTTTTTTTCTCGAGGAAGCCTGAAGGTTTTGTGCTTCCACTCACAATTTAGGACTGTTCATAAATGTCTTCACCTTGACTAAGGCCCCAGTTGCATCTGAAAAAAACCCTCAAAGCAACATGCTTTGCTGTAGGTAAAGCCCAAAAGAAGTCATTCAATGCGATGACTATCAATTGCAAGTGCAATTATCTGGTCCTTGAAAATGCCACATTTTAATCAACTACTTTTCCTTGACACGAACCGAGCAGATAAGAGTGGGTTCGATTATTTGCCTTATCTTTTTCTTCGTCCCACTCTCTCTCAAGGGCATGCTGACCTGTGTGTGTGTGTATGTGTGTGTGTGAGGAAGCTTGGCGTCAGGATGTCTAATCTGACTGGTCGCCACTTTATCTGCAGGCCGCTCCGCCAGATCAGAGAGCGGGAGTGGGGGAGTCGGCTAAGGGGGTGTCAAAATGAGGAGTGAGGAGGAGGAGGATGCCGTGATGAAGGGCGCTAGGGTCCCGGCCCCCCCCCCCCCCTCCCCTCTCTCCTCACACCACCTAAAAAGCGTTTGATGTTAAAGTTTGCACGTGGCCAACACGGGAGGGAACTTCAAACGCTGTGTGGAATTGGAAAGCGGCTTGCCGTTCACCTCGCTTGCCCCTCTTCTCATTTCTCACACGCACGCACACACACTTGAGGATTTCCACAGTCGCACGTGGTGCTGAATTCGTCCAGCATACCCGCAGTGGCTTTCCAGCCATGTTTTCTTCTGTTGCTACGGCGCCCGTTTGTGTGTGTGTGTGTGTGTGTGTGTGTCACGTGCATGTGTGGCAGACACAGCACAGCTGCATGTGGTTTGTGTTTGTGGGTCTGACAGCGACTCACTCCCCCACACACATGCGCGCGCGTGCGCACGCACACACACATACACACACATGCACAATGCCATATTCATCGACTCATGTGTGTGTGTGTGTGTGTAAGAGGAGCCAGATGTGCGCGTTTGTGTCGGACTTTTTGTTGTTCTTTTGTAGTTGCATGCAGGCTCTTTGGGTTCCATGTGCGCATTTGTGTGCGTTTGGGCGATTTCTTCAGTGCTGATTCGGCTGCTTTTATTGGACTGGAGTGCGTCACACATTGCATCACTTCATGCAGGGGCTGAATAATTCCTGAAATTCACATCGACATTGCAATGTGGTGGAATGCGATTTTGGGAGGAAACCCCCCCAGATTTTTCCTTCATGTGCTGTACTGCTGTATGCAGTTGTGGTTGTTTGAGAGTCCGCTTATTACATTGTAATAGTGGAGGGGGGGTGGTTTTGAAAATGGTTCAGCCCTCGTTTCCTAGGGACAGAGTGTTGTTGGAGGCTTCTGTTTCTGATGGTTCCATAGAGGAACAGCAAGAGCCCGCTGAGGTCAAAGTTCAGGGCCAGACGTGCAAAGGCCCCTTTGCACGTGCCTCCAGCAGGTGTCCTAGCAACTGGCCCGGGAAACTCCCACACTTGTGCATCTTTGAATCTTTTCATGCGCCTCCCTAACTTGTGGCATCTCTGTTATTTACGGCCGCCGTCGACCGGCCGCGGTTCGCATCCCCGGCCTTTTGTGCGCCCTCTCTTGAGCCAACATTATTCCAAAAGCCGGGACACTTGTAAGGACACGGCCGCCGCCCTCATTAGGCGCCCTATAACTCATAATGATGGCATCATAAAAGCAAGTGAGCTGAGGACTTATTAGGAGCCGTAAATCACAGGCCGCCCTTGCCAGCCTTTAAAAAAATAAAAAAAAAAAAAAAACGCCTGTGGTGTTTAATCCGCTTTGTCAGCAAAATCTTTTTTTTTTTCCCCTCTCACTGGTGTGTTCCATGTGCAGACTGTCATAGTCTCCTCCCTGAGCGGAGCAAGATGTCACGATGAAGGCGGCAAACAAAGGAGAGAGCTAGAGCGATGGGGGGGGGGGGGGGCATAAAGGCACAGGGAGGGAGCTAATTAAAAAAAAAAAAAAGTTGGAGTGAGGTGTTGATTCCTGCAGGTGCCTAAGAGGGAGCCCCCCCCCCACACACACACACATTATTCAAGTGAGATTTGCAGCCCGACATGCAGATGTGTGAGCACTTTAAATCCAGGCTCCCATCTGGCCTAAAAATAGTTGCTCAACTCACTCACCCTTCCCTCTTATGCAGCCCCCCCCCACACTCCAGCCGGATACCCACTCCCGAGTTCACGGGGCTCCCCGCCCTGCCGTGAAATGCGAGCTGCTCCCACTGTACATTCCACTCCGAGCCAACTCCCCCCCCCCCCCCGGTCAAATTTAGGGGAGCGGGGAGCTTGCCGTCACTCAGCCAAACAAAGGCGCTCGCTGACGGCGTTTAAAAGCTCCGAAGAGAAGCCGCTGCCTGCTGTGTCGCCAGGATGGAGTGCCTCAAGGCTGCGTCTCGGGGCTCCTCTTTACTCTCATTTCCCGTTCTGAACGCGCCCCCGGGCTGTTGTGGTTTACCTGCAGCGCATAACTAGAAAGGCATGGGGGGAAAAAAACTAAACAAACAAGTGGGTGGTGTCACTATCACAAAGCATGTCCGCGGGGGGGGGGGGGATGCAAGCCCAGCAAGATTCACAGACCTACAACAAGATTCCCTCCTCCGCTCTCGTCATTGTTCAATCAAAGGATAATCTGTGGAGGAATTCCAGACGATAAGGGATTATCTGAGGAGAATTGTGGATGATGGAATATTGCAGCATTTACCTGAAACGATTGCTTCCTTCTTCCGGCAAATGAAGCCAAAAATTGCTTAAAATAGTTTCGTTTCACTGCGAATTGCTCACACAACACGGCAGGGATGTACGATTAACGTGTGTACGACGTCGTCGCAAATCTGTGTCAGATTGCGTTGATCTCATCCTGCCCTACTTTTCCCGCTCCGACAAAACAAGCTGGCGACTCCACCGACGCGCGTTGTTGCGCGGCGTTACATCACGCCCGCCGCGATGACACCATGTTGTTTGTTTGCATGTGGTCCTTACGTGACGCTCGTGCGCGTTATTGTGGCCGCAGCGTGTGATTAGCGTGTGCGCGTGCCCGCTATTCTGTGTTTGTTCCTCTTTGTCTGTGCGTTACGTCACGCTTTGTATTGTTTGATTAGATTTGTAGTTGGACTAGTTTTTTTTTTTTTTTTTTTTTAAATTGTGTTTCTCAGTCGGGCCCGACATGGATTTTCTGAGATGTTCAATTATGATATTGCGCCGAATAAAATTCCGATAACCGATTGATCGGACGATGGTTTTAAAAAATATATCATGAATAAAAATCACTTTTTTAGGGGGGAATGCCTTAATGGTTACAAAAATAAAAGTATGAATGATAAATGGAACGTTTGATTGTTTTAAAATATTTTGTACTCGAGTATATTTTAACATAGCAGAGAGAAAAATAATTAATTAGGGGAGGATATTTGCATGCCATTATTTTTGTCTGATGTCGTAAGGTGTAAATGTATTTAAAAAAAAAAAAAGAAAGAAAGCCCCCAAAAATTTTGGGGAAGATTTTAAAATATCGGCTAATTCAATCGGATGGCCGATTACTTGGTCAGGGCCAAGTCAGCAGTGTAGCATTGAGAACGTGATGTGTGTGTGTGTGTGTGTGTGTGTGTGTGTGTGTGTGTGTGTGTGTGTGTAGCTCATTAAACATTAACTGGCAATTAATTTATCTTTTCAAGCGCCTGTGGCCCTTTGAGCTTCATCCATTTAGTTGTTGGTATACATTTGACGGGCTTTTTCCCGCAGCAAATTCACCAGCCCGTGGGACTCCGTTGACATGACCCAACACAATTTGAGGAATTGTGTTTGCTTGGTTTCTTCCATCCATCCATTCATCCATTTTCCGATCCGCTTTATCGTCACGGGGCGGGCTGGAGGCTATCCGAGCCGTCTTTGGACAGTAGGCGGGGGACACCCTGAACTGGTTGCCAGCCAATTAGAGAGCAACAACCATTCGCGCTCACACCTCGGGACAATTTGGGGTGTTCAATCAACCTGCCATGAATGTTTTTGGAATGTGGGAGGAAAGTACCCGGAGAAAACCCATGCAGGCCGGGGGGTGAACATGCAAACTCCGGCCCGAGCCGGGATCGAACCCACAACCTCTGCACTGTGAGGTCGACGCGCTAACCACTCCTCCACCGGGTCGCCTTTCCTGGTTTCCATCCGTCAAAATGTTTAGTAAGTTCACGACTCTCATTGAAGTGGATAAGCGCCTTTCCTATGAATTCACGGTTCATTTGCTGTAAGCCTAACCTACAAAACCAAAGCATTTATATATTTTATAACTCGGATGATGATGATTGTGATACAAACTCATTCATTGCCATTGTTTGTAAAAAAAATAAAATAAATACACGGGACTTAAAAAAAAAAAAAAAATTGCATGTTTAGTCACAATCGCAATATTGAGGAAAAAAAATCTGTTCATTTTTCACAAGTGCTCAGCTGGCAGCCCATTGAAAAAAAACATAATTGCGAACGCGTTAGCTAACAAACAGACGCTTAAGAGTGCAAAGTGGCTGATGTGGAAACGTATGTTGCGACTGAGCTAGGTTGTGTCACTGGACTGAGATGACTTGACTGGACTTGCTTGTCCCCCCCCCCCAGCCCCCCAACCCCACCCCCTATCGTGACTTGGGACTCACAAGTTACATAACACTTGAGACTTCTGATTTTAGTGCCTCTTGCTTTGTCGTGCTGGAACAAGAGAAAAGGAGATTCTCTGTCCTGCAGTGTTGCAATGTCCCAGTGTCTTTCCAATGCGACTCGCTCTTATGTAATGCTTCCAAAAAAAGGGTCGGTGCCCGTGTTCATTTGCACCCCCGACCCCCACCCCCCTTCTTCTGTCGCCGCTCAATTAAATATTCTCCTAAACGCTTTGTTTCCCCCCCTTCTTGTCTGCCTCCATTATCCAATACCGGCTGGCCACTTGATCGCCAACTCTCTGGCTGCATCCCATGATTCCCGGCGATTAGGCCCATCGCCTCGTCTTTTTCAACCCCATATCAGTCCATCTGCTTTCCCTTCTCTCTCTCGCTCGCTCTTTCTCTCTCTCTCCGGCACAAATACTAGAAATGCTTGCGCTCACTGGCGAGGGGGCCAAATGGCTAACATGATAAATCAATATCGGGCAAAGAATTATGTAATCCGCCTTCCTATTTGTGTCCGCGGCTGCTCCAAGCCCCGCCCATCGACTCGTCTTGTTTGTCTTTGACCTCTCCGCTATGTCCGCATTTAACCCGAGCGGACCGATTATTTTCCTGATGGCACATTCATGTCACCAATGAAAAATATTGAGCACAACGGCGCGAGATACTAGCGAGGGGGGGGGGGTTGCCGATAGATATTTAACCAATCGATCAGAGCCTCCGCTTGTGTTTTGAGATGCGATCGTCCTCGCGATCGTCCTCACAGTGTGCGCGCGCGGGTATTCCCTTGCAGCTGTTTTGTAGCCGTCCACATGCGCGCATGTTAGCGTGCCGCGGTCACAACTGGCGCATATTCAGCTGCCGTTTTTTTTATTTTATTTTTTTTTTTAAATGGATCGGCTCGTCATGTCTGGAAGTGTTCGGGGATCTCATGAAGAGCAGGTGGGGTGAGATGGGAGCAGTTGCAGTCGATAGGAGTCCCCGCGTGCAGTCAGAGCACCTATAATTTCCTTTTTGCCACTGCCCTGGTCAGAGAGCGCATGCAGCCACTCCCGCGCTGTAGTTTCCATCCCATCATCCCTCATCTCGTTCTCCCCGCTTCCTTTTTCCTGACTCTGGAATTCCATCTTCAAACTGCACGTGGCTGGCACTCGGGCAGCGTGCATGCCTGCTTGTGTGTATTTGATCGGAAACTGTGAAACATGGTCTGTGTGTGTGTGTGACATTCCAACAAGTGTGGAACTCAAGATGGTTTTTGTAGTGCGACTATAATGTGATGAAAGTCGAGTCCAAGTCGATGAATGATGACATCATTTTGTTTTTTTTTTTTTGCACCATAGACAGGTTTTCGGTTATGAGGTAGTGCTGGTATGAATCTTTGAAGACTCGGAATAGTCACAGCTAACGAGGCTAACGGCTATTCTCTTCCACCACTGGTTCGTTGTCATGCTCCTGGCGTACTAGTCGACTCATCGGATCAACGCCACGTGTGTACTGCTTTTTGCCGCTATTGTCTGTCCATACAGTCATCACTGTTCCCCATTCGGGATTAGTGTTCTGCATTTCAATGTCAAGTTTGAAATGTCGCTTTTGAAATAGTGAAGATGACTTGGTGGACTAGTCGACTAATCGGATCGACCCCATGTGTTAACTGCTTGTTTCTGCTGTACATTGTCCACCGATTAATTGCCGCTCACCATTCGGCATTACTGTGCGACGTTATGTTCCAGCACAGATGTTAAGCGTGACAAAAACAACAAAAAATGAAGGATTCAAATATTAACTACAGTCAAACCTCGGTTTTCGAACGTCTCGGTTCTCGTCCAATTCGGTTTTCGACCAAAAATTTCGAGTTTTTTTATGCCTCGGATGACGATTAAATTTCGGTGCTCGAACACACTGAGCGCACTTGAACGCACCATTTGACTCCTCCTCCACCATGTGACGTTCCCTCGGGTAGACGAGGAAGTGACGCTTCCTCGTGTTGCTTTCCATTGTCCATAGCCGACGTGTTCGATAAACATTTTTATTTTAAAAAGAGCGTGGTTTCGGTTTTCGAACAATTTCGGTTTTCGAACAGCCTTCTGGAACGAAGGACGAAAAACCGAGGTTTGACTGTACTTTTAAAAACCTGTTGTAGCGCGTATGATCAAGTCCTGTTCACTGTGCTTTATATTGCACATAGTACTGCTAGCTTTTAGCATGACGCCCCCTTTCGAACACCATTAGCACCTTTTATTGTTTTATTGTTATTTTACGATTCTAATGATGCAAGACATACCTACCTGCTTCCCGGCCTGATCGTAACCCGCGCCGGTTTGCGCATGCACGCGAGGCGTGTAGGTAGTGTGTGCTCTCCAATCCCATCTGCTTGACACAAGTGGGGTGGGGTGGGGGGGTGGGGGGAGTGTGTAGCGATGGTGGGAGGGAGGGAGTAGACGAATAAGAAGGAGGCCAGATCAGGCTGAGGGAGGTTGCTGGAGGGCTGGGGGGTGTGAGCTGCCGTGTTTCTGTATATGTGTGCACGCATGCATGTGTGCGTGCAGTTTAGAAAAAAAGCAGTGAGTGAAAGAAAAAAAAAAAAACCTGGGGGGTTGGGCTCCGAGCTTGTGCGTGTGTGTTTGTGCGCGTGTGCGTGAGCTCCCTCTGTTCCTTTCCTTTTCTTTGTTTGACTACTGAGTGGGAGAAAAAAAAACAAAACAAAAAAAACAAACGAGACACAATATTGGGACAGGGTGAGGAGGTAGAAAACACATGAGAGGGGAACCATTTCCAGGACCGGTGTCACGCTTTTTTTGGGGGGGGTCTTTTAAAAAAAAAAAAATTTTAAACAGAAGACAACAAGGACTGCTGTGAGCGAATAAGGACACGATTATTTGAACAACTACTAGATGCTTTTTGACTACAGTGTCATTTCTGTGAGTGCTTTAGTGCCTTGGCTGGACTGTATTTGTGTGTGTGTGTGTGTGTGTGTGTGTGTGTGTGTGAGAGAGAGAGAGAGTGAGAGAGAGAGTGAGCTCAGGCGGTGGGGGGAGGCAGCCTGAGCAATTTAAAGGGAAAACACACAGCACACAAAGCTGGGAGTGCAGGGAGGCAAGCCGGCAGCAGGAACGCCGCCGTAGAGCTGCTGGAAATCTGCTGAGCTAGCTGCCGCTTGAACCGACCGGAGCCCTTTTCGGATTTTGGTTTTTTTTTTGTTTTGTTATTTTTTTTTCCTTTTTGGACCTTGTCGCTCCCCCTCCCCGTCGTCTCCCATGGTAAGACGAGCTCTCGTCTCCTTGCCGGCTGGCTAGCCGGCCGGCCCTCAGACAAAAGCCGAGGGGGGGAAAGTTGTGAAGCAGATGGGAGAGGAGCTAAGCTAGCAGGCTAGCTGGCTGGCAGGAAGGAATGCCGCACAAAGGGAGCTTGTGTGCTTCCAGCTGGGTTTGTGTGTGTGTGTGTGTGTGTGTGCCTCTTTGTGGATGGAATGTTTATGTCACGGGGCATCCCAAACTTTTGCATGTGAAGGGAGACAGAAAGCATTGCGGAGCACTCTCCAAATTGTCTTGAAAGCAGGAATTGGAACAAAGGAGAAGACATTTAAATCCCCCCTCCGCTCAGTCCTCACAACGCATATTTTATTTCTTTGCACATTCACTCAGCCCCCCCCCCCCCACCCCCCACCCCCCAACCCCTCCTGCTCTCTTTATTTTTATTTCTGAGACCTGGTGACATCTTCCCTCTAATTTGAATTGATGAGGAAGTGCAGCGTGTTGTGGCCTTTCAGCGATGTTCTGATCACTCGGTCTAGTCTGTGGTCAGCATTGAGCTAAAAGTAGCCAGCGTTGTGTGCATGTGCCAGTGTTGTGTGAGAAACACAACACTCGTTCTGCTGTCTGCCTGGAGCTAATGAGCCGTGTGTGTGTGTGTGTGTGTGTGTGTGTGTGTGTGTGCATGTGTGTGTATGCGCATGTCCTTATTTAATCCTTGTCCCCGTGTTTGAAGATTCCTACAAAGGTATCACGCACTGCTAACTGATACCAGGCATTTGGACACGCTTCCATTTGCTGCACCCAGCACTCATGTCCCCCCCCCCCAACTACCAGAGAGGAATCTGGTCCTTCCCCACCAGCGGAAGTGGAGCATCATCTTTTTTTTTTCTCCTCCTCATGCTCCATTTTTCCACTACCACACACACACACACACACACACACACACACACACTTTGAATCCCACCACCACTTCTTGTCCATCTGCCATCATCCCATAGCGGCGTGCCAGGCACGGTTCAGCCCGGGTCGCCCATCATCTGACAGCACAGGATGCTAATGCTATGCTAATCTGTTTACACGACTGCTTCCCTTGCATCTATTCTGTTGTGATTATGATGTGAACTGACATGTGCGCTAAATTCATTGACAATGCACGGGGATTGATTAGGATTGAGTGCGGGGACGGGATAAAAGCAAGTAAACTGATTGTTGATTAACAGTTTTTAACGGTGTGGTCTGTCATGCAGTTTTATTGTTACAGTGTTGTGGTTTTGGCACCTCGAGCGTTTTTGGAACAGGTTGGCTTGTGCATGAACATGACAGTTGTCCACTTCCTGCTTGCAGATGTGCAAACACAGAAGGGGGTGTATTTTTTTTTCTTTTTTTTTATATGCTGCTGCTCTCCCTCCTCAGCCATGTGGGGGCTGTCCCCTCACATCTGAAGGGGGGAGATTGTGCATTCATTGGAATGGAGGCTGAGATGGCGAGAAAGAGAGGAGGGGGGGGGGTGTGATTGAGTGCGCTGCCTGCAAGGAGACGAAAAAGAGAAAGGGGAACGGGGGGGAAGGGGCCGGCTGATGCCTTGTGTTTAAAAACAGGAGGGGTGGGGGGCGGGGGGGGGGGGGGGTTGCAGACAGCCAGTGGAGGAGGTGAGTGGAGGCCGACTGGCGCCGTGTCTACAACTGGGCGCTCGCCATGTAAATAAATGCGAGGAACCCTGGGAAAATCTTGCCGGAAGTCAAGCCGGCGAGCCAACTTCAACCGTGGACATTTTGTTAAATGGACGTAACAGTAGCGCCTTGCGAGACGAGTCGACCGATTTCAAAGTTGTTCGCCCATGGAGCTATAACATTTTTTTGGGTGACATATGAGCGATGTGAACTTCAAGCCGCTGGCACTCGAAGTTTACTGTCAAGCTCAGCAGAAAACAAAGAGAATTACATGTTGTGCAGTTAAATGAACCAAGCAATTGCCGAAAGAAAGGCCACGCTAGCTTCATGTTAACGTAAAATGGAAAGCGCCATTTACGTGCTAACGATTGGTCACAGTCTTGGAACCCTAGACATCTATAATCACAATACTCTCCGGCATATATTCTTTCTCCTCTGCAAAGAATGATTCATATTACTGTGTCTTATTGAGGAGCAGAGGCCTGACTTTGTGTACAGTACATCCGGATATCTGCATTATAGTGCCCCCAGGTGGCCAAGGTGCACACAACAGAATGAGCAGAACAATATCCATTGGGCTGAAGCAAAAAGTGTTTCATTTTTTTTATTACGTTTTTGTTGTTTTTTTTTGCGGAAAGGCTGGAACGTCTTAATGTCATTGGCATTCATTTCAATGGGAAAAGACAATTTTAGTGTTTTGATCTCCGGAATGTGATCATGGGATGAATTAAACTTGTACCTCAAGGCACTGCCATATTGTCTTTGTGTTGCAGAGATAAGAACCCCGGGCAACTGTAGGTGGCATCAGCTGCCTTCATCCGGCATCGCGTGTGGAAATGCTCAACAGCCGTCGGCTTGTTAAGCGAGCATATTTCTCATGACTCGCCGCCAATTCTTTATGATCCCAATTGAGCCGCGGAACATACTGTACACATGCTCGAAACAGTAGCCGTGTTTTGTTCCGCCGCGAAACACCCCCAGGGCCTCGCCAGGTTGCCGAGTGCACTTTGGATTAGCGTTATGTGCTTAATTCTATTATGCGCTTGTCAAAGGGCCGAGGCAGACTTGCTTTTTTTGGGGCCTGGATGCTTTAATGGCGAGGGGCACGGAGCTCACAAGCTAGCTGTGTGTGTAATTAGCCCAGAGGAGGGCGAGGCTAGATGGGGAGGGACAGGCGTGTGGTGCAAGGTCACGGCCACGCCGCTGGACTGAGGAAGAAAGAGGGAGGAGGGCTTTTGCTGAGCTTTGTTCTGCAGACAATATTAATCAGTTGGATGGGAGTCAAACCCTCCCGCCCCCCCCAAAAAACACTTTGAATCAATTCGATGGACATTGTGCTGCTCCTCTGGCGTGCGCCTTGGCCACCTGGCGGCGCTTATAGATGCATGAAGACGAGTCAATGCTCAGTAGGAGGCATTAGTACTAGTTCTTCTTCATTGAGGATAAAGAATATATGCCCATGGGCACCGTTGTTTCGGCACTGTGTGTATGTGGTGAATACGCTCTACAGCACGATCTCATAGTCATGAAAGAAATTATTGTAATTTCCTGTTAATAACACACAATTTTGGCATTACCTGTTTACAGTGCGGTCACAGCAGTACAGCTATATAAGTGCTATTTCGTTTTATAACTCCGTTTTACTTTGGTGTTCTTGTCGGTACTGGTTTCTTGACAAAAACTAAGTGCGTGCAGAGTTTGTCAGCGACATTATTCAAGAATAGTAATTCTAATTACAGTCAAACCTCGGTTTTCGTCCATAATCCGTTCCAGAAGGCTGTTCGAAAACCGAAATTGTTCGAAAACCGAAGCCACGCTTTTTTAAAAATAAAAATGTTTACTGAACACGTCTGCTCACAATGGAAAGCAACACGAGGAAGCATCACTTCCTCGTGCAAGGAAGGCGGGAGGAGTCAAATGGTGCATTCAAGTGCGCTCAGTTTGTTCGAGAACCGAAATTGTTCGTCATCCGAGGCATAAAAAATTCGAAATTTTTGGCCGAAAACCGAATTGGTCGAGAACCGAGACGTTTGAAAACCGAGGTTTGACTGTAATTATAAGTAATTATATTTATAAAATAATTTAAAAAATTTAATCTGCAAATTTATTGGTAGATAAGTAATTATAAAATAGTAGTTGCACTGTTTCATATTTCACGGGCAAAATGGCAGCATTTCAGGGCAGTCTGGAGGCCCGAGCAGCTTTTTTCACACACAAGGTAACTCAACGTGCTTCACAAAATTAATCGTACCAAATTTAAAAGCAGTTACAAACAAAAGAGTTTAATACATTTGAAAGCGAAGTCAAAAAATACAAAAGCTGCTGACTAAAATTGCGAAAAAGAGCATACAAGATTTTGTAAAACTTGATTTTCAAAATGCTTTGAATGACCATAATCATGCAGATCATTTTTAACCTGGATTTTAAAAGCATTTCCACTTTTGAACCTTCATTCATTGACATTATTCACTCTGACAACAAAGGACACCAAGATCGTATTACACACAAGTTCAGAGAGAAAAAAAATGCTCTTGCGTTATCCAAGGGGGCGCCATTTGCTATGTAAATTACGGTCGTCGTATCTCAAGGCGCCGCGGTAATTCATGATCACGCGTGTGTGTAACAGAGCAAACGTTCGCTTGAGCGTGTCATGAATGAAAAGTGCGTCTTTCTTTCATGTCAACTGCAGCTCAAGTGTTTCGTAAAGCTCCGTCTTACCGGTTTTACTCGTCTGACTGGCCGCTCTGGTTTCAAACAGACACACACACACACACACACACACACACATGAGAGAGCGCACATGGCATGCGTGACCCCGACCGACCCTGACTTCAATCAATGCAGCTGATCAGCTTACGCTAATGCATTAACCTGATTGTCTCCCTTAAACCGATTGACGGCGTTTGCACTCGGACCGCTTCCTCGACCGACTGTCTCTTTCACCCAGTTCCACGGTGAACCCTGACCCCGCCGCTCGCTTTTGCGGAATCGCGGCCGATAAGCGGCAAACTTGTATTTTTTTTTATTTAATTAATTAATAACATGGAATCAGTGAGTGTGTCAGGAGGACACAGGGATGCACTTTGACCTTTTATGGGTTTTATTGTGTGTGTGTGTGTGTGTGTGTAGGTGCACCCCCTCCAGACTGTTAACATGATCTGTCTCGGTGAGCGCGGAGCCCCTCCATCTCCTCCTTGTCTGTCTGCACCCTCCTCCCTCTTGCCTTCATCTTCGTCTCCCCGCAGCCTTCTCTTATTTCCTCACCCTCCTCTTCTTTTTATCCCGCTTTCTCCTATCCTCTTATTTTTCTTTTTTTTTCCTTCCGTAAGTCCTGCAGCTGTCCAAACCCTCAGTCCATGGAGTCCACAGAACTTGTGACTGTGATCAGATGGTGTTGATTGCAGAGATCAGAGGAGTGTGTGTGAGTGTGTGTGTGTGTGTGTGTGTGTGTGTGTGCGCGTTTTGAAAGGCGGCGGCTACTGTAATTTCCCTGTCTGTATTTGTTCGATACGCTCCACTTTTGGCAATTTTACACCTGGTAGGACGCATTTTTCATTGCAAGTCGCCATAAAGTGAAAAGCATCTTGTAATTTAACACACCGTGGGAAAGAGCATGCCTCATTTGAACGATGTAAAAAAAAAAATAATAATAAATCGCCAAACGAAACTTCAAATTCATGAAAAATCTCTGCTCGCATGCATTGTGGGCGTGGCCAGTGACTTTCGAGCATCTTTCCTATGTTTACACATATCGAGACAGTCAAACCTCGGTTTTCGAATGTCTCGGTTCTCGACCAATTCGGTTTTCGAGCAAAAATTTTGATTTTTTTTATGCCTCGGATGACGAACAAATTTCGGTTCTCGAAGAAACTGAGCGCACTTGAATGCACCATTTGACTCCTCCCGCCTTCCTTACACGAGGACGTGAACGCTTCCCCGTGTTGCTTTCCATTCTGAGCAGACGTGTTCAGTAAACATTTTTATTTTAAAAAGAGCGTGGTTTCGGTTTTGGAACAATTTCGGCCTTCTGGAACCGATTATGAACGAAAACCGAGGTTCGACTGTATTTTTGAGCTGTGAAAATTGACCATCTTCTAGCCTCCGGACAACGATACGCGCTTTCAGACACGGTCCATGAGCTACCTGTCAAGTCGGACTTAAAAAAAAAAATTAAAAATTAATATTCCCCCGTCTGTCTTTCTCTGTGTGCGTGCACTCACTGCTGACAATGAGGCACTCTAAAGCGGCCACATCAGCAGATTATTGAAAGGAAACATATTTTCGGGGTGTTCTTGACAGCGTCCACAGTGAAAAGAAGGCGTACTCTACTTTTTAGCGCACTTCCTGAAGCCTTTTTGAATGTTAATTTTCCATTCGTCCAAATTACCGGCCGCAGACATTGCTGCCTATCTTTTCAAAGCCTGATTATTCTTTCAAATCGTTCCCATTTTGAACAGTTACGTCATATCGCCATTTTTTTAATTGGAAGCCCGTCATGGCAACGTGACCTCAAAAAGCGTTCCTTCCAAGCAGTCGCTGCATCCGCAATTATTCCGAAGGCCACTCTGAGGTGAAAGCGACGGAGGAGAGCGAAGAGGGCAGGTCCCCGACATTGCACATCATAAATAAAATGTCAGCACCGCCGGCGCGTGTTAGCCGGTGTTCAGGCTAGCGTGAAATCTGCTCTCTCTCCGCTCCGCCCTCTTTCCCTCGCTCGCTCGCTCGCTCTCTGATCTTGTATGCGCTCTCGCCTCTCTCTTTGCGTGTGTGTGTGCGCGCGTCTGGGGTAATTGAGGTGTGTGACCTTGGTGTAGATCTGGCAGGTGTTACGGGAGGGATGGCAGACTGAGAGCTCGCCTGTATGTATGTATGTAGAATGCTGCAGGGGGAATAAATAATTGTGTGTGTGTGTGTGTGTGTGTGTGTGTGTGTGTGTGTGTGTGTGTGTGTGTGTGGGGGGGGGGGTTGGTTGAAGCATATTCATTGCCTGCAAGCTTATAGTGTTATGATTGATGTCACGCTTACTTGACAATACTGCATAATTTCCGGGTCATCAGTGCCTTCTCGTCAATGCGGCGGCGCCCCCTGTCTGCGGTGTGACGTCGCCCTAATTTGACCTCATGACACACATTAATGAGTATAGCCTCGTTGCCCAAATGATTCTGGCACGGGGTGGGGGGGCGCTGATGTTGACTCCAGATCCAGATGTGCTCCAGTGCTTAGTCCGAGCCCAAGAACCCAGGCTTTGAATGACGGACATTCCGAGCGCGCCGTGATACATCGCGATCTCGAAGAATGCGGTTTGGAAGTGCGCCAGGGATGTTTGCATTGCTGTGGTAATCTGTTGTAAGTTTTCACGCGACAACTGTTTGGGAGAATTTTGAGTTGACATAGTGAGCGGCTCACAAGAGGTTGTTGAGTCAGTTCACGGCTGTCATGGAAGTGTTCATTCAATTAAATGCATACTAGTTGAGGCGGCCCGGTAGGCCAGTGGTTAGCACATCGGCTTCACAGTGCTGAGGTACCGGGTTCAAATCCAGCTCCCTGTGTGGAGTTTGCATGTTCTCCCCGGGCCTGCGTGGGTTTTCTCCGGGTGCTCCGGTTTCCTCCCACATTCCAAAAACATGCATGGCAGGCTGATTGGTCACTCTAAATTGTCCCTAGGTATGAGTATGAGCGTGGATGGTTGTTCGTCTCTGTGTGCCCTGCGATTGGCTGGCAACCAATTCAGGGTGTCCCCCGCCTACTGCCCGAAGACAGCTGGGATAGGCTCCGGCACCCCCCGCGACCCTAGTGAGGATAAAGCGGTTCGGAAATTGGTTGGATTGGATGGCATACTAGTTGAAATCATTCATGGAGTAAAAGAAGGGGAAAATGTCAGTACCACTTTTTTTTTTCTCCCAGTGTTGTGAAAAATAAGCGTACATTAAAACGCAATCACAATATTGAGAGGGCGGGGGGGGGGGGAATCACAATTATATTATTTTTTTCAATATCTTTCAGCCCTAATGAAAATAATGTCCCATAATGCTTGACAGAAATGGAGCGTTTCCATCTCTCTGCACTGCCACACGCCATCTCTCCTCCTCCCTCTTCCTCTTCCGGCCTCTTCTTCATCACAGCGGCCTCATTGCACCCCCCCCCCCCCCCCACTCCTCCACACCTTCTCTCTGCCTGCATGCACAGTAGCAGGCTGCATCTGTGTCATGTCACCGGGTTCTGGTGTCCCGGAGTAAACTCTTCCTCCCGCCTCGCTCACATACCAATCTCTCATTCTTTTCCTGCCCTCGTGTCGCGAGCATTCGTCGATCGCCCTGCGACGAACTTCCCGTGTCGGGGCGTCGTGCTCGGCACCCCATCTCGCTTGGCTCGGTTGTGTCTTGAAATTTACGCAGGAAAACTCAGTGAGTGAACAGCATTTTGTGTGCGTGTGTGTGTGTGTGTGTGTGTGTGTGTGTGTGTGTGTGTGTGTGTTTTTGGAGGCCCCTCTAGAGAAAAAGACAAACAGGTGAAGACCAGATTGGGTTCCACCTCATTTCCTCTGCTCTGTGCAGCTGGTCAAGGACACACACACACACACACACACACACACACACACACACACACACAAAGTGAGCCACAAAGACATCTATTGGACACCTCGATGTCTACATGTCAAGATGCAGACGATTTCCATGGCAACTGTGACTGATTTGTGAAGGCGGTGCCATTTTGGGAGAACAAGAACGTAGCAGGAAATAAAATGTGGTTGCTCTTCCAGAGTGCAGGTGTTTGCTTTTGTCCATGAAAAAAAAAAAAAAAGGGAGAGGACCATTGAGTGGGGAAAAAGTGGGCAGGGATGTGGGAAAGCGAGTTAAGGCATGCCGACAGTCAGCCGGACCCTGTGAGTGAGCCTCTCTCAGACGAAGAAACGTCGTCTTCAATGTGTTGTTTGTGCTCATAAAGCCTCGTCGGATGTCGTTTTCATACCTGGGAGGGAGCTCTGTGTGTGTGTGTGTGTGTGTGTGTGTGTGTGTGTGTGTGTGTGTGGTGTGTGTGTGTGTGTGTGTGTGTCTGAGACTGATGACACATTTTGTGCTGCGATTTTTGAAGATGACAAAAAGAAAAAAATGTTTGATTCACTTCAATGATCATCGCGCTGCTCGCTTGGGTGGGCATCTCTTGGCCGTGTGGGGTCAGTATAATACAGTCAAACCTCGGTTTTCGAACATCTCTGTTCTCGACCAAATCGGTTTTCGACCAAATATTTCGAGTTTTTTTTATGCCTCGGATTACGACCGAAAATCAGTTCTCGACCAAACTGAGCGCACTTGAATGCGAGATGCCTCGGATTACTCAGTTCTCGACCAAACTGAGCGCACTTGAATGCGAATGCCTCGGATTACGACCGAAAATCAGTTCTCGACCAAACTGAGCGCACTTGAATGCGCCTCGGATTACGACCGAAAATCAGTTCTCGACCAAACTGAGCGCACTTGAATGCACCACAAATATTTCAAGCCTCGGATTACGACCGAAAATCAGTTCTCGACCAAACTGAGCGCACTTAAATGCGCCGCTTGACTCCTCTCGCCTTCCTTTCACGAGGAAGTGACGCTTCCTCGGGTAGACGATGAAGTGACGCCTCCTCGTGTAGCGTTCTGTTGTGAGCAGACGTGTTCAATAAAGATTTTTTTTTTTTAATAGCGTGGTTTCGGTTTCTGGAACGGATTATGGTCGAAAACCGAGGTATGATTGTATCGACATACAGATAACATTCGTTGAGACGGTCACAACTCCTCAGAAAACTGCAGTAATATCCGGCGTTCTTTGCAGATGATAAAGAATATACGCGCATTCTTATTTTACTATGTACATGTAGGGAAAGGGCCGAAAATTGGTTGTTACTGCTTTATTTGTAAATGGTGTGCTCCAAAGCTATATAAAGAACAATTTAGAAGATGTCAGGAACACCATAATCACCTCACCTCCCCATTAAAAAAAAACAATAGTGTTGCTGTCTGTGCCACATTAGTTTTAGCAAAAAGAAATATCTAACGGTCTTCCGACACGTCTGTTGTGTGCGTGGCAAAGTCTGACTCTCCTGACATGGGCGGAGGTCAGTGTGCTGGGGCGCTTGTGTGACTTTTTGGCAGGAGGTCACAAGTAAAACCGCCCCGGCCGCATGCGGCCCTCACATGTCTATAGCTCTGCCATGTCCGGCTTGGCGCGCGCCCCGGCTGGCGGTTGTGGCAGAAAGCGACACACGTGACCTCAAATGCACCCACAGATTTAGATAAAGTAGTCTTCCTTGTCGTGCGTCAGGATAATAGTTCGTTTGAATGTCGTTTGAGCCGGTGTGAATGGGAAGCGAACGCGCGCAGAAAGCTCGGAATGTAACGACTGCCTGCTGCTTTGTGCGTGAGAGAACTCCTGGCGTGTGGGTCTGAAGGAGAGAACTTGAAGGCAGCCACTGAATCAGCGCTGACTAACTCGGCTCTTGCCATGTGGGCTCGCGCATGCCGCCTGCTACTTGGCCGCCGTACAAAGTTGACAGAGCAGAGCGCAAATGGTCATTTCGATTGGCGCTTTTTTGAGAGCGAGGCTGCAAAACATGTCGAGCTAGCCGTGACAACAGTTGTTCATGTCATGCGTGATGTGACAAGCCGCTAACGTGCTTCCCAAAGAATATGGACATCCGTGCCTTCGTTGTTAGGCTTTTATTTTGAAGTCGGCCCTCGCGATTGCTACTTAAAGATCCATCCATTTTCTGATCCGCTTTATTCTCACAAGGGAGTCGAGGGGCGTGCTTGAGCCTATCCCAGCTGTCTTCGGGCAGTCGGCGGGGGACACCCTGAACTGGTTGCCAGCCAATCGCAGGGCACACCGAGACGAATAACCATCCGCGCTCACACTTACACCTCGAGACAATTTTGAGTGTTCAGTCAGCTTGCCGTGCATGTTTTTGGAATGTGGAAGGAACCGGAGTACCCGGAGAAAACCCACACAAGCACAGGGAGAATATGCAAACTCCACACAGGGAGGCCAGAGCTGGAATCAAACCCGGTACCTCTGCACTGTGAGGTCAACGTGCTAACCACTGGACCCACCGGGCCACACTACTTAACCCTCATGCAGTATTTTTAAGCGGCTGCATGAAAGGTATTACGTCCTCGATGTGCAACAACTTTTTTCACTTTTATTTTTTTTCACTTTCAACCCCTCAAAATGTTCAATGGGAATTGGCCAAGACATAGATATACATCCTATGCAAAATTTCAGCTTCGTGGAGTTATTTTTCACTGTTTTGTCTGTGGTGTCCATTTGTCCAACAGTCCAAAATCATCCAAAGTGTTCGAAATGTCTAATTTTGGGATAATTACTGCATGGGGGTTAAATATGTTTTTAAAAAAATGAACAAAAACCCGAATTAGTTACAATGTCAATCTATAATGATGCTAGCGGCTAGCAGCTAGCATCATGTCACTAATTCGGGTTTACTCAAATGTGCTGTTTTTGCCTCCAAAAGTGCTCCCGTGGTCCTGATGTCACGTCGTCCCCTAGCCCAAAAGCTCACCTACCTAATGTTTCTAGGCAAGAAGACGGATCATTTGTCATGAAGTATTATTTTCTTTTGGGGCATCACGGTGGTCGACTGATTAGCACGTCCGTCCGCCTCACAGTGCGGACCCTCGCGAGGGTGAGGCGGTTCAGCTAATGGGCGGATGTCTATTCATCATTGTTCTTTAACCAAGCCAAAATATATTTTTCAAAATACTCGATTATTCAATACAGTGTTCAGTAGGATATCCAAATACCAAAATACGTGATAGCTGCGCCCCTAAAATAAATAAATATGAACCCTTTCATGCACCCTGTAACCTGATAAGCTGTCCACTGTCGTAACCTCTGTGCCCGAAAGGGTTAAAATATATTTAGACATAGGTTGTAAACGTAGCACGGTGCTTCCGATAGCGTTTAGGCCGGCAGAGAAGGCCTTGCAAGTTAGTTAACCTTTAGTCGCAAAGCTCTTGACTCGGTTTATGATCCAACGCCTTGGTCATGTGAGAAGCTCATGAACAACCGAGTGGCCTCCAGATTGTGGTCACGGCTCCAGCTTTCCTGGTTGTTTTCTGCTTACTTGAGTTGTTTTTATGACCGCGTGTTGCCTTGGGGATAGGCGCTACGCAAATAGTCGCCCACCTGCGCACACATGTGCGCGACAGTGAGGCCAGCTGTGTGAAGGGTGAGACCTCTGAATTGGAGTTCAGAGGTCAGGTAGCCTTTGACCCTCCAGGCTACGGGATCAGTGGAACCGAGCCAACTGTATGTGCGTCTGTATTGACAAAGCTGTCTCACACATGCACACAGAACACCCAAGGCTACGTACGGCCCACATGGGGCGCGAAAGCTTTGCGCGGTGGATATTTGAAACCAAGCGGTGCAGCAACACGTAGACAGACAATATAACAACACTCACAGGCGTATATTCTTTAGCCTCTGTGAAAAACAACTAATACAGTGAAACTCCTCTACAACGAAACCTACATGGGTGAAAATACCCCCTAGTGTGAAAAAATCTTCATGCATTAACACCTTTCCCACTTTCCTGCCCCCCCCCATACAATGAAAAAAAAAACCTGTTGCGTTATACGAAATATTTTTCTCTGCTCTTGCCTCGCAACGAGATTCACTACAACGAAGTCTAATCCAACAGCGACCTCTACTGCTTTGTTTGGAAACAGCAACAGCAACCACACTGGTTTACACATGCGCAGTAGTCCAGGAAGTATTTGTTATTGTTAGTTTCAGACGCAGCAAGAACGTTGCATTGCTAAAATGGCTACAAAACGGACCTTTGGATGTCAAGCAGCGAAGACAAGAAGCGCTCTGACGCTGGAAGAGAGGGTAAAAGTGATCGAAATGAAAGACGGAGGAAGCAAAATAAAAGACATTATCCAAGAAATTGATGTAAGTGAAAGTGAATGCTGAGCGTAAATTTCACAATTGCCTTTTTTTCTTTCTAGACTGACTATATGAAGTG
This sequence comes from Hippocampus abdominalis, assembly GCA_018466805.1. NCBI lineage: Eukaryota > Metazoa > Chordata > Actinopteri > Syngnathiformes > Syngnathidae > Hippocampus > Hippocampus abdominalis. The sequence continues at coordinate 28,935,313 of CM031695.1, forward strand.
TCAAATAAGTGTATGCTCATACTTATGCACTATTGCAATAAAAAAAAGAGTACACTTACGTTTGTGTCTGCATGTACACATACGTTTGCGTGTGTGTGTGTGTGTGTTTACATCTGAGATCAAATTTGCGACAGTGAAAAACCCCCTGTTGTGAAAAATTTCTTGCCGCAAACATGATTTCGTTGTAGAGGAGTTTCACCGTACAGTCATTTTACAGCAGTTGTTCAAATCCCGACTTGTGTTGTGGTGCCCGTATCATTGTTTCTATGGGATGTGTCAAGAGGAAGGGCGGGGGAGGAGCTGTCATTTGAGTACAACGTGTGTGCGTGTGAACGCATATCACTGGCGCCGTCCGTGTGTGCCGTGTGCAAGCGGAGGTGTGCTTTGGGGCGGGGAGGAGGCACGTCAGGGGGCCCACCTGTTCTTGCCAAGTGGCCCGGCATTGAATCTATGAATGAGTCACACACACGCTCACACACGCATACACTTGGATGGCTTGAACTGTTTAACCTTTGAACCCGGTACCGCGGTCTCAGATGTCTCAGGAAAGTCGATTAAAAGAGCAGACATAAGAAGGAACGCCTGCTCTCGTATTTCTACTGATTTTAAATTTCTGCATGTTTTGTGTGTTCTTTTTTTTTTTTTCCCCTCAGGAGGCGGAATGTATGATGGCGGCCTGCTGAAATCGACGGACTGCGCCACCCATGCTCACGCGGTAAGGCTGCTTCCTCGTTGTTTTGGCTCTTTTGGCGCCGATGACGCCAGATGTGTTGTAATCGTGTGCAGCGGCCCACGCTGTCATCACTTGCGAAGGTCATCAGTTGTGTAATGATTGGGCGTGTGAGGAGCACTCACAATATCTCGCACGCCGAGGGTTGTTTAAGCTGTCAAACGTGTGCTTGTGCGGCCTTTTGCAAAGGCATCCCAAATATGGTCACATTGGAAGCCCAAATGTTGGAATCTGTGTGCAGTCAACCATTTTCTAGGTCAACCCGCAATTGGTCAAAATCTGTGATAGAGAGAGACCGTATTAAAAAATATAGATTTTTTTGTTTTGGTGCATTATTTTCGCTTTTCTTAGTGTCCGTGAAGTGATCATGAATTTCCATTTTTCGGAGGCTATCTTTGAACGCCTCTCAAATCGAACGAGAAGAGAAAAAGGCACGGAGTCGGACGCAGGCGTGTCTGTGTTTGTCGAGACTGTTAAAAGCATAAATAAACGTTTTTTAAAAAAACAACACCACAGCTCTCCTTTTTCGGAGCTGCCACATGTATCTATATCTATTTGAGCTTATATTAGCCTACTTTCAAAATCTTTTTCCATTTTCAAACATTTTTTATAAAGCTCTGGAGCCGCGTGTTGCCGACCCCCGGTATAGTATGTCGGGCTGAAGGGTTTTGGACAATAATCTAATTGTTCCCTTTGCCACTGTGATTCGAGATCCTCTTTTCATGTGAGCTGCACGTAAACATTGAACTTGACAAGAGTTTATGTATAAATAAATAAATAATGTGTGTGTGTGTGTGTGTGTGTGTGTGTGTGTATTTTAAAAACTGTGACGGGAACAAGCAGGCATTCTACCTGGCAACTGTGACACAACATCATTTCATCATCCCCTTCACTTTCATTCACGAAACCGACGAGGCAATTTCTGGCCTCAGATTGGACATTTTGTCCCCGATATCATGTTTCAGCACCAACGTTTCGAAACAAAACATTTTAAATTTTGTCTGAACAAAAGTCTCCTAGCTTCTTGCTGGCACACAAGGCGAAATGCCTTTGAGGGGCTAAGGGAAATTAGCATAGCCGTCTCAGTCATTATAAACATTGAAACAACTGCAAGACATACGGACAGAGCATCGAAAAATACTCCCAGGCATACAAAAAATATTCTCTGTACTTTGCGGGAACAACAAATTTGACCGCATCTCCGTCCAGTAGAGCTCAATGCTGCCTGGCAGTATTATGGCGCGACATTGTACTAGACTAAAGCACAAATACTGACTTGCAGTGTATATCGTCAAAACCTGTGAAAAAAATAAATAAATAAAAAAGTATCCTTCCGTTGAATCGCAAGCTAACAGAAGTTGACTGTCTTCTCATTGCCGTCATGATGATCATTATTGTGTCTGTCAGTGTCTCAGTGTACCCAAAAGGCTGACTCACGCCGTCTCTCTCACAGTCATGCGTGGTCCCACACAGCAGCCTCCATATGAGAGGCAGAAAAGTGCCATCTGTAGCGGAGGGGGACACACACACACACACACACACACACACACACACACACACACACACACTGTCTCCTACGAGCACACAAGCTGCCGTGCAGGCTTCATTTTTTTTTTTTTTTTTTAAAGGTTTATTTGTGGAGTTATACACAGCTGGTGGGGCGGGAATTTTTCTGCTAAGACTCTACATGTTTATGGGAGTGTGAGAACGGAGCCGTTGTCCTTAATTGAACACATCGCGCACACATGGCTCCCTGCTCCCTGTTTTGCACACATCAATATCGGAGCGATAAGCGTGCAGTTGTCGCTCCCTGCGCCACACACAAAGTTGGACCTCCACGACTGATCGCCGCGATTCGGCGTCCTTTGTTGCGGCTTCGTATTGTCATCCCGTGGACGGCGTGTGTGGTGCGTGCCGTGGGTGTTCCCACATCTGTCAATCATAAAATCGGGCTCCTTTCATCTTAAGGTGGCTTGGCCTGACAATCGGTTTATTATACAAGCATAACTCGGTGTACAGTGAAACCCTTTTGATCACAGGGCGTGCATTTGGTTCAAATCCTCAGTATTCTGAGACTATGTATTCATTTTTAAAGGAGTTGTTTAGACATTAAATTGTTGTTTTTGTCACTCCCAGTTGAATTTAACTGTGAAGCTGACACATGAAACAAAAGAGAATTAGACATTGTCCATGTCAACGCTAAAATGCTCGACCCAACTCATGGGAGGAGAAACACTGGAGCGTTCTGACTGCTGCTTCTCGCTTCCGAACAGTTTTCTTTTCGGTGTCAACGGATTGCCAGGATCGTTGTACCGCGGCCAAGAGAAAAGCCAGGGCAGGTTTATACCTGTAAACCCTCGTTTCTAGGGACATCTGACTCCTTTCTCGAGTTAGCTAGCTAGCTAGCTAGCCATCACACTTCTTGTCTTTGAATATCCTGTAGAGCGCTATATAAGCTTCACATGTATTATGAAATATTAGCCTAACAGCGTGATTGGCGGAGTCATTTCTGAACAATTTTGATTAACAAGAAAAAATACACAACAAATTCAACAAAAAAAGAAGAGTCTGGTTCAACATTTGTGGATTTACATGACCCGAATCAGACACAGAGAAAAAAATACAAATTTTCGAGCAAGCACATTGACTTGGACAATTGTCCTAGAAGGCTAACAATATAATATCGTGACACAAAAGTCAGCTAGCTTAATGCTAACATCGTACGAAACGTCATAGCGGTTTAGCGACATTTAGCATCGATGTTATGGTCATTCTAAGGCTTTAAGCAGTGCTGCTTGACCACGCTCGGAGCATGCCCACAGTTGACAAATAATAATAACATCATGCAAATCCTTGACAGTGGTCTACAGCTCAGGGAATCCCCCTTCCAAACAACATCCAACAATACTCAGGGGCAGATATTCTCACTGCTCTGCGAGAACAATGACTCGAACTGCATTTTCCTAGGCAAGGGTTCACTGTAAATACTACAATGTGCTACTTATTCATTCAGTCCCACTTGACAATGGACTCGCATGGACCCGGGTGCTACATGCACAACACTCCATTACTCCTTCCTACAAAACGTCTTCTGTTGTCAATGGGCCACTTGTTGTCATGTGAGCCAACACAACTGTTGACGTACAAAAACTTGCGCACAATGTTCTCCTGACATTTTTTTTTTTTTTTGCTTTGTCACTCGGACCAAAAGGAGTCGTCGTGTGAGTGCATCATCTGAGTTGTTATGATTATTAAGCCTGATGTCGTCCTCTCTCTGCTTCATCCTACCATTCTCCTTGATAATTTTGCTGCCCGTTGTCGCGCTGAGCCAGGGCTCGCCAAATATAGCCCCTTTTGTGTTTGCAAGGCGCGACACAAACACACACACACACACACACTGTCAGTTTGACCTGTGTTGCTGCTGTTATTATGAGAGCAAAAATGACTACGCGGAATAAAAATGTTTGCGGCCTGAGAAAGAGGCACATTTTGTCTTTCTTAGATAATCTTTGCCTGCTGTCTGAAAGGAACACTTTTTCAAGGATTATAGTGTGACTCTGGCATGGAATCAGGAGACTTCAATGTTTGATTTTTGTCATAGTGGCCCAGGATGACCTTCTTTTGACAGTCTACGGACTGCCCAATTTCATGAGGGTGCTAATGTAGCTGTTGCATACGTGATGTTGTAACACAGGCTAATCCTGATAGCATCTAGCTCAGCACAATGGTGCCTTGAGATAGAGTTGTATCGAACTTGCAAGTTTTTCAAGATACGAGTTGTTGTATGGCCGATTATTGAGCCTTGACTGATTCAGCAAAGAGGCTTCAAGCTTTATTGCCGCCCCTGGTTGAGGTTTGCTGTCACACTTAACATAAAACAAAGAGAATAACACATTGCAAATTTAAGACCACAACATAACTTTGCCTGAGATAAGTCCACTGAACTCGATGCTAACATATAATGGGAAAATCCATAGATGGGCTAAGACATAGCATCTATGTGGTGTTGTTCTAGGATTAAGTAAAGCATATTTGAACACAAACACACAGACAGACAATATAATGCTATTCACTGGGAGATATTCTTTATCCTCTGCAAACATTGACAAACATTATTGCAGCTAGTTGTGAAACTCTTTTTCATTTTGTCTGCCTGACTGTATTATACGGAGCCGCTACAAATTAATCATCATGCTTCAAATATTTTATTCTTAATTTTTTATTTAATTATTTTTTACTAAGTATTTATAAAGTACAGTCTTGTAGAGTCCTATTTTACTATTAAAAACACATTACAAATATTTTTGTTCATTTTTGGGGGGATGCTGGAATGGATTAATGGCTTTACTATTCATTTCAATGGGTGATGATGATTTGAAACACTAAATCCAAATACTAAAAGAAGTTCACTTGCTTTACGCATATTTCTACTTTAAGGTATTAATAAGAAATCATGACTTGTAATTTTTACTGGTTATGAGTGAGGTTATCTTTATTACTTTAATACAAGGTGACGTTAGTAATAATAATATTAATAATTTAATAATAATAATAAGAAAACCTTTATTCGTCTCACAATGGAGAAATTCCCAATTTACAGCAGCAAAAGTTATGAAAGGAAGAAAGTAGAAGTACAAAAAGTATAGGAGCTGTTGTAAAGGCAACCACTCTCACGGCGCCATCTTGAAGTCATAATAACAAAATAATACAACGCAACACATAAGACACAGACAGTCATTCAATCTCAATACATACGTTTAGGTGTTTTTTAAGAAATATTGCTGAGTCGAATTTATCTGCTGTTCATTTCCTCTGAAATGAAACGCGTTCCTCATTTCATCCCTTGTTTTTTTTTTAAAGTTTTGCTGTGCGCCTTTAGGGGGAGCCACTGAGCAACACTTTTCGTCTTCCCTGTTATTTCTTCACCCAGCGTGGTGACACCTTTAATGACAGGCAGCAGTAGCGCAGCCCGCTCATCACCGTGTGTGGTGTGATCGTGTGTTCAAGTGTGGAGAGGCAGTCGGGTAGGAGGAGGGAGGGGGTGGGGGTGGGGGGGCGGTTCTGGTTCCGCGAGTCGTGAGGCGGCCTGACTGGGTGCCAGTGTGCTCTGTCAGGGAATTCCGGGGCCGTGGGCTGACGTCACCGTGCGAGTGTGAGTGAGCGTGGCTCGCTCTGTCCCTTTAAAAAGTGAGCCGAGCGCAACCCGATAGCTGCGAGGCTCTTGCGCGTGTGTGCCTGTGCCTGTGTGTGTATGTGTGTGTGTAAAAAGCTACGCCGAGACGAGCTGGACGAGGAGCATAACAGGCGGAATACGAGGCGCCGTTCTCGGCCACCTTTTTGGGATTTCTTCCGGGGGGGGGGGGGGCGCAAGGAGCTCGTTTAGCGGATTATAAAGCTACTTTTCTCCGAGGATTTTTTTTTTTTTTTGGTGTGTGCTAAATTGTGGACGTAAACGCACACAAGGAACGCGGATACACATTTCGACTTGGGAGATTTTCGGCATTTTTTTGTGTTTCCCCTGGAGTACCCGGTGAGTTGCGTGGGCGTTTTTAAACTTCTCTCACTATTATGTCATAAGTGGTGCTTAAGAAGTTTTTTGTTTTGTTTTTTTTTACTTACTGGAAGTCTTTTGTTTGTGAATGCGTTGTTGTGGTAGGGACAAATAATCGAAGAAGTGGCGTGGGTGAGAGGGTGGGGGGAATTTCGGTGATTTTTTTTTTTTTCCTGCAGGTGACATCAGTCAGACGCTCTGACTTATTATTTTCGATTTACAATCATTTCGCAAATGTGTGGGGGTGGGGGGGGGGGGAGATTTATTCCTGTCATTTTGCTCGTGATCGGCCCGGTTGAGAAGTTTCATTCATTAGTAATAAGAGCCGTTTGCTGGAAACGGGAAGCAAGACGGGGAGTTTTGAAAAAAAAAAAAAGAAAATGCCTGTGTAAGGAGATCTCACGCTATTGTGCTTGAGTAGGAGTGAGTGGGGGGTGGGCCGGCGGCCGTATGAACTGAAGTGAATGGCGAGCTGCCCCCACACACACACACACACCCACCCCACCAAGTCATTCCTGACGCACACAAAGAGACGGATTGAAAGGAAGTGATTTGCATCACCTCTCTGTTTGGCGGGGGAGGGGCACTATAGCAGCCCCCCCCCCCGCCTCCCCCCGGTTGAGTCGGGATACCACCGCGAGGACTTTAATCCCGAGAGGAGGGGGGGCCGGTTTTGTTACGTCATCAGACATGCTGACTGCCGCGTGCGCTTTGCGCGCATTTCTACGCAAATTACGCACAGGCAAAGCCAGACAAACGGTGCAGTAAAGAGCAAAGTGGTGTTGTTTGGTCGACCCCTCTTGATGTCCGCCTCTATATTACGGGTCATAAAGTTCTACACCAGCCCCCCCCCCCCCCCCCCCTGGAGTGTGTGTTGACCGAGCCCCTCCCCTTCGAAAAAGCCTTTGAACGTTCACTTCCGATCTGATCGATTGACATGGAAAAACAGCTTTCATGGTGAGGCAGCTGTAAAAAGCTAAAAGCCCCCCCCCCCATCCCCACCCCCACGTTTGTCTCGCGTGTGTACTTTGAATAATGACTTCTGTTGCATTGTGAAGAAACGTTCTTGACTGCATGCATCCTAAGAAATGGATCAGGAGGTTCCCATAAAGTGCTTACTCGGCGGTTGCCTAGCAACGCGGTAAACAAGCCGCTGTGTATCTTGGTTTGGTGACTTTTTTTTTTTGGCGGGGGTGGTCATGGGGGGTGTCTGCCACCCTTTGACTGCTTTTGTTGCCTTCTCCAGACAGCAAGCGACAGTGCGGATTGGATGTCATGCTTAAATAAAGGGAAAAGGCACCTCTGTGTGTGTGTGTGTGTGTGTGTGTGTGTGTGTGTGTGTGTGTGTGTGTGTGTGTGTGTGTGTGTGTGTCTGTGTCTGTGTCTGTCTGTCTCTCTCACTGCTTGGGGTGTCATTTCTCAGCCTCAGAGCGAAGGCAAGTGTCGAATGACACTGCAACACAGCAACAGGTCAAGTGTTAACGCAGCTTGTCCGTCACTCAAAAGGGACGCAAAGCGGTTGTCTTGATCTCACAGTGTTGCCTTCTACCGTGCGAAGACACCTTGTCCCTCGTCGGGAGAGACAGAGGAAGCTTTTTGCGCTCCACAGGCGGCGGCTACGTGTGGAATTCCACCATGCAATGAGACAGAGCTTGGATGCATGCTGATGTTCCCACAGACGCACTACTTTTTTACTTTCTTGGAATACACTGGTCTCAGTGAACCCCCATTGATTGCGGTTATATGTTCCAGACCTGCCTGACATGCCTTTTTTAAAATATAGTTTTACCCAGCTATTAAAACATCATTTCAAAAGTAGCGTTTCTTAACTGTTAGTTCTCAGGAAAAAAAAAAGAAGCCAAGCGTGCGTGCTTCAATCTGTTGTAAAACTGACACAATAAAATGGTTGATGTCGACTGCAAAAATGTTCAACCAAACAATATAAATACCAAAAAGTTGCATGCCATAAACAAAGGAAATTAAAAAAAAAAACACAGTAACAATACATGCAAATAAAGTTAAAATATTAATTTCATAAATTGTAGAAAATACGACCAAAAACCCGCCAAAACAAAACGTAAAATCAGCATCTCAAACCCAAGTAGGTTTTAAGTGAGGGTTTAGAAACTGGAAATGTCTCAGCCTGGAGAGTTTTGGGGCAGCAATTAACAGTGCGGTCGCCATATCATTTTGTCATAGCTTGATGCTAACATCTCATGCGAAAGACCATAGACGGGCTAACGGAAATGAGCAAATATTTCACTGTGATTTTAATTCTTTAAATAACTGCTAGCATAAGTTTGTGAAGTAGGAGCACATACAGAGAATACACTTTTTTTTTCCCAGATGTCAAACTGCTGCATTATAGCGCCAACTACTGGTAAGAAGAACTTACTCAATTCCAGATTTTATTCTGCTTTCGGTATCGGTGTCTGCAATCCGATACCTCTTATCTTCACTCACCCGTCCCTAATACAGATAACTATGACTGCAGTTTAGTAGGGGACCTTCTCTGCCCTTTCATTTCTCTCAATTATCTCTTCCAGTAGAGCGCTGGCAAATGATGAAATGCGCAGCAGTGGTACATGTGTGAAGTCCATGTTTGTTTTTCCTCGGGCAGGCTTCACTCTAATTATCAACTGCTTTGAGACTTTATGGGCCAGTTGGGAAAATGACATAGCGCCGTTTTGTATGCGAGTCTGAGCAGCGACGTGAAATAAGGCAAGATCGCGCTCAGGATTGAAGAGCGGGAAAGTCCTTCCCTTTTCATGTGGGCGCTCATGTGGATAAGAGGCAGTCATTTCATCCCAAATAGTCCCGGAAGACCCGACGCAAAAACAGACTCCGGACTTTTCCCGCAACAAAGTCAACACACGCTGGGTGGGTGTGATGACACCGTTCCCGCTCTGCGTCCAATAACGCGTCTTGTTTTGTCAAGAGGCGCGTGTGAGGGCGGCGCGGAGGGCGGGGCTTGTTCCTGTCATCACACGAGTCACAAAAAGTCAAAAGTGAAGGGGAATTTTGATGATGAAGAGGACGTTGATGAGCCATTGTAGAAATGGAGAGTGAGTCGCCTACGCCCGCTCTTTGTGTGTCAGCATTCCGGACCTGGAGTTGAGTCACCTTCTCCTGTCTGGCATGTCTTGGTTGAGACAACGCACAGAAATGTTGAGTAATTACTGATGTCACACCTTCACCACAATCCTACCAGAGTAGGAAGGCTTTTTTTTTTTTCTTTACGGGGGGGGTGTGTGGAGTGATATCACAATGTTGTTGTTCTTCAACGAGGCTTTTGTGAGTCACGTCGCACTCAAGGCCAGTCCGCCACCAATGTCTGAAGCGCCTTTCTGTGCGCGTGTGTTTCATCCGAAGCTCATCGTGACGCGACCTCGGTCGTCCTTAAGGCGCACATGCGGTGCGTGCCCAACAGGAAGCCGCAGTCGTCGGTGCCTCTACCCCATTCGTCAGGCAGGGAGGCCCTACTTCCTCCCGAGTGTGACGACAGCTTCCTCTTCCCCTCAAAGCGCATTTCTTCTTCCCTGTAAACGACAAAACACACGCAGCAGACAAGACACAGGCTGGGCACTTCATTAGGTACACCTGCGCAATCGACTCGAAGCCTCGAGCGAAAACGATTTTGAAAAGTCCTCGAGTTGTTTCCTCCCTCCCGCCCGCAATATTGCGATTGCGATCATTTTTCAAGGTCCTCTTCTTGTGTATTTTTTAATAAACAAAATTAACAAATTGAGGTCACAGCCACTGTCGCTATTGGCCTTGGCTGGCTCCAAGGTCACACTTAAGCGTTTATAAGCAGCCCTAAAAGAAAGCAGTCTTCTGATTTTGTTTTTGCAAATGCCCTCCTTTCTGGGATCTTTTCATCGTACCGTTTGGTTCAAAGAGACTCGCCAGAAGAAAGAGACAGAGGGGCCGCTTTCATCTGCTTTGTTTTGACTGCCTGTCAAGGTTGAAGGCTGATGTGGGACTGGCTGCAGCACTGGTCAACATCACAGAGCTAAACCGCAGATGAAATCCGGGTTTGTCGTAAAAAGTCCGGTAGCTTAATGCTAACACATGATTGGAAACATATACGGGCGAATGTTTCGCATCGGCCTCACTATGATATAACCCGGGGGTCGGCAACAAGCGGCTCCAGAGCCGCATGTGGCTCTTTAGCGACAACTAGTGGCTCCCTGGAGCTTTATAAAAAAAATTTTAAAAATGGAAAATGATAGTAGGCTAATATAGCTCAAATAGATATAGATACATGTTGCACGTCCGAAAAAGGAGACTATCACCTTTTAAGCAGTGGGATACTGGAACACAAACATGGCGCAACACATGTAGTCCAACAATAGCAATTCTCACAGACACCCTTTCTTTATCCTCTGCGAAGAATGACTAATAATACAGCATCTTACAGGAAATGCTACACATGAGTACACTTTGCTAGCTTGATATGAGTGCCATTTTTCTTCTTGATCTCAACTCCTGTGTCAAGACACCACTGTAGTTGCGTAACCATGACGATGAGCGTGGTGGTGGGGGCATTTCACCAGCCGGGTTTGTGTTATTTTGTGGCCTTTGAGTCGAAACCGCCACCCACCTGTCTGTTAGCATCCTGTTTGTTACGCACGCACACTCGCTTGCTTGTGCACTACTTTGGAAACACGACATCACGGCCCTTGAGTAATTTCACCTGCCCAACGCCACGTTCCAGAACAATTTAGGGGATATGCCCTGTCCCTGCTGTGCAAGCTGAGTCATCACACACTCACACACACACACACACACACACACACACACACACTTCTCTGGTGTGGTTAGTTGTTGTCGTTAGCATCACTTTGCTCGCTGATCTGCGGCGCTGCCTGCCGTCTGTTTTTGCCCGTGTCACGTTTCTGCGCATTGAGTGGACAAAGTGTTAACTCATTCACTCCCAAGGACGTTTTTAAACGTCTTTTCAGACTTGGTCTAAAATCGGCTGGTACTGAATGAGTTTTTAGTTACGCCGACCGATGTCAAGTTGATCACGCAAAGTCCCCTTCGTCTTCTCGACAGCTCGACAGCAACGTCTTTGTGCTGCGTGTGTTTTCCAGTGTCCAAGAGGCCCCGAGAGATGACCGGCGGCCGAAGCTGAGTCGCCACACGGCCGTCAGTCGATAACCTGGTGCTGCTCTGGAGGTAAACAAGTGCGCGCGCGTGCCTGAACTTGACAGTTAAAAAGTCGGCAGCCTATCTGGTCTCACCAAGCATCCTCGCGCGGCTGTGAGGGGGGGGGGGGCAAGCGGGCGTCGAGATAAGCTCGGGCGGCGTCGGTCCCGGCGAACTGAAAGTGCAGGGCGACTGAAATAGCCACGGCTTGAAATAGAGATGCAGAGTGTGTGGGTGCGTGAGAGAATGACTTGAGTATGAGCGGAGCTAATTTGGGAGCACTGGAGGATGAGAGCGCCCATGCAGATTGAGGGGGAAAAAGGAATTTATTGTACCGTATTGGCCCGAATATAAGACGGTGTTTTTTGCATTGAAATAAGACTGAAAAAGTGGGGGTCGTCTTATATTCGGGGTCTAGACGTTATACCCGTTCACGACGCTAGATGGCGCCAGATATCATTGAAGCGAATGCTGAACTTGCCAAAGCGAACCCCTGTCACGAAGAATAAAAATAAAAATCACGGCAGCACGAAGAAGAAAAATAAAAAATAGCGGTAAGAAAGAAAAGAGAAGAAAATAATAGAAGAGAAAACAGAAAATGGAGAAACGTGGCGATAATATGGAGAAAAGTGGGTCGAAGATCGGCAGCTGAGGAGAAGTTATGATGCCATTTACATTTCAAAAAGCAGAAGCCATTCATTTACGAATGTGATTGCACATTAGTTTACATATTTAAATGTTCAGATATTAAGATTTGAATGAGGCAAAATAACATGCTTTTTCTCTCAAATATATTGTTATAATAATTTCTTTTATATGTACTGTAATTATTTTCTGTATAAAAATTAATTTGGTGTTCAAAAAGTCTTTTTTTTCAAACTTGAGTCTTGAAAAAGAGGGGGTCGTCTTATAATCAGGGCCGTCTTATATTCGGGCCAATACGGTACATGCGCTGTTTCTTAGGGCTGATAGATTTTGAAAAATAACCTTAGTGCCACTCCTCCCCCCGCCCCGCCCCCTCCCCCCCTCTCAATATTGCGATTTAATACACGATTGGCTGCCAACCAGTTTAGCGGGTTCCCCGCTTTTTGCCTGAAGACAAAATGCCCGTGACGCTCGTGAGGATAAGCGGCTCAGATAATGGATGGATGGATAACCGCTTTGATATTTTTTCAAGGTTGTCTTTCTATGTTTTTTGTTTTGTTTTGTTTTGACAAACAATAAGTTACAATAATGGTATTTCATTGGCATTGGGATGGATAAAAAATATATATTTGGAAAAATCTCCCTCATCTCAACATTTTGAGACGCTCGCCCTTAATGGCATGAAGTGCTTTGGAAGCCTCTTTGTATATTGTTGACACCTTCCATCTTTGATGTCATCTGCTGTTCCAAGAGCAGCAGGGAGGCGAGCGAGTCGTCCGTCTGTGTCCCCCCCCCCCCCGCCCTTTGTGTGCCTATATTTCGTGGGCCAACTGTGAAGATGTGTGGGTGTCTTCTCTGTTCCGCCACTTCACTCCTTCCATCTCCAGCATTTCTCCTTAATCTATCCTTCCGTCTTGTTCAGACCGTCTGTCACTGCGCACCCCCCTACCTCCCCCCCCCCCCTCCTCCATCACGCTGCTGTAATGAGATTAAACCCCCGTGTATCCACCGGGCACACAATTTATGCAGACAGTCGCCCACTTCTCACACTTGGCAACACTTCCATCGTTGTAGACACTTACAGACACACTTGGCACAGCAAGGCTTTTTTTTTCCTTTTATCATCACAAGGCCTTTGAAAGGATTACAGTAACCAGGGTATGTCCTCGTAAGTGACCCTCCCCCTCCCTTCCACAAAATAACCATCTGGGCCCTGATAATAATCCTCGAACTGTTGTGCTAATGCCCCCAACAGGCCGTCTGAGGTAGTGCACCCGCAACTCACCCAAAGGCTACTTGATTTCATATTGACGCAAGCGTACCGGGAACAAGAATCACCCGACTTTAGATGTGGAAAAAAAAATAAATTAAATGCACTCTATGCTCTTTCCTGTCACAGCTGAAGACAGAGGAACGGGACAGTCGAGATATTTCAAGCACTGGAGTGAGGCCCTCTCTGTGCTGCAGTGGAGGGCTTCACGGACACGGCTAGTCTGGTGGGTATTTTATTTCTCTCTCTCTCTCTCTCTCGCTCTCGAAAACCGTATTTTCCGCACTAAAAGGCGCACCTAAAAGCCTTCTATTTTTTAATTATAAGAGCTCACAGCGCCGTAAAATCCGATGCACCTTGTGTATGGTCATTACGGTACTATGTCAACCCCAAAATGGCTCCTTGCTAGAGAAATGCTTACAACGCAGAGTTCAAACTTAAGGCGATCGGTTTCGCAATTGAACACGGAAACAGAGCAGCGGCAAGAGAGTTCAACGCTAACGAGTCAATGTTATAACTTGCCGTTGGTTAAGTGAACTGTGTCGCTGCTTTATTAAAATACGTTTTACTGACATCTGATCGTTCTGTTGGCATTTCCTTGAGCGTAGCTCCATCTAGTGGAGGCATTGTAGATTGCGTCTTATAATGCGGTGCGTCCGTTCATTGGAGGTGCGCCTTATAATCCAGTGCGCCTTTTAGTGTGGAAAATATGGTGTGTGTGTGTGTGTGTATGTATGTATGTATGTATGTATGTGTGTGTGTATATATATATATATATTATATATATATATATATATATATATATATAATATAAATATATATATATATATACAGTATATATATACACACACACACATACATACACATATATAATATAAATATATATAAATATATATAATATAAATATACACACACACACACACACACACACACACTGGGAATTGCTGGCAACCAGTTGAGGCTGCGCCCCGCCTCCTGCCCGAAGATGGCCGGGATAGGCTCCAGCACGCCCGCGACCCTTGTTAGGATAAACGGATTTAGAAAACGGATGGACGGATGTTTCCACACATTATTTTCTTGTGTGTGTTGCCATGGAATCAAACAAGAGCTTTGTAGTGAGTCTCGGTTCCTGTCCGCAGGCTGGATGCATCACGCAGTTGAGCAGTTTGTCGGGCGTGGCACACGGGATTCCTTCTCTCTGGATGGACTCAACCGGGGACCCTGGGCTCCCGTGGGCGGCCGCGCCTGGCAGCCACCTGGCAGGTGGGTTGCCGTGCCAACGCAAACACAAACAGATTCTCTAATCACGCAGACACACAGGAAACAATGTTCACTTCAAATTGGAACGCGATGGTTTTATGACAGACCTGATGTACATTAGTGGGAGGGGGGGTCCATTTTTTTTGGGGGGGGGGGGGGCTATGTGGTGTAAACATGTCATTTGATGTCTTGTTTCGTCCTTCAGGTGTTTGCCTGGAATGAGCCAACACCAGCTCCTTCCCCATCTACCTCCAAGTCCAATTCATGGACTCAATCAACCCAATAAATTCTTTACTAATGGGTAAGTGCACGCCAAAGCCAAAAATGGCCACGACACCGCAACTTTAGTTGACTGCTTTTTTTTTTCTGTCCATTTTTCCAGGCCCATACGAGGAGGGGAGAAGCTGGATCTCCCACAGCCCATGTTGCCGAGTCTGCCGAGGGAGCAGCTGAGGCCGCTTCCTCATCATCCTCTTCATCATCTTCATCCTCCCCCTCCTCACCGGGCATGGGAGCAACTCAGCCAGCTGTACGAATCCCACCATCCTCCCCAAGGGCATCCCGGCGCGACTCTCCCCGAGCACTCGCTCCGCCTCCATAATGGCGGCTACGCGGGCAGCGGCGGGGCCCCCCCTCCCCCGCATCTCCCCGCCAGTCGGCCGAACCAACCCCTAAAGGTGAGTTGATTTGCTCGTGTTGAAGTCAGACACGAGTTTTTGCACCTGTTGTTGAATGTTTTTTTTTTTTCTTCTTCTGCTGTCTGTTAAGTTTGGGGGTCCTCAGGAGCATCATGCCCCGCGGGGGCCACCACTGCTGGGAGACGACATGTGGGCTCAGGTGAATCAGGTGAGTGCTCTATGATTGGCTGGGATCGTGTTTCATGGCCCGCGACAGCAATCGCAATCGTCGCTCGTGCGGCGACACACACACACACACACACACACACACACACACACTCTCTCACTGCGACTCGAAATGTCCTCTTCGCAGCAGAGGGGACACATCGGCAAGATGCACGCTAGTCAGCTGAAGAGACCGCGCCCTCAGCTCGGCGAACACTCTGTCATCCAGCACACTCCATCGCTTTCTGTGCACCCGCCCACCCGCTCGTCCACGGAGGATTGGCCCAGCCCAAACAAGAGGAAAAAGAGTTCCGATCAGGTAACGCAAAAGAGCTTTTCCTTTTTGGAATGCTTTGCAAAGTCTTTGCTCTTTTACTCATCTTATCCCAGGGGTCGGCAACCCCAAAATGTTAAAAGAGCCATACAGGACAAAAAAAACCCCCAAAACAAACACAGTCAAACCTCAGTTTTTGAACGTCTCGGTTCTCGACCAATTTGGTTTTCGACCAAGAATTTCGAGTTTTCTATGCCTCGGAGGACGAACAAATTTCGGTTCTCGAACAAACTGAGCGCACTTGAATGCACCATTTGACTCCTCTCGCCTTCCTTGCACGAGGAAGTGACGCTTCCTCGGGTAGACGAGGAAGTGACGCCTCCTCGTGTTGCTTTCCATTGTGAGCAGACGTGTTCAGTAAACATTTTTATTTCAAAAAGAGCGTGGTTTCGGTTTTCGAACAATTTCAGTTTTGGAACAGCCTTCTGGAACAGATTATGGACGAAAAGCGAGGTTTGACTGTATGTCTGGAGCCGCAAAAAAATGAAAGCCTTCAATAAAACTTACATTGAAGGAAACACATGCTGTATGTATGTAGGAAACTGGACTGTCTCAGAATTGTTTGTTATTCATTCCTTTGTTGTGTGTTCACAAACGCCCCCCCATAGAATTTATTTTGTAGTTTCCTCGCTTGATTTTTTTTGTTTTGGTGCATTGTTATCGCTTTTCTTAGTGTCCGTGAAGTGATCATTAATTTCCGTTTTTCTGAGGCTGTCTTTGAACACCTCTCGAGTCGAACGAGAAGAGAGAAGGCACGGAGTCGGACGCAGACGTGTCTGTTTTTGTCCAGACTGTTCAAAGCATAACCTAAAGTGTACGTTTTTAAAAAACAACAACACCACAGCTCTCCTTTTTCGGAGCTGCAACATTTATCTATATCTATTTGAGCTATATTAGCCTCCTATCAAAATCTTTTTCCATTTTCAAACATTTTTTTTAATAAAGCTCCAGGGAGCCACTAGATGTCGCTAAAGAGCCGCATGCGGCTCCGGAGCCGCGTGTTGCCGGCCCCCCCGCCTTATCCTAATTTTACCTGTGTAGGTCTCGCACCCTGCCCAGCAGCGCTTTCCTGGACCAGGCCAAGCTTTGATATCTCAGCCCCACCACCCCAAGCCAGCCTTCTGGAACCCCCTTCAGAAGGACAGCAGTAGCTGGCAGCCTCAGAGTTGTGATCGCAAGAACCCGCCACCACCCGAGTTCCAAGGCCGAACCGTGAGATTTTTTGCGGTTATTGCTGCTTGAACATCACACCAAACGTTAATCTTGCATTTTTTTTTTTTCCACCTTTCAGGAGGCCCACAAACAAGCACTCGGCAGCTACCCCCAAAAGACCCCACCGGCCACGCCCTCTCCCTCCACCGTGTCGCCTCCCCTGAACTCGCCCGCTAGCTACAACCCGGGTGGCGCTGCGCCTCCTCTGCAGCGAGACTGCTTTCAACCTCAGGCTGTCAACCAGCAGTCCCCCCACTCTTCCTATCGCAGCCCCATTTTCAAACTGGGGCCAGCTCCTCCCTGCCAGGCCATGGAGCCCCACAGCCATAGAGGCCCTCTCATTGCGGCGCCGGCCCCCGCCAGAGGGGACAGAGATCAGCATCGGCACGTGCAGTCTTCACCAGCAAAACCCCCAGCCAGCAGCAGCAGCAGCAGCAGCAGCAGTGTGCCTTACAGCCACTTTCAGCCTCACCCAGGACTAGGGCAGCGCGGCCCCCCTGCGCCTCCGCCACCTCCGACCAATGTCACCTCAGTACCTCAGCAGAGTGGGCCCTATGACGTGTGGAGGTACCAGACTAGGCCCAGCAACCACCCCCTGGTGAGTTTTAGACTTGAGTAACACCGGAAAGTTGGCTTGGGTCATACGGGCAACATTGAAAAAAAAGTTCATTTGACTTGTTCTGGGAGGAATAAATTCAAATACAGTCAAACCTCGGTTTTCGAACATCTCTGTTTTCGACCAAAAATGTTGAGTTTTTTTTATGCCTCGGATGACAACCGAAAATTGGTTCTCGAACAAACTGAGCGCACTTGAATGCACCACGTGACTCCTCTCGCCTTCCTTACACGAGGAAGTGACGCTTCCTCGGGTAGACGAGGAAGTGACGCTTCCTCGTGTTGCTTTCCATTGTGAGCAGACGTGTGGTTTTTTTTTTGAAAAAGAGCGTGGTTTCGGTTTTCGAACAGCCTTCTGGAACGGATTATGGACGAAAACCGAGGTATGACTGTAGTTGAATTGAGCATCACTCTGCATATTGGCGACGAGAGGAACAAACATTTTTGGCTCGTGTAAACATTTTTGAAATTCCCGAAACAAAAATGTTCATGACGCAATTTAGGAGTCACAAGAAGGAGTCATGCAACGTCACTTATGCGTCACTTCTTTTCAACTCTGCATTTGCATGCGTCTGGGTCAATTCGATGCACTCGGAACGTCATTGTTTGGCTTCCATTCCCATCCCTTCAAACTAGAGCTAAGATCGGTCCTAAAAAATCGAGCCCGAGCCCGATCACTTAACTCATTCACTCCCAAAGACGTTTTTTAACGTCTTTTCAGACTTGGTCTAGAATTGGCTGGTACTGAATGAGTTAACTTGTTTGCAGGCCCGAGCCCGAAGCAAACCCGAAATTTCACATTTTATTTGTGAGGACTCGGGAGGAGGAGGAGGGGTGATTTCTGATAACAAATTAAAGCCTGTCTTTTGTAATGAAATCAAAGTTAAGCAAGACTGTATAAACATTTACATCTTTTATATTTCCGTTTCTGAAGAGGTTACATTAACCGACAATTTTCCATCATTGACGGATTTCTTTAAGAGTATATGGGGAAAATTTAAGGCCGTCCGTCATTTTGACGGGTTGAAAATTGGGCCGTAAACCACAGCAGCAGTACGTCCTTAAGAATCTAGTGCGGCACTTTAAGAGAGAGAAGCCGAGAGACAAAGAAAACCAATGACAGGTGGATAATAGACAGAGACATGAAGGAGTTCTTGGAATTGTTATCGCAAGAGTTCAGTACAGTACGTGGTGTGATGAGGCGACTTCTGCTTTTTTTTGCGAACCACGGTCTCCCGTGGCCAAAACTATTCACGGCCTCGAAACAAAAAAAAAAAAAATCAGCGAGAGAGAAACCCGACCCGAACCCGAAGCAATGATTGACATTCTAGGCCCGGTCGGGCTCGGGCTCAGACAGCCCGATCTTACCTCTACTTCAAACTTCCATTTTTTTAGCTTGCCATACTTTCAGCGCTGCGCAAAGCGTCAAACCGTCTTTTCAATCGTTAGAGTTGCGAAGGTGCAATTTCGTAAACCAGAGCCCAAGTGTTTACATGTGATGATTGCTGATAATAATGTTCATGTCGTGCCTCAGGATTCCGGCTTCTCCAGACCTCCAGAACTGATACCTCATCACCAGCAGAGCCACAATCAGGGTCCAGACAGTCAACATCAACCCCACATCATCCCGCCTCCCCCCGTCATCTCTACTCGCACCCCTGTCATCACCCCTAATCGTTCCTCCTGCTCCGTCAGTGGCTATGGCAACCGCCACGGCTCAGACGGCGGTTGCCAGGTGAACGGCATCAACAGGAACCAGCGGAGTGAGCCGGCGCCCCAAAGCTCCACCGGAGCTCCCCACAGATGCCCCCCCGGCCCTCAGCCGAATGCCAGCCAGTCTCGCCACGAGGTACGAGGAAGACCTCAAGAAAACGGACCCCTCAAGGCCGACAAGGGGAAGACCTCCTTCTATCCTCAGGCTCAAGTGGCGCAGGTTCCCGCGTGTTCTACGTCGTCGTCTTTGTTCTCCTCAGGGCTCCCCAGGACCGGGGACAGCGTCATTATGAGCAGAGTGTCAAACCCCGCCCCCAGTTCCCCTCCCGTGTACTTCCAATCTTCCAGCCACCGGCAGATGCCGACGCCGGCGTACTGCCAGCGGCAGATCCACCCGATTCCCGCTTCGGCCCCTCAGTCCATCGTGGAGGCGCTCGACAAGCTCGACGCGGAGCTCGAGGGCCACATGCAAGCCGAGGAGCGGCGGAGGAAGGACAGAGAGGACGAAGAGCGGCGCAGGAGAGAGTCGGAGCTGAAGCGAAAGCAGCACGAGGAGGAGAGGAAGAGGAGGGAGGAGGAAAAGAGGGAGGAGGAGAGGAAGAAGAGAGAGGCGGAGCAACGGGAGGAGGAGGAGGAGGAGCGTCGGCGGAGGAGAGAGTGGGAGCTGCAGGAGCAGGAGAGGAAGAGGAGGGAAGTGGAGATGCGGCAGGAGGAGGAACGGAAGAAGAGGGAGTGGGAGGAGCGAGAGCGCAAGAGGAGGGAGTGGGAGAGGCAAGCGGAGGAGAAGAGGAGGCGGGAAGAGGAGAGGATGCTGAGAGAAAGGAAGGAAGAGGAGGAGGAGAAGAAGAGGAGGGAGGAGCAACGCAAAAAGGCGCGAGAGCAGACCGCCATGGAGAGTCTGGAAAGACTTTTGTGCGGCAACGCGGCCCCGGCCCCGCGCCCCTCTCCGGTACCCGCGCCCCCCCCTGCCCCCGCCTCCTCGCAGGCCTCGCCCCCTTACCCGTGGCTGAGCCGCGGCGGCGCTTCGATCCAGGCGACCGTCCACGGCGCGCCCCTGGAAAGGTTGCGACCGCCTCCGCTCACACCGCAGACGGACTACGCCCGCGAGAAGCAGAGGCAGCGGGAGATGTGGGGGGGGCCCCCCCCCACCACCACGCACAATACCTCAGGGATGAACCAGCCGCTCTACTCCGGCAAGCCCCCCGCCATGCAGGCTGCGCCCAAACAGTCCAAAGACTCTCTGCCCGCGCTCCGAGAGCCCCCCAAGCTCTATCAGGCGTTTCCCAGAGAGACCCCGCCGCCGGCCCCCCCCCTGCCCCCGCCCGCCCTGCGCTCGGACAGCTCCCCGTTCGAGGAGGAGCCGTCGGAGTTGTCCACGCTGCTCCCCGACGGCCTCGCCAACATCATGGCCATGCTGGATGAATCCATCAAAAAGGAGGAGGAGATGTACAGCGAGGGTCTCCTGGATTCGTTCCCCCCCGTCAAGAATTACCTTTGCGCCCCCGACCTCCTGCCGGCGCTCAAGCATCAGGAGGACTTCGGAGCCGACCCCCACGCCAGCCCGCCCGTGCTCAGCCGCCAAGGCTCGCTGGCTTCCCCTTGCAGCCGCACGTCTTCCCTTCCTGAGGAGGTGGAGGAAGAGGAAGAGGAGGAAGATTACCTTGGAGGCTTCCCCCAAAATGCGGCGGCGGGGGGGGCGGGCAACAGCACCTACCGCCACAGCGACCTGGCCAAACTCTACGGTCTTCCCGAGCAGGCGAAAAGCGAGGCGGAGGAGGATGAAGAGGATGAGGATTCCGAGACCCCGTCGTGTTCCCCGCCTCCTCAGAGACCCCACCTCCACCAAACCGACGTCAACAGCACGTTCAAGTCTCGG
Organism: Hippocampus abdominalis; assembly: GCA_018466805.1. Classification (NCBI taxonomy): domain Eukaryota; kingdom Metazoa; phylum Chordata; class Actinopteri; order Syngnathiformes; family Syngnathidae; genus Hippocampus; species Hippocampus abdominalis. Next base: position 28,956,512 of record CM031695.1, read on the forward strand.
GCCGCGGGCATGGAGAGCCAGAAGTACGCGTACCGGGGCGGACCTTTCGGGAGACCCCCGCCGTCGGCGCTGCTCGGCGTCAAATATTCCTCGTCGCTCTCGCTGGGACCCGATATTTGCCGGCAACAGCACGGCGGCTCGCCCACGTCCGATTCCGCCAACGCCCCTTTCAGTCCGGCGGTACCGCCCCCAAAGTCCTCCCCTCCGCCCCCTCCGCTCGAAAACGAAAGTTTGAAAGTGGATCCTGCCGACGAAAGCATCGCAGTCGGGAGGGCGGTCCGAAAGGAGATCCCGCCCACGGTGGCGCTTTTCAAGGAGGAGCGATGTTTGACGACCATCTCCGAGTCATCCCTGGCAGAGCTGACCGACGGCTGCCAGGTGGCCCTCTGCGGCGAACCGGACAAACCCCCGCGCCACGCCAAAACCGAAGACAGGCACAAGCCGGAGAGAGTGAAGGAGCACCGCGACAAGGAGCGACACAAGGAGAAAGAGAAGAAGAGGAAGCACGCTCACAGCCACAAGCAGGACGACGCGAGGGAGCGGAAGAAGCACCGAGACAAGAGGGAGGAGACGATCTTCTCCTCGTCTTCGTCGTCGTCTTCCGGCGGCGGCCACAGGCGGCACAGGGAGGGCAAAAGCCACAAGGACAAGAAGGACCGACGCATCCTGTGTGACCTCAACCTCCAGAGCAAGGAGGGAAAAAGCCGCGGTCATCATGACTCGGAGAAAAAGAAACGCAAGGACGCGTCCGGCGCCGCCGCCGCCGCCGCCTCCGCCGGCGAGGGCGAGCACGCGGAGTGGAGGTCGAACAAAAGCGGCGATTCGGGCTCGTCGCTGGACTTGCTGAAGCTGAAGGCGCTGTCGGACGGACCCCCCAAGGAGCTGAAAATCCGACTGATCAAAGTGGAGAGCGGCGACCGGGAGACCTTCATCGCCTCCGAGGTGGAGGACAAGAGGATCCCCCTGGGGGAGATCGGCATCAAGAACACGGCCGCTGAAATAATCCGATCTTGCAAGTGAGTGCGTCGCACGGGAACCGGCCGGCGGGGCTTTTCATGTGAACGTTTCCCCCCCCAACGCTCGCTCAATAACCGTCGATCTATTTTGATCCCAGGGGGGCCAGAGTGAAAGGGAAGTTCAGGGAGTCCTTCTTGCTGCCGGCCTTCTCTGTCAAGCCAACCATGACGTCGGAGGAGCCCATTCCGAGGGAGAAACTCAATCCTCCCACGCCCAGCATTTACGTAAGACAGCGGTTCTCAATTATTTTCTGTCATGCCCCCGCCCCCCCTAAGAAGAGGAAAACATCTTGCGCCCCCCCCGCGCCCCCTACGACTATTAATAGTATAATTTGCCTATAAAATTGTTTTAAGTACACCGTGCATAACACTGTATCCTTATTAACGTACAGTCAAACCTCGGTTTTCGTCCATAATCCGTTTCCAGAAGGCTGTCCGAAAACCGAAATTGTTCGAAAACCGAAACCACACTCTTTTTAAAATAAAAATGTTTATTGAACACGTCTGCTCACAATGAAAAGCAACCCGAGGAAGCGTCACTTCCTCGTGTAAGGAAGGCGAGAGGAGTCAAATGGTGCATTCAAGTGCGCTCGGTTTGTGTGAGAACCGAAATTTGTTCGTCATCCGAGGCATAAAAAACGCGAAATTTTTGGTCGAGAACCGAGACGTTCAAAAACCGAGGTTTGACTGTATAAGAGAATTTTAAAAAACCGAAAGAAACATGGACCAATTTACAACAAAGAATAGTTTTAGTAACTGTAACAGAAAAGTGCATCTGAAATTCAAAAATAAAATTAAATCTTTAATTTAACGATAAATATTTTTTGACTGATCATGTCAAACTAATCACCAAAATGATCTCAGAAGCACAATATTAAAAAAAAAACTTTAACCAGTAAAACAAAAATATATACAGTCAAACCTCCATTTTCGAACGTCTCGGTTCTCGACCAATTCAATTTTCAACCAAAAATTTCGCGTTTTTTATCCCTCGGATGACGAACAAATTTCAGTTCTCGAACAAACTGAGCCACTTGAATGCACCATTTGACTCCTCCCACCTTCCTTACATGAGGATGTGACGCTTCCTCGTGTTGCTATCCATTGTGAGCTGACGTGTTCAGTCAACATTTTTATTTTAAAAAAGAGCATGGTTTCGGTTTTCGAACAGCCTTCTGGAACGGATTGTGGACGAAAACCGAGGTTTGACTTTATAAGAGAATAAAAAAAAAAAAAGAAATATGGACCAATTTACAACAAAGAATAGTTTTAGTAACTGTAATAGAAAAGATTTAAAGTGCATCTGTAATTTATAAAATAAAATTAAATCCTTCATTTAACTAGAAATATTTTTTGACCGATCATGTCAAACCAATCACCAAAATTATCTCAGGAGCACAATATTAAAAAAAAAAAACTTTAACCAGTAAAACAAAAATATATAAAATAATTTGTGCGTCTTCGCTTTCGGGAGACTTTGGTTTGTCTTTTATCTCCGTCTCTCTCCGCCTGTCAACTTCGTGTCTCCTCTGTGCTGTGTGCAAAGCGCGCATGCGCAGTGCAAACAAAACACCGAGCGAATGATCCCTCCGCACACTCTGCCAATGAGAGAGCCACTGCCCCCTAGCGTAGTGAAGGTGCAATTGCACTTTTATTTTTGGACAGTAAAAAAAAATTAATCAAAATCAAAAAGCATGTTCCCTGAGGTCAAACGCGCCCCCCTTGACGGAGTCACGTGCCCTACCCCCCGGGGGGGGGGCGGGGGGGGCGTGCCCCACTATTTGAGAAACATTGATGTAAGACAATGGACTAGCGATGTCACTGAAGTGGTTTCCTGAATGCCATTCGGCAATTTATGACGTCCGAGCTGTGGCTCGATCGACCTTTACGCTTTGGGTTGCGAGACAAAATTTGACATGCAAACCAGCTTCAGATACGCTTCCACTCGAATGAAATCGAAAAAAAAAATGTCATGACTCATTCTTTTTGTCTTTTGTTGGTGCAGTTGGAGAGCAAAAGGGACGCCTTCTCTCCCGTGCTGCTGCAGTTCTGCACAGACCCAAAGAACCCCGTCACGGTCATCCGAGGACTGGCCGGATCGCTGCGGATCAGTAAGTTTGTACTCGCGCGTGGGATGTTTTTCCCTCCCACAATGACACCCGTCTAACATACCCCCTCCCTGACCCCGCCCCCTTTTTCGTTTCTTCAGACTTGGGCCTGTTTTCCACCAAGTCTCTGGTGGAGGCCAACGCGGAGCAGGCGGTGGAGGTGAGGACTCAGGTCCAGCAGCCGGCAGACGAGAACTGGGACCCCAGCGGGACGGGTCAGACGTGGCCCTGTGAAAGCAGCCGTTCCCACACCACCATCGCCAAGTACGCTCAGTACCAGGCGTCCAGCTTCCAGGAGAGCCTGCAGGTAAGGGCCGCAGCGCTTGAGCCGCGGCCGACGACGAGGAAGCTGTGTGAACGCAATGCGACCGTGCCCGTGTGATAGGAGGAGAAAGGCAGCGATGAGGAGGAAGAGGATGACGACGACAATGACGACGAAGAAGATGACGACAAGAAGCCGCCTAGCAACGCCGAAACCCCGACCAAGGACAACACCGCAAAAGAAAGTGGCAGGTAAGGTCATTTATTCACACGGTGTCTCGATAAGTTGGGTGCTTACGGAGCGCCGTCCACGTATTCATATGTCATTGTTTCACGTGAAATGAGAAAACCGCAGAGTTTTTTTTGCATTCTTGTTGTAATATGTTTACTGGTTCATGTTTACGCCACACTTGTTTGGCCGAACGGTGTGTGAAGTTGAAGCGAGCCCATTTAATAACTTAATAACTCTAATTGAAGAGGATAATTAAACGGTTTAATTTTAATTCATTGTTCATTTGCCTTTATTTTAGCCTCAGCGTCACCTCATGGAACAAAACATTCATGTGGTAGAAATCGGAGATTGTTTATTGCAATGCAGGCGAATGTGTGGAAAAGAAATAGGCGGGAAGAAGATCTTAAAAAAAAAAATTGCATATTAAATCGCAATTGCAATACAGTGGGACCTCTACTTACGAACGTTTCTTCATACGAAATGTTCAAGTTACGAAACGCCTCAACAGGAAAATAGTGTCTCTTGTTACGAAAGAAATTTCAAGATAGGAAAGGTAAAAATACAGTATGGCCTGCAACTCGCAGCTCCGAGTTTCCTGAACGCAACATACTTGTAGCTGCTCTGCCATTGGCTGTTAGCGAGCATCATCCTGCCATCCCATTGGCTAAGAGTGATGTGTGTAGTAAGAGAGATATGTGTCTGTGCAGCGTTCTCATCATTCACCCCTCGGCCGATAGTTTTATGTAAATGTGAAACACCCGGAAAAAGTGTTCACCAGTCGGGCGTTCGCTCACTATGCTGATGTTTGCCTTGGACATTTTCGAAGGATTGTTAAAAGCCGACAAAAGCAAACGTCCATGGATCAGTTCTTTACCAAACGCCAGGCAAAAACTACTTCTGAGAGAAAGCATAAACTAAAGAGGCCAAAAAACGACGAGGACGCAGTTAAAAGTGAAATGACCATTTTTATTCTTTATTATTTTTTATACTCTATATTTTTTATTTTATTGTACAATCATCTAATTGTAACATGTATTTGTTACATATTTTGATGCATTTTTATGCTTTAAAAAACATTTATGTCTGAATTTTGGGGGGGCTTGGAACGGATTAGGGCATTTACATGCAAAAGGCGTCTCTACTTACGAAGTTTTCTAGTTAAGAAATTTCTTACAGAACCAAGTAATTTCTTAAGTATTGAGTTCAAAAACAAAAACAAAACATCAGATTCTTTTTCTTTTGCACTGCTCACCCAATATTCAATGGTGTCAATTCCCCACAGTGGTGAGCAGAAGCCAGCGGGGAAGATCATTAAATTTGGCACCAATATCGACCTGTCGGACCCCAAGAGGTAAGCGTCATTGCCGCTCAGTCTCGGCCGAGCTGCTGGAGCTCCTCCACCCCAACGCCGACAGTGACGACTTTGTTGTCCTTCAGGTGGAAACCGCAACTGCAAGAGCTCCAAAAGCTGCCTGCGTTCATGCGTGTGGCATCCAGTGGGAACATGCTGAGCCACGTGGGACACACCATCCTGGGGATGAACACGGTCCAGCTTTACATGAAGGTGCCGGGGAGCCGGACGCCAGGTAAAGCCCTTGGCGACCGATCCACACTGAACCCGTAAAAGCAGCGGCGCGTAACTGACCCAAGTACGTCGGCGTGCTTGCCACAGGCCATCAGGAGAACAACAACTTCTGCTCGGTGAACATCAACATCGGCCCCGGAGACTGCGAGTGGTTCTCTGTGCACGAGAACTACTGGCAGGCCATCAGCGACTTCTGTGAGAAGTGAGTAGCCGAGCCGAGCCGGATGGCGCACATTTGAAGAGCGGATTTCCGTTTGGTTCTCGCCGGGTCGGGATGGAAATCGAAAAAAGTCATTCCGTTGCCAGGTGTCGTTTGTGCCGTTCCAAATTCGTGTTGCTTGTTTTCTACACTCTTGAAATGATATTCGGATGTCTTTCTGCTTATTTTCGATTGAGTCAAGTCATTTATTTCTTTTGCCCTTAACGACAAACAAACCATTTTCTTTTTGTAAATTAAACCGTTTTGAAAAAATTGGAACCCGCGACCTCTGCACTGTCCGGGGGATGCGCTAACCAGTCGACGACCGTGGCGCCCGAGTTTGTTTTCCCTTTTGAAGTTCATTTTTTCCTTTCACAATATGGCACCTCATCAAATGACTCCCCACCTCGCCAATATTTCACAAAATTTCTTTATTCATTATTATAACATGGTAATAACCCTTTCCCTCATAATATTGCATCCGTTTTTTTGTTTTTTTAAATACCATCCTTGGGCCCTGTCCAGGCATGACGAATCAGCACACAATGACCCCCCCCCCCAACTGTTACATTTGCGCAACAGTTGAACTGGTCTTAAATCGATTAGTCTTGACTGACTTGAGGCCCCGCCCCAAAAAAACGTTAAGAGTTTCTCACCAATTTTCCACACCCGGATTCAGCGCGCCGAGTCATAACGTTGATTGTGTTTGACGCAGGCACGGGGTGGACTACCTAACGGGCTCCTGGTGGCCCGTGTTGGAGGACCTCTACAACGCCAACATCCCGGTGTACCGTTTCATCCAGAGACCGGGAGATCTGGTGTGGATCAACGCCGGGACCGTTCACTGGGTTCAGGCCGTGGGCTGGTGCAACAACATCGCCTGGAACGTGGGACCCCTGAACGGTAAGAGCACATGTGGAAACGCGGAGAGAGACCTCTTGGAGACGAAGCGTCGCGCGCTCAGAGCAGCCGTGTGTGCTCAGAGCAGCCGTGTGTGCTCCCCGCAGCGTACCAGTACCAGCTGGCCCTGGAAAGGTTTGAGTGGAACGAAGTGAAGAAGGTCAAGTCCATCGTCCCCATGATTCACGTGTCGTGGAACGTGGCTCGCACGCTCAAGATCACGGACCCAGATACCTACAAGATGATCAAGTGAGGATTGCTTTCAGAGTTTGTCATTCGCTCATTTAATCTCGCCTACCACCTTGGCATTTACGTGATAAATTTATACAATTTGGGTCAAGTGGGTTTGACAATTTGGGATTTTTATTGTATTTGGAGCCATATGATATCCTGAACAGTTTTTGGTCAGGGGAGCCATGTCATGTAATGTTCTGAGTAAGATGCGATGAATGGCTGAATATGAAGAAGCGTTGACGGGCTGTACACTGTGATTTTTTTAATTTTTATTTTTCTCGCCGCGTTGCTCTGCAGGCACTGCCTGCTGCAGTCCATGAAGCGCATCCAGATCCTGCGCGACCAGCTGGTGCTCAGGGCAAGAAGATCTCCTACCAGGGCCGAGTCAAGGAGGAGCCTGCCTACTACTGCAACGAGTGTGACGTAAGTAGCCTTGATGGGGTGCTTTGCTCCCCCTGGAGGCCATCCCGGCAAACTACAAGCACAAGAATGAATAGCAATGATGAGCCCCACCTGCCGTCCTAAGTTCAGTAGCCTACACTCTGTGAGTGGACGGGTGGTACAGTAGCCCCCCCCCCCCCCCCCCCCTCGACAAAGTGGGGAAGGGGGGTGGGGTTAACGTTCCAGATCAGACATCCCATAATGGTGGCGGTGTTTCTTTTTTTCGCTGCAGCTGGAGGTGTTCAATTTGCTGTTTGTGACGAGCGAGAGCAGCAGCAGGAAGACGTACGTGGTCCACTGCGAAGACTGCGCCCGCGAGCGCACCCCCAACCTGAACAACGTGGTGGTGCTGGAGCAATACTCCATGGAGGAGCTCACCGGCACGTACGATTCCTTCAGCCTGGTACGCCGACAGCCCCCCCACCACCACGTTTTGTCGCGTGTGCTTTCTCTTACCACGACTCATCTTTTCCTCTCTTCCAGGCCTCCTCATCCTCCTCCTCCTCTTCCACCTCCTCTTCCTCGTCCTCCTCCTCCTCGTCACGGTGACAGGACTCCCTTCCCGCGTGTCGCCAGCCACAACCAAAACTCCTGCGAGTCAGGACAAAAGAAAAGAACAAGAAAAGAAAAAAAAAACAAAACACTTTCAACGTTGATTCTTGAAGGTAGTTGACTGGGTTTGTCGACTCCCTTTTTTTACTGTTTACAGATCAAGACGCAGCAGTTTACGCCTCTCGGATGGTGCTTTTGTGAAACGACTCGTTTTTTTCCCTTCTCTTTGTTGTCTTGAATACTGATTTACATTTGTATATGCTGTTTGGTTTGGAAATTTAAAAAAAAAAAAATAATTTATTGGTTTTCTTAAAACTAGATGCGCCTAGATATATATACCACATTGGCCTTGTCACTTGTATTTAGAAAAGAGGAAATGGGAAAAAATACTAATAAGAGAGAATATGGAGGGCTTTTTTTTTTGTTTTTTTTTTGGGTAAAGCATTAAGAATTTTGAAATGTACAATTGTTTGGAATGCTTCAAGACATACGGGTTTTCAGAATTTTTTGGGGTCTTTTTTTTTTTTTTAGGGCCCGGGGTTCGTTTTATCTCTGCGTGTGTGTTTTTTAAAAGTTTTTTTTATATATATAATTGATTTGACTTTGATGAGTATTCAAAGTTGTTTTGTCGTCATTTGGTTGGTGCTCGCCTGCTTGTTTTGTTCCAGTATGTCTGCGTCCTCTTGGAGAGGGGAAATTGTACATTTAATTTAAAAACAAAACAAAAACATTCCCTCTATTTATTGGACAGCAACATTTGCCACCCTTTTTCTTCAAAACAAAACAGGGCTTTCCCCTCATTTTCATGCTGTCCTTTGATGATAGTTTTGCCCCCCCCCCCCCCACCACCTCTGATGTATATGAAAAGATCTAACGCCACATTTTCCTGTAGACTAAAGACGCACTGCTCACGTAGAATTTGTATGATCGTTCTTTTTGGGGGGCAAAGTGGGGGTGGGGGGGGGGCTTTTAGATGGAACTTCATTGATTTTATTCTATAATCTGACGAGGATGACGATGGGATAGATGGTGCTAAAAATTGTCTGTTTGTTTTCATCAGAATTCTATTTTTCCTGTTGCAATATGACCATTTTCCTTCTTTGTGCTCATCTATTTATAAATGCACTGTGTAGAAAGTTCGTACACACACACACACACACATACACACACATGCACCAAACTGAGCCAGACTTGTCTTAAAACACTTTGTGAACTCGTGTGACATTATTCTGACTATTAATAAAACCGAGACAAATTGTACACCCTGGCTGGTAACTCTCTCATAAACACGACAAAAGCAGGATGGAGTTTTTCGTGGCGACTTGAGGAAGGACGTTGCACAAGTGGCAACGGGTCACAGGACGGGAACGGACGGGAACTTCCTGTCATTGACGCGCTTTGGTGGGGGTCATGTGATTAAAAAAACAATAAGCAGATAATGAACCAATTAACTGATGGCCACTTGATTAGGTACAACTACATGTCGCAATTTGCACCAAGCACTTAGCAGGTTCGCTATTCCAACACCTTGAAAATGCATCTCCTCTCCGCATGGTCCGCCGGCGTGGCCGCTTTAGAGTGCCTCATTGTCCGCCACGGGTGTTTGTACGCCACAGCGAGAAAAGTGAAAGCACGAGGAGTGGGGGGGGGGGGGGAATACAAAGCGCTGATTTGTGAGGAAGCATGCACACCATGGCTTTGGGTTGGCTGGCATTTTTAGAGTGCCTCGTTGTTGTGACATGGGAAAACCCCGCATGGGATTTCATAAGCGGGGATAGTTTCCCCATTTGAACATGTACCGTAATTTCTGGACTATAAGCCTCACCACTACATTTTTAAAGAAAAAAAAACATTTTGTACACACATAAGCCGCACCTGTCTATAAGCCGCAGGTGCCCATATTGTTACATGAGATATTTACAAAGAAAGACGGTACACAGGCGGCCGTTAAAAAGTCTTCATATAGGCCGCTTCATTAAATAAGCCGCAGAGTTGAAAGCGTGTGACAAAAGTCGCGGCTTATAGTCCGGAAATTACGGTAGTTGTGTGTAAAAAAAAACAGCTGAAAGTAAAACAAACTTTTTTTTCCATCCAAAATGTAGTTTGCAGTGTCTCAAAAATAGGAAGTTTGTTTTCTTACCGTACGACTACATCACAGGTGTCAAACTCAAGGCCCGGGGGCCAGATCTGGCCCGCCACATCATTTTATGTGGCCCGCGAAGGCAAATCAAAAAGGTCAACTTCCAAGATGCTTGCTAAAATCTCTACCAAAATTTAAAAATATATTATTTAATACATTCGAGACATATTGTAAGCATTTTCTTGTGATCAAACCCCTCATAACAGTAACTTAAACAATAGTTGAATAAACTGTTTTTCTTGACTTTTTTTATACGGTTTCACTCATAGCGGCCCTCCAAGGGAAACAGGAACCAAAATGTGGCCCACTACAAAAATGAGTTTGACACCCCTGGACTACATGATGACTTTTGACAAATATATTACATCGCACTCTTTTGGGGTATTTTTTTTTCAGTGTTGTCGTAAAACACCTTAGAAACCTGCAAACCAAATAGGTCCTCGATCGCCTCCCTTCTGCTCCCTTCGACTCCCTTCGGACAGTCTGCATGGATTGGATGGATGCATGGATTGAGGAGCCGACGATGAGAAGAAAGGAGCGTCAGCGCAGAGCGCCGATGCATATGTGGAACTGGGAGTCGCGGCTTGGAATTGAAGCGGATTTACATGGGACAGGAGAAGAGAGCCAATCTCTCTTTTTCGTTAATGGATGCTACAGCTTCTTGTTGCTTTCAAGCTTAGCTTGTAGCAGACGTGTGCACATTGCCGCATGACGTCTTTGATCCACTGGTGAAAAGGACACTTTGATTCGCTCCTCTTTCATCTATTACGGCTTCAAACAACAAAGTGTATGCAGGAAAGTGGTTAAGATTGCACAATTGTCTGTGTTTCATGTGTTGTCTTGTATTATTTTGTCATTTTTTTGGTCAACTTTTCTTTTGATGGCGGCGCGGACACCCGCAGCGGCTCCTCTTGTTTTATGTTGAGGGGGAAGAAATTTCATCTGTGCTGTATGTTACACATACACAGCACATTTGACAATAAAGTTGTATTCAATTCAATTCAATTCAATATTCAATTCAATTCATCAAACTTTTTCGCAAGTGTAGCACTAAACTTTAAACTATCCACCTCATGACACCGATATCGACATTATCGATATCTGGATCGACGTCTCCCACGCATTGCTGGTCTCAAGCGCCGTTCCAAGAGCAAAGACATTCTTCGGAGACGTTCGGACACCCATCCCCCCCACCCATGAAAACACAGGCGCCGGGTGAAAGGGGGTGCAACACATGCCCTGGATAGGAGAGGAGGAATGCATGTGCTGAGGGGAGTTGCATGGGGAAGGAGGGCTGGGCTGGGGGTCGGTGGGGGGGGGGGGGGGGGGGCTGATAAGCCTTGTGGGTGGGGAGAAAGTGGAGGGAGGACCGGTCCAGACAGCACTGTGGACTCAATTAGATGAGTCAAGACAAAGAACGGCTGCGGCTGGGAGGAAAAACTGCAGAGGAACATCGAGCACGGCGGGAAATTCATGAGCAAAGGATTTTTTCCCCCCCACCAAGAAACTCAGGTGAACTCCCGAGCGGGAAAAGCAGAAAGCAACCTGGAGGAGCAGCAAGAGGTTCATCGGGCGCCTCACACGCAGCGACTACAACAAATGTGAGTGGAGTCCACCACACCACCGTGATTTACCTTTTGCACGTCGGCGTTTCCCCAAACTTTTATCACGCCGAGGCGGATATTTTACATCAGCAAAAAATCTTGACGACACACAACCAGCATAGAATGTTGAAACAAGATACATGATGTGTCGTGAATAAAAAGGTGGAGGCCCACCTTAACCCTCATGCAGTATTTTTAAGCGGCTGCATGGAAGGGTATTACGTCCCAAAAATGTCCCTCTTCCAATGTGCAGCATCTTTTTTCACTTTTAATTTTTTTTCACTTTCAACCCCTCAAAATGTTCAGTGGGAATTGGCCAAGACATAGATATACATCCTATGCAAAATTACAGCTTCGTGGAGTTATTTTTCACTGTTTTGTCTGTGGTGTCCATTTGTCCAACAGTCCAAAATCGTCCAAAGTGACCGAAATGTCCAATTTTGGGATAATTACTGCATGGGGGTTAACTAACTTGTTCGTCTTTTATTGAAGAAATAGCCCATCTGTCCTATTGGTATATCAAAACATCCATGTGCACGAACACACTTTGAGCTTCGCTAGCTTTCATTTCTCAACAACATACGCAACAATTAGCTGCAGCGTGATAATCATCACACCATGGACGTCATGCTTTGGCAACAAACCTACAAGTGAACCACCGCCCCCCCCCCAAAAAAAAATCAACCGCCGATTTTTTTTCCTCATCCCCTCGTAACGATGTTTCTTTCTCACAGTGCACCATGAGTATAACTGGCACTCTGGAAAAGGGGGCACACCATCAGGTCTTGGACCTTTCTGAAGAGCTGCCGCCTCACCATCACCCTCACAGCAACCACCAGTCACTCGCCTCCAGTCCCGCGGTGGGAGGAAGCGGGGAGACACCCTCCCGCGTGGTGGTTCCCCCGCCTTACTCGGCAGCCGAGGGCGGGGCCGGCGGCGAAGCCCAGCTGGAGCTGCGGGGGTCCCTAGACTGTTGGGCCTGCTCGGTGCTGGTGACGGCTCAGAACTTGGTCATCGCTGCCGTCAACGCCTGCCTGGCGGGGTTGGTGTTCGGTAGCGTCTTGACGCCGGCCATCGTCATGGTGGTCTTCGGTTTCCTCTGCCATTCCACGGTAAGTGGGAGGGGGTGACTCATTTCCAGACGACGGATTAAAGTCCATGTAAAGGCCCCCCCCCCCCCCCACCCACCCAAAAAACTGTACATTTGACATGCACCACAGAGAAGAGTGTTGTTTAGAACCAAGTCAAATTTAAATGATTTAAAAAATGGCCAAGTACAGTCAAACCTCGGTTTTCGAACGTCTCGGTTCCCGACCAATTCGGTTTTCGACCAAAAATTTCTAGTTTTTTATGCCTCGGATGACGAACAAATTTCAGTTCTCGAACAAACTGAGCGCACTTGAATGCACCATGTGACTCCTCTCGCCTTCCTTACACAAGGAAGTGACGCTTCCTCAGGTAGACGAGGAAGTGACGCTTCCTGGTGTTGCTTGCCATTGTGAGCAGATGTGTTCAATAAAGTTTTTTTTTTTTTTTTTAAAGAGCGTGGTTTCGGTTTTCGAACAATTTCGGTTTTCGAACAGCCTTCTGGAACGGATTATGGATGAAAACCGAGATTTGACTCTATATAAAATTTTAGTTTAGAGCCGTGAATTTTCTGCGCCGCGACAACGAGGCACTCTACTGAGACTATGCCAGCGTGAAGCCCCTGTCCACAAGTTGGCTGTCATGTCAGACTTTTACCCTTTTTTTGTTTTACCGCATTCCGCCGCCTTCCCTCCGTGACATGCATTAACCCCCCCCCCCCCCCCTCGAAAAAATCTGGAAAACCCAAAATGTCACCTCACACAACTAGTGTGTAATTTTCGCATGTTTTCAGCGCATATCTGAATTCATTCACAGGGTCTTAAAGTATTTTTCAGAGACAGGATGTGCCCGGTCGCTGACGATGAGTGGAATTTTCTCATCACACGCATAACACAATCTCAAAAGGATTCTCGAGAACAGACCAAGAGGCCAGTCAGCATGAGTCAAGACGGGTCCAATAAGTGATCACGGTTCAGTGACTTTGAATACAATGGCCTTTAACGAGCCTTTTTTCTTCTATGTTCCTCTATCCTCTCATAATGAGACTTCATGTGACAGCAGCTTAGCGGGGGATTAACCCTCATGCAGTATTTTTAAGCGGCTGCATGAAGGAGGATTGTCCAGAAAATGTCCCTCTTCCAATGTGCAACAACTTTTCTCACTTTTAATATTTTTTCACTTTCAACCCCTCAAAATGTTCAGTGGGAATTGGCCAAGACATAGATATACATCCTATGCAAAATTACAGCTTCGTGGAGTTATTTTTCACTCTTTTGTCAGTGGTGTCCATTTGTCCAACAGTCCAAAATCGTCCAAAGTGTCCGAAATGTCCAATTTTGGGATTATTACTGCATGGGGGTTAATGGCGGGCTTGGCAAGATAGAAAAAAAGGTTTGGGTAGAGGTTATCATCGGGGTACCTCGTGGTGACGTTCCCCTTGTTCCTCTCCACCCTTGAAAGACTTTTTTTTTTTTTTCTCAGTTGGTTGAACACCAAAAAGACCAATAGCTCACTCAAGCAGCGTTTCTTGATATGTAAGTAAACTTGCATCAACAAAGCCTTTCCATGACCTCCGGACATTCCTCAGAACCCCCGCATCTGACCGCCTCGCGTGTTTTGACTCTCCCGCTGTGAGAAGCATTGTAATCGCCGATTCTGCCCCCCCCCCCAATGCCCCAGAGCTGATTGATGCCTCACCTCGACTCCTGGCATTCTCCTCCTCTGTCACGTCACAAGGCGATAAGGATGACTCAGTCCTGCTGTCTACTCTCAAACTCCCCCTTTCGTTTACCCTCACCGACGTCGACCTTTGGCTTGGGGGAGCAAAACTTTCGGTTTCGGTTTTCTTCCAGTTTCTATTTTCATAGTTCACGGGCTCATGTCCCACTCGTCAGTGCTGTGACTCATGGATGCCGTCTCCACTCTGTAAGGTGCTCCCCTACGGGACTCACCCCTACTGCTCCAACCTGCTGACGGACGGGGGCTGCGTGGCTCTGCTGGTGGTGGGCTTCCTTCTGGTGACCCCTCTGCTGGTGCTGGCGTTGGCCGCCTACTGCCGTCTGGCCAGACATCTCCAGCTGGGCCTGTGCTTCATCCCGTACAGCCGGGCTGTGTACAAGAACCTGCCGGCCACTCAACACCGCGGGCTGGGGAGTTGCTGCGGGGGTCAGGACGGGGTGGCCGGCGGAGGGAAGGGAAAGGTCTGGGTATGAAAGTTTTTTTGAATAAATATGAGGAGTGAATATGTTTACATGAATACCTTGTCAGCTCCTCATGGGTGTACAGTATTTGTTCAATTGCCTAATACAGGAGTCATACGCTCCCACTGCATGCGTTTTGTATTGTATATGTGTCGCTATCAGGGTGCACTGACAATAAACAATATTCATCCCCCCCCCAAAAAACGTTGTCAATCAATCAATCAATAAATGAAACTTTAACTATGGAGCAAACACCTGCAAATAGACAACATAAAATGTAAACGAGAAGTAGATGACGAAAGGAACAACGAGTGGGTACAGAAAATCTTAATGGCAAAACACAATCCTTTCTCTTTGGGGGTTACGGAAGAGGATTAGGGCCAATAGGGGGTCCTGTTTCTTTTGAACATGAAAACTCCCCAAAACAAAACAAAGAAGATCGTAAGGCTAATTTGTCGTATTGAAGGGCTTAACTAAAAAAGACCAGGTAAAGTAAGACGTTTTAAACATTATTTTAAAAAAAATATAAGGCTTGAAAAAAAAGATTTAGAGTCGTAAGGATTGTTTCGTTTGTAAGACAAATCAATTTCCGGCTACAAGGTGGCGACAGCCGCCACCGGAAGCGGAAGGGCGGGTTTAGGCTTGAGCGGGAAATTTTTGCCACCACCCAGAAGTGGTGGCGCTTTTGAGCTACTGTCGTTGCGGGGGGGGAAAAAAGGTTTTAGAGCAGGAGTGGCCAAACCTTTTGGACCAAAGATCGACTCGATCGACCCGTTACCGCACGCACTTACACACGCAAGCCCTGATGAGCAAAAGCCATAACGGTTTCCTAAGATGAACGAAACGGAAAAAATAGACACAAAAGTTTGTGTGGACTGTATGTGAAAACCGAATCACCGCCTACCTTAGTAGAGGCGGAGGAATGTGACGCACTTTTGCAGCGTGTTCAAGATCGTAGCTCACTCACACCGTTTTAAAATGCTTCTCTTGGCACTCCAGATTCCCATGATTTGTCCGTGCCATCGGTGAATTGCACATGAAACAAACTCCGAATGAGAATAGTAATAACAATAACAGATATAGCGCAACAGCTGTGATCGCAAGCTGAAATTCCAGACTGATGACTGCAAACAACTTCCGGTGACGCAGGACACGCACCATCGTAGGTTAACCTACTTATTTTATTTTCTTAAATACTTTTTGTGAAAGTGAGAACGATCGGATGCTAAGGGTCCGATGTGCACTAACACAAAAATATATCAGCATCCGCCTATCCCTATACTGTTCCTTGCTGACATGGAGGAATAAAGACAGCCAGTAAATAAAATATATTTCTACCTCCAAGATGACAAAAGAACATTTCCGATCGATGTATCTGAGCAAGTTGTGTTGGAACAACAAACGATGAATACTTCTGTGTATTGATAACGTACAAAAGTGTGGTGACCTGAGCAGAGGAAAGTAGACAGTACATCTCATTTGATTTTCTTTGGTTCCGGTCCTCTTTGAGGAAAACCACATTTATTTTCCCATCACTGCTGACACCGGATGCATAACATATTCAATCGATCATCAGAGTGAATACACAGTTTGTTTTCCATATAGCACACTTTTCCTCCCTCGCATTTTCATGTACACGACATCCTTCCCTCCTATTCCAGTAAATAAAAACAAGGGATAGTATCATGATTCAGGTGACATAATTACATTTTAGATTACAAAAAGACAGCGCCCTAGACATGGGGTCATAGTGGTTTCCAAGTCCCAAAGCTTTCACCATCGAATGATCTATTTTTTTATTTTTTTTAAATTTGGATTTATATTTTGTCGATTTGAGAATTCAGCAGTCCATCCATAAGAATGTACGTACAAAAGCACAAACTCTTATCCCATCCAAAGACACTTGCAGAAATATCTAGACAGAAAAAAAAAAAGCACTAAAAGCATTTGTGAGCGGGGGAAATGCAGGGGAATTCAGTAAAAACTATGTACAGCAATAATTAACATTCTATCAGACACGTGTATGTTGTGTTGGATTACTCAGGAAGCACGAGAAAGTGAAAGCAAAAGGATTTTTTTTTTTAAAGTCGGGAAGTGGTTTGGTCTGCCATATTTATTCCAAAACATTGTCAGTGCAAAATATATGAAACGTGGCCTCATTCAAGTCATCCAGAAGTGGTGGTGGTTAGCCGTGAGAGAGAATTTGTGGAAAAGTGCCGCTTTGATTCCTGCAGCACCAATAGCACCGGGATGAAGAACAAAAACAGACGTGCCGACAAAAAAAAAAAACGATCCAGGTTTAAAACCCAAGTGTTGTAAACGTAACAAAGAAGCTGTGTCGTGACATGTGTCTTAAAAACGGCAGGAGGCAGAAAACAATTCGGGGCACACTTTTTTGCGAAATAATACTGTCACCACAGTGGCGTGAAAATTCAGGATTAATTGTTTTCGCGTCTGATGAAAGCATGCATATGGTACACGTGAATGTTAGCCAGTTGTAAAAAAAAAAGAAAAAAAGACAAGCTTTTAGAAACGGTTGAACTTTTCCGATGTTTATATGACCACATTTTGTTGTTGTTTTCTTTTCAATTTTCATATTTTAGGAAGCAATCGGCATCCAACAAGTGATGCCGAGGCCGCGCAGCGCATGCGGCGCCGAGCTTTGCGGAAGGGGTCGGCACGCTCTGAGGTAGCCGAGAATGATTTCCGCCCCCAAAACGATGCTCGCGGGAGCAAAGACATAGACAACACCAAACACATAGCACCATTGTCAGTGATAATCCAGAGGAGAGCAGAACCCGCCTCTCATCATTTCATCCCTCACACTCCCCCCCCCCCTCCCCCCACCTTGCACGATCAGCCAATCATTCTGAAAGGGGATGATAAGAAAAAACTATTGGCAAGCAGAGGAGGCTCATTTTCAGTCACATGTTCTTGCTTTTATAGATTTCTTTTCCCCATCACCTCATCCATCCATCAATTGATCTTCCTTTGCTACCCCACCCCCGCCCCCCCCTGCCTTGTTGCCTACAAGACCTTGCTGCACACTTGGCAGCGGCTGACTTTGGAGCGCTCTTGGCCTCCCTTCAAGGTCTCCTGCTCTGGCGAGTAGACAAACTCGCGGTTGGGATCCACCGTGGTCAGCCAGAAGCTGTACTTGTTGGCGAAGTAATGGCACGACCCCTTGGCGCCGTTGCACTCGATGAACGGCGTCGCACGGAAATCCTCCAGGCAGGAGCCGGGGGACACCAGGGATTGGCCGCCGCCTTCGGCTCCGGCTGCTGTGTGCTGAAAAAACAAAAAACAAAACAAAAAAATTTTGTTGGTATCCAACGAATCTTTGCAGATAAAGAAAAGTTCGTTGGTAAAATCTTTGTGCGTCTGGGAGGAAATAAATTTAGCTCGGTCGTTAGCGGAAGCTCTGGAGAGTCTTTACTGTATTTGCATTTTTTTTCTTGCTCCGCTGAAAAAAACTCATCTAAGATGCTACAAGATGGCACCGAAAGGGAAACTTGGTCGTTGGAGGAACATGTCCCGACTGTTTCAGATCTTTGCATGACTGGGAGGAGCTAAATTTAGCCCAGGTTGTTAGCATAAGTTCCGGGAAGTCCTCACTGCATAAATATTGGTTTTTGCTGAAATAATTTGGAAGCTGTTTAATTTTATGGCTAAGGGGGAAATATGACAACATCCCAAAAAAAAATCTACAATTTACCATGAGGAAGGAGTAGCCTATCCAGAGACTCCTCCAGCCCGGGGGGCAGTTGGGGATGGTCAAGTCCTGACTGTGGACCGCCACACCTTGAGATGGAGCTTCGCACACCGAACACCTGGAAGCCCCCCCGCCCCCAAAAAAATAGTTTCAAAAGGAAAGCAGAAGGAGTGGCGAATTCTACACACGCAGAGCTGGAAAAGCACTCGAAACCTGCTGATGTAGGGCCGGATCTGACTGTGGACCACGGGCATCATGGGAATGGGCGCGGTGGTGGAGAGCCAGTAAGATTTGTCGTTGCGACTGGCGTAGTAGCACACTTCGTTGGGCGAACAGTAGAGGAAGGGGATGGTGCTGAACCTGGGGAGGCAGGACCCGGGCTGACCTGGAGAAAACAATGACGAGACGCGTCGTTCCCAGGAGCTTCACCTCATCGTGCGCGTTTTCATACCGAGGTCCTGGTTGTGCGCCTTCTCTTGGCCCTCCACGTAAAGCAAACTGTAGCCATCCCACAGTTTGGCCATGCCCTGAGGACACATGGGAACCTGCGCGCTCTGGCTGTGTTTCACCAAAGTGTAGCCGATACTGATGCTGCGCCCCACCGAGCCGGAATTACCGGGCCGACCAATGGCACCGGGAAGGCCTGAGAAAGGACACGCAAAGCGATTATTTCATGTATCTGTTGCACAAAGGGAGGAAAATCACAATGGCAGACCTTGTTCTCCAGTGGCTCCGGGGAAACCGGGAGGACCGGGGTCACCGATTGGTCCAGGCTGACCGACAGAACCTGTACGGCCCAGTTTACCGCCAGAACCGGGACGTCCCTTTGCCCCTGAGGTGAAAAGGAAATGGGCGTGCCTTGACTTCAAAATAATTGACCAAGCAAAGAGTGGAAACTCAAAAAAAAAGGTGTTCTAAAGTCAAGGTCCCAATGCTTATGACAAATACACCATCGTCTCATTTTGTAAATATTCACCTGGGCGTCCAGGCGTTCCAGGCTGACCGGGCCTTCCAGGGGAAGCACGGGGTCCAGGGTCACCCGGAGAACCGGCATCTCCAAAGGTTCGCTCAAAGCGTGGAATTGTGCCGGGTAGTGTGATACCGGGGCGACCCTTAGGACCTGCAGGGCCTGGGCAGGTGGGCAAGAAGAAACAATTTTTTTAGGGGGGGGGGGATTTTCTTGGCTAAAGTCGCATCCTTGCTAGCTCCACATTTGTCAATTTTCAAGATCCCCTACCTCGGAAACCCTTGGCTCCTTTGCCTCCGTAATAGCCAGGGTCTCCTGGAAAACCTTTAAGGCCCGGAGTACCACTGAATCCAGAGTCACCTGGTAGTCCTAAAAATTAGAATTAATGGTTTAAATGTATTCACAGTGAAAACAAACAAACAAAAAAAAAACAACTGGAGTCACACAGATGAAGATCTCAAAGATGATGGGGTCTACCTTTGAAGCCAGGACTGCTGGAGAGTCCGGGGCTTCCAGGGATCCCTGGTTCTCCTTTCCTACCAGGGTTTCCAGGGAAACCCGGAAGCCCGGGATCACCTCTTTCTCCCTGGTCCGTGCCTGGACCGGGTGGCCCAGGAAGGCCCGGAGGACCGGTCAAACCTGAAGAGGAGGTGAGATGAAGGTGAGACAGGAAAAAGCCAAGAGGATCGGACATGCGAGGAAACTTACCAAACTCCCCATCCAGGCCAGGGAAGCCGGGATCTCCCACTGGCCCAGGGATGTCTGAGCCGATCGAACCACCGGGGAGTCCGGGTCGACCTGGAAATCCTGGGAGCCCAGGACCACCTGACCGTGCACGCACACAAGCCCACTATGTTACAGACTATCTTTATGCAATCCGTCTGTCTGTTGGTCTGTGGGGTCCGTAAAATATTTCCCATCTTCTGTCTTTAGTTGATCTTGCCTCACCTGGTGCTCCTCTCTCTCCCTTCCCCCCCGGGAAACCTGGTACTCCGGTGTAGGAGAGGCCTCTCTCGCCCTTCAATCCCGGAATACCGGGGGCACCCTGTCGAGTTCCGGCACTCGCCCCTGTAAAAAACGAAACAAAATAAAAATTAAAAAAGCGTGGAAAAAAACTCCTTTAGCTTTGTATTGATGAATTGATCTTTCTCGTGGCATTGAACAATCTAATTACCAGGTGTCCCAGGAAGGCCTTTCGGCCCACGGAGGCCATTAAGTCCATCCAAACCAGGAGCTCCGGCAAGACCTGTAAAATCCCAAGATTGTGTCTGTCTAGTCTTCATTTCTCACTCAGAAAAACAAAAAACAAAGTTGTTCTCTGACCTTTGGATCCGGGACCTCCAGGGCCTCCGGGCAAACCAGGGATTCCATCTGACCCTCTTCTTCCGGGGAAGCCAGTCAGACCTTTTGGACCTGGGTAACCAGGTGAGCCTGCCAACACGAGTGCATAAACATGTTGGTCAATGCACACATATACGCCAAACACTCTATTGAAGAATTCAAACATGGCAGCCGTTGCCACACCCACCCATGATTCCAGGCCCTCCAGCTTCGCCAGGCGCTCCCTTGAGACCAGGGAATCCTGGACTTCCTGGGAAGCCATCATCACCAGGAGCGCCGTTGTTGCCACGGCCACCTTTTGGAGCGCAGTTTTAGATCAATCACAGCAAGCAAGGAGATTGAAGGGTTGTGGGCTGCACCTTTCTCTCCATTTTTACCTGGAAATCCTGAATCTCCAGGCTGGCCTTTAAAGCCAGGACCGCCAGGATAGCCGTAAGACTCTCCAGGCTGACCTGAGGAAGACATATCAATCGATTTTAAAAGAACGTATCCAAAGTTTTTGTACGTGATATAAAATTGAACTCACCGTTGGTACCAGGACGACCAGGCTGTCCAGGATTGCCAGGGATCCCGGGGAAGCCGTCATCTCCCTGTCAAGAAAAATGACTTGAAGCTTGTGGACTCGGACCTTTGAGATTCAAATTGGACTTGGACTCAGACCTTTTGAGACTCAAACTTGACTTGGACTTGATAAAAGTGGACTTGACTATAGCCCAATAACTCCAACACTACTCGCCCATCCGTACCACTCATAAAAAGTTTGAGATATTCGGCAGGATGAAACAGCGTGTTGAACAAAAACTCACAACATTCCAACCTTAAGTCCAACATCCCGAACCTTTTCTGAGATGTCTGGTTTTTTTGTGAGTCTTTCCTTACCCTTGGTCCGGTTGTGCCAGGGAATCCCAGGATTCCGCCTTCACCTTTCGGGCCAGGGCCGCCCGGATATCCCGGCTGCCCGGGGAAACCAGGCTGTCCCGGCAGCCCTTTGCTCTGTTCAGCAAAACCTGGAAGTCCAGGCAGACCCTGACGACCAGGCGGGCCTGGAAGACCTTTGTCACCTTTGTGGAAAACAAAGACAGTTTTTTTTTTTCTTGTGTCTTTCTTGTCTCATGCGGATGGATAAACCCAATGTATACCTCTGGGTCCGGTGAAACCGGGAAGGCCACTCCCTCCAGGGACTCCAGGGTCTCCTCTGGCCAACGACACTGAAACTGGAGGGCCAGCTGGGCCTGCGGGACCGGGTAACCCTCGCTCACCTAAGTGGGAGAATACAATATATGGACATTTATTTTACTTACATTACAAGCTTCACATAACTTTGGGACGATCTGGATAAGTTTTGTGAACACTGTTGTTTTTGTCAGTGATACCCTTTTTCTTTTTCATGACGTGACAGTGACTGTTAAATATGGCACTTTGATGACTGATAAATGACGAGATACGCAAAATGCATGCTCACCACACCAGTGTTCACTGGAAGACAACTCCTCATAACATAGCTTATACTTCATCCATCAATCCATTCATCCATTTTCAACACTGCTTATCCTGTAAAGGGTCGCGGGAGTTGCTGGAGCCTATCCCAGCTTCGGGCGGATAGGCTGACTACACCCTGAACTGGTCGACAGTCCGTCACAGGGCACATATAGAGAAAAACAACCATTCACACCCACATTTACACTGTCACTGAGTAGGAACTGATCCCATGCCGCCCACACACAAGTCAGTCGAGTGTACCACTACACAATCGGAGACTTCCATATCTTATACATAAAATCTTAATCGGTAATTGGCTTGTGATAAAAATCATAGTAAACATAAAGTTTCCCCCATAGCTCATGGCGCAAATGTGATTTTAGCTAGCTAGCTAGCTAAAATGTGATTTTTAGCTAGCTAGCTAGCTTCAGGCTAAAGTTAGCTTTGTTGTGCTAATGTTAATTCATTAGCTTACTTGTGTGTTACTGTATTAAGTAGAACATGCATGGATTTTTAGCTCGGCAGACCTTTGCAGTTCCCAATGTGGTCTAACAAAACAGCACATTTAATGTCTGTAATATTAGCAGCATGCTTACAATAACTATTTTTGGGGTGGGGGTACACAAAAAACAAACAAAGCCAACAGTAAAGACACATTATAGTTTTGACATTTGCTCAAAAAATAAGACCAGAAAGTTTAAGCAGAGGGCAGGTACCAATCATGTGACTAATATAATTAAGGTAGTCAAAAATGTTTTGTTTTGCCTGTTTTGACATCTAAGGCCATTCCATTTTCTTAACTTGGTAATACTCTATCAAATGTGCTGAAGAAAAATGCATTTGTGAAAAGAGTATGACGATCATAAAAGAGTCTTGTTGTTGTTTCGAAAACTAGACTAAAACCTTTTTGAGTTTTTCGTTAACTAAAACTATCACATCCTAAAATGTGACAAAATTTTTGACCAAAACACTAAAACTAAGATGGCTGCTAAAACCAAGACTGTTTGTGAACAAAATACAGAATACCGGTACGTTAAACTACAGGTGTGGTTGTCATTATTCCGACACTGGACACACTACCTTTCTGTCCACTATAGCCGGGCCCCCCAGGAAGTCCATCTCTTCCAGGCCCTCCGGGCAATCCTTTGCCCCCAGGAAATCCTGGACTACCAGGACGACCTGGCGATCCGGGGAATCCTGTCACCCCTGGGAAGCCTGGTTCGCCTGTGTTAAAAAAAATAAAAAAAGATAATGCTGTCTGTTATCTTCTGCCAAGAGTGATGCAATCAGCTGCTGGCTTCAACATACCCTTCCTTCCTGGTATTCCTGGGAATCCCTCCCTTGTTCCTGGTCCAGGAGGCCCAGGGGGTCCCCTTGTCCCTGGTGAGCCCGGGGTACCGGGTAGTCCTGGGGTCCCCTTCATACCGGCAGGCCCTGGGAAACCTGGGTCTCCTCTCGCTCCCTTTTGACCAGGAAATCCTAGCGGAGGATGGATGACCCTATGTTATTGTCTTAAATGATTGTCACCAAGGTGGAAAATGAAGCAGCAGCAAAGGTACAGTGTGTAAAATTTAGTGCCATCTTGTGGTAAACTAATAGAATGCAACGACCTAAGCACGAGACGCACACTGTGTAAAATTTAGTGCCATCTTGTGGTAAACTAATAGAATGCAACGACCTAAGCACGACACGCACACGGACGATGGTGCCTCAAAGAGAACACACTTTGCAAGCCTACCACCACTTTCTTCAGCAGAGGTGCAAGCAAAATGTCTTCCCAAGCGACGTCTTGTATTCCCTCAACTGACGGAGGAAGTGCAAAGCACTCGTTACACATGCTGTCGTCAACATGTTGAGGAACTATATTCGCTAAGTTTGTCTCCACCGGGTATCCGTAGCGGAAAGATGGCGGCGAAACATGGCAGCTTCTTGTAGCGGAAGCGCGCCCATGAACAGTGGAAAAAAACAACACATTTTTACACGCTGTCCCTTTCAAAAAAAAAAAAACCCACACATTCTTGTTTATAAAAGCAACCAAAAGCGCTAATATAACATTATTAATTGACTGCAAATGTGCTTTATGCTTTCCATCAGGCTCTGAAAATAAACTCACCTTCAACAGCATTTTTTAAATTCTTGCATGAACAAAAGATCGTCAATACACACCAAAAGCACGCACTCTGCATAGTATGGCTGCAATTGCACTCTGATTGCAAAATGCACACTTAATATCATCTGTTATTGATTGGAAATAAGAACAAAGTTGATGATTTTTAGATAACAGTACTGTACACAAAAAAAAAAGAAAAAAAGTGCAATTCCAGACTAAATTAGCATATTCCAACCACCAAGGAGTAACTACATTCTACGATTCAATTCTTAAAAAAAAAAAAGAATTTTCAAGATGTCCACGGGGTGATGGGACGTGATGAAAATGACAAGTCCTTTTTTTAAGAATGAAGCCTTGTTGCGTTTGTGGTCACACAAGCCTAAGTGCAAAGAAATGGCAGATGGCACTTGGACGTGTCAATGCACTACAAATGTTAGTGCTAGTTGCAAAAGAGCAGCTGGAAAGAAGAACAACACTTCCAAATGACTCACGGCTAAAATGTCCACAAAGTCAGCACCAAACAAATGTCGGCCATTAAATGTTCAATTGGTCGTAGCCGTTCAAGAGTCATGGACATTTTGAGCCAGAGCATGGACGTGCAGGCCATTGATGGAAGCAGTAAAAAAAAGAAGAAAAAAAAAGAAAAAAATGGAGCGAATGGGACTATCGATGGATAAATATGCGGAAAAGGGGGAGTATCTCACCTTGACAGCCTATATGGAACGAGCCAACACCAAGAATAAACAGGTGGAGGGATGAAAGGATGGATGGAGGTGATGATGGCGGTATGTGGGAAGGAAGGAACGATAGGAGGAGGAAAGACAGAAGACGTGGGAATAGAAAAGCAAAAGAGAGGGAGAGAATCTTTCGGGTGAGTTTAAACACAACAAAACGTGTGCCGTGACGTCTGGTTCAAAAATGGGGAGAATGAAGAAAGATGACAATTCAACAGTAAACAATCACATTTGCGCCTCTTCCTTTCTCGGGAATCAAAGATGGTGGTGGATTTCATCACATGAAGCTGCTCCCTCACCTGGTGAGCCGCTCAGGCCCTTGCTGCCATCGATTCCCGGTGGACCGGGGATTTCCACGGTTGGATCGCCCGGTAGTCCAGGAGGACCAGGAAGCCCGGGATAACCGTCGACTCCACGCTCCCCCTTGAGCCCGGGAACACCCGTGCGCCCGTCAAAACCTGATCCAACGAAAGTGGTCATCGAGTTAGTGTGCGCGGTAATCGTGTGACTGCAAGCCCATCGACGTGACGCACCAGGTGATCCAGACCCTCCTGGTGTCCCAGGCTGGCCTTTGTCTCCGGGAGGGCCGGGAAAACCATTCCGGCCTGGAGGCCCCCCTGTGGCTCCCAGGACTTCTCCGGGCTGGCCTTTGGCGCCAGGGCGTCCTGGGACACCGTCCTTCCCCCTGGCCCCATCGAAACTCTGTCCTGGGACACCGGGAACTCCGGAGTCCCCTCTGGGTCCAGGAAAACCTGTGGGCGGAAGCAAAATCAGTGGAGCCAGTCGTTTTAGAGAACAGCAAGTTGCGCAAGAAGCGCCAGAAACTGTTGCGCAATCAAAGGATCACAAAAGCTCAAATTCAGTTCATCTGTAAAGGTCACCGTGCATTTTAGGTGCATATGGAAATTTGACCCCAAATCTCTGAATGACTTTCAGATGACTCGGTGGCTACCTTGTGGTCCAGGCTGTCCTCCAAAGCCGCCGTCTCCTCTCTCTCCTTTGCCACCATCAAATCCTGGACGTCCGGGGCCTCCCGGCGAACCCGGCTGACCTTTCGGACCTGACAGATATAAACAGCTCACATGATATTTTGTTGATTGGTTGAATGTGTCTTTACCAGTAACACGTTACCCTAAAATTTGTTTTCCAGTAACGACTTATCTACTGCGTTAATTTTTCTAGTCAAGAGTGTTATCTAGCTTCAGTTAAGACAATGCCAAAATATGAAATAAATAAATAAATAAGAACACGGATCACAGACAGTCCGCATTGAAGCTTTAAGGGAAAGTCTCACCATCTCGTGTGACTGCAGGAGGTCCCCAAATCGAATCATCATATTTATAAACAATGTACATTGCAAATGTTACCTTTTACCATTAGCACATAAAAAGTCTAATGTGTCAAGTCAAAAAGGCTGCATTTATTTTTAAGTTGATGAAGAAATGTATTGATGCTGAGTGAAGTCTTCAAAGGCTGTCTTTAAATAAAAAAAAAAAAGAACACGCAAGAGGCCCATTTATGTGAAGTGAAATCCAGAAAATGGTGATAATTGTGTTTTTTTTTTAAATAAATGAAATCATAGTAAGTAAAAATGTAATTTTTTAATAAAAACAAACTTTCTGTCAAAGTGGCAAAACCGGGTGTCATTTTTATGTTAAGCAGGGTTGTCAAGATCTGCTGAATATCACGATTCAAGTCACTTGTTAAATCTAACGTAGTTACTTTCAACAATTTATTTTTTTAAAAGTCATCATTAAAGTAACTGAGTTACTTTTCCAAGGTAATTGCAGTAACACAGCTCCTTATATTACTAATCAATGGATTGTTTGGAGAAAAGAGGAATAACCCGAGAATGTAGCTAAAGAAAGCTGCCGATATCCAACTTTAGAAAAAAATGAAAAGGTAAACATTTTAAAACCTTAAAAAAAATATATATATCTTTTTTTTCTTTTTCTTTTACCTGGTCGTCCAGGGACACCAGGAAAACCGGGCAGTCCGGTCTCACCGGGTATGGTGCAGGGAAGCACTTGGCCTGGGATCAGTCATATAAAATTAGCCGGTGGACCAACTGTCCATGCAGACCCACCAACAAAATGACAGAAAGCGCAAAACAAACAACAATTTCTGAATTCCTTGTCGACCGCCCGTCACCTCCATTCACGCCGTCACTACTTTCGAAACAAAACCTTCCGCTCCCTGCAAGTCTTTTTGCGGAGCACTTTGCTCGGTCTTTGGGAATCCATGAGTTGCCGCGGATAAAGCTCCTGAGATTTGGAGACCCGGCCCGTTACGCTCTGGCCGGCTGATTAAATGAAAGTTCATTACCCACCCGTTCCCTCTTCGCTGTCAATAACCTCTTCGCAGCTGTTTTCACCTGGACAGATGCACGTGCACAAGGACGTCAGCGGGACAGAGCGATGGACGGATGGGTGGAAATGGAGAGGATGAGAGAAAAGGGGGGAGGTTGAAAATTGCAGCAGACAAAGCCAGTCAGGGTCATTTGCATGCGCCAAATCTCGTTCATCAAACAAAACATCAGCAAAATCAGCAATCAGTTCCATTGGATGACTTCAGGCTCATTTGGTTAAGGCAAAAGCACGTTAAAACGCTTGTCCAAATGCTTCCAAACAGGTTATTGCACTTGCTGCGGCAGCAGTTCGACGCTTGTCTCTTTGCTCCCCGCCCGTGACAATAACCTTTGATATTAAAGAGCGCATAAACGGGTTGTTTAGCATTAGCATTGGCCTATGAGAGCGCACAGTCATTTCTGCAGGTAAGCAAACTTTGTGTCGTTTTGGCCGCAGAGGAAGCGAGCCTTTTGATCCATTATGGGATTCTTTAAAAGCACAGGTGTCAAACTCATCCGGCCCGCCAAATCGCATTTTTGTTTGTTGCCAAATGGCTGGTGACCTGGCGGGCTCATGTTCTGTCCCCCCAGCCCCCTCAACCGGTTGGTCATGTCTATGAAACGGGTTGGGTCCGTTCCGTTTTGTTGAACAAAAATAAAGTCATTCTGATTCTTAACTATCGTCAAATCTTTGATTGACAATTTTTTCTCTCCATGATTTCTGATTTGATATAATAATTCAAATTGTTAAACATTTACAGAATAATTGATGCTATATCTATCGATCTATCTATACTGCATATACTGTATATGCATACTACTAATGCAAAAGCTGCATGTGAGATGTGAGATGCAGGTATTATTTTTGTCCACTTGGGGCTGCCGTCCTCAAGTTGGACACTGCAATATCTGTCACTTTGAATGTGTGGGGCTTTAAAAGGTGGGGCCTGTCCCGGTGAGTGACGTGGGAGTCAGCGAACCAGAGTGTCATGTACATGTCCTGCGATAGAGCGAAAAATAAAATCTGTTATGTACAATTTAAAAATCTGTGATACAATGAGACCACAAAAGCTGAATCGCAACTGAAATAAAATAAAGAGTTGATTGGGTTGATGGTTTTTAACAGGGGGCCCACAACAAAAATGAGCTTGACACCTCTGTTTTTAAACTCCTCATCATATTCATGATACAGACTCAAAATGAAATCGTCGTCATCCTCTGAGGCTAAAGAATCACAGTGGCGGTTCAGCTTTCCACGTTCATCATGATGCAACAATCAGTGCACTAATGAAGCGCGTTATCAACGAGAGAGATTATAGAGCAAGTGTAGAAGCTCATTAATGGAGACCATTAATCGTGACGTTAACGGTATGCTGCGGCAGCCGAGGCGGGAAGGGCAGGAAGCTGCTTTCGGGAGAGAAAAATCCTTCCAAAGTTTTCGGGTGAATCCACGAGGCAGGTGTGTAACCCTCCTAAAGGGTTTGGGCATGGTTGCTATGGTAACTGCTGAAGGAGGAGGCGGACAACGCTCACGACGGATGTGTGATACACGTTTCAGCCTGCAGGGACAATACGACACACGCAGACACTCACGCGCACAGACGACATCCACGACCACTTACCTCTTGGTCCAGGCAAACCTGGCGGCCCCGGCAGTCCCGATAAACCGGGTTCTCCCGGCTCCCCGCGGAAACCGGGCGTACCCGTAAAGCCGCCGCCGGGCTCGCCAGGCCCTCCGGGCCGACCCTTGGAGCCCGGGAAGCCGGGGAAACCTTTCTCTCCTCGTGTGCCGAAGCCAGCGTCGCCCTGAACAGGACGTTCACATTTCATGATTTTTATCAAGCAACCTGATCTGAGGTGTTTTATTTATTGTTATTGAGGCACTCACAGGAGGTCCGGGGAGTCCAGGGAAGCCTGGCGATCCGTCCCTTCCTGGTGTTCCTGTTTCTCCAGTGGGTCCTCTGGGCCCGGTGGCGCCGAGCTCTCCCTTTCCTCCAAAACCAAAGTTGGTGTAGTACGATGCCCCCTTTTCTCCTTTACGGCCAAAAAAACCACGTTCACCAGCACGACCCTGAAGGAGGACCACAATTGGTCGCGATTGGACATAAACACAAACAAGGAAGTGGGAGAGTAGAAACATTAGGGCACACTAGTAGAACAAGGGTTCAAATTGTACTCACGGGAGGCCCCTGAACGCTGCCAAAGCTGGGTGAGCCCATGTCGCCAGACTCGCCCTTTGGTCCAGGGAAGCCGGGGCTGCCGTTGCCGCCCGGAGGACCTGGAGTACCGGGCAGACCCGAGGAGCCGCCTCCGATACAGTTGCAGTCACCGGGATCCCCTTGTGGGGTGGAGGACGAGGAGGAGACCGGATGGGTAAGACGTGCAAAAGTATCATGTTAGTGTTCAACTGCGCTTCATCTCCGGTTTGTACCTCGGAATCCCTTATATCCTTGGTTTCCCGGCGGTCCTTGGGAACCAGGCAGCCCCGGGACCCCCGGAACGGCGACACTTGGCGAAACTGCAATGACACGCGCGCGTTGACTGAGAGTGGACGAGAGCGGCTCGAAAAGCAATCGCAAGTCTAGAAACGGTGTGGCTTTCACGTTTCACACCGTTTGCGGTTGGAATCACCTGCACTGGCTCAAGAAACACAAAATGGAAATGAGCAAAGTTCATTCTTACAAGTAGGTCTTTAAATCAGCAATTCTCCAGTCACATGATGACTAAGCAGCACAGTGCAGTGCACAGCGTGAAATCAGGGTTAGTTTGCCGTCATTGGCCATGGTAGCTTTGACAGGCTTGAACTGCGGGTTATTTTAAGCAATCGGTTGCTTTCTTAAATTCAATATAACACAGCTTTACATTAAGCATGAACTAAATTCACTGATTTTACATTGCTATGCCTACAATTCTGTCCTGATGTGCCTATGGGGGTTATAACGTGCACATTTGGTGCAATGACAAAATAAAGACTAGTGATGTAATGTGCAATGACTACATAATTTGCATGGATATCATGGATGCAAACACAAATTGTTCCTGCATGTGACCCTCCTACTGCATGTAAAATCAGTTCATTATGTTCACTGGCGACACCCTGTGGCCAAAGATGAGAAAAGCAGCTTGCAATCGAGAGACCAGTAAGCCAAAATGACCACTACACCTTGCACAGAGTCAAAAGAGGTAAGCTACCGCCTGCTGAAAGTTGAGTTTGCTGGGCTGCTTCGTATTTTTTTTTTTTTTCACCCAGGTCAGCAAAAATATTGCCATGGTGACCATCGCAATATAGCTGCAGCCTGGGGGATACCTGAATTTGACTGACCAGTGGGCCTGTCCACCTCGGGATAGATGACGCAGGGCTCAACAGGTCGGCCTTGGAGGACAGTAAAGTGAGTCAGCCAGGATTTCTGTCTTGCCGCTGCACTTACAACCCGCTTTCATGGCTTGAAATCAATACTTTTTTAGGCATAAGGCCTGCCCGACGATGATCCCGAACATGAGTTTAATGCAATCATCAAGATAAAACACGAAAAAAAAACAAAAAAACATGCCGTAAAGTAATCATCATCACCTATGTGAGAAAGGAATTTGTGTTAACTGGTTCTGTGTCAGCATACCGGAGGGGCCCTGAGGTCCAGGAGGCCCTGGGATCCCTGGGATCCCTGAAGGTCCTGGGGAGCCTGGGAGTCCTTCAGTGCCATAGCCGGGTATGCCGGGGCTACCTTTCTCTCCCTTTGGGCCCGGGATCCCTGGGAAACCTACAGTGGGGGGCTGTCCTCCTGATAATAATTCAGGAAAGACGAGCCCGTTTTATCAGAGCGGCGCCATACGTGCTCGTTATGAGTTGTCCGCGCATGTTACCTGAACCGAAACCTGGTGGGCCCGGCGGGCCTGGAAACCCGGGAGGTCCTTGATCACCGGGTGCACCTGGAAGTCCGTTAAATCCTGGTTCACCCGGAGGTCCTGGGAGCCAAAAAAAAATCCAAAAAACACTTGGAGCAAAAACTCAAAGGTACAAGTCCAAATAATATTGTACTTAAGTAAATCTTTCAGGTGTACTTGGGTATTTATTTTTTTGATGACGACCTCAGGAGTGTGAGCCAGAGATTACTAACACCGATGACAAGAGTACTTGGATTTTTACCAGTCTTTTGCTTCCAATGACAGCACTGGATTGATTCAGTTCTGATTTTAAGTGTCAGAATTTACCTTGAACAGAGGTGCTTGGACCGCTGACATAAGCAGGAGGTCCCGGGATTCCGGGTTCTCCCTGGTCTCCCTAATAGACAGTCACCAGTGACAGCATTTTGAACGTTTGTTGACTTGGCACAGACATTCCTTGTATCACATCTCAAGTTTGAGCATCAAAGACCGGAATGATTTAGAAAGATGCATGAAATGAAAATGGAAAGCACGGGGGGCTGCTCCTACCTTGGGTCCGCTGTATCCCGGTTGCCCGGGGAATCCTGGAGTCCCTCTGTAGCCCTGTGACATAACAGATGTCAGACATGGCTCTGCCAAAGAGGTCAACTACACACAGAATTGTGTCTGTGGGTGTGTTTTAAAGTCTACCTGTTGTCCTGGTAGGCCAGGAGGTCCGTTAAAACCCGGAGGACCCTGAAGACAACACAGGAAACAACACAGAAGATGTACACTATTCTCAATCCCGAATGTAGATTGAATTCATTCCTGTATTTCATTTCAAGATATGAAGCTCTTACTCGCGCCCCCGGGTATCCGGGTATTCCTTTCTCCCCAAATTCACCGCGGAAACCAAAAGGACTCTGAAGTTGAAGAAAAATAGCAAACATGAACAAACCCGAACTTGTACAGACACTCTTGAAGGAAGCGCACTTACAGGAGCGCCTGGGTTCCCAGGGAATCCACGGAGCCCCTTTAGTCCAGGTTCACCCTTTCAGGCAGAGAGA
This sequence comes from Hippocampus abdominalis, assembly GCA_018466805.1. NCBI lineage: Eukaryota > Metazoa > Chordata > Actinopteri > Syngnathiformes > Syngnathidae > Hippocampus > Hippocampus abdominalis. The sequence goes on from CM031695.1 coordinate 28,988,689, forward strand.
CAAGAACAAGCAACCCAAAGACAATTTTGATTTGCGCTGAAGTCACATTAAAACACTGTAAAGTTATTTCAGAGATTTGTTTCTGCCCTAAAATAATGGCATTCACTGAACTGTCGTATCTTTAGAAAAGACAGTGTAATGACACCACCTAGTGGATACAAAAATACTTACACTTAATGACATTACAAAAGCTCACGTATATTTTCACATAAATTCGACATCGTGCCGCATTAACTTTGCAAGGTGGAATAATTGTTACAACATGAGGTGACTCTACAATCTGAAATTAACCAACAACACGCCCGTTTGTGCTCGGTAATTGCCGTAAACAGTTTGTGGCTAATGCTAGTGGGCTAATGTGGCTAAGTGACGCACGACGATATGGACTAATTGCAGGAGACGAGTACAGAACACGTATTTACTTTTTGTCAGGAAAACAGTGCTGAGAAGAACGTCAATGAGGTAACTAGGAGTTCGAAGGCAACTAAGTACTAAATTAGCTGTACTGCTGTAACCACATCGAAAACAGGAAATGACATTTCTGAAACAATGCCAGACAACTCATTCATTCATTCATTCATTCATTTTCCGAACCGCTTCATCCTCACTAGGGTCGCGGGGGGTGCTGGAGCCTATCCCAGCAGTCTTCGGGCAGTAGGCGGGGGACACCCTGAATTGGTTGCCAGCCAATCGCAGGGCACACAGAGACGAACAACCATTTCACACTCACACCTAGGGACAATTTAGAGTGCCCAACGTGCCATGCATGTTTTTGGAATGTGGGAGGAAACCGGAGCACCCGGAGAAAACCACGCAAGCCCGGGGAGAACATGCAAACTCCACACAGGGAGGCCGGAGCTGGGATAGAACCCGGTACCTCTGCACTGTGAAGCCGACGTGCTAACCACTGGGCTAAGACAACTCATGTTGTATAAATTTTACATGCAGAAATTTGTAACGTTAGACTTTAAATATCATGTTGAAATGTAAGTATGCCTTTTTTTCTAACAACCTTGAGGTACTGATAAATGTCTATTAAATGTGAATATTTTTCTGATTTTTTAAATCAACCCGTGTACAGTACGAGGGGATAATTTAGGATTTTTTTTTCCAAATTCTTATTAATCACAATAAATAATAGCCAGCAATATTCAGATGTGGAGCAACAGCAATAAAATGTTTTAGTTTGCTAAACTGTACACTCTGAACATGTATCTTCCCCTCAAAGTCTACTTGTGATTGCTGTAGAGTGCCTTATTGTCGGCTTTGAGTGTGCGCACATCATAGAGAGAAGGCAGAGGAGTGAGTGAATAACAGAGGGTAGATCAATTGGTCCATTTTCAAATGTCGAACCGCAACTATGCAGGAATCTACTCTAGACGTCACATATTCCTTTGCTTTGTTACCTTATCTCCTTTATAGATAGTGAGGGTTTGCTCGCTTCTTAGAGACCCGTCACCTGGAGTGCCACTCGGTCCCGGAAGCCCCAAGTCACCCTGGTTGCCAAAATAAATATACACATTTTTATCGACGAGAGCCAGCTGATGGAGAGCTTTTCAAATTAGCAACACAAACCTTGTCTCCTTTCTCGCCTTGATATCCGTCACTACGACTCCCCTGAAAATAAGATGACAAGATGCACTTGGAGCTGTCCTTTAATGACAAAGTCGCAGATTATTTCTGTTTGCTTTGTACGCTTACCATTGGCCCCGGCGGGCCGGGAGGACCGGGCCGGCCCTGCAGAAATACAACACAACCTCAGTCAGCATGCCAAATCATTTCAGGTGACAATATTATGTGGCATTTTCTTAAACGTACGGGATACCCCTCCGGCCCAGGTGGACCGGTGAACCCAACTGGACCATCGGTACCCCTGGTGCCCTGCAGCGACACACACATTGTGGATGAAGATGGGGACATGAAATGGGGTACATGTTGAGGAAATAGTAACAGTACAAAATCTTACAGGTCGACCGTCTTCTCCCGGAAGGCCAGGTAAACTCTAAAAAAGAAACACACGCACAGAGAAAGTTTGAGAAGGCTGCACAAGTCATTGATTACGTTGTGTCTTGTGGTAGCCTAAAAACCACCAGCTTTTGCAGTCAAAAATGATCCTCCTATGTAATTGAAAAACACATATCAAATCGAGATATTTCAAATCGATAACAGTTTGAGTTATTGTAATGAGGAATTAGGTACTTTTCTGTGCTAACAAGGTAACAGCTCAGGGCAATGCTGTGAGGCCTTCTGGCTCCGATTCGTTGCTTGTTGGTCATTCGAGGCGCAATATGTGGGCCAGTGACAGATCAGATCAAATGAATCATGTAGCTGCTACTGTTCCTTCATATCGACTTTTTACAACAACAACAAAATATATATATATATATATGAAAAGTGATATATTTGTTTTAATTGCAAATCTCTCTTTAAATAATGACGTTGAATCCGTACTTTGACAGATTATATTTTAAGTTTCTGTACTTGTGCTCTGGCCACTTCTGCTTCCATGACGAGAATTGTTCTTCCAAAATTACATAACAGCTATTTTGGCGTCATCTAGTGGCCAAACATAACTACTGCAGACTGTCGACTGATTGCCACGTAAATCCATTACGTATAACCCCCCCCCCCAAAAAAAAACAAAAAACAAAACGACACCGGTCGTTTTTAGATGAGTATTAAATCTATTTCATATTAAGAAAAAATATATTTATAAAGACAAGACGTACTGTGTTAGGTGTTGACACAACATCAATAAACTATCAGTGAGAACTCACAGTGATGCCGCCGTCAGTGACGTATCGAGGTTCTCCTTTCTGACCCTTTGGCCCGATCGGTCCCTGGGGGAGCACACGACAACATCGTTGCTGAGCACCAACCTTTTATCCAGCTGACAAAAAGAGTAAGGGGCAAAACAAGCAGATCTGTCTTTACTGCGAAACCAGGTTGCCCGGGTCCACCGGTGCCGTAACCAGGATATCCGGGCTCCCCTCTGGTCCCGTTACAGCCGTCCAGTCCTGGTGGTCCTCGGCTACCCTGCTGACCAGAGTGGCCCTATGTCCACCAGGAAAAAAATATATATAGTTCACTTTTTTTTTTTTTAAAGCCATTTTTGTCACTTGGTTTCAGGTTCATCTGTTCCATTTTAAGTTTTAGCTTGACATTTTATTAATACTCTATTTTGGATATTTTTTTTACAGTAGTCATAATTAGGGATGTTCGAGACCACGTTTTACAGACTGATATCAGAATGAGAGTACTCACTGACATAGCGTACTGATACCACTGGTACTGATGATACATTCCATTTCAATGAACACTTCAAGCGACAATTGTGAACTTAAGACTTTTTTTCTTTGTATTGGCGGCTGGTATTGACATCCTTTATGAAAACATCGATACCTTGAAAAAAGCCCGGTACCAATCAGATACTGATACCTGGCGTCGTTACTCGTGCATCCCTACTCGTCGTTATTTCAATTGCTCTTGTACTTTTGTTATTCTTGTACTTTGTATACTTACAGGTACGCCATCATTTCCTTGAAATCCCGGCACTCCCATTGGTCCCTGTTGAATCAATCAAATCAAATCAATGGATAAAATTGCTTGTTTACACACCATTGCTATCATTTATTTTGAAGAATTTTGCCTATATGAGGTAAGCAAAATGGCAAACACGGTCCAGTCTACAACACCCACTTTGTCTCCTTTCGGGCCGGATGGTCCTTTCAAGCCAATATGGCCCTTCTCTCCTTTGGGCCCCGTAGGCCCCAGGCTGCCACGGGGCCCCTCTGGCCCACTCTGACCAACCTCACCAAGAGGCCCCGGACGACCCTGAGAAAAAAGATGACAAGGTCACGAGTCCAGCGTTGTTCTAAAATGTCCATCATGTCATTTGTAAATGAGGGAAGGAGAAAATAAAAAGATGAGAAAAAAAGAACACAAATAATAATAACAAATTAAAGGTAGGAAGTGGCGGCCCGGTAGTCCAGTGGTTAGCACGTTGGCTTCACAGTACTGAGGTACCGGGTTCAAATCCAGCTCCGGCCTTCCTGTGTGGAGTTTGCATGTTCTCCCCGGGCCTGCGTGGGTTTTCTCCGGGTACTCCGGTTTCCTCCCACGTTCCAAAAAAAACATGCATGGCAGGCTGATGTATGAGTGTGAGCATGGATGGTTGTTCGTCTCTGTGTGCCCTGCGATTGGCTGGCAACCAATTCAGGGTGTCCCCCGCCTACTGCCCGAAGACAGCTGGGATAGGCTCCGGCACCCCCCGCGACCCTAGTGAGGATAAAGCGGTTCGGAAAATGGATGGATGGAGGTAGGAAGTCTCAAAAATAGTTTTCCAGACTGCACTTCCACATATCCACCACACGGCGGCAGTAAAATGACATGAACGTCACAATGTTGATGGTGAAGCTGCAGTCGTTGAGCAAAGAGAAAGCCCAACTCTGTGAAACACGCATGCGCGCAAATACAAAGACGTGCGCGCGCGTGCAAACGCCCAAATGGAGTTGATTGACGTTTGAAGCCATTAGCTCCCATTTAAGCAAGTGAGAGGAAGCACGGGAGACAGAGGGAGGAAGGAGAGGGTAAGGGGCGTGTCAGATGTCAGAGGATTTGATTTCGTTCTGAAAAATGAACCTGAGGCCTCAATATACTGAATACAGAAGTACAATTAAACATGTACAATTAGTATTGACATCCGTCCGACACACTGCTTGTATTGGCTCTCAGGTGAACGCATTAGGCAACTTTTGAGCCAAAATTCGTGTTGTGAGAACTAATAATGAGTTGACAAGGCATGGGCGTGCTGCAGGCCTCGGGGCAGCCATGTTGACGTGATGAGAGGGTTTGCGCAAAGTAAAGTCAGCCTGTCAGCGCCGTCTGGATTCCATCTTATGTCCACACCTGGTTTCACACGGAGGAAAATATGCCAGGGGTCCCACTTTCTCTCACGCCAGGCCTTCCCGGTGAGGGTTCACTCTTTTGTTTCCTTGGCGCTGCTTTCTGCTTGGCCAATACCAAGTCACGCCAAATCTAAAACAGTCATTTCGGTTGGAACAACTGAGTGATGTGGGAGCCGGCAAATGAGAGTGTACACTACAAAAAAATGTTGGGTGAACTCAAAATTTCTTGGCAACAAACTTCGATAATATTTTACATTTACAGAATGGTTGAGCAAATACAATTTGCCTGTTTTGTTGCGTTAAGTAAACATTATTGCCGTGAATGTTTGTCATTTGTATTTTAATGTTTTTCCAACTGAAATGACTCGTTTTGGGCCAAATCATTTAAGTAGAATTTTTTTTTACGGTCAAGTTAGCTGTCAGCTCAAGTCAGCCTGCTCTCCTAGCCCTTGCGTATTGCTCCGCAGCCTGCAGTAAAACGGGTCCGTGTGAAAAGATGATCACGGCAAAATGCTATTGTGCATCCAAAAACCTGCGATACAGTGAGCCCACAAAAACGGAACCATGATTGTGACATTTCCATTCGGTGGTGTGCTGTGCGATTTTTCGAATGTAAAATACAAATCTTGGCCCAATAACGGTTGGGAGAAACCAACTTTAAGTGCCAACACCTTGAGCTACAGGCGAACCGGGTGGGGTGGGGTGTGTGTGTGTGTTGGGGGTGGAGGGTGGAAGCAGTCTGTGTTTTTCGTGCCAGCGAGTCAACGTTCCGGTCAGCCCTCAGCGGACCTTCCACCCTCATCATCTTCCAGCAGAGTGGTCAGTTTGTAGGCCCAAATCCCTTCCAGCACAAAGGGCACAATGGGTGCTATTGGGGGCGGCTAAGCTCTCTGGACTTAGCGCTCCCATCGAGGTCCTGCCTCACTTCCTGGAGCGGGAGAGCGCTTGGGCAGACAGGTTCGCGGCGGACGAGTGTGTGTGTGTGTGTGTGTGTGTGTGTGAAAGTGTGCGTGTTGTCCTGGATGTCCACCCTCAGGCCGTCGGGGGGTTTAACCAGTCGTATTGTTCTGGTGGCGGGGCGAAGATTTAACTGTCACACTGCATGCTCACTGTAGGATGGTGATGGGAGCAGAATTTGGTGGTGGTGGTGATTCTGCTGGGGGAGAACTGGCAAATGAATGGGTTGTGGCGGACTATGGTGATGGGGGCTCAGAGTAAAATTCTCGCTGTGGCAGCTTGACCCTTAAATGGATTACACAGATAGTGCGGATCATAAGTTACAGAGTGAATGGAAGAGGCACAGAAAGGCATAGAAAAGGACATTCTTGGAAATGTGCATTTTAGGTTCATAATTCGTCATAAATAAATAATTATCAGACTACTAAAGTAAAAAAAAATGACAGTAGATGATTCCCTATGTCTAACCTGATGATCCCGTAAACATCTGCTGAAGCCAAACCGTTTCTCAAGAGCTGTATCTAGCAATGTGGCCATGACTTTGGATCACTCTTTAGTCCTCTTCCCACCCTCCACTAAAGTAACAACCTGTTCTCTCTTTTTGAATCCAGGTTTCTTGCCGATAAAAATCACATCGGAGGTCAGCCGTCCCATGGTGATGATGTCATAAAGTCGTCGCGCTTCTGTGCACGGTCGCCATATTTCAGAGTGCCCGTCAGAGGTGTAATTGTGCTAAAGACAAGGTTGCCCCCGTCATCCTCCTCCATATGTCCGCCTTAAAACCAGACCCAGGTGACAGCAACCTTTGAGGACCAAACAGTTGATGTCATTGGCACGCAGGGCTCATTAAAAGGCCATTTAGCTTTAAAAAAATAACGTTGGTAACAGGTGTTTAGGCCTCCTTTAATAGCCATCTTGGCTGAATAGAACTCAGATGACTGAAAGCACAGAATTTTCTCATGAAGCCCCATGTGGTTTATTTACTGATGATGGTGTGTCCACCTTCGCCACCAGGAGGCAGTGTAATACAGCCATGCAGTCACAAATGAATAATAGCAGTTCTTCTACGACCTTAGATTTTGCTGGAATATGGCAAATTTTACGTAGATGATAAAAAAAATATATAAGTGTTGTTGGTCTACATGTGTTGCTACACCTTTGTGTTCAATTACTGTATAAGTCGATTCTAAAACAGCCACTCTTGAGCGATGCTAACTGTTAGCATGTCAACTTTGGCTTGCTGGTTAGCAAAAAGCTAAGGAGACTTTCAAATACACAATATGAATGTCATGTTTTTTTTTCATTTAAAAAATAATATATATTTATTTATTTATTTATTGCCACGTTATGTTGCATTTGATTAGCTGCATTTCGTTTCATATCACAATTTGTTTTTGCATATTTTCACACACACACACACACACACACACACACACACACGTGAAGATTTTTGGTTAAATATTGAAGACGTTTAATATTTACGATTGTTGGCCCTGATCAGACCACAGCATAATCTTAGACAATAATTTTAACAAACATCAAAAACGATCAGACATTTCCCAGGTGCACACACCGATGATGACATACCATACACATACGCACGCAACGATATAATTGCACAGCCACAAATATGTGCCCCCCTAGTTTAAAGGGTGAGGCGCCTACAGCTTTAACGACCACGCTTGGCTTTTGTGAAGTGCCGGGTCTCCCGATGCATCGTAAATAACTGCACCATCGTGATTATAAGCAAGAATCTGGAAAATCGCGACTAATAACAAGTGTGGCGCATTTCTGCGCGTGTGTGAACATTTGTGTCTTTGTGTGTTTCGAAAAGAGACAGACGGGAGTTCTGTATGCGCCTTTTAGTTCAAGTCAAGCGACTTTCGGCCCTAGTTCAAATCTGCTCATTCATTGCGACGTTTCTCAATGCAATGCCAGTGGGAGAAGATGCGTGACATGTCATGTCATGTCAAAATAAGCTGCAATTCCACCGGAGGCCACACGATGGCAGTAGAGCACATTTGAAGGGAGAGACACTCATTGGCGTTCGCTGCTTGGTTCCATTTCGCGTGTGTGTGCGCGCGCGTGTGGTTAACTTACTTCACTAGCATCTTCCTTACAACATTACCGGTACGCTTGCTCTCACACACACCCTCTCTCTCTCTAGCACACACAATATCTCACTCACTCTCTCACAAACATAAATTCTCACTGTCACACACTCCGCTCTCTCTCTCTCTCTCTCTGGCACACACAATATCTCTCACACACCTAAATTCTCACTGTCACACACTCCGCTTTGTCTCTCTGGCACACACAGTTTCTCTCACCCACTCTCACTCTCTTGCTCTCTCTTTCACAAGCACATCCATACACTCTTACACACCCTCACGCTTACTTGCTTTTGCTTTCTCTCACTCTTACAAGCACAGACTCTCACAATGTAATGAATTTTCACCAATTGTCATACACTCACACATACACACACACACTTTCTTAGCATTTTTAATACGATTTATGATCACACAGACTCGCTCTCACTCACTCACACACATGTCAATCGGTGTCTTTGCGCCTGACCTTGTGACCTCACCAAGTCTTTGTACTGCCAACAAAGTGTGTGTGTGTGTGTGTGTGTGTTTGTTTGTGCATGTGTGTGTCTGCCATCGTTTCCTCCGTTTTCACATGCTCGAGTGTGTTTAGATGAAGCCTTACAGTGAGATAAAAAAAAAAAAAAAATCCCATCACCTCAAAAGGAGAAGGCTGAAAACATGCCACGAAGGGGCCCAACTGCATGCTTGTAAGCCCGGAAAAATGTTTGGATGAAAGACTGCCGCTGATAAGACTGTCCCTGTACATCAGTGTGTACATCACGACACATAAACACAGGAGTCGGCATGCATATAGAGCTAACACACACACACACACACATGCACTCAGAGATGGGGTGGTTATATTGAAAGATTAAAAAAAAAAAAAAGAGAGTAGATCAAAGTCGTCATTCATGCTTGTCTGGTGCCGCTGCCAACTTTCATTATCTGGCTGCAATCGGAGCCGTCGTGTGTATGCGATGAATAGGGCAAGCCTCGCCGTTGCTCCTTTTTTGGTGGCTTTTGCACTCAAAAATGTCAAATTGAGCTCACGACTTCTATAGAGCTGTTAAAGGGGAATCAATGTGGGATGAGGAGGTGCTGATTTATCGCGAGAGAGGTTTCATTGCTCATTTCTTATCGCTCGATCCCACTGAGATTCACGCAGATTCACGATCGCCATGTCATCCATCCATTTTCAACACCGCTTATCCTGAACACGGTCGCGGGGTGGTCCTGGAACCTATTCCAGGTGACTTCTGGCAGACGACACCCTGAACTGGTCGCCAGTCAGTCGCAGGTCACATACAGAGATGACCAATCATTCGCACCCACCTAACACAACGTCAGCGTGGGAACCGATCCCACGTGCCCGCGCATAAGTCAGGCGAGTGTACCACTACGCCATCTTATCACTGTGCCCTTATTTTGAAAGGGATGGCACTCTTGCTTCTCTCTGACCCCTCCCACCCATCATCCGTGATCATCCGTTTCGTCTTCTTTTATTCTACAATCTCCTTGTGTCAATAAACCCAAAGAGTTAGTCGTTATAAACTGCCGCGAGTTATTTTGCTCACGCACGTTCTTCGCGATGACCTTCAGGGCCTTTGCCGTTCACCCGGTGGGAGAGGATGTTTTCAGATCAAATGAATTCAACACGGCACAGATACTGTCAACAAAGATCTAAAGACCCTCTTCAGATCGCAAAGCCCCTCGGCTGTTAATAATGAAAAACCAAAAGCACATCTGGATTGTGTCTCGCGAGTGTGTTTGGACATCACCTGGGGGAACGGACCCTCCCTTTCCCCGGCATCAGCGATGGATTCAGAGCTAATGCCACCACCTTTCCCCGTTTACCATGTAAAAACAAAACCTTTTGACTCTGAAGCGAGCCGCTTTTGAATGGGGCTGCGCAAGATGGCCTGAAAACAAACAAAAAATGTCAGCCAATTTCCGACTTTGCTTAATTTTTCCTGATACAAAAAAAAACCTGACAGTGAAGCAATGATGACATACCCCTGGAGGGGTCGGGGGGGGGAAATAATAATACATATATATATATTATAAATATATTATAAAATGATATATATATATAAAATGTATATATAATGATATAAATTATATATATATATATATATATAGGGCGGCCCGGTAGTCCAGTGGTTAGCACGTTGGCTTCACAGTGCAGAGGTACCGGGTTCGATCCCAGCTCCGGCCTCCCTGTGTGGAGTTTGCATGTTCTCCCCGGGCTTGCGTGGGTTTTCTCCGGGTGCTCCGGTTTCCTCCCACATTCCAAAAACATGCATGGCAGGCTGATTGGTCACTCTAAATTGTCCCTAGGTGTGAGTGTGAGCGTGGATGGTTGTTCGTCTATGTGTGCCCTGCGATTGGCTGGCAACCAATTCAGGGTGTCCCCCGCCTACTGCCCGAAGACTGCTGGGATAGGCTCCAGCACCCCCCGCGACCCTAGTGAGGATGAAGCGGTTCGGAAAATGGATGGATGGATGGATGGATATATATATATATAATTTTATAATATATTTTCTATAATTATATATATTTATAATTTTATATATATATATATTTTTTGCAACAAATTGACTTGTGTTCGCCGCCATGTTGTTAGTGTAAGCAGTGCTCATCAGCTGAGATGCGCTTTGAGCGATGTAAGGTGCTCAAAAAGGAATTAAAAAAAAAAAATCATCCCGCCAAATAAATTCAAATGGTATGAAATATGTCCTTTCTACGGCTTAAACTTTTCCCGCCGCACACCGTGCTGCCAAGTGCAAACCAAGAACCTTCTTGCTGCCTCACAATAACAGTTAAAGGGAAGTTAGCAACAGGAGACATATCGTTTAACCTCCAGTGAATGGGCGTCTCTATGTTATTTAACAAAAGCGGCGTAGAGTAAGGAGCAAGTCTAGCTTTTCAGTGTTGGATAGTAAGCAATGTTGGATGCAGAAAAAAAAAAAGGGCGAAGAGCCGAGGAGAAAAAATCATTACAGCTAAAAAGTCCAAATCAAACAATGCCATGCGGCAGACTCACCCTTGCTCCCTTCTCCGGGTTGCACCTGCATCCTCTGCTGCAGTCCAAACCGGCACACGGCTCGTTGGAATTGTCCCCCTGCGGAGACAAACATGGAGGATGGCTCAGTTTGAGTTCCTTTCGCGAAGATTTGACAGCCAGGGCACGGTTTAGAACCTTTCGTTTGCTGCCATTTTTTTGTCCTGCGTCACACCCCACCTTCGGAAGATGTAGCATTTTATAAACTCGGAGTGAACTGCAGATTAACCTCTGCCGCTCGGGGTGGCATTCCTGAGATAGCTCCCCAAACATCACATGGCGTTTTCAGACTTGATCGGAGACATAAAGAAGTCTTCATAAACTGACACATGAGTGACAAACGCTCATAAAAAGTGTACGTTAGGCCTGTGTTCACATGTTCGGCCTCATGGTGGGCGCCCCAATGGATGAAAATGTCAATTTCAACCACGACCAAGAATTTGAATCAGAATCAGAATCATCTTTATTGGCCAAGTATGTTGAACACACAAGGAATTTGACTCTTTACGAGCGTATGACCCAATGTTGTTTTGGGCCTCCAGCATGAGCTGGAGATGAAAGGAGTCACAGAGGCCACAGGTGGGACATGTTGGAGGGATGAAGGTTAAGGTTATGAGAAAATGAAATGAAAGTGGCGGTGTCCTTATGACAAGCGGGGCCAAAGACCCCTGCTGGACCCCCATAAGTCAACATAAGGTGGTCTAGACTTGCTAAATGCTTGGGGGGGGAAAATGTGATAATTTCAGGTCAAACAAATGTGGCCTTGGAAATAATTATGATGCCATATTATCACTACAGTTGTTCCTTGAGATTCGATTGATTTGACTTGAAGCACAAGCGCAGTTTGGTGGCAGTCCCTTCGCAATAATAGCGTCAATTCTTCAAAGTGTGGTGTGATGTATTCTTTATCGTCCGCAAAGAATGCCTGATATTCGTGCTTTACCGATGACATGAGAGGAGTTGAGACATCTCAAATTGCTAAAAAAACTAATAAAAAAAAAGTCAAAATGGAACTTTTGACACACATTCACAACTTTACAAAACACATGAGATAAAACATCAACGATACTGAAGGTAAAAAAAAAAATAAATAATATATATATTATTATATATACAACATTATTTTTGCTGTTTTTTGGGGGGGAGGGCTGCACTAGATTAATGCCATTTTCTTTTATTTCAAGTTAAAGTGCATTTTCGTGAGTTTTCACGGCAGACCCCAACGAGCAACAAAGTACACGTTCGCCCCCCAATAACAATTACTTAAAGATTACTGACATGTGACGATGGAGGGCAGCTCAAAATATGCAACGAGGAAACTTTTGGCACAATGCTGTGGCAACGGGGAGGGGGGGAGGTAGTCGGAGGAGGGGGTCAGCAGTGCAGGTCCGAGCCTCGCTCCCTCTGATCTCCTCAACTGGTCTAATCACGATGACAGAAGGAGGCCAAGAAAGTGAGCATGGGAACGGAGACTTTTAGGCTCATAGCCAGAGAGAACTGGACGCAGGCGCGCTCGTTTCAGGTCTTGGCCTTTTTTTTTTTTTTTTTTAAAAGCATCACCATTTCATTACCATATATGTGAACAGTTCCTGGACTATCCCCACAAGACGGGCGGGTCTGCGTCACATTGTTCTGAGAGTGATTAGTGAGGCCTGAGGTGCGGATTCGGGACATGCAAAAGACACTGATCCTCCATTCACGCGCTGCTGTCCACACCCAGACTTAAAAGTGAAGGATGATACGGCACCCGAGGGCGGACACACACACCGGACGCCGCTGCGGGACATTCGCCACGAAAGACTGCGACCGGCGTCATTAACATTAAAGTAATGGCGATTTTCTGCAATCTTGTTGTATGTCGTGCGCAGACTGAAATGAAGACAAAAATAAAATAAAATAGACACATCCAGTTTGTAAATAAATGCCTTTCACCCTTTCTGGAATGCAGTTAAGTCTAAAGTGTTAAGAAACGATATGAATTAACATTTACTGTCATGTGTTCTTTATCCTTTGCAAAAAAAATGGCTAATATTAGTGCCGTACTGATGAGACGAGTTGAGAGATCTCAATGAACAGCTGATGTGTCTGTCTGTCGACTGACCACAGGGGGGCACTGTTGACAAAAATGGGCTTTCCCATTATTGCTTAACATTTGTATTAAGATAGCGGACTGCAAAGTGTTTTGGTTATTTGAAATAAAATTCTCTTGCTTTTATTTTTAGATCGACAGGAAATCTCAACAGGGCACTAAACAGCTTGAAGATTCTTTATAAAACTAATTCTATTCGGCAAATTGAGTGCTGGTAAGTGAGCAGTGTCCATGCCAGCACAAAGGGCTTGAATCGAATGTTTTTGCCCGCAAGGCAAAAAATGTGGCCCATAATTCCTGTGATCATAGACTGTAAAAAACACAACTTATATTGTTTGGGATGGGGGGGGGGTAATAATTTAAGGTGGAACAACTTATAAAATATAAATGCTTGACATCTATGGCAACAATTAATATTAGTTAGGATAACAAAGCAAACTTTTTTTGGGGGTGGCGGAATAGTTTTTTCGGATATCTTTAAGTTGGGGGCTAATAAAAAGGACAATTAGTTCTGTAAACTCTTCATTCTTTGTTGCCAATGCGAGAAAGGCAATTTTCACAACAGCAAAACGTCAAATATTTTGTTGAATTTCCCAAACTTCTCAAAGTTTGAGAACAAGTCGTGATGTTGAGCAAGCACAAAACAAAGGCAATGCTTCAACTGTGAATGTCTTCCCTGATAAAACAAACTGACACGACAGAGCAGGCCCGTGCCGCACTTGTCAACTTTTCGTATTGATGCCGCCGCGCATCTTTCAGCGTGCGATAATACCGCCCGATCAATCTGCCTCGTTTGCTCCCGCTCGACTGTCCAAACACTGGTGCGTGCAGGACGCAGTGTGTAGCTGCTGCTGTCTCTTCTTCTTCTTCTTCTTCTTCTTCTTTTTCTTCATCTCAGTGGCAGCTTGCGGGTGACAGCCGACGCCTCAACTTGCCCGCTCGTCGCTATAGGCTCTGCAGATGTTATCGGTGCGCCTCTCGGGTTACCCAAAAAAATAGACACCGGTGCTCATTGCGTGACGGGACAGGCGTGTTTGTTTTTGGGGATTTTTTTTTCTTTTTATGGGGGGTGAGATAAAGATGATGGAATTCCTAATTGGGAGTTGAGATCAGAGGGTGAGGACTGTGAAAGGGGAGGGAAGGTTTTTCTTCTGATTGATCTACAAATTTGCTTGCAATTTGCAGATCATGTTTGGATCAAAGCGGAAAGTTCCGACTTGATAAATGCCATTTACGGTGCGCTTGAGCTTTCTTAGGATTCGGTTTTTAATACTTTTTTTCTCCTAAATTTTATCCCGGGTTCTGTGTTTTCGCTCGCAAAACGCGTGACTCGGCCGTTTCGTTTCCCAGCGAGCGTCCGCGACGAGCCTTCATTCGGAAAATTCCGTCAGTCGTGTATGAAGAGTCCCGCGGACGGCAAGGCGTCTTCCACAATGCACACTTTAGTGAACAACTCAAAGCAATGACACTCTCGGCCTGCTCCGCAGCGCTCAGGTAACATCTGCGTAACCTGGCCTTCAGAATAAAAGCATGCCGTATAAGAAGACAGTTTCGCTACGCTTTCTTTGGCCACATGGAGGATGATCACGGTCGCAATCAATGACCAAGCACAAAATAGTTTGAGTGCGGCCAAATAAAGTGTGACAAAACCGTTATTGTATTGCTGTGCTTTTATTTTGAAGGGCCAACTTTTAACCATTCCACTGACATTGCCCAATCATATGATCGATAAAAAAACCTCCAAAAAAACCCCTAAAATATTACAGATGGACAATCAAAAGTTCAGAGAAATTCAAATTAAGATTATCTGGATTTGCACATTTTGGGTTCATCTGGAAAATTTCACCCAAAAGCCCAATCTCCCGAACTAACGAGTACACGATCAAGACAAGAAACGTGCAAAAAAGGGAAAAACGTCTCTTTTGATCTTCTTGTCCTCCCTTTTCTCGAATCTCTCCGCTCCCCTCCATTTTACCCCCTCTTATCCCGTCTCCCTTCCTCTTCCTCCCCCGCTCCGTGCGTGAACCTGACATCCGCCGCGCGGGAGACGAAGCAGCTGTGTTTGGCCGTGCGGCGGAGTTCCTCGTTTATTACCGTTTATGCCATACACAGGCTCGCATGCGTCCGAGTTCCCGGAAGCGGGACCACCCAGCACGAGGCGCAACGTTCGGCCCCAAATGTTTGACGCTGGCCTGCTGCCACACGTCGCGTTCATATTTCAATGTGATTCCTGAGCGCCCAAATGAATCAAGCCGAGAACCGACACGTGGGATAAATGTTTCCACTTATAGCGCTGGTGTACGTTTATGCAGCGTATTCTCAGCCCTTCGCAATTGTTGCTCAGTCTATAAAACTTTTTTTTTTTTTAACGTCCAATCATACTTCAGCGTCTGTGTGTTGCCATGTCAATCGGATCTGCTCAGCGCATTCAAAATAAGTAGTGCTCGCCCATGTAAGTGCAACGCGACTGGTTTCTTTAACCAATCAGATTCCGACTTTTTGAAGTTTTTAATTCTGACCTAACGTGATTCAGTTGCATGCTGTTGCATGAAAGAGAAAGTTTTCACGGCCACGGTGACTGCATCTCACTGAGGGGTTGCCGTAAGGTCCGTGCACAAACGCGAACGCGTGCATATGCAATGCTCGGAACCTCCCCTGTAACTGAGAAGTCACACAGAGACGAACAACCATCCGCGCTCACACTCACACCTCGGGACAATTTGGAGTGTTCAATCAATCTGCCATGCATGTTTTTGGAATGTGGGAGGAAACCGGAGTACCCGGAGAAAAGCCACGCAGGCCCGGGGAGAACGTGCAAACTCCACACTGCACTGTGAGGTTGAATGAAGTTTTGCTCAGCTTAATTGACGAGAAAAAGCCATTTCATTTCCCATTGCTTTGCTTTTGTGTACATACACATAATCTACTTTTAGCTCAGGCAATAATTTGCTCGCTAGCAGCTAATCAGAATGATCAATTGTGACACAACAACATTTTGCATCCTGCTCACGGGTGATTCATTCAAATCATGTCTAAAGAGCACAATGACACAAAAACCTCTTCATTCTTCACACTTGTAAACGTTACATTTCCACTTATGTTTGCCCTTGCTTGTATTATGAGTGTGAGTACAAGATTGGTAGATGTGTGCATTTCACTTTATGAAACATGACTGTTCGATTCCAGCTCCGGCCTCCCTGTGTGGAGTTTGCATGTTCTCCCCGGGCCTGCGTGGGTTTTCTCCGGGTGCTCCGGTTTCCTCCCACATTCCAAAAGCATGCATGGCAGGCTGATTGGACGCTCTAAATTGTCCCTAGGTGTGAGTGTGGGCATTCGTCTCTGTGTGCCCTGCGATTGGCTGGCAACCGATTCAGGGTGTCCCCCGCTTACTGCCCGAAGACGGCTGGGATAGGCTCCAGCACCCCCCCGTGACCTTAGTGAGGATCAAGCGGTTCGGAAAATGGATGGATGGATGGAAACATGACTGTGGGTGGTATGAAAAATGATGACTTCTCATCCATGTTGTTTGCTTGCTATGGTGAAATGGAAAAGTGACACGTTTGAAGCTTAAAGGCCGGTTCTTTGAGAGTTTGCGTTCAGATCAATTGTAAATTTCTTCTCACCCACACTGACTGGCTTCTCGGAATTTGAGCTTCCGCTTTTGGTCCGCCCCCCCCCCCCCCCCCCCCGTTTGCTGACTATAAATAAAGCGTGTGAACGCACCCTGCTTGGCGGAAATACAGTATAAGGACCATTTGGAAGTCATCAAAAGTGTGTAGATCCAAATGAAACATGTAAATGTTGCGACTCTCTGTGGATTTATGGCTCCTCTGCTTGAGCATCAGTCGCTAACGAACGGCGGATTATTAGGCCGATGAATCAAGCCCCTCTTAGCAGTGTTGATCAAACAAACTTTAATTCCAAGTCGAAATGTTAAGACAGCGCCTGACTAAACAGCGAGTGCTAACATTGCCCCCCCCCCAGCCAACTTCTGTGAAATAATATAAAGTCCCGGAGGAGTAGGTGAGAATTTGTTCCAAATTTGCGATCAAAGTAAACAAAAGACGGATGGCGCGCTGAAGGGCGACAGTTAAAACGAGGACACATTCAGGAGGCTCCGTTTAGCGTAGCATGACGTTGACGTGATCCGTGCAAGCAGAGTCGACAGCGAACAAAAGTAATCGTGGCAAACGTCTTCCTAAAATGGTTTGCGTCCTCGCATTCCCCCCCCGTTCAAATGTTTGAAATAAATTTGCCGCCGAGCGACGCTTCATCCGACGCAGCCACCATGCCGTTGCGTTTTTAGCACGCGCTCGCGTGAAATGTTGAGTTGTGATAACTAAACCCCCCCTCACGAGGGGTGACAACAGGGCAAGGGGGTGTGGGGGGGGGGGGGCGGACAATGCAGGCGAAATGCACTGGAGGCGTCAGACGCGGGATGAAAAGAGGGTGTAATGGCAGACAGATGGGACTGAAAAGAGAAGAAAAGGGGGTGTTGCAGCGGAGGAATTGGTGGCGCTGGCATCTCCAACAGGAGATACGCTTACACTCGCGTATCGAATTCACTCCCCGGGAGTTGGGAGAATTTACAAAGATGCCGTACGAGCCTCAATCATTAAAAGGTGTGTGCCAAGACTTTGGCCTCCAAAGCTTCGATTCGATCCAAATTGCAGCCAGCGCCTGTCCCACTGACCTTGGCTGTGGCGAAAGGAAAGCCTATTTTTAGCGACGGGACCACCACGTCTTTCCTTGTGATCCCCTCGCATCACCGTGGGGTCATTTAAATTAAAAAAAAAAAAAATGTGGAAGGAGATAAGCAGACATATTTCACGTGTTATTTCCAACTGATCTCTGTGTGCGATGCCTCCCACGGTGACGAATTCCACACCCGCCGGTGGAAAGTAAACACACATTTCGGGCACCAACGCCACACACTTATACAGATGTTCGGTCGGCTCGTCGTCGCAGGAGCCCAGCTTGGAAACTTTCAACTTTGGCCACAGGGGGCGACAGAGAAGAACATTTCTAGTCGCAGACCCGAAAACAGCCACCTCGGGATCATTTTGGTCTCTTTTGCTGACTTAATAGAGGCAAGTCTGCCATGGGAACAAACATTTCTCACGCGACTGTCAAAAAGTGACATGAAAGTGAATTCAAATCTCCAGCGAGTGCACTTCAAGGCTGCTCCGCATACAGGAAAATAGCCTTAAATGGTCAAAGTTGCCCTCCATCCCCCGTCCCCCCACCATCCTCATTACGAGTCAGCACCTCCAGAGAAACCATGAGAGTGCTCCGAAGGTCGGCTGCAGGATTTTGCATTAAGTGTGAACAGTTCCAGTGATTGCAAGCTTGGGTTTAACCATCTACACAGTTGCTAGCACAGAACGCAAACAAAAGCATTGGGAAGTTTGTTTAATCATTGTTTAGGGGCATATATTGTGGGTGTGAAGACAAGGGGGCAGGTGGTGATCATGCGTGCATCCCCTGGAACAGACGAGCTAAATTCTAAAAAAAAAAAAAAAAGAGTTAAACAAAAAACCAGTGTGGGTAACGCGAAGGACCGTGTTGTTTTTCTTCCAAATGCATGCATGGATCCTCTAACATGAATTCCTGCCTCCACCTGCGTCAAATGTTATCTTCAGGGTGTAGCTTCAGACCAGGAGGTAGCTAGCTTTTGAAGCAGTTCGACCACTCCTAAAATGACACCATAAGATTCTGCAATATCGATCGTTCTTTGCAGAGGGTAAAGAATATATGCCTGTGAGTATGGTTATGTTATCTGTATAACCGCCGCCATCCATGCTAACCATCAGCGTGACATTTTGCAGTTTGTTAGCGTCAGGTGAAAAGCAAAAGTTTTCAGGGGTTTTTTTTCTCGTTACGTTATAACCACTTGCAGCTTCCACAAAATGTCCATTAAACTGAGTGAGGCAGCGGTATGAACTGAGAATATTTCAGCATGCTACAACAAAGCGACAAGACCATACGGCTGCGTGGGGGGAAAAAAAATCTAGGCTACCTGGAGGCGAGACTCACTTGGCATTATAGATGATTAAAAAAAACAAAAAAAAACAAAAAAACCTGGATGGCGTAGACGTTGGCGCCACATGTTCAGAAACGTTTGTTGGAATAGGAATGGTGGCGGGGGGGCTAATGCTGGGGGAGGTGGAGGTCGGGTTGGGGAATCTGCGTCGTCTTTTATCCTGGAAAGGTTGGAGGGCTTGGCGTGTTGCAGCAAGATTGGACAATAGCTTCTCATATAGGTGGATCAAAAAAGCTTGCACGCAATGCCAGCAAAAAAAAAAAAAACACGAAATAGCACATAAAGAGGAATGCGGGGGTTAGCGAGGTTATTGAGGAATCCGCGCACAATGCAACGTGTAGATTCTCCTCGCCGTCTCCCTGCTTGACTAATCTTGATGAAAGGGTTCCTTTAAGAGTGCCACACTAATGTGAACTTATAGTAAAAACGAGAGTTCCCAGAGTATTATTTGTCTGCACTCCGACACACTGTCCATTAAACGGCGTGGCGTCTTGGCATTTCGCTGGTAGCTAGGTGCAACGGCAAGGCAAACGGCATGCGAGCACGACTTGCCGATACGCCCGCCGTCGAATTGCGCCGCCTCAGTAACGAGCGCGTGGCGCCAGAAGAGGCCGTATATCGCGGTAAACATGCCGACGCGTAGCGCCTCGGGGGTGGTGGAGTGGGGGTGGGGGGGGGTTCGTTTCCATGCGAAAAACACAGGCATGTGGTGGGGGGGGGGGGGGGGGGGGGGATATTGAGGCTACATATATACATTTACGGCCCGGTGGTTGACTGGTTAGCGAAATCGGCCTCATAGTGCAGAGGTGCAGGGTTCGATTCCGGCTTTGGCCTCCCTGTGTGGAATTTGCATGTTCTCCCCGTGCCTGCGTAGGTTTTCTCCAGGTACTCCGGTTTCCTCACAAATTCCAAAAACATGCGTGGCAGGTTGATGGAACACTCGAAAATTTCCCTAGGTGTGAATGTGAGCGCTGATGGTTGTTCGTCTCTGTGTGCCCTGCGATTGGCTGGCAACCGATTCAGGGTGTACGTATGTGTGTGTGTGTGTGTGTGTGTGTGTGTGTGTGTGTGTGTGTGTGTGTGTGTGTGTGTGTGTGTATATATATATATATATATATATATATATAAAACCGTATATATGTATATACACAGTCAAACCTCGGTTTTCGTTTAGAATCCGTTCCAGAAGGCTGTTCGAAAACCGAAATTGTTCGAAAAACCGAAACCACGCTCTTTTTAAAATAAAAATGTTTACTGAACACGTCTGCTCACAATGGAAAGCAACACGAGGAAGCGTCACTTCCTCGTCCACCCGAGGAAGCATCACTTCCTCGTGTAAGGAAGGCGACAGGAGTCAAATGATGCATTCAAGTGCGCTCAGTTTGTTCGAGAACTGAAATTTGTTCGTCATCCGAGGCATAAAAAACTCGAAATTTTGGGTCGAAAACCGAATTGGTCGAGAACCGAGACGTTCGAAAACCGAGGTTTGACTGTATATATATATATATATATATATATAAAGAGAGAGGTATGTCGCTATATCTATCTATCTATATCGATATCGATATCTATATCTATCGATCGATAGATACAAATATATATATCGATATAGATAGATATACTGTATACTGTATATTGCCACAAGCCTGGCCTTGTAGCAGATGAGGGAATCCAATTAGACTCCGAGAATATGATGCATTTTGACATTCCATTCATCCAGGCATCATCTTTTGAATGATGAGCTACTCTTAAAACACATGCGGCATCTTCCAGCATCTTCTGACTTGCGTGAGCGTTCAACAACTTGAAGCTCCTGCAGGCTAAACGGAGGCAGGAAGAGAGCAGGTCATATCCTGTCCTGCGTGTACTCATTTCCCGACACAGGTGCGCTTGTTTTTACCGAAGCAAATATTACCTTGCAACTGTTTTATTCAAGAAAGAATGTCGGATCTTCCCTCGTGCTTTTTGTTCTTTTCCCCGTGTAGCAGTCGCAGTCACACAATGTCGGAACATCTGCAAAATACCTTGTACGCTTTTTTGTTTTTTTACCTCGGGGGTTCCTTTTGCATGACTGACATTTCACCATGTCAAACTTGCCGTGCTGAAGCTCCAACCCAACCGACACTTGCCAGTATTGCCCCCACAAGATGTGCCTTCTGTTCCAGTATTACTGCGTTGCCGTTCAATTCAATCGTGCACTCGCAAGAATGCGCTGCAGAGAGCGTGAATGCCAATGTTGGGCAACACCGGTGAACTTTTAACCGCGAGCGTATTTTCATTCGCCCCATTAAGTCAATATGCTACATGCCAACGCAGAAGAGGAATCAGAACACTCCGGCACGCACATGACAATGTCCTCCATGTCTTCGACGCACGCCGTGTTAGGAAATAGCGTGCATCAAACCGTTTGATTTTGTTTCACAAAAGTCCGCTAGCTTAATGCTAACATATAATGTAAAACAGCATTGATGGGTTTACGGAAATTAGCACATCGATGTTATTTCAGCCACCTGCTGGTTTCACATTTCTTCTTCTCAAATCAAAACAAATCGCTTGAAAATATAGCGGGGTGGGGGATGGAGGGGGTTGGGCACAAACGATGAACTGTGTCATGGCGGGGGTTTACTGCACTCTGCATTTATTTGGCATGAGCTAAACTCAACCTGAATTCTGGTCATGGCATCACTTCCACGCTGATGTCAGGGTCCTCCGAGCGCAGGGCAGAAATAAAAGACAAGCGGCTAATGGGGGTGGAGAGTAACAAAGGAAAAGGGTCGCAGCGGGCGGCGGGGAGGGGGCGACGGTTGCCGATCGGGAACCCCTTGATAATTTACGGCTTTTCATAGTGATGCAAAAAGGTCAATAAATTGAGTTGATGTGAGGCCTTTTGACTCGCTCCCACGTGAATGCACACGCAGGAACGCTTCATATGGGCTGCACACTAGAGGGCAGCCACATTGTGTGTGTAAATGTGGGGGTCATCCATGACCTTTTCAGATAAAGACTCTGGACAAGACACTGCAAGATATACAACTGGTATTTTCTTTTAAGACTGCACCCCTAATAGCGCTTGGACCTGCTGTCTACTTCCGGTTTATCTGCCTCTGTGTTTTTTTTTTGCCGCTTGTCAGAAAAAGAAAAAGGCCTTTTCATCATTTTGTCGGCCTGAGTTCAAACCAAAAAAATGCATGAGGTATGAAAGAAGCGCGGCTATTTTTACTTTTCATTTGTACGTTTTCCATCGTTTTTTTTGTCAATTAGTGTGCGTCATGCTAGATCCCTTATTGGTTGAAATAAATGCTGCACGATTAGACTGTGAAAGAGTCATGAGTAGTCTGAAAACAGTCAAATCGAGTTTTATGGAGACTGGAAAAAGGGCCGGATGCCGTAACGTGGTGTCAGCGAAGCTTCGGGGCAGAAATTTTGTGTCAAGAACTTTTTGGCGCTTTCGACAGGAGAATCGAACCTTTTCCTTCCGTATGCGTGTTCCTCCCCAACGGACTACAGTTGTTTCTTTACGTTCAAACAATCCCGCAATCCCGCGTGACATCATGCGGGCTGTGATCGCGAGATTACATTTTTAGACATCGATGATCGCCCTCAAACTGCTCGTTGGGAGATTTCAGTGCTCACCTTTACCATAGTCCACTGTGGGGGTCTCTAATAAAAGGGCGGCTGGGTGTTTAGCCAAACGTTCGACAGCGTGTCGCCACAAAATGAAGTGAGATGGATGGCAACCTGTTACACACACACACACACATAGACCCTTTGAGGTAGGTTTTAAACAGAGCAGTCCCCAGACACCACTTTGCTCCATGTGAGGGGCTTAAGGGGCCCCGGGAGAGCTGTTTAAACCTGGTGACTTTGTAGGTCAGAGGCCTGCTGGTGGCTGCGCTGACCACATTGCCCAATTCTCATTTAAGCGTGGAATAAAGCAACATGGTGAATAAAAAAAAAAAAAAATGGAACATACAGTAAGGGACATGGAGAAAGGCAGCCATCTCCATGAGGTACATTCCCCTAATCTGCGGCCACTGTTTGGAGTAAGCAAAGTGGTGAAAAGAATCTAAAAGCATCTCACATTTCTGTCCCCCCCCCCAAGTTAGCATTTACTCTGGAAGCCCGAGATCGGGTTGCACGGCAATATGGGCACAGCCTCTGAAAGCTTCACCGTTAGATTTCAGGCTCTGGGGCTGCATGGATGCCTTTAGCATTAGCCGCCCAGGTAGAGTTACAGCTATGAATTAGCTCAACATCAAGTCGGACGGGAAGCTTGAATGGTCGCATTGTGAACATACGAGAGGCTCGGGCATTGTGAGGACCGAGGTCCCCCCAAAACAAAGGCCGATACCGATGACTTAGTCGGTGTCAGGTTGCTTTCAATCTTTTTTTTTGTTAAACGTGAACTAGCTATGAGAAGATTGGTGAATTCTACACAATGGCTCAAATTGCAAAATACGTCACCGTGTTATTTGCATGCAAAAATATCAAAATGTGTTTTATGGGCGACAACTTGTTTTGCCGTGCAGGTGAAAAGCCTCACGGGAGCAAAGGTGTGCAGCGTGTGGGCGGATACACCGAGACCACCTGAGAAGAAAGCGGATGGCTGCCAGATTCCGTTTGTGTCATTTAGCGTTTGGATTTTGGAAGGGTTTTTTTTGTTTGTTTTTTGTTGGTTTTATTTTTTTGAGGGGGGTTGCACAAGCTCAGCACTTGTCTAAGCATGTTCATCCCCTTAATGTGAACCTGCGCACATTCGACTTCACGATCTTTTCCAGCTGCTCTTTTCCTTATTTTTGATCACCTTGTAAATAGATACGACATGGTCAAACGTATATCGGCAAATGTGGTCATGACACCAACAGGATGTCCAAAGTCAAGAAAATCAGGGATCGGTGCCTTCTTTGCAGCCATCTGCGGCCACTCCAAGATGTGTAAAAGTGAGCGATTTGAGAATGTTTCTTTTCACGGCTGTTTTCTGAGGAGGATAGTTTCCAAATGGGCACTAACTAAGTTCATGTGGCCACGGCATGCTAAATCAGATCACATTTTTGTTCCCCCCGTCCCATCCTCGCTTTTCTCTTCTGCCCGTGACGTGTGTGCACTCACGGCCTACAATG
The DNA here is from genome assembly GCA_018466805.1 of Hippocampus abdominalis. Lineage (NCBI taxonomy): Eukaryota > Metazoa > Chordata > Actinopteri > Syngnathiformes > Syngnathidae > Hippocampus > Hippocampus abdominalis. The sequence goes on from CM031695.1 coordinate 29,012,959, forward strand.
AGGCGCTCTTAAGCGGCCACATGAACGTGAAGCTGTTACAACTGTTACGTCAGACTGTATTTTTTTTTTTTTAACACCCTCACGGTAATCTACCTTTCCTCTTCATGAGAAGTACGTATTCACTGCGGACAATGAGGCCTTCTAAAGCGGCTATTTGAAGGATGCATTTTCAAGGGGTATACATAGCATGCTGGCTAACTGCATGCCAAATTTGCACCAAATAACAACCGACTGAAGGGAAGGCTCAAGTTGTTCGGGCACGGGGGACTCGGGCAGGACTATTACAGATTTTAGCCGGAAAACTGAAATTGTGAAGGCTTTATCGTCACAATGAGGAATATTAATTTCTTTTAATAATAATAATAATTTATATTAATTTAACCCTCATGCAGTATTTTTAAGCGGCTGCATGAAGGGTATTACGTCCCAAAAATGTCCCTCTTCCAATGTGCAACAACTTTTTTCACGTTTAATTTTTTTTCACTTTCAACCCCTCAAAATGTTCAGTGGGAATTGGCCAAGACATAGATATACATCCTATGCAAAATTTCAGCTTCGTGGAGTTATTTTTCACTGTTTTGTCTGTGGTGTCCATTTGTCCAACAGTCCAAAATCGTCCAAAGTGTCCAAAATGTCCAATTTTGGGATTATTACTGCATGGCGGTTAATAATCTTTTGCGAGTTTTAAGACATTATTCTCAATAATAGCCAATATTTTTAGGAACAAATATGTGAAATTTATAAGATCTCTAATTGTGATTAAAAGTGTTTAAAGCACGTGGGTGGAATGAAAAAAAAAAAAAAACCCTATTGAGAGTGTGACTGGAAAATAGACCCCACAATAAACAAGGATTCACTGCACAGGCAAAGTTTTAGATTCTCGGTGTGTGGCATTGTATCACCGAAGGTCAAATTCATCCGAAAACAAGCTTGGCATACTTTGCAGCAAGATAAATTGATTTGGAAATGAGAAAAGAGAAAAGGGGAAGTGATGGGAAACGATGATCAGGACAACACATCTTGAGCTGTTTTGCTATCTTTGCAGGGGCTTGTGTCAACCTGCGGCGCGGTGCGCAGGGGGCGCCCGCTGAATGAGGAGCATGGACAGCTCAAGCCTCGCCTTGACGCGAGCACATGTCAACGCAGGGCTGGTAGATTGGGAATGTATGGAAATTCCTGTCAGGGCTAGCCATTATGTATCTGCGGGCTTAAAAGAGCCTGCCGGCCTTATCGTCACATAATTCGGAGCTTCGAGGAATGAGGAGGGGGGGAAAAAAAAAAAAAAAAAAAGACAAGATGGAATGTTACGACTGCGCAGCAAGTGTAAGTGTGTTAGTTGGAAAGCCACCTGCATGGGTCCAAACACACTGAAATGTCTACACTGCTGGCTGAGAAGGTCGCAAATGCGCCAAAATTCCCACAGGCGTTATTCTTTTTGACCTCCAAGAGTGGAGGCTACTATCGGTCACTAACCGATAGGTGTAATGACCAGAGCGTCCATTATTTTTGTCCACACGGTTTAAACGTGTGGGCGTGCCGCCGAGTGATTCACAAGTGCAGGCGTTCATTAAAACGGCGCCTCGGTGTTCTTTCACTTTGAGGCAGGTCAGAGCGAGAATGGCTTCAACTCAATCTCCGGATTTCCAAGAATTCCCCAAAGGAGTTGTCGCTTTTCTACTCGGAAGGGAAGGTGTACAACTCGGACAAAGTGGGAGTCATAGAGTCTGATCAACAAAAACTCGACTTCACTGCCGCTCTTAGTTTTAAAATAGCCGAGACGGAGTGACAGTAGCCTCCTCGGAGAGGAGTGTCGGGTTCTGTGTGACTCATCCCGAGTTGAGGGAAGGTAAATCCCGGCACAAATATTAATTACAAGTCTAATTCGGAAAGACAGACACATGAAGGCGTCGGAGCAAATATCCCCCGTCGGAATAACGTCACCCCGCCCCCCCCCCCCCCCCATTTAAATCGGTTTCGACTTGACTGGCAACGTGCAGAAATGTTTTAGGATTTGTCTGACACGTCTGCCAGTGTCCCAACACCCAAAATAAGATTGCGGTCAAAAGTCAAAGGTTGCTGCGGTTTCCGTGTCGGTATCCACAAACAAGAACAGAAGTTGTCGAAAGGAAATGAATGACTGCACCAAAAGAATCTGAAATATTGTATCTTGAACAAATACAGTCGAGCCCACGGAAGAATTCCAGTGAGTTGCAGTGTTTGACTGTGGTTCAACTGTAAAATGCTCGGTTTCCCTCTGAAGGCAAGGGGTGAAATTAATTAAACATCTTTTGTGGAGAGCAAAAAGGCGAGTCGGACAATCGCCAGCTTAGGCCAAGAAGCCGACATGTGTTTATAGGTTGAGGAATGTATGTGGAGTCTATGGGACATGTCAAGCCACAAAACACAGTGAATAGTGTTGACATGCCCTCCCCTACCTGAGCCAACCATGCACCAAGCACACCCCCAACGCCCTCCATGCCCCCCCCCCCCTACGCCCTCCATCTTCTCTTTTGTCCTCACATTCCTCCCATCACAAGTAGAGTACAGCTCCGGGCGGCCAAGCTTGAAAAGCTACGAGCCCTCTGCCCCTTTGCTCTTGTGAATGAATGAAGAAAACCTGCATGGGACTGATAGTAATCAAAACACATTTTTGGGATGATCTACTTCTCTGGAGGAAGCACCAGAAAGAACCACTGCTGTATTGCGGTTCATCACTCGCATCTTTGATGATTCGGTGATTGATTTTTATGTGGGGTTTACGTTTTTTAACAAAACGTGAGTGGGCCCGGTACGTATCCCAAGCGATAAGTGAGGCTCCACTGTACTCATTTTTACTGTAAAGTATCAACAATGTCGTCTCAGAGGATTGTCGACACGACGGCAGTCGAGGAAAACATGAAAACGGCTAACAGGCTCAACCAATCGAGTGTGTCACGACACTTAACGTCCTCCGACCGGCATCCGTTGCAACTTTATTTGTACACCTCTGTTTACTCAGGCATCCGTCACTGTGACATGCATTTGCATTCCACAGGTTAAACTTACAGTATATACAAAGCCCTGCGCCGTGTCTCCACCTCAGGTTTGCGCGACCTTCGAACCGCTCCGGGATGCGGCGACTTCTTGGAAACTTCCAGTAACAGACTGGACCCCCCCAAGCAGCCAATGAGGAGGAACAAGCGATGCGCGTCTGTTTTCACACTGAGCACGTGTGAGATTGCAGAGACACGGACACAACTCATTTGTCTAGACGGACAGCGAATTCTGCGGTGGGCAGGGAGGCCACGCAGACGACGGAGCGCTTCTGAATTGTGCAGAGACATGTATTTTGTCAAAAGAAAAGCAGGGACTTAACCGAGCTTTACACAGCTTGCAGACGCCGTGGCTTCTCACAAATACCCAGCAGGAATCGTGCCCAAACAAGCCACCTGTTGTCAGCTCCATTGACTCGCTCTAGAACACTGAAGAAGGGGCAAGGTGGGGAGGATGTGATGAGTCCTCATTTGGGATCAGCCTGCCTTGAGACAACAAGTCCGGAGAGAGCTCAAAGGCAGTGATCATATTTTCAGAGGGCGAGGATTGCAAGGATCGGAAACACTTAAGTGGTTGATCAGAGTAGGAACGAGACGGGAGGGCGGTGTCCCGGATGGATGGACACTCCAGGCTTAGCCGTAATGAACAAAGGAGGGTTACGCTGAAAGAATCGAGATGAAGAAGGACAAGCAAATGAGGGAACGCTTATGTATTCATTGTAACCTACTTGATGCACGTCGCCACCCTGTGGTCGCTGTCTGCTCACCATGCATACCACCACCCGCGCACCCCTTCGTTCCCAAACTGCGGAACTGCTTATGGGTGTATCTTTTCAAGTTTTTATTTATTAAATTGATATTCATTTTTTTTCAACCGTGCCTGATCACACGAAATGCCTTGACTCGATATGGAAACGTCCCGCCAGAAACGCCGTGCACGCATCCGGTCTGAAGGAAGCAAAAACACTGTCTCAACCGGATCTGCAGTAGTGGAGCCACCTGATTGGATGAATTCGCCATGAAGATCCTGGGGCGTCCAGGTGCACTGATCAGAATTAGGATTAAGATATATAGACACACACCATACCTGCCTTCACTCAATTGGCCCTCCTCCTAGTTTCCCTTTGCTGCCTCTCTTGGGGGTTTGAAAAGATACAACAAACGCGACGAGCCCTCTCCCTCCTCTCAGAAGCCCGACCTTTCACCTTTACCGCGGAGAGGTTTGGATGAGTGGAAGGAATGGAATGCTCACCGACGGGCGCCGGGAGACAAGTCGAGCCGGCCAGTAAATGTGCAACTTTGCTTGGGTTTAAAAACTTGCTACTCAAGGCACGCAAGCATTCAACGTTGAGGTGAACATTAACTATCCAAGTTTGTTGTTGGACGGAGGAGAAAAACGCACCGAGAGGGAGCGATGAGGTCATACGGTGACCTTGAGCTCTCACTGAGAACCATGGGAAAAACCCCAGAAGGATACGGTGGCGCTTTGCTTTAATTTGCCTGTAAAAATTATTTATGGTGGCAAGAGGCGACAGCTACATTTTCTTTCCGTCATTGTTACGTCAAGGTATTGTGCTTTTCTTTTTCTTTTTTCTTTTTTTAACTCATGGGCTATCAGTCTCAAACATTCCTTCAATCCTCATTCCCTAAAGCCAATCTAAAATTAAATTCACATTTCACACACACAGGCCCTCAGGCGAGCAGGAAAAGGTCAGTCCGTGACCCTTTCTGGAGGTCAGGAGACTGTTTCAACCTTCTTTAGGTGGCTTGATTTAAGTCGCCCGTCTATGTGCGGACACGCCACGGCCTCCCCATTGTCGCCTTTATCTCACCTTTTCGTTGCCCTATGCTTGGACTTCTTCAGTGCCCATTTCAGAGATCAGGTTTGGACAAGACGGCTTGTGGTGACTCTTTAAAAGACAGTTGATAAGTTGCATGTTCTTTCCAAAATAAAAGCCTTTCAGCTAGCCTGGACTGCCGCTCTACCCTCTCGGAGATTACAGTGAACACTGCTGAATTGTTGAATTGTTGAATTTAAGCGACAATCTTTAAATGTTTTTTAAGGGGTTGATTCAGGTCATGTTGTGCTACACCATGCCAGACAACACAAACTAAGGTCTCTTGGAAGAAATAAAGCATAATTAACAGTCAGAAAAATAAACAGAGAAGCTTCCGGACTAACACTGGCGCCCCAAAGGTTATCGCCGTTTCTAAAGACCAGAAATCATTCACATCTGTGAGAACGGTTGTATTCTCTGTTTGTATGTGTGCTTAAGTAGCATTTTTTTTTTAATCAACCAGGAAATCTAGGCTAACTTTCATTAGCCTCTCAATGGCGTTTTACATTATAATGTAGCGGTAAGCTAACGGACCTTTGTCAGACAAAATGACACGGTGTGGTTGAAATATACACATACCTAACTGGAGTTTCTCCTTTTTATTGGCGGCACTTGGGATACCTGCCTGTCACCTTTGACCAGGTCAGCTTTTCCCATTGACCCCCAGAGCTTTTTTCCCACAGCAAAGAATTGATGAGCTATCGAGTATTTGAGATATATGAGGCACCGCCAGGCGAGTGACATCTGCTGAGGGATGAAAGGGTTAAAAATTGGATTATTTGGGGTGGGCGGGGTGGGGGGGCAAAGAGGAGGCACAGACAGGTGTGTGACCCCCTCCAAGAAGCAGGAAGGAGGGGACGGGCGGGCGGGCAGGAGAGCAAAGGGGAGCGGGTGGGGCGGTTGCTATAGCGATGAGATGGAATGTTCATGTCGCCCCTGGCAATGGATCATTAGCTATTACCCTTCACACGCTGACGGGTCCTAAGCCTAGGCCTGTCCCCCATTCTAACTGTCACAGATTCCAAGAACCTGCTGTCATCTGGAATGCCGGTGGGGTCGGGAATGCCTGAAAATTCCATCAGGACACGGCGTACCTCTTATCTGTAGCACTTTTTCCAAAATCATTCAAATAATACAATATTCCTTCAATAGACCTCAACCTCAAATAAGTTTCAGCACGTCTGTAAAGTCACCTTGAATTTTTTTTCCTTCTCCCGGGGCGAATGTGTACATTGTCGTGACATGTGCACTTAATACGCTTAAAAATGTGTACTAAACAATCCAAACAGATGGTCGCCGATGTTTACATCACTGTCTCCATTTAAAAAAAAAAAAGAGGAAACAGCTGATACGCGTCTGGTCCAGTCTTGGGTAAAGCAATATAAGCAAGCCGGATTGTTATCATAAGGAGAGGCTCAGGCATACTTTACATACATCTTCATTCAATTTCAAACATATGCTGGAATCAGCTAGATGTACCGTATTTGCTTCCTTGCACAAACAATGTCAAGGACAATTCTGGAATTCTTGCCAAATCCTCGACTTAGAAGACAGATGCTTGCAAACTCTCGGAGCAAATAAAGGGCAAGCAAACTCATACATTTTTATACTTGCTTAGCTCACATACAATGGTCCTGAATCTGCTTGCAGACACGCCGGGGGTTCACAATTTCCAAAAACTGAAACTGGGTGACAGCAAAACTTAACTGAGCTGAACACACACAGTCAGTCAGTATTGAAGCCCCCCCCCCACCAACCCCCACCATGCTTGTGAATGAGCAAGTGGGCTATTTTTGGAACAAGAGGAGCCTGCTGGACAACAACAACAAGAGGGGCAAAATTAAAGAACAACTCAAGTTACAAAAAATTTCTATCGTCATATCACCTTAAACCCAATAATAAGGACAAATGCAAAGTAACGGCTGCAAGAGTCTGTTTTTTTAAACAATGGTACGACACCACATGCCACCGAGTCTCCCTCATTAATGGGTATTTGGCGCCGTGGTGGGCATGACGGAAGCAAGCCAGAGGAAGAGCAGAGAGGCCCTTGGTTTCCATAATGAATGGCGGCAGAAGGGAACGGTGCCAGGTAGGGCCACGACACCTTTCCAAAAAAACTGTCACTCAAAACGTCAATAAAAATGTCTCAATTATTCTTCCCGTGTCAACTCAAGTGCAAATATGAGGGCACTGGGTTCAGACATGTACTGTTAAGACATTTACATGCCTTACGTGGCAATTCCAGTAAAGCGAATTAGCAAGCAAAACTGTTTCAATTCTTGACAAAGCCCTTTGAATACGTTTGGTGTTTTAAGGAGATTGGACACAAAATGGAGGCCTTTGTTGCTCGATAAAACGTAGCTGCCTCCGGTTGTCGTTCAATGGCAGTCGGAGAAATTTGTGTTTGGATTCCAGCCAAAGGCAGGTTAAGGCAGCGGTGTGACCCAGTCCCTTCCTAGTACAGTACAGAAACAGCTCCTATTAAAGTAAAACATGATACAAGTTTGAACACCGATTTGGGAAAGGTGTCAGTTTGTGTCTTAATCCATCGCAGTGCAGTGTTTAAGATATCCATTTGCCAAACCGCTTCTCCACACGAGGGTTGCATGCGTACCAGAGTCGAGTATTCGGGCGGTAAGTGTGGTACACCTCAAACTGGTCGCCAGCCAATCACAGGGCACAAATAGCCAACAACCATTCACACTTTTTAATTCACCTATCCTGCGCGTTTTTAGAATTAGTGAGGAAACCGGAGCACCCAGAGAAAACCCACGCAGGCACAGGGAGAACATGCAAACTCCACAAAGGAAGGCCGGAATCCGGATTCGAAGCCAAGACTTCGACACTGTGCGGCGGATGTGCTAACTTGTCGACCACCGTGCTGCCAGTGTTTTAAATGGAAATGGAAATTTGAGTAGGACTGAATGGAACAGTCCTAAAATGGTTCAGATCCTACTTGTAAGAAAATGATTTATTTTGTTACCATTAGAAAGCTTGAATCTGATCAAATGATCATGACGTGGAGTCCCTCAAGGGTCCGTCCTTGGACCTCTTGGATTCAGCCTGTATATGCTACTATTCTTCGGAACGCAAATGTTGGCTATCGTGGTTCTGCAGATGATACACAGCTATATCTATCGACGTCCCTAAATGACACCAGTTCAGTGAAGGAGCTGTTGTGTCACTGTCTGAATCAAATTGTTAACGAGATGAAACGATATTCCCTTCAACGAAAGCAAAAACAAAACTGAGGTGATTGTTGTTGGCTACAGAGCATTGCTGTTAATCAATACCTCGAGACACTGTCTTAAAAGACCTGGTCCGAAACCAGTGGTGCATAGAGACTCGGATCTGACTTTCAGCGGTCCTTTCGAATCAATCACGAAAACAGCCTTTTACCAGCTGAAAAAAAACACATCCGGATGGAAGGCTTCCATGTTCCAAGCAGATCAGGAGAAGCTTGAATGGTCTTCTGACTGGACTCCCTCCAAAGAGCCTCAGCTCTTCATCAAATCAGCTGCAGCTCATTCACAACACTGCACGTTGGGATCGGACCAGAGCAAAGAGATCAGCGCACATGACTCTGATCCTTTTGGCTTTACAGTGGCTCCCAGTCAGCTGTAGAATAGATTTGAAAATCCTGCTACTGGTCAACAAATCTCTCAATCATTCAGGTCCTGAATGCATTGAAGAAATGTCTGCAGACTCGGGTCATGTAGTGGAGCCCAGAGTTCAAAGCAAACATGGTGAAGAAGCTTAGTATGCTGCAGGCAAATGGAATAAACTGCCAACATGCGTGAAGTCAGCCCCAAGTGTAAATGCTTTTCAGTACAGGTTTAAACATGACGCTCTTTTTCCCATATTACGTTTCAAGTTCTTTTTAAAGAATCTTGTTCTTGCACTGTACGTTCTCTCAGTTATTTCAGAAAGCTACTTTGATGGATTGAATTGACTTTTAAATGCTTTTGACTCTTGTTAATAAATGCTTTTAAATGTTGTACTTTTAATTGCTGCATGTGAAGCACATTGAGTTATCTTGTCTATGAAATGCACGTTATAAAGAAATCTGCTTTGTCTTGCCTAGCCTAGTAAGCCGTGAGAGTTGCTGGGAATCGCACGCCTAATCGATCAATCAAAGCCTCAATTACAGTACACGGATGCATTGATTAAAAAGCAAAGCCTGACAAATAAAGAATTCCTGTCCTGGATGAAGACTGGGTTCAACGCCAGGGTGTGGGTGATGGCGTCATCTGGCACCTGACTGACTCATGTGGTGGTTCGCCCTTTGGAAAGGACTCAAAGACGAATTGGGAAGTCTTTCAGATTTATGGATAAAGACGACGGAGACGAACAGCCAGGAGAACCCGTCGACACTGCGATGAAAAGTCCCACAATTGGCGCACGAATCTTTTTTTTTTTTTTTTTTGCAACAAGTCCTAGCGTGCATGAGTGTATTTCATATGCAGCCAAAAAATTAAAATCCACAGGTTATTCCCTTCATGTCCGCAATATGTTGTGGCACTTCTGTAGCCCGAGGCTGCGTTTCGTTCATATCATTTACTTTGGCCGCTGCCACGTAAGGTTATTACAAAATAAGGTCCATAAAAACAAACATAAGTAAGGTGGAGAAGAAAAAAAAAATCCAATAAAGGTATAAAATGCACCCAAATTCCATTGCTCACGCAAAGCATTGACCTGGAGGCGAAGGTGGACAGCCATGGATGAGATCATCTGGCTAAGCTGAGGAGGTGGCGAGATGGCGCGCCCGAGATCCAAGTCAATAGGGAGTTGAGAAGTGGACAACAAAGAGTGGCGTACTTTTGGTGCCGTTTTGTTACGACTGGAGAAATAAGCACAATTATGAAGGCTTTCATTTTCATGGGGGGGCGGCTAATTGAACTGGAGCTGCGCGTTTGTTGGTGTGGAATGAATTTAAACTGTCTGTCAAGCAAATATGTCATGTCCACCCTCTTCAAACATCATGACCTCAAAAGATTAATGCTGCTTGAAAATCAACGCAACTGCAGACAAACACTCACATGCACCCACAAGCTAGGAGTGTGTGTGTGGGGAGGGGTGGGTGGGTGGGGGGGGGGGATGGACAGGCAGACAAAAGAAGATGTGTTCCCTCTGCACAGGCATGCACATGGTAATTGGAAGGGGGGAAAAAGTCTATTGCCAAAGTAATGATGGGGAGGGTGACGTGAGAAAGAGAAGAGCAGCGCTAAACATGTATCCTACAGTCACAACATTTTTCAAGGTGAGTGATTGCAAAAACGCTACGTGCAACGAGGTCAACAAAGTCATGCACACAAACCATAAAATAGAAAATTTGTTGCAATATGACAAGATTTCCCCCAAAATTTAATTCTGTCAGAATTAACCGCGACTTCAAACTCAAGACAACCATCAAGAATTTTGAAATTGGAATGATTGGTCCTGGCGAAGTTGAGTTTTTTTGAGTTGGAAAGAGATTTTAGAGTGATATTGCCGATTAAAAATGGCCCAAATGCCTACAAATGATAGTAAAATAGTATCATTTCATTCTCAAGATATTTCCTCAATTGGCTGACATGTTTAAAAGTAAAAATTTCTATCAGCGCGTTGTAATGGGTTGAAATTCCAAAGGGGGTCTCCAAATTGATGGCTCTAAATGACCGCGACATTTCACATGATGTCACTTGTCCTAAAAAAAACGGACTTAACACAAATGGAACATTGTTCGTAAAAAGAACAGTCGTGTACTTTACTAATCAACTGTTTTGGTTTTGTAAATTTTTCTGTTACCGAGGATTTTAGAGACATTTGTTTGGAGACATTTATTTGTTTGGTTGTTTTTTTTGGGGGAGGGGGGTGGGGGGGATTACTTTTATTAGTCACTTTTTGTCGAGGATATATGCCTGTGAGAGTTGTAATCTGCCTACCAAGGTTACTATACTAAACGGAACCTAATAAAATAGCTATGAGTAAAATCTTTAAAAAAACATTTTCATTAATGAAACAAAACAAAAACAAAAATGCTCTTTAAAAAAATGTAAATTAACTGACCTCACCTTTATCAAACTAACCATAGTTGTGGCGAATATGTCCTTCGTTTTAGTCTTAAAACTTTCGGGGGGTTCATTTCAAATGTATTCATTTTGCGTTTTGCTATACGTCCATGCAGAATAAGGAAGATCAAAGAGAACTTACTTTATTGCACAACACTCGGTGACTTTTTTTTTTTTAACCTTGCACTCAACAATGACCCTAATAATAAAAAAAAAAGTAAGACAAAAACTATTAAAAAACTCAACTGAAATGAAGCAATGCTGAAAAACTAAAAACTCATTCAAACAAACTTGCTCTAAAAACCCTCCCTGACTACACGCATTGCTCACTGTTTATGTTGAAATACCCGTCGCTCCAAAAACCACCGCAATCAATGCGCACTTTAAGCATGTCAATAGTATTTCCCATCGTGTGCTAGCATGAAAGCAATATAGTTTGGACGCTTTAAATTATACATTATGCATTTTTGAGATGAAATACCAAACAAATGAGGGGGGAAAAAAAAAAAAAAGAGATGAAATCCTTCAGTGGAAACAGGCCCGAGGGAGCATACGAATTGAAACGGGAGCAAACGGGCACGTCCAACAAGCTACGACAGCACCTGCAGCCTGCACCCAGCCTTCCAGACGCTACCCAACCTCAGCTTCTCACTCACAAGTTCACCAACACCCAAAAGGGCCCGCAGATAGCGTTGCCGTTTTTAGGACTTCAATGGCTTGTTAGCTCCCCCCACTCCTCCTCAGTGTCATCTCCCTTTTAGTCAAGACAAAAAAAAAAAAAAAAACTCCTGCGATAAACAAATCTGTAGAGCGGGCAAGCGGAATGTTAAGCGATCGTCACGGCCACAAGCATCGGCTGTCTTTGTGCCTCGCGTGACCTCCAACCTCTGGAGCTCACCGCAACCAATTGGGGGAGAAACTGACAGCGTATGCTTGGTAAAATAAATAAATAAGGGAGAGGGAGTGGGTCTGATACGAGAAAGTGGTCACGCTAGCTTTTGCTGGAAGGATATGGAATGATGAAACTCAACTCCATGTTTGCTTTGGCATTTAACGGCGGGATGAATTTGATTCCTCGGTTAAAATGTTACACAAAAGCAACATCATCGAGACTGATCACACACAGGGCCGATCATCCTTATCAAAAGAATAACTTTCACACAATGGGCTTGATTTACCAAGATCTCTAACTTTTCGTGTTGGCTCGTGCACTCTTCGCGCATGATTTACGAAGAATGCCATCTTTTCCTAAAATCCCAAATAGGAGCTAAATGGCGCAGTCACTCAGATTGCACGCGCTGTTGGCAACAGGTGTAAAAGAATTTTTCGTGCGAGGTTTTTTTTTCAGGCTATTTTCGATGTTTGGCAGAGAAAACTTTCCGATAACTGATGAATCAGCCGATGAAGTCATTTAATGCCAAAAATCGACTTAAGAAATCCACTAGAATCAAGTGGCAAGTTTGCATGATGCACTGGCATTTTGAATTGCAAGTAGTTTGCGGAGTGGTAATGAGCCAACCCGCCAGCAGGGGGTGCACCATTTTCGATTGAAAATCCTCTGTTTTCCAGCTATTTATAGTGGGGGAAGGGGCACCTTACCATCATGGCGGCGCTCACAGTCAACAGACAATCTGAAGCACCCATTTGAACGGGGAACATATTTCTGTTTGTATGTGTTATGATAGCAGAAATGTGTCATAAATGAAAAAAAGTACAACGATCTTGGAAATATGACGAGGTCGTCACGTGAACAGGGCTGGTGGAGTCGGTGTCACTCCAGTCAGTGCTCGTATTTCACTAAAGCGCTGATTATTTTGCAATCCGAAACCATTCCTATTTTTTATAGAATGAAAACACTGTTTAGATGTTACAGGTGTTAAAAACATGTCAGGTCAAAGTCACTGTTTTGATTGGAATGTTTTCTTCCAGATTTTGGGCAGAGTAGATGAATGTCATGTTCTACAGCTTATTACTAAAGGACAGAAACACGTAGAATCAAACTTTTTGGGTGAAAGCAGAGTCTCTTCCTTCATTTAGTAGATTTGATGTAAAATAATCATCGAACCCAACATTCCCTGGGTCTCGAAAAATCAGTCAAAATCCTCTCATAATAGCTGGCACTCTAGGCGTGTAATCAGTGCAATTAATGAGTTCATTTAAAATGATTAAAATAACTTATTTTAACGTTTACACAAGGAATGATATTACAGGCAAATCTTGTCCTCTAAGGATTTTTTTCAACTTTACAACAGAGATAAAAATCCAAAGGAAAAAAAAGGTGTTCTCTTTTTCGCCTGTGATGTTTGAATGTCATTATCTCCCCAAAAATTGAGTTAACAGAAAATTCAAATGATTGCTCCGATAATCTCGAGGCACAAACGGCAGTGTTGTCAGGTAATACAGCATGACTCCTTCTTGTGACTGGGTCCAAGTCAGCCCTCAGACCATTACAAAGCTCCAAAATTGCAACACTGCACAGACGATGTGTCATCGATAATTTTTGTGCATGTTTTTGTAGCCGCAAACCTTGAGTAAATCAGGCCCAACGTGAGCAAACGCCCAAGCGAATTTGTCAAGAGACAGTTTGACGCATAAAAGCATGACTTTTGGAAGGCGCCCCAGCACAAACCAGCTCAATGCTGAACCAAAATGGACTAGAAATACAACATAAATCGATTTTTAAAATCAAACAGCTTAATAATATGTTAATTGGATGCAGTTTCTTCGTAGGGGCGGGGAGGGGTGGGGGGTGGGCGTTAGTCCCTGACAGTAAACCCATCTATCATGTTACAAACAGGTAATTAAAGGATTTTACATGCACACCACACAGGTCGATTTAGTCAGTGTGTGTAGTTTATCGGTCGCCTGATGCTTTAAAGCCTCAAAGTAATAAACTGATTGTTTGACTAATGGCATATGAAATCACAATATTTGGAAGGGGGGGGAAAAAAAACTAAATCCCAATTGGATTACGTTTCAAAACGTTTCAACCCTACAGACAAGCTTTGTAAATGGCAACCGTCAAAATGAGGGATGGTGACTTTGAGCAAAAGGAAGGAGGACGAGTCAGGGAGGAAGCGCGACGAGCCCGCTCGCAAATTAGACCACAAATCATCTGGTTAACAACTCGCTTGTTCTGTGGAAAACCACCGGAGGGGGCGCGGGGGTGGCTGTCATAATGAGGGGAGCTGAGGGCCAAAAGAAGAAGGTGGTCCGCAAAAGAGGTGTTGGATGTTGGGCGGCTTTGGGTTGGGCACATTTCAAGTGATCCACATCATCACTTGCCGGAATGTCTGCAGCACCTGCAGGAAGAGCCAGACAAGTCTCGCCAAGCTCCGAAAGCATTTGTGAGGAACAGTCAGAAGCGGAGTCTCCAAGTGGGAGAACAACTCCAGATTGTTTTCCCACATGGGCTACCAGTAGCATGCTCCAAAATTGTTCAAAAGCGTAATTTCGCTCGCCACAGACTCTGCGTTCCTGTCGCATGCCTCCTCCCCATGCCATTCCTCCTCACCTGTGTGTGATGTCTCCCTTGTGCCAACAGTTGTGGAGGCAGTGCTGCTGCAGACTAGACTTGAGCTCAGACCATGTACAGAGGTGCCCAACTTACAAGATGGTTTATTCCGTCATTCATGTTGCCAGGCAAAATTGTAGCTCAAAGCAAGTGTACTTACTCAGTTACAGTGACCTCAATAATTTTGAGGATAGATTGCACTCAGAGTGATTTAAATGCAACACACTCGAGTATTTTTTTGTGAAGAAGAAACAGTACTTTTACTAAGTTACACCGAGTTATATTCCACTCACAAGCTCGCGTGATCTATTTGCTGGATTTCCCACCAGTTAATCGACAAAATGGAATTAGTCGCAGTTCGACCAATCAAACAGAGCCAGGTAGTCACATGACCGCGCACAAAGTGTCAAGACAGGCATTTCAGTGGTCACACTGCAAGGAACAATTCTTTTCTGATCATCCCGAGAAACGGTCACCGCGGTTACGAGGCCACCCAATGGACTCTTCCGCCACACATCCACTCGGCCGCCCACACGCACTCACGAACAACAGAGAGGTGGCACGTGGGTGGAGTCAATTCTAAGTCAATACACACACTCGGATGAGCTGCATTGACATGGAGAAGCCTCAGGTAATTAGCCTATATATATATATATATATATAATATATATATATATATATATATATATATATATATATATGTTTACTGAACACGTCTGCTCACAATGGAAAGCAACATGAGGAAGCGTCACTTCCTCATCTACCCGAGGAGGCGTCACTTCCTCGTGTAAGGAAGGCGAAAGGAGTCAAATGGTGCCTTCAAGTGCGCTCAGTTTGTTCGAAAACCGAAATGTGTTCGTCCATCCGAGGCATAAAAAACTCAAAATTTTTGGTCGAAACCCGAATTGGTCGAGAACCGAGACGTTCGAAAACCGAGGTTTGACTGTGTATATATATATATATATATATATATATATATATATATATATATATATATATATATATATATATCCATCAGTTTATCCTCACTAGGGTCAGGGGGGTGCCGGAGATCCCAGAGTAGGCGGGGGAGACCCTGATTGGTTGCCAGCCAACTCACGCTTACCTAGTCCCAATCAGCCTGCCATGCATGTTTTTTTGGAATGTGGGAGGAAACGGAGCACCCGGAGAAAAACCCACGCAGGCCCGGGGAGAACATGCGTGGAATCGAACCCGGCACCTCTGCACTGTGAAGCCGACGTGCTAACCACTGGGCTTCCCATTACGCGGGACATGGGAGGGAGTCGAGGAATGTGCCCTATTACAGCGACGTATATATGAAGTGGCGATGGCCGATGTGTTGCGCAATTCACATTAGTCCTTGCAGCGACGAGCTGCTCTCTGCATCAATGCGTGAGCCGCTAATCATACTTTAGGTCTGTCAGCTTGGTCTTGGCTTGCGACGTCGCTGGCTCAGCGCAGGGCCGTAACTGGTCATTTGAGCCCAATGCCCTCTCCCTGTACTTGAGTTCAATTTGGGCAAAAGGTGAGTGATGTAATTTACGCCACTTTGCACCTGATTTTGAATTCAATTGCAATTATCTGACAGTTTCACTTAGCCTACTAATATTTAGCATCAAACATTTTTTTTATTATTGTGCCTCCATTAAGCGTCTCCAGTTGGTCCAGAATACAGCTGCTCGCCTTTTGACTGGTACTCGTAAGAGGAAGCAAATAACTCCAATCTGGCATCTCTTCACTGGCTCCCTATACATTTTCGATCCTATTATTTGATTTCAAATCTTTAAATTCTGTAAATGGCCTCACCCCACCTTACCCCTCTTAGCTCCTCCACCACTACACACCTGCCCCCGTGCCTCAGGTCTGCAGACCAGACATTATTAGAGGTACCAAGAACTAAGTGGAGGCTCAGAGGGGATCGAGCCTTTTCCGTTGCTAGTCCCTCTCTGTGGAATGACCTCCCACTGAATGCTCACAATCTTTCAAACTCATCTTGAATTGGCTTTTGACTCAGTGACTAGACTTGATTTGTACTGTACTGTCTTGATTAGTGATGAATTATTTTTGCTCCATTTGAAAAGTGGTAGTTGTTTTAAAGTGATTTATAAACACATTTGAGTTGAATTAGCAACTAAAGTGAATTTGAAAAAAGAAATGCTAACAGTATGAATAATTCAGCATTGTTTGAACCTGTCCCACTGAAAATAAAATATAGTTTGCTGCTATATACAAAGTGAATTTAAGAAATAAAAACGTTTGCTTTCATGAACAAGGAACTCAATAGGTTGCTTATTATGAGTTGAAATGTATTAGGTGAAACGCGAGTTTATCAGAATAGATGATTATTCTTCACAATTTTTAGGAGATACTCGAATGCCAAAATCATCAACAGTATTTGATCGCAGACCAACATTCAGTCTCCCCATTAAATTGTTAGATTTTTATTCTTGAACAAAAAAATCCTTACTGGGATTAACCTGCAAAAAAAAAGTGCTCCTTAAAATTACTAAACAGCTCCTCAAATAAGGTCATTGATTTGGAATATTGCAAAGAAGAAAAAATTGATATTGTATCAGTGTGTTTATATGTACGTATACATATTTACTAATTTATTTTTTTTATAACACAAAGAGGTGAGGACTGAGCTGCAGCGTTCTGTTCACCCAGTGGGCGTGGCTTGAGCAAAAGGGCGCGTCGCCAGCTTCTAAATATTAATGAGCTAGAGGAGGTGACTTGCAAATGAGCCTGAGCGGTCACACTCAAACGTGGACTACTTTTTCAAACATTCATTCCCTTTGGAACAATATTTTTTACATTTATTTAGTTTTATTGTGTGTTTTAAAAGTTAAGATCAAACATCCCTCCATTCCGTTGTCCCCCTTTCTTTCATACAGTGCAGGTTGAGCGAGATGAATTATCACATGGTTAAAATATTCGCAAATGAGTCTACTTGAGATGAAAGTGAAAGCACTGGACGACCAAGTGTACAATTTCAGCTGAGCACATCGACAACATAATAAACATTCTATGTGCGTCACAAACGAATAAACAGCTCCGCGTGTGTATAAAAAAAAAGAACGCGAGAGGTGGCTCGGGAGCGTGCTAGTAAACAAATGGCACTTACTGCGTGGGTTGCTCTGACGGCCACGACGACTGCCACCACGCAAATCCTGACAGAGAGAAAGAAGCAGTTTAGGTTAGTTTGGCACGGAAAGTCAACCTGAGCGCGCACGGCGTTGCTGGAGAAAAAGAACACGCATACACCAAATTTTCGGAGACGCTTTGTGTGCGTTTGAAATGCGTAAAATGTAACTTACAGGAGCTTCATCGTGATCCGGTGAGCCGCAAGGTTGAGATTGGACTCCCGAGAGTTCACCAGCTACGCGCTTGCAACGCGCTCATCGACTGCTCCAAAGATCCTGTCATCTAACGGCCACACACACACACACACAAACACACAAAGATTTTTTTTTTTTTTTAAACAGCGCAAGCGTACGCCAACGCGGTCGTGCTTCCGAGCGCAGACGCGAAACTCGCGATTGGCTTCCCAAATTCATACATTTCGAGCTTTTGTCCAAACTCACCAAAGTTTGCACAGCGGGGAAGTCGCTGCTGCGCTCTCCGTTCGGGCTGTTGCGCTTCAACTCTGCAAGGCTGCCCCGCCAGCCGGGAGAGGAGGGGCCAAGTTGGCCAACACTTGTCATTCGCGAACCCACACCAGCGCTTCTCCTGCAAGACTTTTTTTTTTACTGAGTCTTCAACAGACAAACAGGCACATTCAACAACGACGGCAGACATACACACAACCTCTTTGTGATGGATTGCAAATACATTTCCACATCATTAAGTTCAAGTTTCCCAATTAAGTGCACTGAACATAATATCACCGAAATGCCAATGTCTGACTGTCTGGTGGAAATATTGCACTTGGGTGTGTTTTCTAGGCAGTACTTTAAGCCCTTTTTTTGGAAAAACGGTGTTCCGCATGGATCTGTCCTGTGGGCCCTTAAATTTTGGCCGATGATAGCCTTAAAAACCTTTGAGTCTTTTTAAGTCAATTTGATATGTCCGTTTTGCGTAATTTAGACATACAGTATCGGCTTTCAAGTCTGTCATTGTTCCAAGTTAACAAATATCAAAAATTTTGTTTTCTCCATGAAAGTGAACGACATATATTTTTAACTGAACCTTTTAAAGGGGGTGGGGGGTCTTTTTGAATGACGGGGTTCCACATGGGTCTTTCCCAGGGTTTCTCACGTTTTCTAATGTGACCTATAATGTTGTATTAGAAACAACGTGGCATTCAAAGTACAGACAGGACAATCGTCATAATAATGCAGTCTTGAGATTAGGCTGATTTTTAGAAATCAAATTTGTGGGATAAAAGCTTTGGGTTTAGTTGGTGGCCCACAGTTGTGGCAGGTAGTAAAACAATGTGATTTAGATTTATGAATGTAGTGTGATTTATTCTTAATCTCTGGCCTTCTCCGCGCATGCCACGTTTGTTTTAAGTGAATATTTAATGTGAAATAGTGTGGGCGGAATGCAACATGCCGGGGCTTACAAGAAAAATAAACGTTTTATTCCAGTCTCCGTTTTGCGCAGCCTGAGGCGTGGGTAGGCGCGCAAGAGCAAGTCACCACTACATCCATCCCTCCGCCCTTTCGGGGTCCTAACTTAGTTGCGCTACTTTCCCACTCTAGAATTAGCAACAAAACATTATACATTGTTGCTAGGACTATTATAACAATACATGTTTTGATGTAAGATTTTGCAGGAAATTTGACACGAACGTGTAATTCAACACCAGACTGTTTGAGGAGGCGTCTTCTCGGAGTGAAGGTGCGAGTGGCTGATATCAGTGCGCACTTGGAGTGGGAAGTAGATCCGGTCGAGGCAGGTTCTGAAGCGAAATCAGAGAGGGGGACCAGAGGCGCACGGTACCACAGCCAGGACCACTTTGGAGCTTCTGCAACGAGAAGCACGGCAACAGGAGAACCAACCGAGCGCCTCAGTGTTCCGCGTCAGAGCAAAGACGCGCAAAAAGTGGAGCGAAGACACGCGCGGCGATGACACGCCAGTAGCGAGGCGCACTTTTTTTCAGTCCGAACGCGAGCGGATCCTGTTCGAGTTCCCCGCGTATACGTCCAAGATGAGCAAAGAGGCGAAGAGCCTGCCACGGCTCGCGGTGCCGCTGCTGCTGCTCGCCTTGTGCGCCGCCGTGCAGCGGACAGACTCGGCGGTAAGTTGCGCTTCTCTCCCCCCGGGCCATACAAATCACCGCAAATCCGCCGGAGAGCCGCGGAGCAGCGGGGGAATGGTGCCGCCTTGGCCCGGACAGCAGCGGCTCTCCCACGGACACGTTTATAAATAGAGCGGCTGCTTTGTAACAAGTGTAACTATACTCGCCTTTTGCTTAGCGCACAACTCCGGTTTTGTGACGTTTCAATCTGCATTTTCTCTAGATGACCTGGAATAAAACAGCATGTATATTTTGTTTTGGCGTTAGTCTAGCACTGCTTTTAAATGCAATGAATTGACTGCATTTTCAAGAAGATGAAAATCGTTTTTTTTCCTGTCCTCAACATCACTTTATTTGCATTTATGACATTAATGTCAAATTCGTGTTGCAGCTGGAATATTTTAAAAGCGTTTGTGCACACTTCACTTCCCCCCACCTCCGCCCCACAACAACCCCCCACGCAGCTTTCTAACATTACCTCTAGCGTGCACCAACCTCATGTAATATCCTAACATTAGCAGAATATTAATGCTCATGAATAATTCATAACGAGTGCATACCGATAGGGAACGGGCCACGCCCCCACAACTTCAAGCAGGCGTGTTCATGAAGGACTTGCATACTTTTTTTTTTTTTTTCAACAAAAGGCAGAAGAGAAGGAAGGTGGTAACCATGGCAACTCTGTTTCGCCTATGGACTGTCAACATAGCTCAAGATTGTAAAGACACAAATTGAGGGTTGGTCGCCGCTATAAACATGAAAAGACAGAGGAATTATTATGGTCGGAAAATGAGCAGATGTTCCCAGAAATGTTTGATTTAATTGAGAAAGGAGGCAAGCAATAATTATGGAAAGAAGAGAGGAAATTTAGACGTGTGACTGTATGTTAACATCCGGTGTTCGGAAAAACTCAAACTCAAGCTGTAAAAATGGACGCAAATGTGCTTATTTGTACTGAGGTATAAACTAAGTGGCTGCGTGAGGAATTTTTTTTGACATTGTAAAGACACAAATTAAATAACACAAACATCAAAATCTGACACTGAAAGGACAAGTGTAAAACTCATGACTGCCCCATAAGGCTCATGGCCTATAACATCCTGTGAGCTCACCGAGGCCACCTAGTGGAGCCTTGTGCGCATAACAGTTTTCCTCAGCATTTTGGGGGGCATGTCCTATAACGTTTGCATCTACAGAGGTGTGTGCCTGTTGACGGAAATAGTCAGGAACGTTTAAATGTAGAGACATGCAAGTGCAAGATCAGGCTTAAACGGAGCTTCTCATCCATCTGGGCGTGTGTGTGTGTGTGTGTGTGTGTGTGTGTTCGCACGCACACACGCAGAGCATCAATCCTCACACAGATATGAATCTTGTCTCAGCCAGGTGAGGGAGTTCAGCAGTAACGCATACCTGGACATTTCCTTTGAACCTGGCGTGCTGTGCAAACTACAAACACACAATTAATTTGAAGCCTGCCTTCCTCTGTGCGCGCGCGCACGCTCACACACACACACACACACACACAAACATGCGTGCTTGTGTCACTTGGACCCCATGGCTGAGCTTTGGTAGCCAAAACAGTCACAGGTTGTGACTTTGCGCTTCACCTAAATCCCTGGTTTTTTTTTAACCTCTGTCTCGCTTTTGTGTTAGCTTGCACGTATGTTAAAACAGTTGTTGTAAAATGCTAATATTGTTCCTGTGGAGTAATTAGCAGTCAAAAGTCAGGGCTAAGCATTGGGGTCACTCCACCTGAGATGTCCCGGATGGACGTCTTCCCCTTTAGGGTAGAAAGGGAAATTCGAACAATTGATCCTCAAAGAAAAAAAAAACATACACACACACACACACACACGCACATATACAAAAAAAAAAAAGCTTGTTTGCTTTCAAAATACGGCGACAGCAACAATAACTGCCACTGCGGTGCAAAAGAACCGAAGATGCCGCAAGAAGTCGCAAGTAGCCAAAAGTCAACGGGAGCCAACAGTAAATGTTTAGACAACTAATTAGCTCCTCTTCACCACGTCCTACTTTAAAAAAAAAAAGCCCGAGTTGTGACGGATAGCGTCGGATATCATTTCAACCCTTATTGGAGTTGAAGTTGTTTTGCAAGCTAAATAAGGGTAACCGTGAGACATGGAGTTCTTATTTTTGTTGTCACAGGTTGTACAAGGGCCTTTGTGACCGGTGAGTGCGTTTCCAGGCATTGGCTCGAACCTTCGAGGGAACGCGGCGGCCTCGTGTTTAGCCCTCGCTGGTGATTCACAGGGAAGATTTCTGCCATTTCACAAAGTGCTTTTGTGTGGTTACATGTTTTGAGGCCAGGCTAATGAGAAAATCAGACATCTGGACCTAGATGTGGTTGATTAATGCGCGACGTAAATTTTGGGGGGTTTTGAGGACGCTTCATGTTCAGGAATCTACCTGCAGAATACCTCAAAGAGGAGCCAAATGCCGACTTTAATTGTAAATGCAAGGTAAGAGGTCAGACTAGGTCCGATTCATGTTGTGTTTTGGCAAACGTGGTTGTGATCCTTCGGGCTACGGCACAAATCCACCTCCACAAAACAGTCACAAGATTCACTGTCCGATTTCCTCTTTCCTGCAAGCATCCCTTCCGTTGCGTTCTGGCCAAAGGCAGCGCCCTGGGACAAATGCGTTCACAAAAACAGATACTGAGCTTAGGACTCAGAAAGGAAAACACAATAAAAGCTCAGCGGAAGGCATGTTATTGTGAGCAAATAAACGACTCCTCACTGAAGCTTGTGAAGTTTGAGAGGCAGAAGATTGCATATTTTCTCGCATGTTTTCCGACAAGCTGGCCGCTTTATTGTTTTGCATTCTTTCGACTTCAGGTGAGGAAAGAGGAGGCGGCATAATCTCTCTCAGATCAGTGGGTGACCTCGATGTATAGATGTCTTATTTACATCCTCGGGCAGAGGAGCAATGCCAGAAACAAAATGGTTCAACACAATCCCACTCAAAAATTTATTTCTCAACACTGTCCCAGATTTTGTGCCGTTTTTCCTTCCTAAAATCCAGATTTGGGAAGCTCCGAATCTCAACCCTTTGGGATATACACCACGATAAGTCGTGCTCTGGGCCTCTATCAGTGCATCACACGTGGGCTTCTGCATCCCCTCAGACAGAGAGATGGCGAGGGAAGATAAGGCCGCATGGCACTTGGCCGTGGCCCCCCGAGTGTTCACGCTCCTCGGCTATCTGCAGACGCATGAATGAAGCCATCGGAGCTGCTTGACAGAGGCAGAGAAGCTGTTTTGACTGGTCGGGGAGGACGCCAAAAAGAAGGCCGTCTGGTCCTGGCTCTTTTCCCATCCGTGCTCAGTCTGTCTCTTCCAAACAGGGCACCTGTTTCTCCCATTATGCTGGAATATTCTTTCGACCTCAGACCTCCCCCAAGGTGTTTGATACGAAGCACCCTTAACCTTGAGGTTTGGGGCAGGATGTGGTTTGCCAGATAAGCCATCCTGCTCCCCTTAGAACTTTGTTCCTCCTCATTTCTGGAAAGAGGTCCTCCTGAGGATTGGTCAATCGGTTTTGGTCATCATCAACTGCATTCTGATGTAATCCCCCAACATCAAGAAACGTGGTCTAGATCAAGGTGTGCTGTCAAATTTTAGATCAATTTCCATGTTGCCTTTTATCTAGAAAAAAAAATCTGCAAAGATTGAAGCACACTGAGTCAACATATTTTTGGGATGAATATGGAGGTTTTCCATAGTGCAATCAGCCCCGTTCTGCGTTTGATTATATGTTTGACACCCTCCTGGCTAATGACACTGGAGATGATGTGTGTCTTGTTCTGTTAGACATGACTGCAGAGCTGGATACGGCGGACCAAAGTATTCTGTTGGCTCGTCTGCAGCACCAGGTGGGCATTAGCGGTAGCGCTTTAGAGTTGTTTAGATTGTACTTGTACCAGGACTTTTTGTGTTTGCCTTGGTTGCTGAGTTCCATTCTGCCCAACTGTCATATGGCGTTCCACAGAGTTCAATGTTGGAACCCCTGCTGTTTTCATTTTATTTGGTTCCATCTTAAGGAATGGCGGTGGTATTTAGTTTAACTGCTCTGCGGATGACAGTCAGATCTTTGTCCCTCTCAGCAAAAAGGACACTTACTCCTTAAGACCTGATAAATTGATGACGGTGTGTCTCCAGATCTGTGCTCAAAGTTGGCATGAATCATGTTCCGGTTGTGTGGACTTAGTTAATCCCAGGTCAATGTGGCGGCTGGAATGTGACTAAGCTGGGGATAAGGGGTAAGGCATCCAACTTGTGTCGTGCGGTGCGGATGACTCTCGCTCTTTTGCCTTCCTTCCACGTTCTTGCCCGTGTTTTTCCACCTTTATTGTCAATAAAGTGCATCTCCGTGGGGGAAATTGGAAAAAAGTCAAGCTGGCTGCTTTGTGCGAGCGTGTCGGCGCTGAATGCGGCGCATTCCAAGCCTCTGCTACACAAACAGCACCCCCACCGCCCGCAACGACGGGAAATCAAACATCTGTTGCAGCAGTGAGGGAGAGAGCCAAGGATGGGCGATGGACAGCCGACTACGGAAGAAGAGGCAGCAACGAGAGACAACACTATTTTAAAATAATATCTTAGACAAGAAATGTTGCCTTTAGAAAGCCATTTTTCAAGATACAAGCCTGACTTTATGTTTTGACTTTCACACACAAACTTGAGCTACAAGTGTTCCATAGTGGCAATGAAGTCGCTCACTTCACAATAAGTTGCAGTGGGGCAGATAGAATCAGAATCAGAATCAGAATCATCTTTATTGGCCAAGTATGTAGAACACACAAGGAATTTGACTCCGGTATAACACGCTGCATTAGTATCATCATAAACAAGGACATGACAAATAAGTATGAAAGGACATTTCGTAATGTAGTGAACCGTAGTGCGGTAGTACCACCCAGTGACAACTGTGAGACAAAGTGCAAAGTATTAAGCAGAGCTAAAATGTTCAGTGGTAGAATACAATACTATAACAGTTGGTGCAGAAAATCATTGAACCATTTTAAAGTGACCAGCAGCAGTATTTGTTGCAAAGTGTGCAATTATGCAGATGTCCTTGAGCGCTTTAAAGTGTCTGGTGCGGTGGAGTATAAGTCAGTGACTGTTTAGGGAGTTAATGGCTAGAGGGAAGAAGCTGTGTAAGTGTCTGCTGGATTTGGTGCGCATGGATCGGTAGCGCCTGCCTGAGGGGAGTAGCTGGAAAAGGTGGTGGGCAGGGTGTGGTGGATCCAGTAGGATTTTCCGTGAATGGTGAATGATTCATCCAAAAAGAGGCTTCAAGTTTGTTTAAATGGACTCACAGACGACAATCTTAATTGAAAGCAAAGCGATTTACACAAATTAAACTAACTCTAAAGTAACCACCTAGCTTTTCTTTGGGAAACTCTACTTAGCTGAATGCTAACAAACAATGCAAAATGCCAATGACATGCTAACAGGACAAATGACAATTCCGAGCTTCAAGTACGTCTATAACATTTTACATGTTTGAATCTAATGTTACTTGTACGGAACCATTTTTAGTAACAGGTGTGAGTGTGCAAAACGGAACTCGTGTCATTAAAGTTTCTAAAATGACTGCAGTGGATGGCCCGAACTGCAAATAGGTCAATCCGCCTGTGCCAAACCTCGAGTATGCGGGCGTCCACTTTACAACTGCCACCATGAGTCAATCTCATGACCACCCCGTTTACACTTTCCAAAATGACAGCAGGCCGTTTAAACATTAAGCACTTACACCACCCAGCCTCATTTGGGCTCATTCGGAGTCGGTGTTGCTGAGGATTTTCAGGTGCAAGGCAAGCCAGGAACCGGCCGTGACCTGCCCCTTCACAAGATCTCGTCACGAAAACTGACAAGCGGGCGAGAGCATGTTTGGCCCAACGCCTCAAAGCATTTGCCAGGAAAGATAACATCTAATACATCTTCTAAATTATCCAAAGGGTTTTTTTTACCCTTGAGGTTGAAAGGGAGAGAAGTTTGACATTCTAATGGGGCTGTCATTGTTTCATGAAATATGAAAAGCTGAAATGATTTGTTTGAGTTATTACGTCTTTGGTAGAATTTTATGAAGTTGTCTTCGTGAACGCTGAAAAGATCTTAAGTGAAAGTATTTATTACGGGGATGGGCAACTTCAATGCTAGAGGCGACCGCAATGCTATTCTTAATATGGGCAAAACACGTGCTTACATGCAAAATATATGCTCTGAATATACTTTTGTTTTGAGAATACATTTCTCAATGCATGTATGAAAGATCCACTCTCTTAATCCAACGACAAAGTGTTTGAAGCAAACAACAAAGTAACTACATTGTGTGATATTTTTTTTTCCCCAGTGAAAAGGACTTGCATAAAAATTACCATTCAAGGACAGCACAAATCTGTTGAACAAGACACCAACAAGAACATTTTGTGCATTTTTCCAGCAAAATCAACTCGCTCAAAATGTTAATACATATATACTATTAGGCCCACTCACATAGTAGTATAGGGCAGTATAAGATCCTGTGTTAGCATCACATGTCATCGCCATCTAGTGGTGATTTGTGATATTACACCCACAAACTATAGATGAACCCTGCATATTCACAGTTTGGCACCTGGCATATACAGATTTTTTTCCCTTCAATATTTTCTTGTGGTTTGGATTTTTCCCAGTTCTTCCAGGATTTTTTTTCACTTATTTCCCTCACGGTTTTTGTGGGAAACAGATTCTAAGTGTTTAAGATTTTTTTTTTTTAAGATTACTTTGTGTTTGTAAAGTATATGCTACAAACCGTAATATTGTTTGTTAAAAAAATACATGAGGACCTCGAAAACAATCATCACATATTATATGGCAGTTGAGTGAAAAAAAATGTTATAAAATCGTTCAGCCCTAATCTCCCTTCATCTTTGCATTCGCTATGAGAGCTTGTGGCTCAACCCCAGAAGTATTTGTCCCACATTCTCCCAAAAAAAGAACCCTTATCTTGTTGTGTCTTCCAGTGCTGCTCTTGGGTAAATGTTAAGATTAGGCCCCAGCTCATCCAAACAGATTTCGCACACTCTGAGCAAAGCAGTATGCGGTTTACTTAATGCCCCTAAGGATGTTTCAATATCTCCAAAGGACATTATGGATGCGTCGGCTCATTAATTTCCATCTTTTTAATCGTTCCTTTATGTTAACCCCGCGGCGACACGAATCCAACGTCAATCCCTTACTCTGATTTCACACTGCGTCGCGGCTCCCCGCATATGTTGCGAGAGCACGCCGCCGTCAAGTTCCAACCTGTGCGAGACAGGGCCGGGCTCTCGACGGGATTGATATCACGGAATTACAACGCAGCCCCTCCAAATAACACCCGGCCGTTCAACCACGCCCTTTCGCCTTTGGAAGAAGATTTCACACAAGGACGCCTGCCGGAAGAAACGGTGACAGCGATGACTAATACAGTTGTCAGAAAGGCAAACAAAGAAATGGCATTCAGTTTTCCCCAGCCCAATGGTTGGACCTTTCACATAATTTTCTTTTTTTTTTTTTTTTGGTAATGCTAAGCTCCACAAGACGGCGCCAAAGCCCCGGCTAATACAAGCTTACAAGTATTTGGAATAAAGTTAAAAGGCACACAATTAATTCTGATCTTTTTTTTTTTTTTTATCAGGGAGGAGGCTAAGTTTAGCTAGGGCTGCTAGCAGAAATGTCGGAGTGTCTTCACGGCATGCTGAAATCAAATAATATGGAAGCTATTCATGTTCAAGGGCTTTGTTGTAAGGTACTTGCAAAGTATGTAAGCGTAGAGTTGTAAGATCAGAGTTTATCGCAGACTTATGGTCGATTTTTTTTCCATTGACTTTGTGACGATTGTAACTGATCAAAAGCAATGTCATCATTCAACAGATTTAAACCATTTTTGTCACACTGGAGCAGGTGAATGGCTATTGGGCTCCTCTTTCTGGTGTGCCCGCCTTGGCAACCTCAAGGCAATATAAGACAGAGAGACAGCTATGCTGTTCATTGAGATATCTGAACTCCTCTTGGCTTCTCAGTACAGCACTAATATTGGTGGTTCTACGCAGAGGATAAAGAATAGGAGTACTGTTATATTGTTTGAACACATGTTGCTGCAGTTTTTGTGTTCAATCTGCCACTTAAATGGTTAAAGCAGCAGCTGTAGATGCTAATTAGCGTAACGTTAGCTATGTGTTTGTGTTAAATACACAACACATAATTGTCTTTGTTTTATGTTTCATTTGACAGCAAATTACAACTGGGAGATGCGTCAAACAGCTTGAACCGTCTAGTCGAATAATTGCATTTTTTTTGTTTGGGGTTTTTTTTGCGACTAGCAGCAGGACTTGCTCGCTATTATTATATTTGAATGCACTCGTAGAAAAGGGGTGTTCATTTCAATGGTACACATGAAAAAGTATTGTGTTTGTGTGGTCTCGGCTTGTCTCAAGACATGGTTTGGTCGAGAAGAACCACTTCCTTAAAAATTCCTGGTAGAACACGGAGACAAGATCATACACGTGCGAGTGGTAGTGGGGGGTGTGGGGGTCGTTATGAGCTTTGTCAGTAGGGGTCTTCCTCTCCTAGTCAAAACACACTGAGATTTTTGGGCCGATGAGGGAGGGGAAACTATTTGCTTTGGTCGCCTGCGTCGGGGCGTCGTCACCTTGAAGTAGTCAAAGTCCAGCCGCGATAAAAGGGATCAAGGCAACATCTTGGAGACCTGAGCCGAGCGCTAGTCTTGGGATAAATGGGCACGCTGATGCTTACCACAAGGACATGCACACACGCACGCATGGACGGACGGACACGCGCACGCACACACACACACACACACCGTGACCTAATTGCACTCCCTCTTCGGTGTTCCCACAGCAACACTATGCCATGGTTCAAAGTTCGTGCCTTCACTGTTATAGCGCTTTTTTTTTTTTTTTGTCTTGACCTTACAAAGGCAAGTAAGAATGTGAAGATCCCACAAAGCAGAGAGAATATATGGCTGAGTATTGTGGAACGCTGTTTGTATGCGGTGCTGCGCCGCGTGCGTTAAAGTAGCTATTGTTTGAAGTTTTATTATTACATCTATGCTCATTTCCATTCGCACATCAATGGCGTTTGGCATTGCATGTTAGCATTGAGCTAGTGGACTCTTCATCACATGATACTGTAACGATATTGCCTGGTCAAACATTTTGATATTTAAAGACACAATGTTTATTTTTGGGTTTCGCGTGTCGGTTTTGCAGCCAGTTTCAGCTGGCAGGGACAATTTGAAAGCTTGAAGCACAGATGCTTCACGCCTAATTTGGAGTCATATTTGGAGCAACAGGGACAGCTAAGCAATACTTTTAAATGTTCTTTTTATTACAGTTATTTCTTAACGAGTCGTACAAGTACCATCGGTGGTACACGGATCGCAGAGTTAAATGCAAATTTTAAAACAGTGGTGTCCACGGTACGGTAAATAAATCCAGTACATTTTTTAATTTTACGTTTCATGTACAGTACAAGAATTCAGTGCAATTACAGTCAAACCTTGGTTTTCGAACGTCTCGGTTCTTGACCAATTCGGCTTTCAACCAAAAATTTTGTGTTTTTTATGCCTCGGATGACGAACAAATTTCGTTTCTCGAACAAACTGAGCGCACTTGAATGCACCATTAGACTCCTCTCGCCTTCCTTACACGAGGAAGTGACGCTTCCTCGTGTTGCTTTCCATTGTGAGCAGACGTGTTCAATAAACATTTTTATTTTAAAAAGAGCGTGGTTTCGGTTTTCGAACAATTTCGGTTTTCGAACAGCCTTCTGGAACGCATTATGGACGAAAACCGAGGTTTGACTGTACGTTGTAACCTTCAAGTACAATCAACTTGAATTGACTCTACGTGTTAGTTAAAAAACACATCGGAAGTCCATCCATCCATCCATTTTCCGAACCGCTTCATCCTCACGAGGGTCGCGGGGGGTGCTGGAGCCTATCCCAGCAGTCTTCGGGCAGTAGGCGGGGGACACCCTGAATTGGTCGCCAGCCAATCGCAGGGCACCACATCGGAAGTAAAATTGTTATTTAACTTTTATGTGCAATACATTTTTTATTTAATTTACCTGCTTGGTAAAAACTGAGTGTGTCATGTGTTGCTAGGTAGAAAATGTGTGTCAGGCAAAAGCACGATTTTCTTCTGTTTTCCCAAATGGAAATTGGAGTGCTTGGATTGATTTTGTCACATGCAGGCATTGTGTACATACAGTGCACCGGTGTCTGTGTGTTTGCCAGGGCAGAGCAGTGCGCACACAGTAGCTGTCTAATTATCAATCTCTGATGAGTGGGGGAATTCCAGTCTCGCCAGTCTAATCCCACGGGCGCACGCTTGCCTTCCACAACTCACCTTCCTCCTCATCCAAACCTTGTTGAGTGAAACGGCGCCACTTCTCGGGCACGTTGGGAAATTTGAGTTTCTGTCAGCCTTTGACGGAACATGTCAAACGTGTAAAGAAAAGAAAAAAAAAACAGGGAGGGGAAACCATTTGAGGTCAGCTGTTGACACTTATTCTTGTGCACTCACTTTTGTGATGCGAACATCACATCATGTTGTAGAAAAGCCAATTCTCAGTTAATGAGTGGTTCTTTATAGACTGTGCGTGGTGCCAAATGGCAGGCCGGTCTCGGCTTGTCAGTTGAGGCTGGCAGGAGCTACGACTCCCCTCGGGCCTGATGGCTTGTGCTGGCACCAACGGAGGAACGCAAAGAACGGGAGAGAGAGAGTGCGAGCCAAAGGGAGGGGGGGGGGGGTGAACATTTGCGGCTCAGTGACCTTTGCAAGTGGATTACACAGGCGTTGACTCTTATATTTGGAGTATTTAGTCCGTTTCAGGGCAATGCACAGTGACAGCTTTAACTACAAATCAACCAAAAGCTCCTTTAACCCCCATGCAGTAATTATCCCAAAATTGGACATTTCGGTCACTTTGGACGATTTTGGACTGTTGGACAAATGGACACCACAGACAAAACAGTGAAATATAACTCCACTGAAGCTGAAATTTTGCATAGGATGTATATCTATGTCTTGGCCAATTCCCACTGAACATTTTGAGGGGTTGAAAGTGAAAAAAAATTAAAAGTGAAAAAGGTTGTTGCACATTGGAAGAGGGACATTTTTGGGACGTAAAACCCTTCATGCAGCCGCTTAAAAATACTGCATGAGGGTTAAAATCATGAAACATCACGCGACATGACAACTTTCCCCTTAGCCAATCAACCCAGATATCTGCGAAGCAAATAAGAAAATGTTTCACTAAGATTGATGAGACAACAAATAGACATTTTAGATGTCAATACATTGCTGATTATGTCTCGTTTGTACATTTGCAGCAGAATTCGATAGCTCCATAAGGCAAGGGTGCAATAATCCAATTATTTGCCTCAGGGGAAGCTAATACCAAACATGTTATGCTTTGTTCTGGTTTCACGTTATTCGTTTCATCATTTGGCCGGGAGGCACACCTTTTGGTGTTGGTCTCGTGCAGACATTCGCTGATGTGTTGACACAGGGTTGGCGAGGCTCCACCGCACACAGGTGTGCGGACCAGGAGACAGGACCAGTAAATATGTACAAGAAAAGACCAGACATGAGAACAAGGTCAAGGTTCAAGTGCAACCTTACAGGATATTGCAAAAGAAAGAAAAGGCCAATTGAATAGCGAGGTAGAAAGTCAGCGCTCTGTAAGGTTTTACAATCGGGAGTGACGCACAAAAACACGTGCGTGGTCGTCCCGCCGTTGGAGAGCAGACTGCATTGAGCTGAAGCAGACCAGAGACTAATCTGGAGATCCAGGCCTTGTCAAAACACAAGCCCGTGGGCACGCACGCACACTTGACTACCCATGTGCAAATTCATTCAGACGTGTGCAACGCCAACACCCTCTGACCCAGACGACATATTTTATGTTTACTGCCAAGATGTTGCATTCATTGAGCCGAAACTTTCTACCATCTATTTTATTATTTGATTTTAATTTTTTGAATAGCGTTTGTCCGGATTTCACTTGCCGTTGTGTGATGCCCACCGAGCATTGGACAATGTCAACAAGCATGAGAAAACTCGCCACATCCCCGCTCCTTTTCTCAGCTTCCGCCCCCACCAAACAATCTCCTCACACTCTGTTCATTGGGCGCGCAAGCTGAGAGGAATCGTGGGAGTCCGTTTTATTTACAGACCACTTTACTAATACATTAGGCGGCTTTTTTCTTCATGACCTTGCACCTGTTGTGTCATTATCAAGCAAATCTGGAGAACTCCCTACATTTTCTGTGGGAAGAAATGCTGCTCTCTTGTACAGTTGTGAGGGAAAAGTATGTGATGCCTCAGTAATGACGTGGATTTCTGCATTATCTAAGTCACAACAGTAGGCGCAGATTGCATGAAACTAAACAAAGAGGAACAACTGAGCACTGATTCCCACAATTTTGGACCACTCCTCGTTTCAAAAGTTTCACTTTCAGCAATGTTCCTGGGATGTCCGGGTGTGAAACACTGCGTGTCCGATAAAAAAACATGAAAACATAACTGCTTGGGTGATATTAGGGTCAAGGAGGATATGTTTGTTGTGAGATCGCAATTTATGACCAATCTATGCAGAAGTCCAGGTAATTTCAAAGGGTCCACATGCGTTTTCCGTGCACTGTACCTGTTTGTTGCATTTAGCGACGTAAGGGCGTCCTCCTGTGGCCCAAATGGGTAGCGTTTTACATACAATGCCGTTTTTGACCATTTAGTACTGCTCGAGGCTTATTAAAGTCTTTGTAGTATTTTGCCCAAAGAATGCCAAAGGCATAAAGAATCACAGCATACTTAATAGGGTTTGAAGATACAGTTCGATCTCATGGGAATTAGCCACTAAAACTACCATGATGTGACGACTACTTTGTGTAAAAAAAAAAAAATCGTGGGATGGGCATGGATTAAATATTTAAGAAAGATGTATGTTAAAACAGAGGAGAGAACGAATAACAGATTGTTTTATATGTTCCTATTGGGTTTTCTGGCCGTGGGGCATATGCTAGTAAGTGCTAGCGCAATGTGGTCATGTGCCTGTTATCACCAACGCACATTGTCACGGTTTTCCATTAAGTTTTCAGCACAGTTAAAAAAAAAAAGACAAAAAGTGACGGGTCGGTGGGTTTGTGGGTAGTTAGAGAGAAGTTGTCGGCTCTCAAGGCGTTTAAAATTATGTGAATTAGCCTCTTCAATGTTAGCGTGTGCTAAATGGCTAACACAAACACCAATATATCTTTTCATATTTACAGTTCCATTGTTCGTAGCTTGACGATAAATAGTTAATATTGATATATTATCTGTGTGTCGCTTATCAAAGGGACTCCTCTTGACCGTCAGGTAAAGTAGGCTCCTCAGATAAAAAAAAAAATGTACTTACCAGTACAGTAATTGTTTAATTTCACAGTTTACTCCAGACACCCTATTATTTCTCTACATAATCCAATCACCCCACAACACAATTTTGTCCGAAATCAATTTCATTCTGATATAATTTTCCGTTTTATCGGTTTTGTCCAACAGGCTTGCCATGGATGTGCAGGATCCAAATGTGACTGCAGTGGAGTCAAAGGAGAGAAGGTAGAGTTCAAATATTCTTATTCTGTTTACACAGTTAATTATATTTGATTTATTTCAACATGTTTGAGTAATGTCATCCATACTCAATCTGCTTGTTGGTGCACAGGGTGAGAGGGGTTTCCCAGGCCTTACCGGACAACCTGGAGTGCCGGGATTCCCGGGACCTGAAGGGCCAATTGGATCCCGCGGAGAGACGGTCAGTGGAGGTGGACGTTTGCACATTCATTATTCGAAATGAAATGATTGTTTTCATAAATAAGTATAATTCAAATGCTGTATGTGTTTTGTCCCGCTCTGTCTTTCAGGGTAGTGATGGACCTCTGGGCATGGGTGGCCCAAAAGGAATAAGAGTGAGGGTTTTTTTGTGTTTTTTTGTTATTACCATCATAGTGTACAGTATTACACGTAATTGTGTACTGTGTTGTCCTGTATTTAGTCAGTTTTAACAAATAATTGATCGAGTGGTTGTAGTTTCCACTCTTTGCCAGCAGATGTCGCTATTTCCATATTGGTCAAGTCATGCGTAGATTTTACGTCAATGGGTGATGTTTGTTATGCCTTCTTTAAGGGACCTCCCGGATTGCCAGGATTCCCAGGAACACCAGGACTTCCAGTGAGTTTTCATAATTCGAAAGATGACAAATTTGAGGTTCGTATGATTTAAATTGATTTTTAATCATGTCCTGTTTCTTAGGGTCTTCCAGGGCAGGATGGAGCTCCAGGCCCAAGAGGAACGTCAGGATGCAATGGGACAAAAGTATGTGGAGAAAAACAACGGAAAAAGTGATACAGTATTTTCATAAATTGGTCTTCCGTTGACTAGGGTGAAATCGGCTTCCCGGGAACATCCGGAATACCAGGACAACAAGGACTACAGGTTAGTCTAGGAAAGAATGTGACCATTCTCTGACTCACCAGCACGTTGATCCAAAAGTACATGAATTCAAATATCTAATCATCTTCTTCCATAGGGTCCACCTGGTCTTCCTGGTCAGAAGGTGTGTGCTTTGAACTGATTATGTTGGTGGACTCACTAATAAAAAATTTTTTTTTTTAATTAAAACTCTTGTACAAAACAAAAACCTGTTGAACCATACATATCACAGGGTGATCCTGGTGACGTAATCTCAACTAATCACTTTGGGGAGAAAGGAGCTGTAGGATTTCCTGGACTGCCAGGAGTACCTGTGAGTCAAAGTGCTTGTATTCCTTTTTTTTTTTTTAATTGAATTATTAGACCGGAGTAGGACTTTGAAGATTTTGACATTCCTTTCTTTCATGCTTGGAAATGTCCTAGGGTCCTCCAGGGTCTGCCGGGTACCAAGGTCCCATCGGCGCTCCAGGACAGAGAGGTTTTGAGGTAATAGAATTATCATTAGTCACACAATGCATTATCACTGCTTAACACAAAGCTAATTCCATTGTTATGTGGCAGGGTCGACCAGGTCCTCCTGGTCCTCCTGGACCTAAGGTGAGGTTGTTTTTGTTTTATTTCCATGATGTTCACTCTCAAGGATGCTCTCGGCACCGTGCTCATGCTGACGCTTCTTTTCTTGCTGAAACAGGGAAACATGGGACTGAACTTCCAGGGACCCAAAGGAGAGAAGGTAATGTCCCCGAGCAAAGCTGTGCAGCTCTGCCACGTTTTCTTGCTTCATTTCATGTTGTACAAATTTGATTATGAACATAGGGCGATCCTGGTTTATCGGGCCCTGCTGGGCCACCGGGGCAAGTCGGGGAACAGAAGAGGCCAACTGAGACAGAGATTCAAAGAGGAGACAAGGTAAAGCTGCCCGAGAAGCTTCCGTAGGAGCCTTGTGACAATATCGCTATTACTCTGCTTGAAGGACGCCTCCCGAAAATCTGATCAAACCATATAAAGTGACCCTCTCCAACAAACCTAAATGCAATTGGTGAAAATCTGCAATTCTGAGAGACCATGATTTTTTTTTTTTGATATACCAAAATGTTTCTGCTAGTTTAACAGTACACATCAACTAAGGGGAATTTAATATAGTATATTTAAATACTAAATGCTAGGCCAAACCATATTATTTGCATGCATATTGCACGGAGGAGTGAGAGAAAGAAATTTCATCTATGCTGCATGTCACATGACAATAAAGATGACCTTGATTCCTTGATTAATTGCATTTAAATATCTGATAGTTAATAAACCAAAGTCCGGGTTTTCTCCTTCCTACACCTAGTAGATCCACTGAATTCAGTCTCTTGTATTTCTCCTTTGAAAGGGTGACCCAGGATTTCCGGGCTCCCCAGGTGATCCGGGCTATCCAGGTCCCCCTGTAAGTGTCCGTCACCATTTGTAAATGGTTTTCACATTATTATTGTTAATTTTTTTCTAATGAAAAACTTCTGTTCACCTGTTTTTCGTTGCCGGCTGCAGGGTAACCCTGGTGGCCAGAGAGGAGAAAAGGGAGAACCGGGAGAAGCAGGCAAACGTGTGAGTTTCAAAGCCAAAACCCATCTGGGGTGTATTGATAGTACACTCACACTGCTATTATTGCCCATCCGAAACTTAACTAAAAATTGGAATATACTTTTTTTTTTTACAGGGCAAACCAGGCAAAGATGGTGACCCTGGTCCAACAGGCTTCCTTGTGAGTTCTGTCACATTTCCTCAACACAGACTGACGAGAATTTATCAACGCCTCTAATTTCTTCTTCTTTTAGGGTCTCAAAGGAGAGTCAGGCCTGCCAGGTCCCGCTGGCAGGGATGGAGAGAGAGTAATTCACATTATTTCATTCTAGTTGTAGGTCTCAAACTCTAGTCCTCGAGGGCCGGTATCCCGAATATTTTAGGTGTTTTCCTTCTCCACCACCCCCTGATTCAAATGATCAGCTCATCACCAAGCTCTGCAATAGCCTGAAAACGATCCTGATGATTTGAATCAGGTGTGTGGAAGAAAGGAAACACCTAAAACATCCAGGATAGCGTCCACCGAAGACCGGAGTTTGAGTTTGAGATGATCTTCTTTTAATGTCATGTAATGGGTGTTTCTATAAAACCTACCCTATTTTTTTTTTTCCTTTCAAGGGTACGAAAGGTGAACGTGGATTCCCAGGTGCTCCAGGAGCGGTGTGTATTATAACTAACCTTGTTGTCATACAATAAGTAAAATGTCGTGATCATTTAATTGTACTACCGTATCAGACCTCCCCCATCGGATTTGGCTTGATTGTTTTTCTCCCATCAGGTTATTAGCGGACAAACAGGAGCACAGGTGGGTCCGCAAGGCGAGCCCGGGTTCCCTGGATCACCTGGCATCAAAGGAGACAGAGGACCAACAGGTCAGCTGAAGAACTGAGTTTATTCTAGTTCAAGAAAGAAAACCAAAAACAGAGTAACATAAACTGGAATTATTTTTCACTTCTAGTTTGAAGCACGTTAACTTGAAACTGCCTGATCACACAGCTAATTAAAGCAAACTGTTGTGGAATCAGAGCGAGACTGCCACTTAGCTCTCTCACCATTAATAAACAAAGTCGCCTTTTTTTGACATTTGCCAGGTTTACCAGGACCTCCTGGAGCGGCAGGAATTCCAGGTGGTGGTGGAGGTGGTTCATCTGGACAACCAGGCTTCCCAGGAGAGAGAGGTCAGAAGGGAGACACCGGCAGTCCGGGTCTCTCTCTTCCTGGTCCTCCGGGCCGCTCTGGAGGACCTGGGCTGCAAGGACCACCAGGGGCCCCTGGACCTCCAGGGTTTTCCAGCGGTGGACAAAACTGTATCCCTGGCAATCCTGGACGTGCCGGCCTGCCGGGAGAGAGAGGTTTCCCAGGAGAGACAGGCCAGAAAGGTGAGACGCCTGAAACATTCTGCTTTTCTATTCATGGTTGGAGAAGTGAGCAGTCAGTGAGTGATCTGTCATCATTTCAGGTGAAAGGGGTGACACCTGTGTCAACTGCTTTAGTGGCGGAAGTGGTATCCCAGGACCTCCAGGTCCTGCAGGACAACCGGGATTCCCAGGTAACACTATTGCGAACACAATGAGTGATGATGCAAAATTGCAGTCTATGGAAGACCTGAAAATTAAAAAAGAAATACTCATCAATGGGGAAACCCTTCAGGAAATCCTGGCGGCCAAGGTATTAAAGGAGAAAGAGGATTCCCTGGAACATCTGGCCAAAGTGGGCCACCTGTGAGTTCTTTTCACATTCTTAAACAGAGCAAGACATTGCACTGTACATACTTAATACAGTGAAACTCCTCTAGAACGAAACCTACATGGGCGAAAATACCCCCTAATGTGAAAAAATCTTCATGCATTAACACTATTCCCATTCTCCTGCCCCCCATACGACGAAAAAAAACCCTGTTGCGTTATACGAAATCTTTTTCTCTGCTCTTGCCTCGCGAGAGATTCACTACAACGAAGTTTAATCCAACTGCGACCTCTAATACTTCTTTCGGAAACGGCAAAAGCAACCACCACACTGGTTTACATAGCTCTGAGTTTTCTGAACGCAACATACTCATAGCTGCTCTTGCCATTGGCTTACCGAGCATCATCCTGGCCTCCGATTGGCCAAGAGGGACCTCACTGTCTATGTATGTAGATACTGTAGCTTGATCCGTGGAACATAGCATGGAATTCATCCGATTAGCTGCTCAGAGTAAATTGCTTATGGCTCGACGGACATTCAAATAAACGAACGTTTCCTGGAATGCTTTACTAGTTATCATGCTAAAAAGCTTACGCTAACTGGAGCGCTAATTAGAGAGAAGGCGAGTTCCATCGCGCTAACTATGGCCATCGAGGACTACGAAGCGTCCCGTGGCTGGCTTAAAAGTTCATTGCATGACATCAGCTGAGCAACGCTGTCTTGGGTGGCGATCGAGGGGAGGTCGAGTTAGAGACAGTGAGATAGTGGATAGAAAAGCCACCGGCTCCAGGAAGTATCTGTTATTGTTCGATTCAGACGCATCATGAATGTTGCATTGCTAAAATGGCTACAAAATGGACCTTTGGATGTCAAGCAGCTAAGACAAGAAGCGCTCTGACTCTGGAAGAGAGGGTAAAAGTGATCAAAATGAAAGACGGAGGAAGCAAAATAAAAGACATGATCCAAGAAATTGATGTAAGTGAAAGTGAATGCTGATCTTAAATTTCGCAATTTCTTTCCCTTTTTTTCTTTCTACACTGACTATATGAAGTGTCAAATAAATGTGTGCTCATACTTATGCACTAATGGAATAAAAATAAAGAGTATACATACGATTGTGTGTGCGTGTACACATACGTTTGTGTGTGTGTGTGTGTTTACATCTGAGATCAAATTTGCGACAGTGAAAAACCCCCTGTTGTGAAAAATGTCTTGCTGCAAACATGATTTTGTTGTAGAGGAGTTTCACTGTACAGTGTTCCCCAGAATATTCGCAAATTGCTACTTGTGGATTCACTTTTTTTCTCTTAATTTAAAAAAAATAAATGTTTCATTCCCTGGAAAACTCAACTATTAAATGTAATGTAAATATGTCTTACTGACCATTGTTTTGTGTTCCACAGGGTCTCCCCGGTTCTCAAGGTCCTCCAGGATTCCCAGGAGAGAAGGGAGACCCAGG
Organism: Hippocampus abdominalis; assembly: GCA_018466805.1. Taxonomy (NCBI): domain Eukaryota; kingdom Metazoa; phylum Chordata; class Actinopteri; order Syngnathiformes; family Syngnathidae; genus Hippocampus; species Hippocampus abdominalis. Next base: position 29,051,889 of record CM031695.1, read on the forward strand.
TGAAGCCATCTCTGGAGGCGGCGCGAGGGGTGAGAAGGGCGACACTGGATTCCCTGGACCATCTGGTCTTCCAGGTCTAGATGGGCGGCCCGGTCGCGATGGGCAGCCTGGTCTTCCGGGGCCCAAAGGAGCTCCTGTAGGTTGCGATGGTGCAGTCGTTCTGAGATTTGGACAATTGTATCCATCCGCCATCCACATTAAATTTGGTGCTTCTGATAGGGATCTTTGCAGGTGAGAGGAGACCGAGGTAGCCCTGGTGATTCAGGTCCCCCTGGGATCGCAGGAGACCGGGGCCCTCCAGGACCCCCCGGCTTTGGACCCCCTGGACTTTCCGGAGAAAAGGGTATTCAGGGTGTCTCGGGAAGGCCTGGATCTCCTGGTATACCCGGTGAGAAAAGTTTTTGATTGATTTGCTCGTATTGAAGTTGTAATCCTTTCTCAGTCGTGCAATTGATTCGATCTGTCACTTACAGGTGCCAAGGGCGAGCCAGGCTTGACAGTGGCAGAAAATGGCCAGCCGGGACCCAGAGGTCTGGATGGTGAGCCGGGTCTTCCTGGCGCACCAGGTATGGATCTTAGTTGCAGCCACACATGATAGCCAATGTATTCTTAATGATATACTATTCCTCCTGCTCTTCTCAGGAAACCCAGGTCAGCCTGGTCAGCCTGGATTCACTGGATTACCAGGAGCCAAGGGTGATCCTGGACTGCCCGGTATCGGACTCCCTGGACCCCCTGGATCTAAAGGTGGAGATGTAATTTAAGATGTTCTGTCTCTTATGGTTTTCTTGGTACAAATCCAATCTAACAGTCACTATCTCTTCTTACTTTTAAGGATTTCCTGGTGTCCCTGGCCAACCTGGAGCTCCGGGAGGACTGGGTAGACCAGGAGTAGATGGCCTTTCAGGCCAACCTGGATTTCCTGGAGCAAAGGTAGACAGATTTTTTTGTGTTTTTTACCATCATTAAAAATTATGAATGCAAAAGTGCAATTTGCCGAGATGTATTTTCCTCTGTGACAGGGTGAACCTGGCTTTGGCCTCCCAGGTCCACCAGGTTTACCAGGTGTACCTGGAGCTAAAGGCGTAACTGGACCCAAGGGTGATCCCGGTTTCCCTGGAAGCCCTGGCTCTCCAGGGCGATCTGGATTTGACGGCGCACCAGGATCGAAAGGTATTTCCACATTGCCATCTAATTCTTCGTAAAAACACGCAAACCTCATTTTTCCTCTGCTGTCGTGTCTTTCCAGGTGAACCAGGAACATTTGGTACCCCCGGAGCTCGTGGTCCACCAGGACCTCCGACGGCAGGCTCACGCGGATCCCCAGGCTCCCCTGGACTCCCAGGTCCAATGGGCCCACCTGGTAAGGAACACAGGACTACCGTATAGCATCCCGAGGAAGAATAATCTCCGCGCACATTGAAAAAGATAAGTAATCCAATTGTATCGCTATTGCAGGATTCCCTGGAGGGAATGGAGCAAAAGGAGACCCTGGAGCCCCAGGTTTAGACATTCCTGGCTTGCCAGGAGATAGAGGAAGTCCTGGTTTCCCCGGTTCCCCAGGACCAGTTGGAACCCCAGGACCCCCAGGAGGGCCTGGGCGGGATGGCTTTTCTGGGCTGCCAGGTAAAGACTGACTATCTGAATTTGTATATCACAAGCCAAATCGATGGTGACATTTGTAGAAGTCCCAACTCCAGCAGCTGAACTGTTAGGTGACAACCAGAATACAAATTCCAAAAGTTCGCAGATACTGTATACAATCATACTTTCTATACTGTAGTTTGTGGTGATGGCCTCCGGGTGGTTTGTCTGGTTTAATGTGTGATTTACTACTTTGTATTTCCATTCTGATTTTTCCTCTTTGGATTAGGTGCCAAAGGAGACATGGGTCCCATTGGATCTCCTGGACCAGCTGGAGGACCCGGTGGGCCTGGCGGACCCGGTGCTTCTGGTCTGAAAGGTATCCACCTACATCAAAAAGGATTCAATCATACAGTGCTGTGTGCACAGGGTAGAGTACTCCTTTATTTATTTATCATCCCCCTTTTTTTAGGTGAACTTGGATTCCCTGGTAGAGATGGTGTTCCTGGCCCTTCTGGATTCAAAGGAGAAAGGGGTAGTATTGGCCCACCGGGAGCTCCTGGATACAGCCCACCACCTTATTCTTCAAAGGGTGATAAAGGAGAACCAGGACTACCAGGCAAGACTTTTGTCGACTTATGAACCCTCACCATAGCACGATAGCTTTAAAAGTATTTGTCATTTGCATCATTCTACAGGAGCACCAGGTTTTCCGGGCCAAAAGGGGATCCCTGGTATCTCGGGTGACCCTGGGCTTTCGGGATCAGATGGACGGCCAGGACTTCCTGGACCATCAGGTATGGCTTCACGACTCAGCACAAACTGTTGAAACCAAGCAAACATTTGCATGAACAAATGTCTAACATTCAGTTTCTGTTGTGCCTAGGACCAAAGGGAGACCCTGGCATTCCAGGAGGACCAGGTGGTCCTGGAACTCCAGGGCCAAAAGGCAGCATGGGAGAAATGGGATTTCCAGGTTGAGCTGCAAAGCTTTTTTCAACCCTAACATCCTGAAACATGGCTAAGCAGTTGACATCATAATGCAACCATCTTTTCCACAGGACCGTCGGGACAGAAGGGTTTGCCAGGCCAGCCAGGTCGACCTGGATCTTCAGGACAGCCTGGAGGACCTGGTTTCTCAGGAGCCAAAGGGGAACCGGGTTCTGCTGGGGTTGGTCCACCTGGACCACCTGGAATCAAGGTAGACTGGACCAAGAGGACCCCAGAGTGCAAACTGAAATCCTGGCTGAAAATAAACTGAATAAATTTGTAGGGTGATCCAGGCCAGTCCGGTTTCCCTGGAAGCTCAGGGCCTAAAGGGACTCCAGGTTTACCAGGCCTGCCAGGATTACCTGGAGGACCAGGTGCCAAAGGTGATCAAGCTCCACCAGGATTTCAAGGTACTGAGGTTTAAACACTTTTGATCTGTAAATCATGCAGATTTAACCAAACATAATTGGAATGTACTTCTCTGACCGCTTTTGTTAGGATCCCCCGGTATTCCCGGTCCGAAGGGTCTCGACGGTGGGCCCGGTGGCCCAGGCCTGTCTGGAGCTCCTGGCCGACCAGGAGAGTCTGGCCGACCAGGAGGACCGGGATTCCCAGGAGATAAGGGTCAACCAGGTCGGGATGGGATCCCAGGGCCTGCTGGCGTCAAAGGAGAGCCAGGTAGAAATTGTGAAAAATCACATTCAACATAAATAAACAGCTTCTATGCCCCCCAAAATAAAGTCATATTGATGTTTTGTTTTTTTTAAATTGCAGGGCTCCCAGGCTATGGTGAACCAGGAGCCCCTGGACTTCCAGGACTCCCAGGTTTGTTGCCATTTAACACGGACACACATGTGCAAAAGCACATGAACTAAATAGCCCATTCCCGTTGTATTAAAAGGTGCCAAGGGAGACCCCGGTCTCGCCGGCCCAGCCGGCAGTCCCGGTTTCCCTGGTCCGAAAGGTGAGGGTGGCTTCCCTGGCCTTTCAGGTTCTCCAGGTCCTATCGGCCCTCCTGGACCTGCAGGTCTGCCTCTACAGGGTCCCAAAGGATTAACAGGACCCCCTGGACCACCAGGAAGATCAGGTCAGTCATGTAGATGGACCATGTGTACGACCCAAGGAATTGCTGTCTGGTTTCTGGAGTGGGTTTAAGGGCCATCTGACTATGTGGAGACAAAGGTGAAATTCTTAGCAAACCTTCTGGTAAACATGAGGTTTAACCCTTCCATGCACAAATAATGATAACCTGTAACCCGATTACCTGATAACTGTAGTAACCGCTGTCCCAGATAGGGTTAAGGTGGTTATTGATACAGCATTAGTTCTATGAATTGATCCTTCAACGATTTGTATGTGATTCCCAGTCCACCAGGCAGCAACCTTAAGCCAACCACCAATGTCACTTCAAATGGAATGCTTTTTTTTTTTTAATGATTTGCATGAAACACTGAACCACTTTCACAATTCACCATCATCGTTGAATTCAGTCAAGATCACCTCTGCCGCTGTGAAATGCGTGGCATTTCAAGCACCACCTTAAATGATCAACGGGTTTTCATCACTTGCATCCGGCCGAACCCCACACGTCTTCCAACCTCGTCATTGCATTTTGTGACCTGAAAATTGAGGGGAATGTTCTGTTCGTCTTCTCAGAGCCACTTCTTCTTGTGTTGTTTCCGTTGCTTCCTTTTTTTGTGTGAATCAAGCCCAGCCAGACCTCAACCATCAACCTCACTAAAACCCCGGTCAAATTCAATTGGATGTTTTCCGATTTGATTAAATCCATCGAAGCAAGCGCACAAATTGGCCGTTGGGGAGGCGAGTGTTGAGGTTTCATCTGGCTTTGCAGTCCTGACTTTCTTCTATTGCACCGATCATCATCAAACACTGCATGGATGTTGCCTGCAGGTGATCGTGAACGATTTCTGTAAATTGACCCGAGCGAAGCTCGAAAGCCCCTTTTTTGGGGGGTGTGTTTTTTTTTTTTTTTTTTTTTTGCTGTGACATTTTACCTCCATTTCCCACGGCTCCGCATCATCCCTCCTTCGTGCTGACGCTCGGTGCCACCCACCACAGGTCCATCAGGTCAGATTGACTGTGTCCAGACTTTTATGCACGTTACTCCTCACAATCACTGTTAGAGCTTGAACTCCACCCTCTGATCTGCTGGAGAGGAAGTTAGCCAATCAGTGCGCTTTTTTTTTTATCATTGTGATGTAATGCCACTCCTCTTTCACTTTCAATGCACACGGATGGTAACAGTCACGCATCTTGAACAAGTAAGCACCTTTGAAGACAATTTGGGTCCCTTCGTAGAGGGCAAACGGCACAAGTCCACCTTGAGAGGATTTAACCAGATACACATAGCATGTCATCCAGATCAAAGCGCACGACACAAAGACTGTGAGATGCATTTTGTAATTTGTGCACGGAAAACACTCACCGTGTGACTAACTCACCGGGAAAATCTGTGTTTGAAGCGATGAGTTGGATCATTTTGGTATGCCAGTGCCTCCAAATCCCAAATGAATCCTGACTCACTCACGATACTTGGGATAGTGCATGAAACTGAAAAATGGAAGGAAAAAAAATCACACCTAATACAAAAGCAGTTTCACTATTTATGCCTCAAGGAGGCCGCACGAGATGCATTTGGGGAATTGGAGGCTGTCGTCAAATCTTGGTGAACTTGAACCAGGCAACTAACGAATCACTCCGCCGCTATTTAGCTTGTACTTTGACTGTATTGTTGTTGTGATATTTGCTTTCTGTCTAAACTTCTTGTCATTTTGTGTTTGTTTGTTTTTTGTTTTATTTGTTTTATTTTATTTTGCTTCAACCCTCAACCTCTTTTCCCGGGCATTTTGGGAAGCCTAGGTCCTGCAGGTTAGATGATTTTGATGATTTGGGGAGAATCGCCTTTGAAAGGATGTCTCAAATGTACTCAACTGTTTTTATGACATCACTGCATTTTGCTTACAATGACCCTGTACCTACCCGGAATGGTGATTTCGCTTTTATTTCAGTTTGTACCCTCGAGGAACGTAAAATGTGCTTTTGTATTATCGACATCTGACCTCTGGTCTTTTCTGTATGAAGGTGTGCCTGGCCCACAAGGCCCTCGTGGTCCCCCAGGAAGTGGTGGCATTAGGGGAGAGAAAGGTATTCCCGGTGCTGCTGGCCAGCCAGGTTTCCCCGGACAGAAAGGAGACTCCGGCGTTCCAGGATTCTCAGTAAGACATGAAGCTATGCAATAAGTACGCATGACTTGATGACGTAACCATCTTGGACCTCTCCCACCAGGGTGCGCCCAGCCCTCCTGGTGTTCCCGGCGCAAAGGGTGACATCGGTCTACCTGGCGTTCCCGGATTCCCAGGTACTGTCTGTTCCGTTGAAGAAGCGGTGATCTCCTGAAAACCAAACCCAGCGGTTCTGAATAAGTCTTTGCGTCTTCACCACCCAGGACCGAAAGGAGACCCAGGACTTTCCGGTGCCTCCGGCCTTCCCGGTGACCCTGGAGATGTCGGACAACCAGGTGAATATATTTAAGTGTCTCTTACGATGAATGGTTAAATCCTCAACTTTATGGCAGTATGCTGCCCACTTCAGGTTTGGAGTACGCAAGTCGGGTGACACCCTTTCAACCATTCTTCATCCTTTTTTGTTCCAGGGCTCCCTGGTGACCCCGGTCTTCCTCAGCCCCCCATTGTGATTAAGGGAGAGCGTGGACCCCCCGGGCCTCTGGGCCAGCCGGGTGCTGGGGGACTGCCAGGATCCCCCGGACGTGAAGGGTCCCCTGGTCCGTTTTGGAAATGACATTTGATTCTTCTAAATGAAGAAGCAATGGAATTATATTTTTTATTTCTATTTTCCAGGTCTGCCGGGTGACTCGGGGGATCCTGGTCAAGAGGGTCCCCCTGGATTCAGTGGCCCCTTTGGAAGGAAGGGAGACAACGGGCCTGCTGGTCAGCCTGGTGAGTTGACGAGAGCTGGAAGACTTGATTGTCGCTGAATTTGTAAAAAGCTGGAAGGCTTGCCATGTGTTTCGCAAAAGCTTCATGCAAATGTCTCATTGATGAGTTAACTCTGTTCCAGTCGCTAATCATATCATCTGATCCCAGGTCAGCGTGGCTATCCGGGTCCTCCCGGTTCCGACGGTCCGCAGGGTCCTCCTGGTCTTCCGGGCTCAGGCTCGGCGGCCCACGGCTTCCTCATCACCCGACACAGCCAGATCCAGGAAGTACCCCTCTGTCCAGTCGGAACCAACCTCATATACGATGGCTACTCCTTGCTGTACGTGCAGGGCAACGAGAGGGCACACGGGCAAGACCTCGGTAAAGAATCGGGACCGCAGATCTTTTCAAACTTGCGCTCGCCGCATCAACTGATCAGCTTCCGCGGTGTGCTCCAGGCACGGCGGGCAGCTGCCTGCGCCGCTTCAGCACCATGCCCTTCATGTTCTGCAACATCAACAACGTGTGCAACTTCGCCTCCCGGAACGACTATTCCTACTGGCTGTCCACGCCCGAACCCATGCCCATGTCCATGGCCCCCATCACCGGCGAGAGCATCAAGCCGTTTATTAGCCGGTAGCACGCGGACGGAAGGGACACGATTGAGGTGAGGGGTACGATGCTCAGTTTGTGTGTTTGTGTCCAATCTAGATGCTCGGTGTGTGAGGCTCCCGCCATGGTGATTGCGGTCCACAGCCAAACCATCCAGATTCCCAACTGTCCTGCCAACTGGGAGGCTCTCTGGATCGGTTACTCCTTCATGATGGTAGGGCACTTGAGCATACAAACCAAAACTCCTCGGGATGGTTTCGGATGAAATTTCAGGTTGAACCAAAAACTGACCCCCCCCCCAAAAAAAAAAAATTGGAAGTGGCGTCCATTTTCTGCCATGTGAAGACGGTTCTTCCTTCCTCACTTGTAGCACACCAGCGCCGGCGCCGAGGGCTCCGGCCAGGCCCTGGCCTCCCCTGGCTCTTGTCTGGAGGAGTTCCGCAGCGCTCCCTTCATCGAGTGCCACGGCAGGGGGACGTGCAACTACTACGGCAACTCCTACAGCTTCTGGTTGGCCACAGTGGACGAAGACGAGATGTTCAGGTACGGGCATATATTTTCCACCACCAAACAAAACCTGCTCTTTGGACTTAACCCGATTCAACGGTTGCCTCTGCGAATCGTCCTCTTCCACTTTTCTGCAGCGTCACCGTTCATCTTCACCGCATCCATAAATCACTTCTTTGGTCTTCCTCTTTGCCTTTTTAAAGGTTCCGTTTTCAGGATCCTTCTAGCTGCGTAGCCATGCAAACCATCTCAATCTGGCCTCTCTATAGTTTCATTTCCAAAACCTCCCAGTCCGTGCCGTGCCGTGCCATCCATCTGGCGAGTTCATTCCGAATCCTGTACATCTTTGTAACGTCCAACTAGAATCTCAGCATCGCCAACTCTGCCACCTCCACCTCTATTCCCCGCCCTCGAGTCCTTACTATGGTTTTCAGACCATGGAAACTCCTGACCATCCAATACGTCTTTTCTTTCACTTGAGCTGGTGTGCTTCTGTCACATCAAGCCACTCAAGAACGTTGAAAACAAGAAGCTTGATGTGACGGAATTGAAGATGTTGAGCTGGACGGGTCTGGTCTGGCATGATAAGTCAGCAGGACGTTGATGGTAACCTAAAGACTTCATGAGAACTGAAAGACTGCATTTTGGAGTAATGCGGATGGGCTCAAAAAGAAAGACCAAGAACCAGATGGGAAGACTGTCGCGTTAACAATGACACCCCACCCCCCACCACACACACACACACACACACACACCATTAGGGAAAAGCTGGCAGGATGATATCTAAACACCCAAATGTTCAACCCAACCTTAGCTTACTGCTAACATAATACCGTATTGACCCGAATATAAGACGGCCCTGATTATAAGACGACCCCCTCTTTTACAAGACTCAAGTTTGAAAAAAGTATTTTTGAACACCAAATTAATTTTTATACAGAAAATAATTACAGTACATCTGAAACAAATGATTATAACTATTTGAGAGAAAAAGCATCTTGAAGTTTACACCATAACTTCTCCTCAGCTGCCGGTTAACCTGGCCAATCTTCGACACACTTTTCTCCAGATTGTCACTACGTTTTTCCATTTTCTGTTATCTCTTCTATTATTTTCTTCTCTTTTCTTTCTTACCGCTATTTTTTTATTTTTCTTCTTCGTGCTACCGCAACTTTTATTTTTATTCTTCGTGACAGGGGTTCGCTTTGGCCTGGGGAGTCAAGTTCAGCATTCGCTTCAATGATATCTGGCGCCATCTAGCGTTGTGAATGGGTATAATGTCTAGACCCCGAATATAAGACGACCCCCACTTTTTCAGTCTTATTTCAATGCAAAAAACACCATCTTATATTCGGGCCAATAAAACAGGCTAACGGAAATGACGTTAATTCTAAAGCTTGATACACGCACCCAGCAGCAATGCATCCAAACGGGCCATTTGTTTCAATTTGAACCCCTGCACTCACCTTGACCTTGACCTTGTCCTCACAGCAAACCCCAGTCAGAGACGCTGAAGGCGGGCAACCTGCGGACACGCGTCAGCCGCTGCGTGGTCTGCATGAAGAGGACGTAACGCCGCACAGCGACCACCGCGCCACCCGGATCCGAGGTCGGGCTGATTGGACGACGGGAGAGAGAGAGAGAGCGGGGCGGGGCGTAGGAGGTCACATGGGGTTCAAGGTGACGGTGGGCGTGGCGTAAACTGGTGGAATTTTATTGGTGCGTTGTCTTCAAGTAATAACAATGGTGCTACTGTGCAACACAGCTTAAGAAAAAAAACTGACGTAAAGCAATCTGGGGTTTTTTTTGCTTTGTTTTTCCTAAGAAGTACCTCAAAATGAAAGCAGAACAAAAAAAAAAAAAAATCAACGAAATGGTGCCATGATGAATGTGTGACAGCAAACATTCATTTTTCACCCCCCTTTTCCCACCTTCTAAAGAAATGTCACTTTAAACGTGACCCAGGTGTTCTTCCTTTTCTACATGTGCTCTTTTTTTTTTTCTTTCTTGTTCTTTTTTTCTTCTTGATGAGGAGGGTGCGGATGAAGCTCTCCGTGGTAACCAAACGGGCACTTTGACTTCGGGACATCCAAGATGCGAGATGCACTGACTAGGAGCTTTCCTTTGTGAGACCGACTGGCTTTTTATTTTGACCACTTTTTTGTCTTCTTCCTCTGTCCTTTTCATTTCGACGTCCGTCGGGACACGTGGTGGTACTAACCCTGCTGCAAACTCGCCTGCTAACTCCGCCTTCTTTCTTTTGTAAGTAATAAAATGTGTATATTGTGTAAAACACCTTTTATTCGTCTATTAGGTCTTCAATTGGTAACGCGCATTTTTTTTTTTTTTTTGCTTCCACTCACTCACGCAAACAGATATTGTACAAAGTAAGGCTTTTATGAATGAAAACAGTATTTTATATATAATAAATATATATATTTCTTTAGAAAAAATGTTTTAAAAAATAAGACGTTACTTGGCAGTGGGTGTTTTAAGGTCATGCATTTCACCAAAAAGCAAACTACTGAGCACGGTCAGCCATTTTCCCTGCGACAGCTGTGTATGATACATGAACATCACTTAAACCTTTTTTTTGTATTCAATTTGTAGAATTAATAATAAAGATGAATTAAGGGGATTTGTTTTGAGATTGTCTGATGATCGGGGAAATGTTTCACAGGATTTGAATTAAATCTTCTTTGCTTATTACAAAAAAAACGTCAATGTGTTTTGTTTTTTTCCAGGTGTTGGGCTTTGCTGTAAAATAGGTTTTTGCGCCAAAAACCTCCAAATTTCACACTCAATTCGACAATCTAATATGTGCAGAATTTGTATGAGGCTATATTTTCCTGTGACTTTTTTTGTTAAGCTGGGGTGCCACTCAAATGTTGTTTTTTTTGCCCACGTTATGTTTCTGTTATGATATTCCGAAGTTGTTTTAGCGAAAGACTGAAATAAACACAATTGACCAAAGTTTTCTGCTCTGAAAACTGATCATTCCTCTCGTCTGGCTCAAGCAAAGTCGCGAAACTCGACTCGGAAGTGAGACTCAACGGACGAAGAACTCGGTGACCAGCAGGGGGCAGCATTACTACAAACCTCACGGGGCAAAGCGTCCCAGTGTATCTCCTTCTCAATTGGCGACAACAAACTTGGATTATTTCACTGGAGGGCTACTAAGGCCGAGCTAAAATGTCATGTTTGAAAAAAAGTCCGACCGTCACAAAGACAAACCGACAGATTAGCACCACCTGGCTTTGAGGCAGCTACAGGGCGAAAATAAAAGTGACGTCAAAATGGAGTTTTACGAGATACGAGGCGTCCTGGCTGATTTTTTTTTGGGGGGGGGGGAACAAAAAAAAAAAAAAGGATGGTGGCAAACTCACTGCCAAATGCACACTTTCGCAAAACAGACTCTCGGTGGGAACGCATTTAGTCACGTGGTGGAAGTGGGGGGGCTCACAAAAATAAGAGAAAACCTTTTTGACATCTACTCTACTAGGCAAACATGCAGTCCCGAGAGCAAAACGTAAACTATTTTACTATCCAGATTATTTGTTCATGAGGAAGAATGGCAAATGTCCAACTTTTTAAAAACAAAACAAAACAAAAAACAAACCTATTTTCATCTGCGTGGCTGCATGACCAAAGTGGACTTTGGATTGGTTTTTTTTTTCCGGTTGAACTTTGGGAGGCTGGGCAGGTCACCTGAGCTGGATAAACAGGCCGTAACTTCCGCTAGCCGATCAAGGCGTCCCCCTCGGGTTCAAGATATTTCACATTCAATTGCATACGGAACCCTTTTGCAAAGGTTGACGCAGCGGACGGTTGAATAAACTCACGCAAAAGCCAAGCGCGGAACGTGGAACATTTTTTTTTTTTATTGCAATAGCTCTATGGAAAGCAAAGATTTGAACAATATAAACATGATGCTGATGCTCAAACGGCCTTCCCAAAAGACCGCCGACCACATTGCCTCCATGAGACGGCCCAAGAAAAATAAAAGGACAGCGACATGAACAAAGCCACAACCTCTCCTTATTTGCAGGAGACACCGTGAGGTTTATTTTTTCTTCCCCCCCAAATGGAGGACGTACGAGGGGAAAAACACCTTCCCGCCATTGAACTCTTTTTCTGTAAGGCTAATATGAACAAACAGCATTCAACTGGCAAAAGAACACAAGTAGCAGGAGGTACGCCTCTTCGCAGAGGCCCACTCGTCAACCTGAACTGTATACTACACAGCAGCAAATAAACTGTAATATAGTTACCAAAAAAAAAAAAAAAAATCACCAATTTCTTAATACAAATAACTTTCAAAATGCCGCCAAAGAAAAAGGCCGGGCATGTACCGCTTTGTTTGCAGGGTTGCCTGGATGCCACGAAAAAAATAAAATAAAAAAAATACAACAACAAAAAAATAGCAACGCTCCTCCGGCGTCAGCTAAAATACAAATCAAGGAAAATCGAGAAACTCAAAGCTTGCATAAGAAGGATGCAATGAACTCCTCTCTGACGACAGAATGAAACTTCATTCTTAAAAGTCTTCATTCTTTCCAGCCATTTGTGAACACTTTTGTGAGGTGGATGCTTGTTCGATCCCAGTTTGAAATACTGTCATGTGATAAACCGTTTAAATAAAAAATAAATAATACGGGTAGCTAGTGATCTGAAAAAAAAAAAAAAAAGCCCAACTCATTGAAAAAATAGCACTCTTGCTGTATTAGAAAAAGGACCACGCGACAATAGCACAGAAAAGTACACGGAACATCTCCAAAGTGGACTTTGGGACTGCCTGCATTTCTAGAACCATCCACATTGGCGGAAAAACTCAAAAATCTGTGCGATGAAGACAACCTCGTGTGTATGTATGTGTGTGTGTGTGTGTGTGTGTGTGTGTGTGTGTGTGCCCCTCACACACCCGCGCGGAAAGATCACGAGCAACACGGAGAATGGAGAAGCAAAATGATCAGTCGCGTTTGCGCTTGAGCACGCGTCTCGGCGGCCGTCGAGACAGCTGCGGCAAAAACGCTACAGGGGACGCCGGCGAGCGCCAAAGTGCGAGAGCGGAGGGGCGACCAGATCTGGCTGGCGCTACGTCTGATGTCGCCGCGCGTGTGTGTGTGTGTGTGTTTGCGTGCGTGCGTGTATATAACAGGGCAACTATGTCCACCTGCAGCCGCACCTCAAGTTACTGGAAACCCTCTTTACGTCACCCGGAAGCATGTGGCATGTGGATGTGCGTCACGCACTGCTGAAAAGATCCCAATTGTTCGTCAGGGGACGAGGTCGATGTTGGAGGGTGTGTGTGTGTGTGTGTGGGGGGCAGAGGGTCTACCCTGGGCTGTGTGACGAGTGCGTGTGCATTCCTTGCGAGGCACTGTACCGTGCATCATGTGAGGTAAAATGGAGAATGTGTTTAATTAAAAAAAAAAACTCTTCGTCATTTGATGAGCGTGCGCTAACTCCTCCCTAGCCGAGGAGCTAAGAAATGTGTACCGGAACTATTTGAACCTCAAATAAATAATATGTGCAAGTGTACGAAAAGGAACTTGGACTTCCCGTTTGGGACCAGGAAGCCATTTTAGGTCAAGTGAACCAGCGCGTCCCAAGAGGAGCAAAAAAAATAAAAAATAGATATATTGGATAGATACGTATATATATCCATCCATCCATCCATTTTCCGAACCGCTTGATCCTCACTAGGGTCGCGGTGGGTGCTGGAGCCTATCCCAGCCGTCTTCGGGCAGTAGGCGGGGGACACCCTGAATCAGTTGCCAGCCAATCGCAGGGCACACAGAGACAAACAACCATCCACGCCCACACTCACACCTAGGGACAATTTAGAGTGTTCAATCAGCCTGCCATGCATGTTTTTGGAATGTGGGAGGAAACCGGAGTACCCGGAGAAAACCCACACAGGCCCGGGGAGAACATGCAAACTCCACACAGGGAGGCCGGAGCTGGAATCGAACCCGGTACCTCAGCACTGTGAAGCCGACGTGCTAACCACTGGACTACCGGGCCGCCCATGTATATATATATATATATATATATATATATATATATATACACACACACATTCTCACACAACAACTTTGTCCACCACGTAATAACTGTACGGTACCATAGCGAGGCTGGATGGGTAACAAAAAAAAAAACAAAACAAAAAAAAATCAAACAATAAAAATGACGATTGTATCAAGACTGCACCGTAATGGCTCCCTTTTTAATACCGCATGAGGAAGTTGAACCGCCTGCTAACAAGATCGCGCGGCGGGCAGAGCGCATCGACTGGGGGGGGAGAGCAGCAAACGCTGGCGCGTAGCCAGACTGACCCAAGTTAAAAAAAAAAAAAAGAAAAAAAAAAGTGGCTGAAAATTTGCATATAAAACACAAGGAAAATAAAATGTGAGACAGCTCATATGAACGAAAAAGATGCAAGCCTTTTCTCTGTCATCTCCTTTGTTGTCTTCTGCGTGCGTCTGCGTACATCTCAGTCCAGTTTTTTTTTTTGGGGGGGTGGGGGGGGGCCTCCTCTGTCACTGCTGCTGCTCAGTCTGTGAAAAGACACACAAATTGGTTACTCACGGGACTTTTTATGAAGATGCTTTTTCCATTTTTTTTTTAATCCAAGCGCATGCACTTCTCTGCCTTTCTGTGCCTCTCCCAGTCTCTCGGTCTCAATTTCATTGCCTCGGGGAACAACAGTAAGTTGTACTCAAACAGGGTTCCCACTCTTCCACTTGCTTTTTATTTATGGACCTTTAAGGACTTTTGAGGGCTGATGTTGCCATTTTTAGGGACCCGTTTCTCTATTCAGCAGGGGAATCACGGCGGACTTAATGCCTGCTCAGCAATACGCGGGCTGAACAGAAAGCCACTGAGCTGGTGTTCAAATCATTGCTGCCAAAGGAAGGGCACATTTTATTTTTCGGAGCAATCAGCTAACCCTTTATTTGACATACTGTATGTCAAATTTTCATTTTCTTACCCGTTCTACAACGGTAGGAAAATGAAAATTTGAAACTTGAATTAATTCTCAAATAAAGTACACTAAGAAAAAAATTAAATTTACTTCAGTTTATTTTTGAGGATTTTTATTGATTTTAGAAGCTTTCCCTGAAAATTATGGACAATTAAGAACATAATTTTACAACTTTTTTATGGCTTTTTATGAACTTTAAGGACAACCCTGTCAAACACTGAACGGTTGGACATGAGCGCTCACAATTTTAAAGTAGGACAAAATCTTACAGCCGCTTTAAAAGAGACATTCTGAAATATCACCGGAAGCACAACACCCCCGAACTTTTTTGTGAGTCGAGTATATCTTTGGTAAAACGAGGGAATGTGGCCGGTGGACTTTGGCTCGTGCCCGGTGTGACCCCTGGCGACGGCGACCGTGCAGCTGGGTTATTCCACCGAAAGCGAGGCTTTTGTCTGACAACAATGCCAGCGGGGGCGCCACAATACGGACGCTTTAGCACGCGGCACGGCTGGAATGCCGGCGAGGCCGTCTGCATGGGAGGCCGGACTCGCGACGCCTCGGCAGAGTGATAGCAAAGGTGGAAAAAAATAAATGCATACATAAAATGGTACCTCTACTTAGGAAATGAATAGGTTCTGAAAGAAATTTCGTAAGTAGAAAAGACGCGTTTTCCATGCAAATGCCCTAATCCGTTCCTAGCCCCACCCCCAACCTCCCCCAAATTCAGACATAAATGTTTTCTCAAGTTTAAAAATGCATCAAAATATGTAACAAATACATGTTACAATTCGATTATTGCACAATAAATGAGAGTGGTGCATCATGTAAAAACAGAATAAAGAATCAAAATGATGGTTATTTAACTTTTAACTGCGTCCTCGTCGTTTTTTTTGCCCTCTTGAGTTCATGTTCTCTCTCAGAAGTGTTTTTTTGCGTGTCGTTTTGAAAACAACTGATCCAAGGACGTTTGCTTTGGTCGGCGTTTAACAATCCTTCGAAAATGTCCAAGGCAAACATCAGCACTGTGAGCCATCGCCCGACTGATAAAACACTTTTTTGGGTGACTCACATTTACGTAAAACTATCGGAACGCCTCATACGCCAATGACGAGGACGCTGCATAGACACGTAGCTATCTATTTACCGAGAGAGACACATACGGTAAAAGTCCCTCTCAGCCAATGGGATGCCAGGAAGATGCTTGGTAATAGCCAATGGCAGAGCAGCTATAAAAATGTTGCGTTCAGGAAACTCGGAGCTGCGAATAGTGGCCCATACTGTATTTTTTTTTTTACCTTTCCTTTCTTGAAATTTCTTTCAGAACAAGAGGCAGAGGTATCACTGTGTGTGCGCACGTATTTATATATTTTTATATAAATATATCTATATATTTATATTTTATAAATACAGTCAAACCTCGGTTTTTGGACGTCTCGGTTCTCGTCCAATTCGGTTTTCGACCAGAAATTTCGAGTTTTTTATGCCTCGGATGATGAAAACAAATTTCGGTTTTCGAACAAACTGAGCGCACTTGAATGCACCATTTGACTCCTCCCGCCTTCCTTACACAAGGAAGTGACGTTTCCTCGGGTAGACGAGGAAGTGACGCTTCCTCGTGTTGCTTTCCATTGTGAGCAGACGTGTTCAGTCAACATTTTTATTTTAAAAAGAGCGTGGTTTCGGTTTTCGAACAGCCTTCTGGAACGGATTATGGACGAAAACCGAGGTTTGACTGTATATTATATTATATATAATAAATACATATATAATATACATATATATACACACACATACATACATATATATATATACATACATATATATTTATATATGTATATATATATATATGGGTAAAAGAGAGAGAGAAATAGAGAGACACACACACACACACACACACACACACACACACACACACACACACACACACACACACACACACACACACACACACACACACACACACACACACACACACACACACACACACACACACAGTATATTATGTGACGGATAATTCCGTCTGTGAAACCCTTGAGAGCACTCTGAGAGGAAATGGAGGTCTTGTTACAAGCACGCCCATAAATTCACATCAGCCTGGAAATAGACGTGTAAATATAGAAGGCCATTGACCGTATAGGTGGCAACGTGAGTGCAAAAAGGCCACACGCACACACACGCACACACACACACTCTTCTCCGACATCTCCCCTGACCCGAGTGACAATCCACCGTGCACTCCCGCTAACCCTTTAATGCCCCATATCCACTCCCCAAAGGGCATCTTCCCACTGCTGCCTTGGCGCTCCAGATGCAATGGCTAAAACCCGCAAAGCAAAACTTTCAACCATTTTTTTTTTACGCAGATGATGATCTGCCGATGTGGCAAATGGTTGCAGTGAGGTGCCAACCACTGCCAAGGAGGACTTACTCGATGTTAGATTTAATTTTTTTTTGGGGCCATAAGTATCAGTGGCTAGTATCGGCAGCCTGCATAAGATCGGGTCTTACCTTAAACTACAGTGAAACTCCTCTACAACGAAAATACCCCTTAGTGTGAAAAAATCTTCATGCATTAACACCATTCCCCCTTTCCTGCCCCCCATACAACGAAAAATGCCCCTGTTGCGTTATACGAAATCTTTTTCTCTGCTCTTGCCTCGCGATGAGATTCACTACAACAAAGTCTAATCCAACAGCGACCTCTAATGCTTCGTTCGGAAACGGCAACAGCAACCACCACACTGGTTGACACATGCGCAGTAGTCCAGGAAGTATTTGTTATTGTTAGTTTCGGACGCAGCAAGAACGTTGCATTGCTAAAATGGCTACAAAACGGACCTTTTGGATGTCAAGCAGCTCAGACAAGAAGAGCTCTGACGCTGGAAAAGAGGGGAAAAGTAATCAAAATGAAAGACGGAGGAAACAAAATAAAAGATATTATCCAAGAAATTGATTTGAAGTGAAAGTGAATGCTGATCGTAAATTTCGCAATTTCTTTCCCTTTTTTTCTTTCTACCCTGACTATATGAAGTGCCATATAAGTGTACACATACATTTGTGTGTGCGTGTACACATAGGTTTGTGTGAGTGTGTGTGTGTTTACATCTGAGATCAAATTTGCTAGAGTGAAAAACCCCCTGTTGTGAAAAATTTCTTGCTGCAAACATGGTTTCGTTGTAGAGGAGTGTCACTGTAAAACGGGAGCTAGCAAGTCCTTTACGTCTACACCGCGGTCTTTGATCGTGTTAGTATGCGCAATATAATATGAGTGCAAGAGTTGCACTGAGGCAACCGATCATTTATTTTAAAGAAGTTCAAGGTTAGGCCACACTTTCATTCAACGTACTTATGCCACGAACGCTCGCACGCCTGTTTTGGCCCATCTTTGCCGGTTTGGCGGACAAGGTTCACAAAAAATGGCGGTGGGTTCTCAAAACACGCATCTATGCGCCGAATTTCCTCTCACCGTCTCGCTTATCCACACAAACAAGAAAGTTTCCATTTCCAAAAGCAGGCACACACGCACGCATGTACTCACCCTTGGTTGTCATGGAGACACCGTCTGATTTGTCCAGACTGGCGTAGGCCCCGTTCTCTGGCATCGCGGAGCTCTCGGCGACACCCGTCGACGGCGTTGCGCCCGCACAGCTCCCGACATCTCTCGCCTCCAAGGCGATGTAGTTGAGGCCATTTTGGTATCCCACAGACGCGTTGCTTCCGTACATTCTGCTGGTCGGGGTCGAGGAGGACGCCGGGGCGCCGGTTGCCGCGCCCGGCGGGTCTGATGAGCCAACCGGAGCTCGGTCAACTGGCAGGTCCCCGCGGCTTTCCACAGACATCCACGCGCTGTCGAAGGATGCCAAGCCGGCGCATCTGGACGCTTGGACTTCAGGTGCGTGTGAACCGTTTGAGGTCGGGGGGTCCACCGGCGTCAAGTGGGTGGCGGAAGATGGTCCCCCGGAAGGCGTTGAAGTGGAGGAGGAGGTGGAGGAGAAGGTTTCCGAGCTGTGTCTCCTCCTGCCTTGAGGGTCGGCCCGGACGACCTTCGGCTCCAGGGGGTGCGGCGATGCCCTCGCTGGGCTCCTCGGGGGCAACGTGGGGGGTATGGAGGAGGAACCGTGCCCGTAGCTTCCCTCCATCACGCAGAGATGCTGCAGCATGTCGGTGGGGCTCGCCAGAGTCCTTTCGCCCTTCCTGCTGTATATCATATGCGTGTAGTCGTCGCCCGCTGGCCTCCAGTGACCTCCGGCGTGGACCCCGGGGGAGGCCAGCGCGGCGGGATTGCTCGCCAAGGGTCGGATATAGCTGGGCGGGTTCCAGGGGGCCACCAGGCTGGGTCGAGGTGACTGGGTCTTGTCTAGACACCCGTCGCTGTCCTGATGGTCACGGCCCACCTCTATGCTCATGTAGTCTTGACTGGTTTGGGGCAAGGGGGGGGTCCGACGGTGGTCGCCGGACGACGCCGGGGCGGGGGCTTCATCGTTGGTGGAAAGCACGTAGGCGGGGGGCTGCTGTTGGTGGGGGTAATGATCACCAAAGTCGATGTTGATATACTCGCCGGGACTTGAGGGCCTGCCAGTCGAGGGCCCGGCCGTGGGGGCCGAGGTGGAGGTTAGTGCGGATGAGGTGGAGGGTTCGCTGACTCGAGGCAGACCGTGGAAACTTCTCCTGCCTAAAGGGAGGCGGTTGGGTCTCACGACGCGCCCGTCGGCCATGGCGGCTGTGGTGTGGTGGGCTCCGTAAGGCGGGGGTGGGTGCGAGGGTGTGGAAGTGCAGCCGCCGCCGCCCCTCTCAGGTGTGGATAGGGAAGCCGTGGCGACCGACGAGTGGACCGCCTTGGCCAGAGACGCCATCGGAACATAATCGTCGCACTCCTTCTCATCGCTCTCTCTGGTGGGCGCCTTGTAGGAGCGAGGGAGAGAAAAATAAGGGCTGAAAGACCTCCAGGCGTCACCGCCGTGGGACGCGCTGCCGCCTTCCGACTTCTGCCCCGCACTGCTGGTGCACGACATGTCCATGTAGGCCGCGTTCGCAGGTCTCGCCGCTGTGCCGTCGCTCCCGCTTGCAGCCGCCGCCGCGCTGGAGCCACTGTGGGGGCTGAGGGAGGCCTGCGCCGGGGAAGGGGAGCTGCCGCGGCATCCCGGGAGCATCATCATGTAGCCGTGGGTGTCGGCGGAGGACTGCGACTGGGGCTTGGCCGAGCGGGGGCCCAACGTTGGGCTCTGAAATTGATGCGGGTGGGAAACCGTATGAAAGCTGGGATGCATGGGCATGTAGTCGGGAGGCGTGTCCCTGGGCGACCGAGCCACGCCGTGCAACATGGGCACGTAGCCGCTATCTTCCTTGGCGGAGGCGAGCGGGGGGTGCGACGTCGAGGGGCGGCTCTGCTCGGAGCAGGAGCTGCCGTACGCGTCGGCCGCTTCTTCCGATCCAAAATTGGTTTGAGTCATTTTCTGATAAACGGCGACTCCGGGGCCAGCGCTTCTCCTCCTCCGGTGCGGAAAGAAACGTTCATCCTCCGCCGCCGACGCGCTCTCGTCTCGCGGCGTGTTGGCGCCGCTGTTGTTCCCGGAGCCGGCGCCAAACGCGTCCCTGTTCCAGCCCACGGCCATGTAGTCACTCAGGCAGTTCTCCTCTCGGATTGGCGGGGTGTTGCCCAGGGAATCGGGGGTGTTGCTGCGCACCCTGAAGTACCTGAAGTCACCGGGGCTGGATCCGTACTCGTCGGAGGAGTTGAAGCCGCCGTCGGATGGAGAGCCACATATCGAAGCGCTGGACGGGCGGGTGAGCGTGTCTGAGACAGAACCGTGGCCGCTGCTGGAGGACACGCTCACCGGGCTCGTGGTGAAAGGGTGGGACACCGGGAGGGAGGCGGAGCGGGCGTGGTAGTTAGAGGCCGATGACCCCGGGACGGCCCGCACATGGCGCCCGCCGCCGGCGCCCGTGCCGGCGTTTCCCGTCGCAACGCCGCCACCGCCGCTGCCCTGATCCCCGTCGGCGCGGCCAAGATGGTGACGCCCGGAATTAAGGTGCACTAGGCTTCCCGTGGTGGAACGAAACAGCCGGCTCATGGTGCCCTCCCCCTCGCTGGATGTGCGGAAGCGGTAACCGCTGGCACCCGAGCTCTTACTGGACGGCGGCGTTCCCACCACAGATTCCAGCCTGGATCGCCGCTGCAGGCCCGTCTGGCTTGGCGGGAGGTTGCTCAGGTGGCGGTGCGTGGTGACAAACGGCATGGGGTTGGAGCCCGACGACTGGCTCTTACTCCGGGGCCGGACCTCCACATATGCCTTCAGAGCCTTCATGGTATTGAGGAGGGTCTCGTGCATTTTCTGCGCCACCACCGAGTCGTCCACCTGCATCCATAACTCCCCCGGGCCAATCGACGAGAAGCGGCCCACCTCGATGAAAAAGAAGCTTTCGGAGTTTCCGCAGCGCCTGATGTTCATCAGGTGCTGGTTCACGCAGGGGGTCTCCGAGTTCAGCTTGATCAGGTGAAGGGTTTTGGATGAGAGGCATAGGCGATACAAGCCGGTGAGGTTTTTCGTTTGACCGAGTCCTTTGGGTTTGACGTTGACATGCCACACCTCCTTGAAAACGGTGCCGGGGGTGACCGTACCATATCCATCATCTAAGTCATCCGTAATTAAATGCCCCTTTCGGCCCTCGTTCATCAACTCACTGATAGCCACGTACCAGTCCTCCTGGTCCTGCTCGCTCTCCGCCACAATAGCAAAGTACTCATCCTTAGTGTAAAGGGCAATGAGGTGTTTGTTTTTGGAGTCTGCCCTCTTGTTAACTGTGAAGCATTGGTAGAGGTAAATCACCCTCTTTGGGGAGGAAGGGCCCACCGGGCCGGCTCCCCCGCGCAAGGTGCTCCGGAATTTCTTCTCATTGTCGTAGTACTCCAGACGGCTGGGACCCAGGTGGCTGGAGGCGCGAATCACGAAGAAGCGCTTATGTCCGTGCTTTTGCTTGCGCAGGTAGCCACACTTTCGAATGTCGTCCACTGCATCCGGTGGGTTTGACAAGCCGCCAGTCTCGTACGCAAGGCCGCTGCTGCTGCTGCTGCTGGTGGTGGTGGTGGCGGTGTTGGTGCTGCTGCTGTGCTCCACCGGGGACGACGATTTTTTGCCCGGGGACTCGGCGACATCCGCGGAGAGATGGTGAAGATGATGATGCGACGCCAGCTCGTAGTGATACGACTCAAGGTGGTGGTGGTAGGAGGGCGGCAACTGATGGGAACGAAAGCCGCTGCCGCCGCCGCTTCCCCCTCCTCCACCGCTGATGTTAATTATCGGGGAAGGGGGTTCCCTGACCGAGCCGTCTACGTTTGCGTCGGCAGATTTGGACCCCGCGGTTCTCTGCTGCGTCTCCAGCATCAACTTCGTTGCCTTGCCTTCCTGATTATTGGTGAAATTTGCCATCCGAGAACGCATTCAAAGGTCACTTTACTTGTAAGCTAATCCAAGTGGACCACTACCCCATTCTTGTGTAGGGAGACGAGTGCCCGAGTCCGGCTAGGCCAGCTAATGCACGGCTCAGATTTGCACAATTCGCCGAGCGGCGGTGTTTTTTTATTGAGTTAGTTAGTTTTTGAAAAAGTGTCCCTTCGCCCTTGTGCCAGCAAAACAGCTATTGCACTTGGCCCTGTTTTAAGAGATGACGCCTACCGTGTGCAGCATGGCCACGTTCAATCGCGTTTCTCCGGCTAGTTGTTAGCAACTCGCTCCCTTCTCCGCCTGTACAGAAGTCGAGCGGCCACAGCACAAACAACACGTGATCATATACGTCACGAGAAATAGGCTGGCTCAAAGCTCCCAAGGCAGTGTTTGATTGGCCCACTACTGTGAGTGACAAACCATTGACAGGCATTTCGACCAATTGTTAAAAGAACAACATGGCTTGCGTCATTAGCGCTGACCAATCACAGAACACAAAGTTTCACTGTGTTTAAAAATAGGCGTCAACTTTGAGGCTTATTTCGAATGGGATCTGAACGTTGCCAGAGAGCTGTTGGGATGTTCAAAACTGATCTCACACCTGCTGACAAACCCTAAAATATTGACTTCGAAAGTATAGCAGTAGAAAACGGCCTGATAATGTACTTTGTTTTTTTCTTATTTTAGTGCTTAACCCTCGTTGTTGTAACACGGTAGAGGGCCTCGCATTACCTGACTTACTCCACTATCACATTACAATAGAAACCATCAATATTATGACAAAAATTCAGTTCAGGATCAATATCAATCTATTAATACAATAAAACATAAAAGAAATAAAGACACCACACTAACCAGAGATGCTTATTATTAAATGTACTCGAGTGCAGATCGGTACCCACACGTTTTGCTCGTCGAACTTGTATTGCTCTAATTAACCAATCGGAGGACAGAAAAATTTGGACGTTTATGGGAGGCAGATTTGAAATTTGACTGAAGAAGCACCAACGTCACATCAGCCAACAAAACTGATTTTGAAAGCTCGGGGGCAGTTTGGCTGGACACGGCAGCACAAAGCACAATTCGACAAACACACAAAAAAAACCTTCCATCCTCACTGTACATTTACTGATGAAAACAGCGCAGACCGGAAAAACGGTTTGCAGCATTGTATCATAGTCCATCTGAGTATCGTTTAACTTTGAAAATTAAAGTTTTATATGCTGCGTCCAAGGTGAATAATTAACTATCGGACAAAGGATGTAACCCTCATGAATCATCAGACGCATTTCAACGCAAGGTCTCTTTTCGTGTTACTCCCAAGAAGTCCGACCTTTCGTGACCCTTCTTGAGAAACAACCGGACACATAATATTGTGTTACTCACATCCAGTGCTTACAAGTGTGAAATGTCTCCCCTTTACATGTGTTGCAGATACTGGTGGGAAGTAATGGCAGCAACCTATCAAGTCAATATTGGACTTGAACTGCTCTGACAACTTAAAAAGTATTATTATTATATGATATATATTATTGATATTACGAGTGTATTATACACACGCACGCACGCTCTAAAATGCAAACTAAGGAGGCCAACAAGTTCAATGTGGCAAACGCTCCTTGTAGGGCGTCCTCTGCTGGTGAGGACTGTGCACTGCAGTAAGTGCTACAATACCGTACTGCTAACAAAAGAATCGTCAACAAAGCGAACACACACATGCACACGCGCGTGCGCGCGCGCACACACACACACAAAGGAGAGCAAGCATGCCTTTGTTCACTCGGCTAATTCAGTGCAAGCACAGTCGCAACACTGCTGTTGTTGTTGTTGGCGTTTCACTTGGGGATTTATCTCAACTTTGGTTCGAACTTTCAGCATTTAAAAGACCCAATAGTCGCATTTCCCGTGGCCGATGGAAACGAATCCTGTTCCAACTAATTAGTCCAAAACTTGGGTATCATGGTTTGTGTTTTGGCCCCCCTCTGGAGCCAGGCCTGGGGGTGGGGCCGGTTGGCGAGCGCCTGGTGGCCGGGCCTGCTCCCATGGGGCCCGGCCGGGCTCAGCCCGAAGAGGCAACGTGGGTCCCCCTTCTCATGGGCTCACCACCCATGGGAGGGGCCAAAGGGGTCGGGTGCAATGTGAGCTGGGCAGCAGCCAAAGGCGGGGACCCTGGCGGTCCGATCCTCGGCTGCAGAAGCTAGCTCTAGGGACATGGAATGTCACCTCTCTTACAGGGAAGGAACCCGAGCTGGTGTGCGAGGTAGAAAAGTTCCGACTGGATATAGTCGGACTTACCTCCACACACAGCCTGGGTTCTGGTACCAGCTCTCTCGAGAGGGGTTGGACTCTCTTCCACTCTGGAGTTGCCCACGGGGAGAGGCGCAGAGCAGGTGTGGGCATACTCATTGCCCCCCGGCTCAGTGCCTGTGCATTGGGGTTCACACCGGTAGACGAGAGGGTTGCCTCCCTCCGCCTTCAAGTGGGGGGACGGGTCCTGACTGTTGTTTGTGCGTACGCACCCAACAGCAGTTCAGCGTACCCACCCTTTTTGGAGTCCTTGGAGGGTGTGCTAGAGAGTACTCCTGCTGGGGACTCCCTTGTTCTGCTGGGGGACTTCAATGCACACGTGGGCAACGACAGTGAGACCTGGAGGGGCGTGATTGGGAGGAACGGCCCCCCTGATCTGAACTCGAGTGGTGTTTCGTTATTGGACTTCTGTGCTCGTCACGGATTGTCCATAACGAACACCTTGTTCAAACATAAGGGTGTCCATATGTGCACTTGGCACCAGGACACCCTTGGCCGCAGTTCGATGATTGACTTTGTGGTTGTATCATCGGATTTGCGGCCGCATGTCTTGGACACTCGGGCGAAGAGAGGGGCGGAGCTGTCAACTGATCACCACCTGGTGGTGAGTCGACTCCGATGGTGGGGGAAGATGCCGGTCCGACCTGGCAGACCCAAACGTATTGTGAGGGTTTGTTGGGAGCGTCTGGCGGAATCCCCTGTCAGAAGGAGTTTCAACTCCCACCTCCGACAGAGCTTTTCCCATGTCCTGGGGGAGGCGGGGGACATTGAGTCCGAATGGACCATGTTCCGTGCCTCTATTGTTGAGGCGGCCAATCTGAGTTGTGGCCGTAAGGTGGTTGGTGCCTGTCGTGGCGGCAACCCCCGTACTCGCTGGTGGACACCAGCAGTAAGGGATGCCGTCAAGCTGAAGAAGGAGTCCTATCGGGCCTTTATGGCCTGTGGGACACCAGAGGCAGCTGACAGGTATCGACTGGCCAAGCGGAATGCAGCTTCGGTGGTCGTCGAAGCAAAAACTCGGGCATGGGAAGAGTTCGGTGAGGCCATGGAAGCCGACTTCCGGACGGCTTCGAGGAAATTCTGGTCCACCATCCGACGTCTCAGGAGGGGGAAGCAGTGCACCACTAACACTGTGTACAGTGGGGATGGGGCACTGTTGACCTCGACTCGGGACGTTGTGAGCCGGTGGGCGGAGTACTTCGAAGACCTCCTCAACTCCACCAGCACGCCTTCCTTGGAGGAAGCAGAGTCTGGGGACTCTGAGGTGGGCTCTCCTATCTCTGTGGTTGAAGTCACCGATGTGGTTAAAAAGCTCCTCGGTGGCAAGGCCCCAGGGGTGGATGAGATCCGCCCGGAGTTCCTCAAGGCTCTGGATGTTGTGGGGCTGTCCTGGTTGACACGCCTCTGCAACATCGCGTGGTCAGCGGGGAGAGTGCCTCTGGATTGGCAGACCGGGGTGGTGGTCCCTCTTTTTAAAAAGGGGGACCGGAGGGTGTGTTCCAACTACAGAGGGATCACACTCCTCAGCCTCCCTGGTAAGGTCTATTCAGGGGTGCTGGAGAGGAGGGTCCGTCAGGAAGTCGAGCCTCAGATTGAGGAGGAGCAGTGTGGTTTTCGTCCCGGCCGTGGAACAGTGGACCAGCTCTACACCCTTAGCAGGGTCCTCGAGGGTATGTGGGAATTCGCCCAACCGGTTTACATGTGTTTTGTGGACTTGGAGAAGGCGTTTGACCGTGTCCCTCGGGGAGTTCTGTGGGGGGTGCTTCGGGAGTATGGGGTACCGAGCCCATTGATACGGGCTGTTCGGTCCCTATACTGCCGAGGTCAGAGTTTGGTTCGCATTGCCGGCAATAAGTCGGAATCGTTTCCAGTGAGGGTTGGACTCCGCCAAGGCTGCCCTTTGTCGCCGATTCTGTTCATTACCTTTATGGACAGAATTTCTAGGCGCAGCCGAAGCGTTGAGGGGGTCTGTTTTGGTAGCCTCAGTATTGCATCTCTGCTTTTTGCAGATGATGTGGTACTGTTGGCTCCTTCAAACAGGGCTCTCCAACTCTCACTGGAGCGTTTCGCAGCCGAGTGTGAAGCGGTTGGGATGAAAATTAGCACCTCCAAATCTGAAACCATGGTCCTCAGTCGGAAAAGGGTGGAGTGCCCACTCCGGGTCGGGGAGGAGATCTTGCCCCAAGTGGAGGAGTTTAAGTATCTTGGGGTCTTGTTCACGAATGAGGGCAGGAGGGAGCGAGAGATCGACAGGCGGATCGGTGCAGCGTCTGCTGTGATGCGGACGTTGCATCGGTCTGTCGTGGTAAAGAAGGAGCTGAGCCAAAGGGCGAAGCTCTCAATTTACCGGTCGATCTACGTTCCAACCCTCATCTATGGTCACGAGCTATGGGTCGTGACCGAAAGAACGAGATCCCGGATACAAGCGGCCGAAATGAGTTTTCTCCGCAGGGTGTCCGGGCTCTCCCTTAGAGATAAGGTGAGAAGCTCGGTCATCCGGGAGGGGCTCAGAGTCGACCCGCTTCTCCTCCACATCGAGAGGAGCCAGATGAGGTGGCTTGGGCATCTGATTCGGATGCCTCCTGAACGCCTCCCTGGTGAGGTGTTCCGGGCATGTCCCACCGGGAGGAGACCCCGAGGACGACCCAGGACACGCTGGAGAGACTATGTCACCCAGCTGGCCTGGGAACGCCTCGGTATCCCCCGGGGAGAGCTGGAAGAAGTAGCTAGGGAGAGGGAAGTCTGGACTTCCCTGCTAAAGCTGCTGCCCCCGCGACCCGGCCCCGGATAAGCGGTAGAAGATGGATGGATGGATGGATGGATGGTTTGTGTTTTGTTCGGTACTTCTATCTTCCTTTCACGTTAAATAATAATAATGCCGAGGCTCATTGATTATAATTAATCAATCATCATAAGGTGTGGAGGTGTATCTCATGAAGTGACCAATGAGTCGACATGCACTGCAGCAGGAAGTTAGAAGCTCAACTTTCTGATTTATTATGTGGTATTTAGATGGAAAATATCCTTGATGGAACCACATGGAATCACATTCCTAAGTATAATACGCATCGAATCTGGAAAGGGCATCTCCCACTTCTCAATATAATTTGATACTTGTGACTATATGATAATCCATACCATGCCTGGCCCCTAAACCGAACGCCATCAGTCTAAATCCCTCTGGAAATCCCCAGCTCACTGTCCCCACCAGGGCCAAATTAAGACCCTGTATGCGCAAACGCACAAGAGCGCCACCTGCAGGAACTAGACACACACGCGCAGGGATGGCTGATCAGAAAAGATCGTCAACATGAGGAAACCTGCAATTTAAAGAAACCATTTACTCTCTTATTTGCATTTTTTTTACATTATTTTTTGGTTTGGCTTGTATTTAGTTATCCATCTAGTCCCCTGCAAAGTGGTAATATCAGATACCTTTTACTACTGCTGTGGAGTTAAAAGAGAAGCCCCCCCCCCCCCCCCCTTGCCTGCCGATTGTTTACCAGAGAAAAGGAAAAGGAGCCTGAAGAAGAACCGAGACGATAAGCCGCTTTCATCCGTTGGTGACTGACAGGCAGATCCCCGCTTTGCTGAGTCGCTCCTCTTCTATTCATAGCAGCCGAGATGAGTCCGCCTGGTCAAGTCGGCTGACGCTCATCCCAACTTTCACCCGAGTGTTCACAGAGAAACGTTTGACCCCCAGAATGCAACCCGAGGTTCCACCCACTGGCACAGCTGGGGGGGACGCGGAGGTGCGAGATCTTCCTCAACACCCGCTTCAGGCCCTTTGCCTCTTTGCTGGCCGCGCTGAAGAAGAGGAGAAATGACAAATTGGGAGTTCGATCAACAAAAGTATCCATTTTTGACGTATGCATGCGCATTTTGTTTTTGACTCAAATATGATGCAAGCGACAAAGAAACCATATTTTAAAACCATTTTAACCCCATAAAGGAGACGAACTCTCTTTGCCACTATTCCACCATTTTTTTGCAAATGCATCACATTACCTCAGTTTTTCTTCTTTGCAAGTTGTTCCTGTCGCTGGTTCTCGGCCTGCCGCTTTTTGTGCTGCGCTATCTCGGCCATCTGCAGCCCGTGGGCCATTTGCCTGATGGGAGAAAGTCGGCAGCGTCAACGCGGCGCACGCCCGCCCGCGTGCACACAAACGGACCATTTCCTACCCCGATTTGAACTCCGGAGGAACCGGAAGAGGTTTGGCGAATCCGTCCCTCCCAACAAGCCAATAGGTCTCTTCTGTTCCTTTCCCCTAAAGTAGAAGAAGAAATCAGAAGGTGGCGGCTGAGCAGTTCATGCGCTGGCAGCATCACACCTTCACTTCCGTCCTTCCCCTCAGCTCCAGTTTGTAGCCCAGGTTGAGCTCACGCAGGACTTGGACTGTGTTCTGGTGCACGTGGATCCTGTAGGCTGGAGGAGGCCAAATAAAGAGGAAAGAAGAGGCGCCAAATGGACAAAAAAGTGCGTCCGTGACACTTACGCAGGCCGCTGGACTCCATGCGAGAGGCGGTGGTCACCGTGTCTCCAAATAAACAATAGCGCGGCATGGTGAGACCGACAACTCCCGCGACGCATGGACCTATGGAGCACGCAAACACACGCCGAGTTGTCGTGGCGACAGGAAGATAAACAACACAAAGACCCGTCCAACAAAATGCCGTAGGCATTAAAAACGTGCCAATTTTTTTAGCAGAAAAAGCGAAGTGTTATGATACATTCATAATTGGGGGGGGGGGGGGGGGGGGGTTGTCAACAAAAATAGTCAGAATCTGTCGCGTAAATATATATTTTGTCAAGGCTGACATAATTTGACATCTTTTGATTTCAAACAAAAAGTCATTGATTACCGTATTGGCCCGAATATAAGACGGTGTTTTTTGCATTGAAATAAGACCGGAAAAGTGGGGGTAGTCTTATATTTGGGGTCTAGACGTTATACCCATTCTCGACGCTAGATGGCGCCAGATATCATTGAAGCGAATGCTGAACTTGACTCCCCAGGCCAAAGTGAACCCCTGTCACGAAGAATAAAAATAAAAATAGCGGTAGCACAAAGAAGAAAAATAAAAAACAGCGGTAAGAAGGAAAAGAGGAGAAAATAATAGAAGAGATAACAGAAAATGGAGAAACATAGCGACAATCTGGAGAAAAGTGGGTCAAAGATCGGCCAGGTTAACCGGCAGCTGAGGAGAAGTTATGATGTCATTTACATTTCAAAAACCAGAAGCCATTCATTTACGAATGTGATTGCACTTTAGTTTACATATTTAAATGTTCAGATATTAAGATTTGAATGAGGCAAAAATAACATGCTTTTTCTCTCAAATATATTGTTATAATCATTTGTTTTATATGTACTGTAATTATTTTCTGTATAAAAATTAATTTGGTGTTCAAAAAGTCTTTTTTCAAACTTGAGTCTTGAAAAAGAGGGCGTCGTCTTATAATCAGGGCCGTCTTATATTCGGGCCAATACGGTAAATATTGACATGAAATCTAATTGCAGGGCAAAATACACCCTCAAAAATTATACAACCAAATTCACTGGACGTTTCCGATTTTAATTTGACTATTTACTATTTAATATTTTTATGTCGCGACTATAAATAGATTTCTCGGGGGTTTTCATCCACCTGTGTGCAGTCCAATGCGGATCCTGACGGGAACATCGGGCATGTGTCTCATCTTGAAGGTTCCCACCGCGCTCAGGATGTCGAGGGACATGTTGGCAATCTCCGCCACGTGCCGGTTGCCGTTGGGAACGGGGACGCCCGATGCGACCATGTAGGCGTCGCCGATCGTCTCCACCTGCGCGGGGTTGAGAAAGACTTGAGAAGACGACGAGGATGTTACCCGGGGATAGCGTCGGCACAGCGGCGGCACCTTGTAAACGTCGTGGTTGCCGATGATGGCGTCGAAGAGCGTGTAGAGGCTGTTGAGCAGGTTGACCACCTCGATCGGCTCGCTGTTGGCCGAGATGGTGGTGAAGCCCACGATGTCGCTGAAGTAGAGAGACACGCTGTCGAAATACTCGGGCACCACGGTGCCGCCCATCTTCAGCGCCTCCGCCACGGATCTGTGGAGCGAGGGCAGATCGGCACAATCATGTTCCGAAGGTGTCGGCTTTACGTCGAGACCATGACGGCGCGCGGCGTCTCACGGAGGCAGCATCTGCGTCAGGAGCTTCTCAGTCTTCTGCTTCTCGATCTCCAGCTCCTCGGTTCGCTCTCGGATCAGCTCCTCCAGGTTGGACGAGTACTGCTCCAGCATCCGCAGCATGGAGTCGATGATGTTGGTCTTCCTGCCTTTGTTGATGTCCTTGAACTTGAAGAAGCATGACATCACACGAGCTCGTGGCGGGCGATGCATTTGTTACAGCGTCCGGGCCTTCAGTGGGGGATTTGGTGCAACTTAATCAATCGGATGTGCATTCCGTGAACGTGGATAGAGAACGGTTCATTGAGATGTCTCGACTCCTCTCTCTGCTCATCAGTACGACATTAATATTAGATCTTCTATGTGGAGGGTAAGGAATATATGACTTGGGAGTAGATTGTAACAATTATACCGTTTATCGATGTGACGCGGCATGATTTGTGCTCAGTCCGCAGCTTTAAGTGTTAAAGCGCTGCGACACTGATGCTATTTAGCATTAGCATTGAGCTAGCAGACTGAAAGGCTAACTTATGCGGTTGTTTTCAAACCACAAGTTATAATTCTCTTGGTTTTGTGCTTAGTTTGACAGTAAACTTCAAATTGGAGCCGCAATAAACCTTTTTTTGGGGGTGGGGGGGGGGGGGGGGGGGGGGGTGAATTGTTCTCCAAGATAGATCTGGCAACACAGTGAATCTGAAATATGATATGACAACAAATCTAAAATAGACAGACGTGCAACTAAATGGAATAGGACAAAATAAAGAGAGATGATGACCATTTCATTTGTCAAATATTGTGTTTTAGGTTCACCTCCCTTGACAGACAAACCCAGCGTGTACCTTGTCAAAAATCACTTCGAATGTGGGTCTCTTTTCCGCCTGTTCGTTCCAGCACTGTTTCATCAGCTGGATGCATTCCAACGGAGCACAGTCCAAACTCACCAGCGGGCGACACAGAGGAGGCGGTTTGCGGAGCTTCTCAACCACATCTGGAAAAAAAAAAATGCATACCTCAAATGGGGGCCTGGGCATCAACCCGTTTTGCCCGAGCGGTTGTTTCACCTGCAGCTGAAAGATCCAGCATGCAAAAGGGAGGCCCTCGGATGACCACCTCCTGCATGATGACGGCGAAGCTGTACACGTCGCCGGCCAGCGTCCCGTGCAGGCGTAGCTGAGGGCCTCTGAGGAGCTCGGGAGCCGTCCACAGCAACTCTGGCAAAAGGAGCCACTTCACTTTGAAGAATGTGCTCAGTTTGTCAGTACACCATTTTGTGTCCTCTCACCATCTGCGGGTGGTTCCACGTATGGGAACTTCTGAGTCTCCAGAACCTCGTTGTAGCCGTAGTCTGTGATCTTCAACACAAAGCGCCCGTCCACCACACAGTTACGAGACTTCAGATGGGAGTGAGGGACACCGCAGTGGTGGAGGTACTTCATACCCTGGAAGAGCGGACTTGTCAGATTCAGGCAAGGGTCAAAACACAGTTTTGTTGCTTCAATTCAATGGACAATGTGCTGCTCTTTCAAGTGTACACACCTTGGCCACCTGGGGGCAGTGTAATGCATGTACGGATATACAGTACAGCGGTACCTCTACTTACAAAATTGTCAAGTTACGAAATGCTTCAACAGGAAAATATTGCCTCTTGTTATGAAATAAATTTCAAGATAAGAAAGGTAAAAATACAGTATGGGTCGCTACTCGCAGCTCCGAGTTTCCTGAACGCAACATACTTAGAGCTGCTCTGCCATTGGCTATTACCGAGCATCACCCTGGCATCCCATTGGCTAAGAGGGACCTCGACCGGATGTGTCTGTGTGGATAGATAAATAGATAGATAGGTGTCTTTGTCAAGCCGATAGTTTGATGTAAATGTGAATCACCCAGAAAAAAAGTGTTCACCAGTCGGGCGATCGCTCACTATGCTGATGTTTGCCTTGGACATTTTCGAAGGATTGTTAAAAGCCGACAAAAGCAAACGTTCTTGGATCAGTTCTTTACAAAACGCCAGGCAAAAACCACTTCTGAGAGAGAACATAAACCAATGAGGGCAAAAAACGATGAGGATGCAGTTCCATGTTATGTATTATTATTATATTATTATTAAATGACCATCATTTGTATTCTTTGTATTCTTTCTTTGATTTTTATGTTATGCACAACTCTCATTTATTCTGCAATCATCTAATTGTAACATTTTTATGTTTTAGAAAACATTTGTCTGAATTTTGGGGGGGGCTTGGAACGGATTAGGGCATTTACATGGAAAACGCGTCTCTACTTACAACATTTTCTACTTAAGATATTTCTTCCAGAACCAATTAATTTCATAAGTAGAGGTATCACTGTATACACATCTCCACATAAATGCTTTGTAAAACTGGATCGATGGCATTTCCCATGATGTGTTCACATGAATGAATGAAAGGAACTGCGCTAACCTTGATCAAATCCAGCAGCAGGGAAGACTTGAACATCCAGTCCAGCTTGACATCATCATTCAGGAGCAGATCTTCCAGGCTTCCCCTGGAGCAGAACTCGGTCACGATGGCGAAGACGCCGCAGTCGAGGAAGAAGCCCAGGAAAGGGTTGACGTTCTCGTGTCGCATGTCCTTCATCTGCGAGCGGAGATCGATCGCTCTTACTTGTGTGACGCGAAAGCCGTGCTATTCCGAAAGATCGTGCGTCCTACCTGCTCAAACAAGTCACTAGTTTTAGGGTTGATGCTGCCAAAAGAGCCATCGGGAAGTCTCTTCAGCCACGCCCAGTCCCCCTACGGGACAGAATGTTCATTTGTGGTACAAAGAGAGTCGGAGACCTTCATTGCCTTTCAGACAGTCAGAAATTATATCGCCAATTCATGCAAAACAAGTGCAGAGTCATTTCTTGCTTGAGTGTGTTTCATAAAAGTACCCAATTTTTTTAAAATTACAGGAGGAGGGGAAGCTGGGCCACGTCGCTGAATCCCACTCACCTCGAAAATGACAACATTGGAGTTTTCGTATGTGGCGGGCGATCGGGTGGAGGCGTGGGACGTGACGCTGCATTCCGACGCGCTCTTGGTGCCACTCGCCAGGCTGTCGTCGAGGTTTAGCTTCTGGAAAAAGATTCCTTTTTTTTTTTTCAAATTATACATTTCTATTTTATGCTATTATATTGCATGTACACAAACAAACAGAATCGTATATTCATGCATATAACGCAAACACTCCTCTAGTGTCGATGCAATAAATAAAAGAAAGACAAGAAGACCTTGTTGCTAAGCGATGGGTTGATAAAGGTAACATCCGCTAGAGTCAGCAGGATCTTGTTCGGACCCCTGACCAGCCGGATCTGGTTGATACGTCGCCTAGGCAACAAGAGCCAGAACACCGGGACTGTTTAATTTCTGGTTCGCAAAAACCCCAAACCTCGCGCCAGGCTTACCGGACCAAATAAATCAGCACCATAGCCAGCACACAGGCGCCAGTGGCTCCGAGCACGATGCTAACGGTGGAAAAAAGATCCATTCCTGGAGCGAAAAAAACATAAGCATCGTTGCCAATCATTTGACGGTCATTTGACGTCTGAGCCGCCAAGTTCCTCACCTCCTGAGCAGATGACACCTGGAGTGAACCAGCACTGGGCGTCGCGCCTGGGTGCCGAGCCGAGAGGAAAGTGGATGTCTCGACCCAGGAAGTGCACCGAGTCGGCCTCCATGTCGAGCCTTTTGCCACCGGGAACACAGACACTTTTCTTCAGTTCAGTGGCAGGAAGTAACAAAGTGCAAATGTGACTCCCGACACTTGAACAGATATCTGCACTTCCTATTCCTTACTTACTGAAAATAAGTCAAAGTTACCGTGGTGTCTTGAGAGAAGAGTGGCCCGACGAATGTTCAACTCATTTCGCAAAGAGGAATAAATACATGTGGATTTTAAACCGCTGCTTTGACCGAGCAGAGTTCGACTGGCTCAATGCTAACATATAATGGAGAATCCCATTGGCATGCTAATACCGTATTGGTCCGAATATAAGACGGTGTTTTTTGCATTGAAATAAGACTGGGTCGTCTTATATTCGGGGTCTCGACATTATACCCATTCACGGCGCTAGATGGCGCCAGATACCATTGAACCGAATGCTGAATTTGACTCCCCAGGCCAAAGCGAACCCCTGTCGCGAAGAATAAAAATAAAAATAGCGGTAGCATGAAGAAGAAAAATAAAAAATAGCGGTAAGAAAGAAAAGAGAAGAAAATAATAGAAGAGATAACAGAAAATGGAGAAACGTAGCGACAATCTGGAGAAAAGTGGGTCGAAGATCGGCCAGGTCAACCGGCAGCTGAGGAGAAGTTATGATGTCATTTACATCTCAAAGCATCACCATACACAGGACGCTAGCGCTTCCACACCTCTGACATGCTTGGGTTCCACATGTAATATTGCCTGTGTTAACTACCTGTGCGTTGGTGTCAGCTCACACGAGAGTCCGTCTGTGTCCAGGATGACGTAGTCCAATAACACGCTTCCAGAAGCGTCCGATTTTACGGGATGGCTGAAGCCCTGCAATGTGAATTGGTCAGCGGTTTGAGATGCGGAAGGAATAAGAACGTCAACATCGGGGAGCGCACCTCAAAGTTGTAGTTGCGCGCTTGTTGCGCTACATTCCCACCCGACATCCACTGCTTGGAATGTCGAACGCGCTGCGTGGCGTGAGCAACGAGGACCACAGAGTTGTAGATGGTGCCGAAGAGAGGAGACACCTGTGGGACCAAACAACACGACATACAGTCAAACCTCGGTTTTCGTTCATAATCCGTTCCAGAAGGCTGTTCGAAAACCGAAATTGTTGGAAAACCGAAACCACGCTCTTTTTAAAATGAAAATGTTTACTGAACACGTCTGCTCACAATGGAAAGCAACACGAGGAAGCGTCACTTCCTCGTCTACCCGAGGAAGCGTCACTTCCTCGTGTAAGGAAGGTGAGAGGAGTCAAATGGTGCATTCAAGTGTGCTCAGTTTATTCGAGAACCGAAATTTGTCATCCGAGGCATAAAAAAATCGAAATTTTTGGTCGAAAACCGAATTGGACGAGAACCGAGAAGTCCGAAAACCGAGGTTTGACTGTAATTGGTTCAACTGTTTTTATTGTGCTTGTCCGTCTTCCGTCCCCGTTTACGCAAAATATACGGTAAGCATTATTTTGGCAATCTGTTCTTTGACTCCTCCCACTTGACTGCCGCCGTGTCATCACCTGCTGGGGTTTGACGGTGCTCGCCACCTCGCCTTTCTCCATGGCCTCCGCGTAGGCCTCGATAAATGACACCCGGGGCGAGTCCACCGTGACGGTGAGCGTGGCGTCGTAGGCCCGCAGCAGTTTGCGGTTGCTCCTCAGGGCCGGATGGCTCACGTTACGGTATGGGAGGCTGTAGAGGAGCGTGTCATAGGGCACAAACACCAGCGAGCCGTCAATCATCTGCATGTCGTAGGCCGTCTCCAAGAGGTGCTTCTGAAGCTCGCCGCCAATCAGCGCCGAGTGCATGCAGAGGATCAGAACTAAGGAACAGCAGACAAGATTTTAGATTGGAGACAAAGTACTCCTGAAGTATTTCGTCCCCCGCCACCCCCCCCCAAAAAAGGCAGATCTACCTTGTATTTCTCTCATTTTACGAACTTTAGCCAGAGTTCTTCTGATTCCGTGGGGGGTGTTCTCCATAACTCTGACCAGTCTGACAGGCAGAGTGTGAGCCCGGAGGGATTCGGCAACCTAAAACGTAAACTGTGAACGTGACACATGTGGCCGACAACGTACGACTATTTTTGTTTGTATAACGACCTTGTTCGCCGTCTCCACCCAGACGTCATCCGAAGCAGAGATGATGCCAACGTGAGCCCACCTGAAATATCTCAAGATTCGTAACAGCACCCAGGTGGGCCTGGGCATGGAGCGGACAAAGGTCGGGTGGCTCCAGATGCGGTCTAACTCGTAGCCGACGCAGCCCCACGCAAACAAAGCCTGAAGGAGGAATTGAATACGATACAGCGGTGCCTTGAAAACACACCGCATGAGAAAAACAACACTCATGATATACTTAGTCTTATAAATTCATTCCATTTTGACAGAATCCACTCGACTCAAATGGTCTCTATAAAAATTTGGATGGGCACTGTGCTGCTGGCCACCTTGGCCACCTGGGGGCAGTATCAAACACATCTGCTATCCTGTATAGATGGCTCAGCTCTTTGCAGAGGATAAAGAATATATGACTGAGCATAGTTATGTTGAATTTCTAAACGTGTTGCTTCACCTTTCAAATATCAGTTGCCAAAAGATTTATTTATATTATACAGTCAAACCTCGGTTTTCGTCCATAATCCGTTCCAGTAGGCTGTTCGAAAACCGAAATTGTTCGAAAACCGAAACCACACTCTTTTTAAAATAAAAATGTTTATTGAACACGTCTGCTCACAATGGAAAGCAACACGGGGAAGCGTCACTTCCTCGTCTACCCGAGGGAGCGTCACTTCCTCGTGTAAGGAAGGTGAGAGGAGTCAAATGGTGCATTCAAGTGCGCTCAGTTTGTTCGAGAACCGAAATTTGTTCGTCATCCGAGGCATAAAAAATTCGACATTTTTGGTCAAAAACCGAATTGGACAAGAACCGAGACGTTCGAAAACCGAGGTTGGACTGTACTGTACATACAGACGGCTCAGCTCTTTGCAGAGGATAAAGAATATGACTGAGCATTGTTATTGAACTTGTAAATGTACTGCTTTACCTTTCAAATATCCGTTGTCAAAAGGTTTATATTAAACACAGAAAGTGTCAAGTCGCTCGAATTCCAAGGCATGTCCGTCAACCAAAACAAATCAAAATTCCCTCCAAAAAAAGGAGACTCACTTTATTCCAGCCTTTGCTCAGCATTGAGGCAGCATCACAGTAACCCGGGTTGGCCGGTCCCACGAAAGCTGACGCTTTGGTGTGTAAAGCCACAAACTTCTGCAGAGCTCTTGAGGTGTCACACGGCTCCTGTAGAGTGACATCCAATTAAGGTGTCAGTCAAAAACACACCGCTGACCAAAAATTAATAAGAGAGGACTCTTATGAACTTTTTGGGAGTAGTCCAACAAGGCAATCGGGTGCTTACATGCAGCACGGTGTAGTCAAAAGTGGCAGCGTAGGACAGCGAGGGGTCCTTGTTGATGCGGTTTACAGCCAATTGTGCCGCCACATCGGGCAGGGCCTTGGCAAAGACGGGGTCACACTCCCAGGGCCCCACAACCCCAACCCGAAACGAGGCTCCCAAGCCCGGGCGGGACATTGCACACAGACAAGCCAGGAGCAAAAGGAGGAACCTTAAGAGGGGATGCCCGCCGCGTGCCCGCTTCCATGTTGTCCGAGAGACCAGACTCGGTCCTTGCATGGTGACGTAGAGCAGCAGGAATTCACAAGAAGCTGGAGAACGACGTTTTGGGATTAAGCATCGTGCTTGCCTGAAATAAACGACATGCGGCGGATACAGTTGAAGTGGTTCGCCACAGAAATGACAATTGATGCGGCGAATGTCAGGCTGAGTAAGGTACTTAATAATTTTTCAGGTTTAGTAGGTTTTGGGCAAAATAGTCTCGAAGAAATACCCAGTTTACGGACTATGGATGAAAAATGGAGATAATATACATTTAGACTTGGGGGGTGGGGGGGGGGGGACCAAACATCACAAAATGGTTGGTTTGCTGTCCAGCGGTTTTGTGCCGTCCTTGAATAGCATATTTTTATGCAACAGTATGCGGTCATTTTGTCGTTTGCTTCAAACCCTTTGTTGTTGCGTTACAATAGTGCATCTCTCGAACCTGCATTGAGAAATGTTATGAAAAATGAAATGTATTAAGCGCATACATTTTGCACATTTACACTTCTGTCATACATCGTGTTCCTATGCGAGCCCCGCCCGACCCTCTGTAACACTGACGAAACATTGTGGCCCCCCTCCAGCATTTAAGTTCATTGCTGCTTTCTATTAAGGGTGATTCAACAGTTTAGGATCAAGAGAGGGAGAGAGAAAAAAATACAACTTTCGAAAGCCCTGCTATAAACTGTAGAAACGTCCACACTTGCACAATCATTCTCAAAATGGATTATCTATCGTGACTCATCAGCGCACCGAATATATAATCCGATATCTCGGGAGTCTTTTCTTTAAAATCGTATGAAGATGATTTACTGTAAAGCACCTCGTGTGCTGAAAAATGAGGCGCACATGAGGCACACACATTCCCTTTGATGTCATCTAGGGACATTTTGGAGAACTCGAGCGTTCCCCAAACATTGCGGGATTAGCGGAGTCCCTGCTGGGGGGGGGGAAAAAAAAGTGCCTGAATGGTGGTCAAGTTGTGTGTGTGTTGACCTACCCGAGAGATTAGAAGCAATCCAATCATGACCCCCTGAAGAACGAAGACACGTTGAACAACAGCGAGGACATTTTAGACAATTGCCCAATTAAATGCGACTCATTGATCCTGACGAAATCAACGAATCCAGACAGAACAGACGGTCGGATAGCTCATGTCGCCACAAGGTGGTGGAAAACGCTCACTGTCTCCACCCTCTCTGTATCCATAGCAACCACGTGCCGTTAAGCCAGGGGAAGAGTGAAAAATACTGAAGTGGGTGTGTGTGTGTGATAACTTCCACGTTTATTTCGATTGCATATTTTCAGAAAGTCCAGCGAGGTCATTGTTCTTGGTCTTGTAGAGCCTGTCCTCCACTTTTAAGTACTTGTCATATTTCTCGTTTCCTTCGCTGGGGTAGATCCTCTTGAAGCCTCCCAGGTGCTCGTCTTCGTAGCTCTCCATCTCCTCTACCATGATCGCCCGTCGCTGCTGTTCGTTCTCTAGCCTAGCAGGGGGGGGGAGAGAAACTTTTTCGCATGGTGTCGGGTAGCGAAAAAAAAAAAAAAAGCAACCAAAAAAAAAAAAGGGGATGGGGGAATGATGGTACCTCTCCTCGATGCGCACGTTTTGTTTCATGCGCTCTTCCACCTTGCGCTTCTCCTCTTTGATCATCCTGCACCGGTCAAAGGGGGCCAAGTTGATAAGCACCAGCGTGTCGAAAAGTAAGGCGTCCTTAACGTCGCGGTCCATCGGCAGCAGGGTGGAGAAATCTGGGGAGTGATTCACCTGGGAATTAAAAAAAAAAAAAAATCATTAAGAAAAAAATATATATTCAGATTCAACATTGTTTGCTTTTCAAAATAAAGGAGTCTTGGAATTTTAGGAAAAAGGAAGTAGGAAAGTACAGTCGTACCTTGACTTACATGAGCACAAAATGGCCTCTGCCCCAAAAACAAACAACCCAAATTGGTCAGGCGCGAGTTGAGCACAAACAGTGGAGCAACGGATCATGTAACAACACTCACAACAACACTCACAGACATATATTCTTTATCCTCTCCAAAACAAGTGTGTCCTTGGCAGACTTGTTTTGGCATTGTGACATTGTGTTGTCGTCCTTTTGGAGAAAAGTTGAAAAAATGTTGAACGAAAATGGATTTATGCTGCCAACGAGATGTAGTTTCCGTGATGCTTTGGGGACTTCATAAAGTGCCGTGACGTTGTAAACTTAATTACAGTAAAAGGAAAACCGCTTACTATTCAAGCTATTAAGAGATTTTCACATGACACTTATGAAAAGTTACAGGAGTGCGATATAGACCCCTGAGGGATACATGGCTGGAACAATGTCATTAAATTTTTTTAAAAAAGAGAAAAGAATGTGACAATAAATGTTTCGGTCCGGGTTAAGACTAATATGGATGCCCTGTACTTTGAATTTTAGTTAGACATTAAGACATGTAAACTACAATTTTTGCTGCTGTTGTGCTAAAGGGCTTTTTAAAAGTTTTTTTTGTGTGGAGCTGCTGCATTTGTATATGCTAATGTTGCTTAAAAAAATAAAAAAAAAAAGCACTAGCAGCTGACTGAGGTCAGGACTGAGCAGCTCCCTGATTATGTTTGTCTGGATGGATTAGACTGCCCCCAAGTGGTCAAGGCTCATACACCAGAAGGAGCAACACAATCGAGGCAAAAAAAAAAAAGAGGCAATAACTGTTCAGTCATTTACATTCTGCTTAATTGTGTCACAAAATTGTGTTTTTCGGGTGGGAGGCTGGAATCGATTGACGTCATTTGCATTCATTTCAAGAGCCGTCAAGCCAAGCAGACAGGTTGGAGACAAAAAAATGAATCTGCAAACCTCAAGCACCCACGGCCTGAAGTGCTCGTCCAGCAGCACGTCAAAGCCAAGGATCTGGAAGCAGGCGCTCCCGACCACGTGTTTGGAGAAGAGAGTGGTGTAACCGTGTTGGATGCGGGAGTGGGCCAAGACCAGCGTCTTCACGATGCCGTCCTCGATGTTGCTCCATATCTTCTCCGTGTTCCTGTAGTTGGACCGCAGCTGCGTTTTCAGCGTCGACAGCTTTCTAAAAGACCAAGAGTGTCATACATGCTTATACAACTTGCAAAAAAAAAAAAAAAAAAAAGGGGTAAAAAAGTCAAGATTATATGCATGTGTATATATTTTCGGCTTTTGGGGTAAAATTTCAGGAAGAACCTAAAATGCACAGCCAGTTTCGTGCA
The DNA here is from genome assembly GCA_018466805.1 of Hippocampus abdominalis. Lineage (NCBI taxonomy): Eukaryota > Metazoa > Chordata > Actinopteri > Syngnathiformes > Syngnathidae > Hippocampus > Hippocampus abdominalis. The sequence continues at coordinate 29,093,066 of CM031695.1, forward strand.
ACAGTACTAGAGTTCTATTTTATTTTATTTTTTCATATTAAAGGGGAAGTCAAGCCATACATTTTCTTGACAATATGTTCTATGCAGTGCCGCTCACCCACCCGCTTTTGCCCATCCCAGGGGGGCGGCCATTTTGCCACTTGCTGTCGACTGAAAATGACATCACAGTTGGTCAGGGCTCAGGTAAGCACCAATCATGGCTCGGTTTCAGAAAACAGATGAGAGTGGAGTCAACGTTTTTGACTACTGGCACACTCGTCTGAACGCACTTTCAAATACATTCGAATGTGCAGTATTTGCAAACACATTGAAATGAAATAAATGCAAAAACAGGGATTTTTCATCCAATTCAAATCACAACTCGCAGCAGTTTAAAACTGCCAACTCAACCTCATGTCGTTTTGCTCTGACCCTTTCTGTTGATGTTTTTGGTTTTTTTAACATTTTAATGTATTTCCTTTTCCGTTTTCATTCTAATCTTGTTGAACATAATGCAACATATTGCCATATGCCAAGAAAGTCACCTTTAAATATGCAAAATTGATTATTATTATTATATTAAATTAAAAAGCTCCCTTTTTTTGCATTTGGCCTACATTGTACCAATTCTTGCAAAAACGAAGTATGTAAGGTTTTTTTTTTTGTTATGGTTGTAAAGTTTTTTTGTTTTTTTTTTACCGCCGATCACAAAACAGCTGCCGATGACAAACTGTAATTTAGCGATGACGGAAGCACGATTAAAATAATGATGACCGAGTGGCGGATTGACAACTGACGGACTGATATAATGACCGCCACTAGCAAATGAAGAATGACGAAGGGGCGACATTGACTGATGCGCCCACCACTGATCATGAATAAAGTAACACCATTTTAAAATCCCTTAAGACGTACAAAAAAAGAGTTAGGAATGACATTTGACTGTTTTACAACATTCCTTCACTTTATAACAGAGAGAAAATGCTCACCAAAATTTGCCAATTCCTGGGCGATTTTTTGGGTGAGGGGAAGGAATTTTCGAATGAAAAAAAAATGGAAAAAAAAAAAAATCCAAAATTGAAAGATTTTTTTTGGTGCTGATTTAAAAAAACAAAAAAAACATATTGTTTGAATAATTAGTCAGGTCCTTCTTTCCCTTATTCCTCAAAATGTTTGACATTTATGGTACCGTTTGCTACCCGTCTGCTCATCCTTGATGAAGGTCTCGCTGTCCTTGTTGATGGTAAAGTTGGTGAGATGCATGAACTTGTTATTCTGACAAGCAGACACCGACATTAGACTCTGCGTTGCTTGATGCAATCGAATCACGCCGAGAAGCATGTGAGCTCACCACGTTCTCATCCGTCGGCTCCTCATACTTGATGGTGCAGAAGCGAGCCAGGCCCTCGTTGTACATGTAGATCCTCCAGGGGTAACACGAGGTCACCAGCACGTAGATACGCATGTCGAACTTGAAGCCGTCGATGAGCAGCGGCTGGCGGGGAGCGGAGGGACGGGTTAAAACGCTTTTCCGACGAGCGTTTCTGCGAGACTCACCTTGTCGATGTACTCCTGACAGATCATGTCATGTTCAGGCTGAACTTTCTCCCACGACGTGAAGATGGAGATACCTTTGCCTTGGCTGCCCGCGTTGGGTTTGCATATGTAACATTTGTCTTTGTCCCTAGCGTAGGATTTGAACAGACCGTACCTGCAAAAGAAAACGGGGTTGCGTGAGTGTCCGAAAGGGAAACGCGGGCCGACATGACGCGGGAAAACAAGCAAACACACTCTATGGGAAAGGTCCATGTTCTGGGAAAAATGTTGTAGTCTTTGGGGAAAAACTTGAGCATGTGCTTCCAGTTAGTTGCTAATGAATTTTTGTGGCAAATTTCAGTCATAGAGGGCAAATGGTTGATTTTCTGCAACAAATGAAACACAAATAGTGGCATTAAAAGAAAGGAGTACTGTAACTGGAGCTCAGTGACCCAAGAATATTACACAAAAGGCTAAAATGCGGCATTTTATCATTGTAATGACATTACCTGGTACGGTTTCATTTCCTTAAATTTGTCCTCACACGGACGGGCATCGCTCCAAAACAGGGTCCAGTCTTCACCTGCCTTCGCCTCTTTAATGCCTAACTTCTCAGCAGCACGACGCACTGACACACAGAAACGTTTTGAATTCCGGTCATGTATTTGTGGCGTTTGTTTTATTTGATTTTTTTTTTTTTCCTTTTGTGACCTACCACTGTCATAGCGGCAATTGGTGAGATTGATGCCCTGGCAACTACAAGAAAAGAAAGTCCATGAGAAGGCTTGTAGTCACACATTACAGATGCAATAATATTGCATGTACCTGCAAAGTGGAATATCGTCGTCATCATCATCTGTTAAAATGCAGCTGTCCCAAAAAAACATCCTACAAAACAAACTACAATTGTTTACATACGAAACGAATCTGCTTGAGTGAAGTTCAAGCTCTCAAAAAATGAAATTTACATTACTCCTATTAAGCACGTTTTATTTAAAAAAAAAAAATCGAAGACAGAAAGAGATGGGGCCAAGAATAAATCATTATTTATTGCCAGCTGGCTGCTTATTTTAATTTTTGTGATAGCGCCGATTTCGCCTTCTACTTGGTTTGTCTCACCTGCTGAAGGCAGATGCAGCAACATTTGCGTGTGGTGAAGATTTTTAACCCCACAACGCTTTATTTTGGACAAATCGGGGGGGGAAACCCTCAGCAAACCATAGTTTTTGTAACACTGCTGCTTCTCGTGGCGTCACCTCACTCACCTTTGTCATGCGCGCAATCAACACGCGAGCCTCTTAACGAAAGCGTTGGGCTCAGTTTTAAACGGAAATGTCACGTGCTGCTTGTTGTTTGTTCATTTCCTGGCTGAAATGTTCAGACCAGTCTCGTCAGCTCGTCACGCCGACCATCTAAAATATAATACAGGAACCGGCTATTCAAAACAAACAGACGCTAATTTTAAGAACCAATATTGTGAACTGAATGTCCAAATTGTCATCGGCGTTGTTGTTTTGGTTCAACTTTAACCGTTTAAAAACGTCGCTATTTACTCGACGGGAAATTGAAAATTTGGAAGCCATCTTGAAAAACGAGTTATTTTGCTATGGGTTTTGAAAAAACAAAACACTTCCGGGTTGTCGTTTCCGGCTAATTTTCTTAGCTCAATTACCTTCGAGATACGAATTAATCGCTAGTCGTTCACACGGGGAATACAAATAACACACTTGTGGTTCTTCACTTCTTCTTAATGAAAACTATTAATTATTTTTCATATTAAAAAAAAAAAAAAAAAATCAGAATTACTTAATGACAACGGTGGTAGGCAAACCCAAGAAACTTAAGCCTCAGCTTCAGAAGGAATCGTACGTTTTGCTCCTTTCCTTTAACAAAAACAATAATCATAGCAATAACAGCAATAATAATAAAAAAATGGTCCATGCTGCGTACAAGTGAGCAGAAGGCAGGAGACGAGTGCTGGATGGCTGCAGTTCTGCCCGCAGAGGTGCAGTGATTCATGATGTCACATGCTGAGGACCGGGGTGACTCATCCACCAACATCCTCCCTCACGCAGCCGCTGCAGAGCAACGCTTTCAACAATCGTGCACATGTGAATGCAGCATCCACGCGCACGCAAAATTTGCATTTACATCAGATGTCAACTCATGTTGACTGCTTTGGCAACAGAAAAGAAAAAAAACAAAAAACAGTAAATGGACACACACTGTCCACAATGAAGCGTCTCTTGATTAAAAAAAGTAGTCGACTTTATTGTTTTTGTGTGTGTAGCAAAAGTAGTCATTGACATGCGCATACTTGCATATCCGGCAAACGCATGTTTATTAGACAATTACAACAAAGGTACATCTAGAGAGGCCGTCTACAGGCAACAACAGCACATCACTCAAACACGTATCTCAAGGTACGACAACATTGCTTCTGTCATCTTGAAGCCAATTTTTTTTTTTTTTTTTATGCTTGTGTTGGAGTCTTCTCAGAGAAGACATTTTGGATGCAATTATACATAAACGTGCACTCTCCATTATGTGCTGATGCCCTCTTGATCTCGTACAAATATCAGGTTAGTACAAATTACAAAACTCCTTGCTTTGCTTAATTGTTGTCATGACAATGGGTGGGATGAATTTGGTGAGATTGTCAATGCCGTGACTCTTTGCGGAACCATCATGGCAACACCACAAATGTATTTTCCTCGTCCCTTAGCAACGGGCGGCCAGTAAAGACGCCAAAGAGCAACATGTGGCCATTGCCCGTCTCATGTGTGAAGAAAATCCTTGTGTCTCAATCATGAGTGTCCTCAAGCAGCACATTATTCCGTATGTGCTTAACATTCCTCAAATGGACCTTTCGGATCATACAAATGACGACAAAAAAAAATCTGCAAAATGAATGAATCAATACTAACAATGTCACAGTGACCTGTTATCAGCTGCTAAACAACTTCAACAGACAAATGCGGAATCCAGGCAGTTGCGCAAAATCATATCAAATGGAAATCAATTCAAAGGCAACATGTTCGGGATATGTTGAGGGAAAATATTCTTTTTCATAGAAAAAAATGTTGGCAATAACATTAGTACGGTCATACCTCGGTTTTCGACCGTAATCCGTTCTAGAAGGCTGTTCGAAAATCGAAACCACACTTAAAAAAAAAAATATTGAACACGTCTGGTCATTAATGGAACGCTATCACGAGGACGCGTCACTTCCTCATCTACCCGAGGAAGCGTCACTTCCTGTAAGGAAAGCGACAGGGGTCAAGTGGCGCATTCAAGTGCGCTCAGTTTGTTCGAGAACTGATTTTCGGTCGTCATCCTAGGCATAAAAAACTGGAAATTTTGGGTCGAAAACCGATTTGGTCGAGAACAGAGACGTTCGAAATACCGACGTTTGACTGTATTTTTAAGCACAGCTTGGAAACAATTACTTGTTCACTTTAGGTCCTCTGTATTGGCAGTTTTTTGTTTTGTTTTTTTTAACCACTTGATCTTGACACAACGTGCTGGCTCAAATCCTCAATTCATTGTGCTGCTTACACATAACCCAGCACTGGCTCGGTCCATTTCGGACCCAGCGCTAAGTTAGCTATTTCCCCCAATTTGTGTTATTTTTGACGCAGCAATTTTAAGAAGTGTTTTATTTCAAAGTGTTTTTTTTTTCTGGTTTTTTTCTGCAGTCTGATTCCCAGCAGAGCTTGGCCGTAAAAGAAAAAGAAAGGCATGTACACTTTGGCGCTATAGCAACAAGGTAATTGAACTTGTGCAAAGGGATGAGTCACAGGAGCCATTATAGAGCCGCCTCACTGCCCCCGCCATCAACTACTGTACGTCGTGTTCAGAATTGTTTTGCTCTTTGGAAAGGCGGACTGGATACGTCGTATGTCAAATTGAACATGCACAAATAAGACCAGACCATAAGCCTTCTTCCTTCAGTTCTCTTGTCCTTTTGGCCATGTTGGTATATTTGACTGCTTTTTGCCCATCATCCCGTTTACACGGCATGATGTATCCTAATGTTTTGGGATCTTGGAGTTGTGGTATTTTTAAAGCCCTCCTGGAAATGTCTCGAGTCACAATGGATCAAATGAGGCAAAGGATGTCAAAATAGAAACACTCTCCTCGCCGCTGGATCCGTTCTCTCGTGCCACCTTTCCTGGCTACTTCGCCACTTTCAGTTCTGCACTTGCGGCCTCTTCATGAGTAGCTGCTCAATGTATTTCTCCAGGTGGCCCTTATTGTTGGACAAGTACCCCTTCGGGGGCGACCGGTAAAACTGCTCCTGTGGCCGAGGGACTCTGGGAGCGGGCAGTGGCCTCTGGGTGTACAAAGGGAGGCGGTATCTGGGGTAGTAGGCCTTGCGCCGGAGCGCGGCGGGGGGCTTCCTCGAGCGGGGCTGCACCCAGTTGAGGTAGCGTTGCTTGGGCTGGAAGGCGTACGCGCCATCTCCGGACCGCTGGAGGAACGTGTTGAAGGCCAGAGCGTGTTTGGGGACGTAGTATCGGTATGCGGGCCGGGGAGGAGGGAAGTAGACCGGGTAGTAGGCGGGTTGTGTGTTGGGGTAGCGTGTCCAAGCCCAGGGGTTCTGCTTCACGGGCTTCGGAGCTTTGGACCACATGTACGGTTTGGATACGGGATTGCTCCAGAATTCCTTGGATTCCTGAAACCAGTTTTTAAGGAAAGGGAACGCTGGAGACGGTTGCTTGGGGACTGGAAAGCTGATTGGACCGTCTTTGGATTCGGGAAAGGAGCCTACGTAGGACATTTGCGGGGTGACGTCCTTCTTCTTCTTCTTTTCCACATCACTGATGATGTCCACCACGTCGTCAGCGGGCAGGTGCAGCTTGCTGGAGATCTCGATCAGCTTGTCGATGGTCTGGGGGTCGATGTCGTCTTCTTCTTCCTGGTCTTCGTCCGACCTCTTGTCTTCAGCTGCGTTGGGGGACGTGGAGAGGTACTTCCTGCCGCCGCCGTTCTGCTTGACCATGTAGCGCAGCAGCATATCCGAGGCGATGTCGGCCAGCTTCTCCTCCTCCAGCTTGGCTCGTTGCACTTCGGCGGCCTGCCGCCTCATCTCCTCTTGCTCCGCTTTGGCCCGGGCCTCCTCTTCTTCGGGACTCAACAAGTCCTCCTCCGCCTCCTCCTCCTCCTCCTCCTCCTCCTCCGCCTCCTCCTCTTCGGGCCGAGGCGTGTCGGTTTCACCGCGGTCTTTGAAGTCATCCATGAAGTTACCTCGGAACGATGGAACGTTCAAGGCCTTCTGCGTCTCCTCTTGAAATTTCAATTTCTTCTTCGACAGGGCCACGTTGTTGACTTTGTTGAATGGGATGATTTCATTGTAGCTGCTGTAGCCCCGACTCTGCCTCTGGTTTGGCTCCGAATGCCCCGCCCTCTTTACGGCCGTATCCAAGCGAGGGAATTCCTTCATCATGGTCTCCAGATTCTTAAGCTCCTCCGGGTTGAGCTGCTCCTCCTCGGCGCCTGGCTCGGGCGGCGGTCGCGTCTGGACCCGCACCGTCTGGCTCGTGGTACGACTGCTCACCCTCTCGGTCATTCTCTCCTCCTCTTCTTCGGCTTTCTTCTCCTCCTCCCTCCCTTGGGCGGCCATGAGCAGCTCCAGCTTCAATCGCCCATCTCTGTCCCGCTCTTCTCCCTCGGGCTCGTCTCCAGCCGCGTGGTCTTCCTCCCTCCTGCTCTCCGCCCGCGTGCCATTGAGCGCCCCCAGCAAGAGCGCCGCGAGCGTTTTGGGATCCACGTCATCAAAGAGGTCTGCCTTTGCCGCTTTCTCGGGGAGCTGATCCTCATCCCTGCTCTGCGCATCTCTCGAGAGCGCCATCTCGGTAGGGATGACACGCTGTGTGTCGGGGGCCGCCGTATGATCAGCAGAGGAGGTCCACGTGAGGAGAAGAAGGAGGAGAAGGGCACTTGGGGTGTCGCGGTAAGCCTTCATGGCCTCCAGTGAGCAGGATGGGAGAAATTCCTGGAGAAAATGGAAACATATTTGAGCTGCTATATTTTGTGGAGCAATACATTTTCCATTAGATTGTATGAATTTACCGTATTGGCCCGAATATAAGACGGCCCTGATTATAAGACTCAATTTTGACTCAATTTTGAAAAAAGACTTTTTGAACACCAAATTAATTTTTATACAGAAAATAATTACAGTCCATCTGAAACAAATGATTATAATAATATATTTGAGAGAAAAAGCATGTTATTTTGCCTCATTCAAATCTTAATATCTGAATATTTGAATATGTAAACTAAAATGCAATCACATTTGTAAATGAATGGCTTCTGGTTTTTGAAATGTAAATGACATCATAACTTCTCCTCAGCTGCCGGTTAACCTGGCCGATCTTCGACCCACTTTTCTCCAGATTGTCACGACGTTTCTCCATTTTCTGTTCTCTCTTCTATTATTTTCTTCTCTTTTCCTGCTTACCGCTATTTTTTATTTTTCTTCTTTGTGCTAATGCCATTTTTGTTTTTATTTTTCGTGGCAGGGGTTCACTTTGGCCTGGGGAGTCAAGTTCAGCATTTGCTTCAATGATATCTGGCGCCATCTAGCGTCGTGGATGGGTATAATGTCTAGACCCCGAATATAAGACGACCCCCACTTTTCCAGTCTTGTTTCAATGCAAAAAAACACCGTCTTATATTCGGGCCAAGACGGTATTCCCAAAAGTCTATTCTCTTCCTTTCAAAGCATTTCTCTTGGCTGAACTGCTTTGGCTTGTTAGATTTTATCATCCAATCAGATTTCAGCTCCGATGTGTCGCCGTGTCAATTTTATCTGCCCACGGCCTTTCAGATTCGCTGACATAACTTATATCATACCGGCAATAAGACAAATGTTCAAATCAATTCCATTTCAAATTTGTCCCCGGATGACACGGTCATTCTCCTCTGATTGGTCGGTTGGTTTCTATAATTGCAATGTGGTGAAATTAAGAGGTGGATTGAGTGCACAGCCTGCCAGTGACGTGGAAATGTCACAGTAAAGTGCTGCAGTCCTACCGCTCGCCTTCCCTGGCACGGTGTCAACAGACAGGGAAACAGCCCCGCTCCGATTGGCCGAGAGGAGCGTTGGCAGTGGCCACTTCATTAAGGACACCTGCCCCGTTCTGAAGATGTCACACTCCAGCGCCACAATATCACGCATGTCCAATTCCACCCCCAAAAAATGCGCATTAGGTGCCAGCAGCATTTTTTGATTCACGCCGTGCCAAACGGACATGATCAGGTCATTGCGGTTGAAAATGGAAAAAAAAGAAAAAAGAATGCCCAATTGCAGGCAGTCATTGTCTCATCTTTGAAATAAATGAATAATTAGCATGCATTTATTCGCTTTGGCTGGGCTCGCAGTCATACCTCATTGAGTGGGGTTATTTTGACAAGTGGGGGTGAGGGGTGTCGTGGTGGTAAAAGCGTGCTCACGATAACAGTGATGAAGACGATGATGACAATCAAGACATCTCATGTGTGCATCATGAATAATCGAGCTTTTAAATCACATTACACTCAAATATGAGCCATGTTCGATTTGCACATAAACATCATTCCAGTTCCTTATTTCCTGAAAACCCGGACTCACCCCCGCCCACCCATTTTTAATATGGTTCAATTCATATTTTATAATTTATATTTATTTATCTACTTTTGTTCTTATACTTCTCCCTTTCATAATTTGGCTGCTGTAAATTGGGATTTTCTCCATTGTGAGACAAACAGAGGGTTTCTTATCTTATTTACTTTCTTTTCACGATTGCCAGCCTTGACTTAGTAACACAGTAAACATTGCAAAGAGTTTGTTTATGATTATGAAAAGAAGTTGTTACTCACTTGAGGTGGCAGCACTGTGGGGGGATTCCAGCCTCCGCTCCTTAGGACGTCACAGTCTTGTTGTCACGCTTCACAGCACACTTCCTAATGTCCGTGTGCGCGCGTGTATTCTTTCGTTCAGTGTGTGTGTTCCCGTTGTTTTTCCCTTTTTCTTTCTTTCTTGTTCGTTTATTCGGAATTCCGAATTTATTTCTTTTCGACTTGCTTGGATGACAAGAACCGGCCGGGATTCCTTGCGTCTCTCTCCTCCTGGCGTGTCTTGTTTTCAGCACCGCGGACAGCGTCAGGGCCTCTTATACCCGCCCACCCGTTCCGCGTGACTCATGCGTCAAGCGCCCCCATTGACGTCACCCGGTCCGGGTTTCATTCATAAGGAATTTCTGCATCCCCCGTCTTGTCGATCCCGCCCCCGCCCTCCGGGCAGATCGATGAGCTGCAGTGCCGCTGCTCGAAGGAACTGACTTCTGGGTGTTGGTGCGCACGGGCAGAACTAAACATTTCAGCGACAACTTTTGGAGAATTGTTTGGATGCTAAAAATGTAAGAACCATGCCTGGAAAGCGGAGTCAGTTTGGATCGTTTTGTTCAACACTTTCATTTAACAGTAGAAGAATTGCATTCAAGAATTAAAACCAGTCTACTTTTAGTTGATGATTTTACATGAATTTCAAGATTTTACTCAAGTATATTATCTGTCACAAGCTTTGTTTGGAAAAAAAATTGTAGAAAAATGTGGTGAACAGCAATTGGTTGAAAAAATTTTGAATTGCTTGACAGCACTATTCACACACACAGGGAGGATGCAAAACTCGAGATGCATTTGTTATACTACTTTATAATTTCATTTTTTTTAATCATCATTCTCAGCTAACCATGGCAGGCAACTGAAGCAGCAACAACTAAAAATGTCTAATAAGACCGGACTGAAAGGTTTCACAGGAACGGGGGAGGGGTGGCATTTATAAAGTACAATTCACTCGTGTTCTTTTGCAGGTTTTTTTTTTCTTTTTGAATGTTTGTTTTGTGTGCAGGAAATTACCTGCCATGGTTATATGAAAAGAATAATTTAAGTGTATATATAATAAATAATAAAAGTGCAGACAAACACACGTCCCCACAAAGCACATAAACAAAAAAGAACACCCTCCCCCAGCACCTACAAAGTCCCAATCAAAAGCAGCCCCCACAAACACGCAGACTAGCTTGAAATATTTTATTGACTTATAAAATTGCTTTCACAGCTGTTAAAACAGATCCATGGAGCTCATCATTCGCGTCTCTCCACAAACAACTCTTGATTGGTTCTTTTCAAAGTCTTGCAGGGGTTCATTTATTTAAAACAACAATTACTACATTATATTCCCCCCCTCAAAAAAAAAAAGAAAAAAAAAAAAAGAAAAAAAGCATTTGGATGACATGAGCTGAACGATCGCATGCCAGTGTTGTTAAATCAAGAACTGGAGTTCTGCGCACAAATAAAAGCTGTCGACCGACATATGCGCACAGCTGTGCCGATTACTGAACGTAGTTTTAATCAAGCCGAGAACAATAAATAAATGTTAAAAAGTTTTTTTTTTTAAAAAAGCAAGTCAGCATCCCGAAATGAGAGAACCCTCCATACACATAATAGAACAGTATAATCATTTTCACTCCCCATGCTTGGAAAAAGTAGCCCCCAAAAAAGCGATTCATCGAGCGCGGCAAGATACAAAGTAAAGATGAAAAGTGAAGCTTGCGAAACACAGAAGAAGCTGCAGCCCTGTGCTCAAACGCAAAGGCGGGACGTTCTTTTCCAAGTGACACAAAGTTGTTTCCGAACGATAAGAATCAGACTTTCTCCCAAAAAAATGATTCGATCGAACGAGGCGCAGGCCCAATGCCATTTCGGGCCTCGTTCCCCTCAAAACAAACATTCCAGAGTGGCCGTAAGCTTCCTCGTAGAAAAATGAGCTTTGCGGTTGCTGCACACGCTGGGTGGTGTTCCTAACCCACTAGCTGGGTAGCGGTGGATTTTGAGCAAATACCAGGTTGACTTCCACCCAATGCACTGGCTCAGTCCCTTTTGGATGCTAGCTAGCCAGCTAGCTAACCCAGCGCTGCGTTAGCTAGCTGGCATCGACCAGTTTGGGTTACTTTGGACCCAGCGGTTTTAAGAGTGCATCTTCCTCCCTTTCACGTCAACGCGTGCGTCACCCGATGGGGACGACAAAAGCTGATGATGTCATGTCGCGGTCCCGGCGTATAGCGACGCTCATTGCGGCAGTGATGTTCAACGTCTTTGGTTCCCTATTCCCGACGGACGTTTGATTAGGCACACGTTTGAGCCGTCGGCGCTTCCGTCGCCTGCAAACGCCGCCACACAACTCAAATGAAAAGCGAAGTATAGGTTTGAATCGTCTGCTTCGTACCGACAAAAATAAAATAAAATTTAAAAAAAAAACGTGCCGTTGTTGTCCGCAAAAGTCAACTAACTCCAGGTTGCCACCGTTTAGCTGCCCGCGACACACAAGAGCGGACACGATTTCGGAATCGGGGCACCAAACAAACTGCTTTTGGTCTTCTCGTATTGGAGATATTATCAAAATTTGCATTTTCTCAACTCAGGTGTGCCCCCCATTTGCTTCTGACCAGCAAAAATCACTCGTACAAATAGAAATACATACAAACAAATCATGTGTGCACTTTGTCACACAAACACACACATACACACACTGGTGGACGTGTCAATGCGAGGCTCGTACCCACGCGGTGCGTCACAGTCGCCAAGCCACATGTGACACACAGAAGTAGTGTTCAGTCCCATGCGCGAGCGTCCACTACGCCAAGCCCATCTCCTCCAGGACGCTCCTGGGCGACTCGTCTTCCTGCGTGGCAAAAATAAATGAAAAGACGCACGTTACGGTCACGGGGGCCACGGGATGAGATGGCCGAGTGGAGTGTGAAGTGAGGAAGAGGACCTCCTGCAGGATGTCGGCTTGCTCGATGGCTTTGAGGACGCTCTTCTTGGACGTGTCCTGGATCTCTCCTCCCATCAGGAACTCGTCCAGGATGAAGTAGGCCTTCTCAAAATTGAAGATGATGTCCAGCTCGCACACCTAAGCAAGTGCATGCACAAATACGGCCAACAAGATTTGGACACAAGGTACACACAAGGATACATACACGCAATACAAAAGACACATAGGGACAGCACAACACAAAAATCACACACAACGTACACACACACACACACACACACAGGCTACACAAAAACATACACAACCTACCTGCACACACACCACATAAATACACACAGGCCACACAAATCCATACACGTGGTACACACACACACACACACACTGCTCATTTATAGACACAAAGGCTACACAAAAACATACACAACCTACCCGCACACACACCACATAAATACACACAGGCTACACAAATCCATACACGTGGTACACACACACACACACACACAGCTCATTTATAGACACAAAGGCTACACAAAACATACACAACCTACCCGCACACACACCACATAAATACACACAGGCTACACAAATCCATACACGTGGTACACACACACACACACACAGCTCATTTATAGACACAAAGGCTACACAAAAACATACACAACCTACCTGCACACACACCACATAAATACACACAGGCTACACAAATCCATACATGTGGTATACACACACACACACACACAGCTCATTTATAGACACAAAGGCTACACAAAAAACATACACAACCTACCCGCACACACACCACATAAATACACACAGGCTACACAAATCCATACATGTGGTACACACACACACACACACACACACACACACACACACACACACACACACACACACACAGGCTACACACACTTACACACAGGCCACCGAAACACACACATCGGCTACACGCATGTGTGTATGCATGTGATTCATACACATTCACAAGGTACATACAATCACACACAAGATATAAACACACAGAATCAAACACACAAGGTACACTCAGCCTACATAAACACATTCAAAAACACACACAAACAAACATGGGCTGCACAAAATTACACACACACACACACACACACACACACACAGAGGCAGCCGCGTGACTCACGCTGCCAAAGTATTTATCCAAGAGTTCGACAAAGCGGTGGATGACTTCGAGCGTAATGAGCTCGTTGTCGTGCTCCTCCACAGCGCAGCAGAAGTACAAGCTAGCGTACCTGCACACAACATTGACGGCGTTTGCCATTCATCTGTTGAGTTCTGTAAAATGCACAAGCTAAATTTCAGTGCGCTAACACTCGACCTCTTGTAGACAATCTTGATGTCCCTCCACTCCAGAAAGCTGCACATTTTAGGCTTGCGGGCGAGTACGATCTGCATCAGCTCCCTCACCATCTTCTTTTTGTCGCGCTCGGCCGTGGCCGTGTACCACTTCTGCAGCCGCAGCTTGCCCTGCCGACTGAAGAGCAGCATGAAGCGCATCTGGGGAGGAGGAAGAAGAAAAGACTCCGCCTGAGTTCACTGTGCTTGGGTAAAAAGCTTTGGAATGTTCACGGCTATAGCGATGGTCCTTCTGGTTTGCCTGCCTTGTCCACATGGGGGCAATATAACACGAAGACGCATATAGTGTTTGACAGATCTCAACTCCTTTCTCAGTTCATCGGTGCGACACTAATAGAAGTAATTCTACTTAGAGGATAAAGAACATACTCTGATACTGCTGTCTTTGATTTGCTGCTTCATTTATGTTCGATCAGTTGCTTCAAGGGTGAAGCACCGTGACATAGATGACATTTATCACTAGCAACCTTGTAGGGTTTAACCGCTATGCTAGGTGGTTATTTTAAATTAGCCTTTGTTTGACAACTGACCCCAACTGGAGTGGAGCTAAACATCTTGAACGTTTTGGAAAAAAAAAATGTCACTACTGGTTAGGACGTGCAGTTTAACGCCAGCATACAGTGCAAAAGTTTGCTGTCATGTCAAAACAAAAATTGCCCAAACGACAGCTGACATTTCAAACTACCACTGTCGTGTCATGTCTTTTTTTTTTTTTTTAAAGAAATCTGTTTACTAATGCAGATGACTGAGCAAATGTATACAACTTGACTAGGGTTTGTTTTTTTTTCCTACGGTATCTTGGCCCTTACCTGAAACTTGAAGTGACATACAACTTCGTCTCTCCATTTAAACCGAACGATATTCCAAAAGAACATGACAACATTTAAAGTGACTCTCTTGCCAAATAGCTGTCATTGCCACTTTCATTATTGACACAGACGACAGCCTGGAGCTTTAACGCCCAACAAGTATAAGGTGGCTTCAATTTCAAACGAAACTAAAACCGGACTTCTTGAATCTTAACCACAAAATGCCCCATGATAAGACCGCCGTGTGCTTCCGAGGAACTACTTTCCAGTTCATGCTGCCAGATGTCAGGTGAAGGTAGAGACCAGGTAGTGAGTCACTTCCTGAAACCTTAGACCTTCCTAGCATTAGCCAAGCACGTATTGTCGCCTCTCCCCGGATCAAAGCGTACAACTTACCATTTTCCAAATGTTTTGGATCGATACCCGCGACGTTCGCGACCAACTGTCCCTCGAAGAATACCCCACGGGGTAATTCGCTCACACCGCGGTTAGTGTTGACACTTGTTCATGTCTGTCAGGTAATGTGTGAGCACACATTATACACGACAGCACAACCAAAATCATCGCCTGCTTCCCCGGGCAGGGTTAAACCCGACTGAGCATGCGCAGATATTTTTCTTCACGTCTGCCAACGCTGTTGGGGTTCTTGAAGAGGCAACAATTGAGCGCCATCTGCTGTGGATATTTTGTACTACACACGGTTTACCAAAATTCATACAAACGGGCTCACGTTCGGCTAGCTAGCTGTAATAGCCAGACGTGCAACCCATTGAGCCACAGAGACAGCAAAATAGCTTAATTACAATTAAAATGTAAAATTTAATTACAATTAAAAGATGCTATAAAGTTGACTTGACTTGAAATAAATGTTAATCAACTTTTGATCAAATATCTCAATGTTTGTGAGTTACTACATGCTGTGACATGACTACACAACTACACAAAGAACATGTTTTATTAGATGTAAACTCACATTTTAGGACAGAATGATTTTGAAGTTTGTGAGTCGGCATTTTGGGGGTATAATGCAGGAAAGGTGGACCTTTTCTGCGTTTTTTTTACATTCTTTGCAGGTTTTATTCCAGTTCGGGCATGTCTTCATATCCCTCCTCTTCCTGCTGCCTCTTCAGCTCCTTCAGCTTCTCCTCGGCCTGCTTCTTGTGCTCCATGGCCCTCCTCATCTCTTCCTCCACCTCTTTCCTCGTTACATTCTGCACCTCTTCAACGTGGGCCTGTCGTTGGCCTCCTTCCGCCTCCACTTGCGTCGTCTTGGGCGCAGTGTCGTTGACCCACTCCTCGTCAGAGTCGCTGATGTCATCGTCGTCAATGTCCCAGTTGGGACGTTGCGACTCCGGGGCATCGTCGGGGTTTTCCTCCGCGGGATCCGGCTCAGGCTTGTAATTAGGGTCCTCCAGTTTGCCCCACGCCACCTCGTCGGCTTTGCGGAGGGTGATCTCCACTTTCGACGGGACCATGTTGACGACGCTCTGCTGAACACTGATGACCTGAGAGCCGACATCAACTCAAAATAGTGAATTATATTTATCGATTGAAAACATGAATCTCTCTCCTTCCTCCATTGCTCTTTTTGGACTGCAGTATAGACACGAGTCGTCGATGTGTTGAAAACTTAATGTAAAGTTATTTGTTGAGTGGCTTTGTTGAGTACTTTGGTGTTTGGAAACAGGTGTCCTCTTCTGCTTCATTATTCATGAACTAGTAGTTTTACCTCATTATCTTTTGTCATACAGTGAAACTCCTCTACAATGAAATCATGTTTGCAGCAAGACATTTTTCACAACAGGGGATTTTTCACTAGCAAATTTGATCTCAGATGTAAACACACACACACACACACACACGTGTACTCTTCATTTTTATTCCAATACTGTAGATAGTGCATAAATATGAGCATACACTTATTTGATATTGTTTAACATTAACATACAATTGTTTTATATTCATCACTCCACTTTGTCTGTTGGTTTTAAAAAGTCATTTATACTCTTTTGCTTCCCAACACTTCTCAGTTTCTTGGATAATGTATTATATTTTGCTTCCTCCGTCTTTCATTTTGATCACTTTTCCCCTCTCTTCCAGCGTCAGAGCTCTTCTTGTCTTAGCTGCTTGACATCCAAAGGTCTGTTTTGTAGCCATTTTTGCAATGCAACGTTCTTGCTGCGTCTGAAACTAACAATAACAAATACTTCCTGGACTACTGCGTATGTGGTGGTTGCTGTTACAATTTCCGAACGAAGCAGTAGAGGTCGCTGTTGGATTAGACTTTTGCGGAAGGCTTGTTTTCGTTGTAGTGAATCTCATCGAGAGGCAAGGGCAGAGAAAAATATTTCGTATAACGGAACAGGGGGATTTTTCGTCGTAGGGGGAGCAGAAAAGTGGGAATGGCTTTCATGCATGAACATTTTTTCACATTAGGGGGTACTTTCGCCCATGTAGGTTTCATTGTAGAGGAGTTTCAGTGTACATAAAAGAGTCACTGTCATCTGATTACTTGACTGGAAAACGCAACTCATGTAACGCACAGGAGTCATTACTGGAAAACATGGACATTTTGGATCACCATGAAGGACACAAAGACGTCGCCGATTAAAATTTGCTGTTGACCAGTGTTAGCTACGATAGCAATTACGCATTTACGCACCCCCCAAAGGTGGAAGTCTCTCTTGAAGATCTTGTCGCTCTCAAACTGGATGTGACAGGAGATCACCGTCCCGTTGGCCTCGATGCAGCTGTACTCCGCGTTGGCGTTCTTGGCGTAGATCGTCACCACGACGCTCTTTGCCGTCTGGTGCCAGTCATGTCGACACGCCACCTTCTTCTTGTCCTGTCAACACGCACACAAACGTTGACTCACAGGTATAATGAAAATCTTTTTTCGTATCTTCCCTTGCGACAAACCTGCTTCGGGACCCAGCGATGTTTTCCGGCCACGCAGCCCTTCTGGTCCAGGAAAGCGTTGAAGTCCATGGTCCTAATGCAGCAGCAGCTCCAGTACTTGTACCTGAGGTCGCAAGTCACAGACGCACCATCAGCCGGGATGATCCTGAGCGCATACTTTTGACACCCTTTGGGTACGTCTTACCCCTCATGGAAGACCGGCGCACCGGGGTGGTGTGTGCAGACCTCCAGGTCAGTTTCTGGGCCCTGATAGACCTGAAGACACAAACAGATTGATTCTCAAAGTGGTGCATGGGTCGGGTCCTGACAGCCGCTTTCGTAGAGACGCTCAAGAAAAAGGCTCACTTACTGTTTTGCATCCTGAATTCTTGCATCGTGTGCCTGGCATCACACCTTGGCTCTCTGGCAAAATTTCCAAACAAGAAAAATAAGTGTAAAAAAAAAAACTTTAGGTTTTCTATTTTGCTTAAAGCATCAAACGCTTACAAAAACTGCAAAAGGCAAAGTCAACATTTGGCCGAGTGACACCTCATACCTTTCTTCTCCTTTTCAGCCCTCTCGTTTATGTCCAGTTTCTCCAGCTCCTTCGCCAGGGACGGTGCCACTTTGACGGGCAAATTGCTCTTGGGTTCTTCTGAACTGTGCATGCGCACCAGATAATATGTTGGAAAAGGTGTGGCCAGAATCATCGGCAATGACATTACTTGGCACATGACGCACCTTGGTCTCTCTCTCAGCAGCTTTTCAGAAGATTTGGGTCCCCGGTAGATGATCTCCTGGTCATTGGCGTTTTTGCTGCCAGCTTTGTCAGACGACACCTCTGGTAACAGAGGTTCGCGTGGCTTTTCGTTGCTGTGGTGCCCACGGGTGCAGCCCTATGAAGAAAAAAAACGTTTAAGTCACAAAGTCCCCCAAAAAATAAATCAAATCAAATCCTTTAAGAGTTTTACCTTGATGGAGAGAAATTCAGAGAAGTCCGTCGTCCTCTTGCGGCAGCACGACCACCCCTGAAGAAGCAGTTACGTTTTGGAAATGTTCAATTTATTCTGCTCTTTGTTTGCACCGTGACATGTGTTACCTTCAGAGCATCGTGGAAGATGGGCATTCCGGGATGGAAAAGGCAGGAATCTTTGCAAAGAGAGAGAACAATCGGGAGTACCACCACTATGTCCAAACTGACCAACGTGATTCAGTAAACTGTAGTAATAATAGTTTTTCACAGAGGATAAAGAATATATGCCTGGAGTATCTTTTAACGGGTTGCTGCACCGTTTGTTCATATTTCCGTTGCATAAAGTGTGGTAAAATCAATGGTAAAATGATCCATCTATTGCATTATTAGTTGTTGTCTCCACACCTGTATATTATCTAATTCTATTTCCACGCGTGAGGGAAAACTGATTGAAAAATGGTGAGGCCTATTCAAGATTTGTCAAATATGACTCACTGCTGCACCCAAGAGGCAGTTAACAGCATTACCATTTAAGAGGGAAAGCTGAGAATTTTCTCTTAAATGTTTGCCGTCATTGTTCATCGCAAAACAGTGTTGAATTCTGACCGTGCAAAGTCACTGTCATTAGACGACTCCTCATACAAAAGTACCACATGAGATAAATTGTTACTATGAAGAAAAAAAAAAGGATTAGAGTGAGGCGTTACCGGCATCGCTGCTTGTTAGCATTAGGCTAGCATAAGGTAAAATTATGAAAGGGAGAGAAAGTAGAAGGCAAAAAGTATATAAATATCAAATGTAAGTTGAGGGGTTCGTTGTTCTTCGGTGGATAGCACTACTTTACGAACGGCAAAAGGAGAGAGGGAATCCCTTAAATGCAGCTTTATTAAAAGGACAAAAAAAAAGACGTCTGCACCGCAGCACGTTCGAGAAGACAACTACCGTAGCTAAAATCACTTCCTGCTTCTCTTACTTTATCAGCCAATCAGAACATATCAACATAAAAACATGTCTAAATAATTTTTAAAGAACATAATATAATTTGGGAATGCTTAACATGAAATAATATGATGCTCAAACATAAAATGATAATTAATAATATAACATAAGCTTACATAAATATAAAATATAAGCATATTCAAAAATGCTTACTTTCAGACGATAGTTTTTTTTCACACATACAACGATCTTTGTTTTACGTTTGCCACTTAAGGTCAACCGGGAGCGGCATTAAACTGCTTGAAGTAGCCCCCCCCAAAAAAAGCTTTTCCTCACTGGTGATCAGCTGAACTAGAATGAATGAACTTTATGAACTTCACGTGGATCTAGACGTTCATTCACACTCTCACCGGCCTCGTTGCCGTCTGCGTCAAATGTCTGCCCGCAGCCTTTGTTGTAGCACAGCAGCGCCATGTCGACCGTGCCGCGGGTGCCTCCGACTTCTTGTAGTCCGGGGGGCCGGTTTTCCGCAAGTTTCAGGAGAGATCCAGAAGGCGAAAGGGAGGCTCTCCCAGTAGACACTTCTCTTTCTGGCTGGGAGAAAGACAAAAATAGCAGCTCACCTCCCTCCCGTTGCGCACTACAGCTGTTGAGGTTTATCTGTAGGCTGGGGGAACATTCCTTCTGGTGGTGGTAGGGGGTCAGCTGTCACTCTGGACCTGGTGCCGCCGAGACTTACTGTGGACTCAACAAAACTAACATGCGCGTCATTTGACTGGACTGACACAAAGTGAATGAGTCTATTAATTACATGCCATCGCTCAAGGATGAAGACAAAACACTCTTCTCGTAATGGAAAATGACTTTATTTCTTCCAAAAAAAAGACAGAAAAACAATCCTCTGAATAAACAAATATACTGCTGTAAAATAAAAGCCTGTGATTTTTTTTTTGTCGTTTTGCCTTTCCATGCTCGATACAATCCATATAATTCTGCATTAAATAAATAGAAATCATGTACAAGGAAACCGATCAAAAGGTGGCACCAGCTCAAAAAGCGTTTGGCATCACTGAATGACAGAGGGAGGTGTACATGAGCAGTGATATTACATCGGTGCCGCTGATATCATCTTCCATAATTCACCCAATTTTGAAAAAGCATAAATGAGCATAGTGCAGGATATGATGTAAAAAAAAAAAAAAAAAGCCACCACTTTTCAGATTTTTTTCCCCATAAAGCTGCAATACGCGAAGTGAACATTAGATGGCGGCAGAATCTCAACCAAACTTAGACAACGTGACATATTTGGGGACACTTTGCTGCTGCGGCTCATCTACAACAGTAGTGAGCCCACCGAAAAAATATATATGGGGGGATTCGATAAGGGAATTGTGGTAAAATTAAATGATGGTCACCATCACATCGTGCTGTTTAGAAAAAGAACAATCAACGCTATAACCATGCACACGCTGATTTGAACGTCACTTTCAAGGCTCCTCCGTGTTTTCCTTCCGACCAGTAACCGGCATGAACTCGCCAATCATGAACGGGCAAAATCAAAAGTCTCCCGAGACAAAGGAGAGCTTGTCACATCACACAGGACCGGGCACCATGCAGAGGAAATGAAATACAAAACTGCAGAAGTGACAGTAGTTGCCATACGGAGCAGGTCGGAGAGGTTTTGTGTGGTTTTTCAATCTCGCCCGTCAGGTGAGGGGAGAGGAGGGGTGAACCATTTTACTGCTTTACTCTCTGGTGTCCGAGCGGGAACGCAAAAGCTGAAGGCGCCTTTCAGATGCTACGGGGAAAGGAATTCAGTCGCTTAAAGTAAAGTAAATTAAATGTCACCTTGACGATGTTGCTTGTTTAGGAGAGCTGCGCGCGCAGAGCAGGACGTGGTCAAGTTCCCAGGGTGAATTGAATACACGCTTGACGGCGACATCTTGTGTCAAAGTGCTGAGTAGAGGTGTCCCGAACACATTTTTTTTTTTTTTCGCATTCGAGCCCGTTTGATTTCTTCCACAGTAAACAACAAATGTACATTCTTATTTAGAAGTGTGTCTTAACTGTATGACGAACCCATGCTACCATTGGGGCACAAATTTGCTTGTCACAAAAGAATTGACACACACGAGGCTTGTATTTGAAGGTAGTCTAAATGTGTCCCATTTGTTAACCCGTCGCTCTTTCAATTCGGATTTAGTTTGCAGTATTTTTCGGATTGTCCTGACTATCGGCCACGTGAGCAAAATATTTTCACATCCGGGTCAGCGGCCCGTTTTATTTGATCTGCGACTAACGAACCTGAATCATTTCATTGTTTAGTATAAAATTAAGCTATTGCATTTTGGCAAGGTCTTTGTCGCTTTGTGACCTCTAAAAATGAAGGGGGGAAAATAAATCGTGTTTTCTTTTTTTTTTTTTAGCTGACACTGATCAGCTGTGAATTACATTATCGTCCCCACTATCGCCATCAAATTGGGGCCCCATGATCACATGATTTGCTGTGGACATTCAAGAGCCTGAGCAGATGCCGCATAGGCTGCTGACCTGCTTCAACAGAGGCACACATGAGACCGGTTTACAAAGCAAAAAGAGGGAATAGCGCAAAGCCGAACAACAAGGCCAGTAGCCTCCAAATATGTTGCCAAAAAAAAAAAAAAAAAAGTGAGACACACTAAGAAAGATTGAAAGAAACGAAAGTAGTACAGGAAATCTACGGCACGAGGAGTCTAACGCTAACACAAGACGGTAACGAGAAGCGTTCAAGAGCGACATCTATCCAATAGCAACGGCGATGGTCGAGGCAAGCGCGAGCGTCATTCGTGTTTACATATCTACACACAGCAAAACAGTGGATGAGGCAGGTGAGAAGAAGCAGCGTTCTCGAAGACAGGAGACAAAAGCATGGTAGGACTAGAACTGCTCTGGAGGTCTGGATGAAGACAACTGACGGGGGGCCGGGGCTTGGAGTAGAAAAAGTCCATTGTTCAAATGGCAGGAACATTTTGTTACCTGCTAAAGTGGCTGGTATGTTTACACAAACTGTAAAACTCCAAACTTTTTTTTTTTTTTTTACACCAGAAAGTAGACCCGACAGCTGCGGCTTGATCACATCAGTGCAAAACTTTGCGTGTGCATTTTTTTTTTTTTGCAACAAAATAAGCACATGTGACTTTGAGAACTAGCCCTCGATGAAAACTCACGTCGAATGACACACCGACACGTGTTGACAAATCATTGCGATGGAATGCTTTGGATGACCTTTTGCACAAGACAACATTTGACGCCAACATTTTGTTCAAAAACTGGAAGAATTGGGACGGGGGGGGGGCACACTAAAAGACACTTAAATAGAATCAGTGCAATTTCAGTGATTCAAAATGTCGGATGGAAACAAGCACAGACATACACTGAGCACAACAAGGAAACACGCAACCTCTGTGACCATTACATGGATCCGCTTTAGTGAGGCTTACCGGCAGGGGAGAAAAAAAAAAAAATGTCATAAGACAGTTAAATCAAGGGGAGCCACCATCATTGGGGGGGGATTAGCACATGGAAATTGTTTCACGTACTGGACGCCTCCTTTGATGGAGAAGATAATAGAAAAGAAAGCTTTCCACTTCCATGGGCTGGTAAAATAAATGTCAAACACAAAAGGGAGCTCAGAGAAATGTATGCGCATTATCACATGGCCAGCCGTGAAAACATTTGATAATCCTGCTAGCGTGCTCAAGTCTCACTCGTGAGACAATTTGGCGCACGAGGAGAAGAGCTTTTGAGATTTTCAAAAAAAAAAAATAGTGTTGCATAACCGATTCCGACCGTGTTGAATCAAATGTGAGAAATCGCATAGTAAATAGCAACATTGAGGGGGAGTAAAAAGTCATCATTCGATAATTTTTTAAATAAGCTTTAAACGCGTAGTTTAAAGCTGAATTTTTACACTGGAAAAAAAAAATGTTGAATTCACTCGATTTTATTTCGTTAAGTGGCTGCACAAAATCAAAGTAGACTATACAACCAGATGATTTTATTCCATGCATCCACTCGACACAATAAAATTGAGTAAATTTAACAAATGCTTTTTTTTTTTTTTTCAGTGCAGTGCGGACAACTTGGCGCACTGGTAGGACATCGAAAAATAGCCCGGGAGGGGTGGGGGGGCTTCCCATGCCCACATGTCAACCTGCTACGAGATGATTTGTGAGCAGGCTTTCGAGAAGCAACGCCGTCACACATGACGAAGGATTCAATCGCATTCTGCTCACCTCCTGCTCGTCACGCAAACATGCTGTCACAACTCGGGCCTGCGTTTCAGTGTGGCTTGAATATGACTTGTCGCGGAGGGGGGGGGGGGGGGGGGGGACAAAAACAATTACCATAATCACAAGAGTGGACTCACAGATCGGCTGGCACGTGAGGGAGTGGTTTCGGGGGAGGATGCTTGTCTGAAGCAGCTGCCGCACGCACACACACATGCACACACACACACACAGTTGCAGGCCGACGCAGCCAAAAGGGGACAAAGTAGCACCAGTATGAAATAAAGCTAATGTGGCAGCAGAGACCCTCACCTCAGTCACATGCATCCTCCCCCACCGTCGCCAATCTGGCACACCCGTTTCTGTCAGCCTCAAACATCCAGCAATGCAGCGAGCTACCCATGCATCCGTACACACACATACACACGCGCACACACACACACACACACACACACACACACACACACACACACACACACACACACACACTCGTTGCTTCAGACAACGGCAATCCCTCCAGCCTCATCAACTTGCTTTGGCGGCATCGGTTGCGTCGCAGTCTTTGTCCGTTTAAGCTTGATCAAATAATCGCTCCTTTTTGTGTGTTTGTCTTCTTTGTGTTAATTTGTCGCTTTTGGCACTCGACTCCCCCTCCACCCGCCCTTGACTGGATTACATAAACTGCATCTGAATAAAGACAGAAAGATTGCAGAAAATAAAGCGGCACACCAGGAAATTAAAAAAAAAAATGCGCACACTAACTAGCGTTATACAGTCAAACCTCGGTTTTCGTCCATAATCCGCTCCAGAAGGCTATTCGAAAACCGAAATTGTTCAAAAACCGAAACCACGCTCTTTTTAAAATAAAAATGTTTACTGAACACGTCTGCTCATAATGGAAAGCAACACGAGGAAGTGAAGCTTCCTCGTGAAGTGAAGCTTCCTCGTGTAAGGAAGGCGAGAGGAGTCAAATGGTGTATTCGAGTACGCTCAGTTTGTTCGAGAACCGAAATTTGTACGTCATCCGAGGCATAAAAAACTAAATTTTTGGTCGAAAACCGAATTGGACGAAAACCGAGACGTTCGAAAACCGAGGTTTGACTGTATCTCAAATTCCGTAGAAGTCAACGACGTAATCTCACCTGGGCTCCAGGCATGGCTGCAAAGGGATTACTGGGTCTGAGGACAGGCTGGTTATACATCATCGGCTGAGGAGCCATGACTGGGACCCCACCCACCTGACCCATCTGGGGGGGTACCTACACAGAAAAAAAAAAAAATGGCACAGTCACAAACTCTTAAAATTGTCTTTTATACACTTCCCTTCCAAAAGTCCTGGAATGGGACGCTCAATTCCTTTGTGTTGCCGCTGCCGTCCCAATACTTTTGGAAGGGACAGTCTGGTCACTCTTGTATAAAAAAAACCTCCACTGTTTGTGAGATAAATACGTTCAACATAATCACAAAACATTCAATCAACATGATGGATGTTGGAATAGAGGCTGTTGTGGAAATTGTAAAAGAAGGCGACAATTTCTCACTTTCACACACAGCAAGTGTGTCGTTTTATTTTTTACATCACATAAAACTCTCGAGCCAAACAGATAACGGCTGAAAATCCGTTTCCCTAGCAACAAACAAAACTAAACATGGCGGTCCTTAAAGGGACCGCAATTACTTTAAGTATTTGCAGTTCGTGGTGAATTATGAATTGCGAAGTCACTACACTGTTTATATTTTCAATCTATGTAAAAACCGGTTCCAAAGTGTACTATTTAGATAATGGTTCCCCTCACCATTCCATACACAGGCACTTGCGGTGTCGTCATGGGGAAAGCCACGGGAGCTGGAGCCTTGAAGGAAATGGGAAATAACTCAGAAGTGGTCGGGTGGGGGGGGGGGGGGGGGGGGGAAGATTTGAGGCGGATGCCAGCGTAGCAGAGCTCCTCTGGGAATTTGAAATGGAGTGTTAAGCTTTAGTGCGTGGAAAAGTTGCTGCCCCTGCCTGTAGTATGAATTGCTGACACCGGAAGCAATAAAAGTAATCCCCAGTCCAGTGTACGCATGAGGAGCAAACATTAAATGTTGGTCAAGTGGAGATTCGGTGCAAGTACAGCATAACAGTGGCAAACATTTAAGTTTTGCCGATTCAATCCAACTAATTGTCAAGTTAGAATGCAAATAGAGTCAAACCTCGGTTTTCGAACGTCTCGGTTCTCGACCAATTCGGTTTTCGACCAAAGATTTTGAGTTTTTTGTGCCTAGGATGACGGACAAATTTCGATTCTCGAACAAACTGAGCGCACTTGAATGCACCATTTGACTCCTCTCGCCTTGCTTACACGAGGAAGTGACGCCTCCTCGTGTTGCTTTCCATTGTAAGCAGACGTGTTCAGTCAACATTTTTATTTTAAAAAAAGAGCGTGGTTTCGATTTACGAACAATTCCGGTTTTCGAACAGCCTTCTGGAACGGATTATGGACAAAAACAGAGGTTTGACTGTGTAGGCCCTATAGCAGCCACCGCTTCCTGCACGGCAACGTGGCAATCCAACGTCCTCGAAGACTCGTTCACAATAGTCAGGCAATGACACGCTGAACATGTTTGGCGCAGTTTTACTATTCGCATGGGCCTCCAAGCACAGAAGCGTGCAAATATAACAAAAGCATTTTTCTCCCCCCCCCCCCCACACAGTTGGGGAATGCCAACAGATGCGTAATCGTTGCCTTCTAGCGTCAAGAGTAAAAACAGATTTGACAGGGAAACGGCACAAGAAAAAGGCGGCTTATCACAGAGTCGCGTTAGTGGATCGGTACTTACATAACTAGTATAGAACATTCCATTCTGCAACGGGATGCAACAGGAAAAAGAGACAAAAAGACACAAAGAGATGAGTGGACAGATACACAGCAAAAGGGGGTAGGGGTGGGGGGCTTGTGAGTGAGGGAAGAAAGACCCAAAGAGAAAGACAAAAGAATAAAAACGCAAAAGACAGAAACGGGCGGAGGGTCAAGCGCCGCCGCCGAGGAATCATCGCAAGCAGATGACGAAGCAAAACGGAGATGCGATAAATGTGAAGCAAGCAAAGTGGGGAAAGGAAGACGAGGGGATGGCGCTGCAAAACTGCCGGAAGAAGTGCATGAGGAGGTCAAGCGGAGCAGGAAGTGCTGATTCCAACGAATTGCGGCGAGGGGGATGGCGACCATGGTCGGAAAAAAAAAAAATTCTGAAAAACACTGTTCACGATGCGATTGTCTTAATGTACACAATGCGAGCACCGTGCGCGCATCTTACCACGTGTGGCACAGGCATGGGAGGCGGGACCATGGGGGCGGAGCTCCACTGGGTGGTGGACATGGTCTTGTTCTGCCAGTTCTGTCCGCCCGTCAGCTTCTTCTCCCCGGGCTGGTTCCACAGCATGTCCGGCCTGGAGGGCCAAC
Source organism: Hippocampus abdominalis (assembly GCA_018466805.1). Classification (NCBI taxonomy): domain Eukaryota; kingdom Metazoa; phylum Chordata; class Actinopteri; order Syngnathiformes; family Syngnathidae; genus Hippocampus; species Hippocampus abdominalis. The sequence continues at coordinate 29,120,113 of CM031695.1, forward strand.
AGCAGAAAGACAAGACCAGGACGTGTCAGGATTTTTCACTTGAACCAAAACACACGGGCAGTGAGATTTAGGCAGTTCAGACAGGAGTGTGAAGAGTTCTAACGCAGCGACACGAACCGAAAAGCCCAGACTACAAACTGACTGTTCAGTCAGCCCCCCTCCAAATACAGTCAAACCTCGGGTTTTTCGTACTTAATCCGTACCAGAAGACTGTTCGGAAACCGAATTGTTCGGAAACCGAAACCATGTTTCCCATTGAAATCAATGTAAAATGTTTTAATCCGTTCCAAGTCAAGAAAACAACTTTTTTAAACCACTTTTTTTTTTTACAATTTCACACCATAAACTGTACAAATGTAATGGGAGATTACCAATTTTAACATTAACATAGTAACATAAAAATTGAAGGAACATCTCTCTCTCTATCGGTCATGGGGCGTGCGCCTCTCCCAGCTGTCAGCAGGCAGTAGGCGGGGCATTTCGGCATCCCGAACTCCTTCGCCAACACAGACACACGCACACCTGACTCATATTTTGCGATTAAATCTTTCTTAAATTCTATAGTTTTGCGCCCTATTCTCCTCTTTTCTTCACCAGGTTCACCACTTCCACTTGCATTCTTTGGTGCCATGATTAGGGGCTCATACACGATGCAAAAATAACAGTCCAATATTACGTAGTTCTCACCAAACAAGTCTGCTTTAAAAAAAAAAAAATCTTAATCGAACAATACAAACTCGTCTGCTCACAAGCTGTTTCTGTACGATTATTGCATAATAATGAGACAACGGACACCAGAGTGTTCATTATGTGCCGCTGCATTGAAAAATGCCGGCCGTAAACAAACGCACCCCCGCCCCCCCCCGGAGTCGGACGCAGACGTGTCTGTGTTTGTCGAGACTGTTAAAAGCATAAAGTGTCCGTTTTAAAAAATCAACACCACAGCTCTCCTTTTTCGGAGCTGCAACATGTATCGATATCTATTTGAGCTATATTAGCCTACTATCAAAATCTTTTTCCATTTTCATACATTTTTTATAAAGCTCCAGGGAGCCACTAGATGTCGCTAAAGAGCCGCATGCGGCTCTGGAGCCGCGTGTTGCCGACCCCCGCTCTACAGTTATAGATTGAGTTCGAATGGATCAGACTTACTTCTTGGATGGGGTTCCACCAAACTGCAGATCTGAGAAAAGAAGACGACTCAGGCTATCACCGACATATGACCAGAGAGACAGACTGCAACAGCACGGCATTCCAGATGTTTCACTCACTGCCTACAAGGTTGGCCAGGGAGGAGTCCAGGTCATTGGCGAGCAGCTTTCCTCCAGACTGGAAGACCATTTGCGGCGGGAGAGGATGGGCGGCATGTATGGGAACTGTCGGCTTCAGCAGATCTCCCAGGGTGTCAAAACCTGCGGCGGCGATACAAGCCGTCCTGTGATACAAATCGATTTCCATACCCGCCGTGCGCACGCTGAAAGACGTGCGTGTGCTCGCGAGGTTGGACTCATTGTGAATCTGTCAATGTGTCGCCGGTGGGCCCAAATGGCAGCAAGCAATTTGCCGTGCTGGCGCGTGAGCGTCGCTGGCGGTGTTAACAACTCGGTATGTCAGCATTCGTTTGAGCTAATGAGTCAGTAATACTGCCCGTTGCTGCTACAAGCCAGGAAATGTTTCAGCCTGGTGGTGGTCGAGCAACAAGGCCAGACGAAAATGAATGTGTGGGGGGCCAAAACTGGTTGCAAGATGACCACGCTGACCCCGTGAAGCACAAAGGGGAGTTGAAAAAGAAAGGGGGGGGGGGGTAGTAGTTAGCAAGAGTTTTGTAGAGCTGATGGTAGTGCTGACACAAGACATCCAGCACACACTTTTCCTGCTTGCCTCGCAGATGGGAGAAGGGAAGCCAGGAAGGAAGGCCGCATATGGTGGGGGGGGAAAAAAAGTAGAAAAAGAAAAATGAACACCAAAAAATGTGTTGCTCAGTCTTATGTGCAAATGTGTTTAAAACAGGGAAAAAAAAAATCTTACATGGTCTAGCAGATTTGTATCGACTGCAGAAGGGGTTTGCAACGTATCTCCCACAGGAAACAGTAGTTTGCCATAGTTATTAATTCTCATGATGTACAATTTAGATTAAAAAAAAAAAAAACCTCTGGCACTGTCTCAGTGAAGCCTGCTGGATACAAGTGAATTATGAGTGCGGAGGGGGAGAAGGGAAGGAAAGAAACATTTCTCTTGAGAAGATCAAATAGAGCAGAGGGCAGTGAGACATGAAGGCGATAAAACACGGCGTGTTCGATTGGAATAGCAAACGTGGTAAAAATGTCGCGCGCACATGGGGGGGGGGGGGGGGGGGGAGAACAAAAGACCGCTTTCAGAGGAGATGTTATGCGCGACGTGTGCAATGCACGGCGAAAGAGATTCTAGGAGAAGAGCAGATGGAACCGAGTTGCCTGGGTGATTCCTGCCAAGTGTGATGGCGCAGGCAAAATGAATGCTGGTGTTGAAGCAACGGACAGGAAAAAAAAAAATACAAAAGACAGACGAGACAAAGCGAAAATGGCAAAAGAAGAGGCAGATACACGTATACAGACACACATGGCAAAAAACATGGGCATTCAAAAAAAAAAAATCACTGTGGTGAGATGTGGCCAGTCAAGCAGATGGGTTGGCAGACCGAAAGGCAGCTTTTAATGCATTACGAAGACAGAGGGAGAAGCCAGAGGCACAAAGGACACATGGACAATTAAGCACATTCGTATCGACGTCGCAATGGAGTAGAATACGAGTTTTAAATATCAAAGGCTGCAATTTGGGGGGAAAACAAAAACAACAACAACAAAAAAAGGTGCTCATTTTGGTTGGTTGGTGGATACAAATATTTTTTCTCATATTAGATCACGGTTCATTTGCCTTTATTTTAGCACAAGCCTAAACTACGAAGGCAAGGTACGGCCTGGCAGAAATAACTTTTTGGCAGGAAAAAATACCAATTGCCAATTAATTGGCATTACTTAAAATCACATATATACAGTCAAACCTCGGTTTTCGAACGTTTCTGTTCTCGACCAAATCGGTTTTCACCAAAAATGTTTTTTTATGCCTCGGATTACGACCGAAAATCGGTTCTCTACCGAACTGAGCGCACTTGGAATGCGCCACTCGACTCCTCTCGCCTTCCTTACACGAGGAAGTTACGCTTCCTCAGGTAGACGAGGAAGTGACGCTTCCTCGTGTAGCGTTCCATTGTGAGCAGATGTGTTCAATAAAGATTTTTTTTTTTTTTTAAAGCGTGGTTTCGGTTTTCGAACAAATCGGTTTTCGAACAGCCTTCTGGAACGGATTATGGTCGAAAACCGAGGTATGGCTGTATATATAAAATAATGTGACGTCACTTATAGGCCAATTTTTGTGATTCGCATGCCGAACTGGTGCCTATTCCCTATATAGCAGGAGCCAACTGTAAATGTATTGTTAAAAAAATAACTCCTTCCCTATATAATCCAATATAGAATTTTTGGGGGGAATGAAATTAACTCACTCAGTGTTAATTGGTTACGCCCAATGCCAGAAAAAGTTATATATAATTCAGCATAATGTTTATGGTAGAAGAAATTAATTGCTTGTATTTGATAAAGAATTCACGGGGAGTCACATCTTCAATCGCAATACAGTGAAACTGCTCTACAACGAAATCTATATGGGTGAAAATACCCCCTAGTGTGAAAAAAATCTTCATGCATTAACACCATTGCCACTTACCTGTTTCAAATTTGCTACAGTGAAAAACCCCCTGTTGTGAAAAATTTCTTGCTGCAAACATGATTTCGTTGTAGAGGAGTTTCATTGTATTGGAGGTGGGGTAGGGGGCCACAATTGGATATTTTTCAAAATTGTTCAGCCCAAGTCACAAGCCTCTTATCCAAGCCATCCAGCAACCAGCAAAGTATCAACAATGTGAAGCGAAAATAATTCTTTGATTCAAAAAGAAAAATCTTGTTCTTTAAAGAACAAAAAACAAGGGAATAAAGCAACTGTCCTTTCAAATAAGGAGCTACATTTTCAATCACCTTGTACATTTTGACTCTTCTTTCCAATCCACGCTCAAAAGAAAAACAACAACATCACTGAATGGCACATGAATCGGCGGCTGGTGTGAAGCAGCTGGCTGATTAAAGTCCGGGAGTCGCGCTGATGGATGGGAGCTATCAGAGTGGAGATCCACTAGAAAAATAATTGCACCTTGATTGCACGCTAACAGGAAAGAAGGCGCAAGAAGAGATGGAGCTGGGCAGGTGTACGCCAGAGAATGTATGAAGGAACGAAAACGGAAGGCCCTTTTATTTCGCCAAGTAAATCAGTTGTCAATAGAATTTTTTTTCATAACTTTGTGGCAAATAATTAACAGTCAAATGATGACCTGATCTGCATTTTAAGTTAATTTTCAAGTTAAGATGAAAAAATTCAACAGGGTACAACACAGTAACAAGGAAAGGCAGCAAAGCCCCCCCCGTTGAACAGCAGCCACAAGTTGCAAGAACGAGGGTTAATCAAAAGCAATGTTGGCGCGGCCCACAAAGCCAAAAGTTTTTAGTTTCCAGCCTGGACGGTGGGACGGGTACAAAGCTTTACCGGCTGCTGGCTGTGTTCCGTCGTTAGCAGGAGCCGCCTTATTCCCGAACACGGCATCGAAATCTACGGTCATGCCGGGGGCGTTCTGTTGCAGGGGCTGGCTCTCCAGTCCTGAGGGATGTAGTTTCGTTATTGGATAAGTGCTGCTTCCTTTTGGAAGAACTTCACCACGGTCAAAAATTAACAAATAAATAAATAAAAATAAAAGACACAAACATCATTTGTGGCTGCCAGTGTTGATCGTCTTCGTGTTTTGAATTGTCATCGTTTACTAACAAATTATACCCGGCTGGCTTTTATTTTGAAGGACAGCTAATCCTCGGCATGAGGAAATTCATTGATACACTTTTGGTTTGGGTCGCTGCATCCCTGCTATGGAATCAAATCTTGAGGGCGGGGGGGAGTGACAAAATTAACCAGATAATAGAACGAGTTCCGCGTAGCAACTAACCTTTTAGCCTCTTTGGGCGCGTCGCTAGTTTTCCGAAGAGCTAAATGATTGCTTTGCGTAAAGGTCAAAACCCATAGATGAAAACATTTCAGACTCTACGCTGACAGGAAGGCTGCTTATCGTTGCTGCATGTACATTTTTGTTGTTTTTTTTTTTTTAGGTTAATGGTGTGACTTTATTTCAGACATCCCATTAAACAAAAAAAAAATATACATTTCAAAAGTGACAAAAATGGACAATCCTGTTTTTCAGAGGATGGCGACGTTACATGGATGTGGCAGAACCACACAGCACTTCATGAATTATTTTACACGGCAATGGCGGTAAAAATCAAGAAATGAAGGGGGGGGGGTTGCACAATGACGGTGGGCGGGCGGTGATGGCAATGAAGAAGATATGGGATGATGGAGGCACTCGCGTACTTGCTTATCTGCCCGTCTGAAGCCGTTCCTCTGAACATATCTTCAATCTATGTGCGTGTGAGTGCGCGTGTGGCGTACCTCCCCAGGCACTGTTGGCGGAGGAGATGGAAGGAGTGCACTGCACCGCGGGGATGAAGGCTGGCTGCAGATCAAACAAGTCGCTGTTCAGGTGGGGCACACTGAGGGGCCACGAAAAAAAAAAAAGAAAGCGGTGAGAAAATAAGACTGCGTTACGGAGGCTGCGGCTGAGGAAAAAAAAAAACGGACAAAAGCATCATCAAAATAGAGGCGACTATCTCAAGTCACAATCAGGCAAGTGAAACATGAACGGACTGTCACTCCTGGCACTAAGGACCCTGCTAAAAATATCAAGTCGTCCCAAGATGGTCGGTCAACTGTCATTCATGCACTGTGACACTTATAAACATTGAATGAAGGTTCATGTGCCCATCAGCAATACTGCTTTGGGCTCGCGTCGTCCACTAAAAATGAACACTTCCAGCGCACTTTGCAGATTGAACGACACGACAATGAACACAAAAACAGTGCACATTCCTTGACAATTTGTTTGACGACCATTTATGTTGAATGGTATTTCAATAGCTTTGCGTCATTTGTTTTAAATTTGATCAATTGAATTGTTGTTCTTAATTTACATCCATTTAAATCAATAATCATCTGTATTGACTGCTATGAATTACATTTTTTCCCTCCGAAGCACATTATGTTTCAATAGTTGTTTCATCCTTATACAGTCAAACCTCGGTTTTCGATCGTCTCGGTTCTCGGCCAATTCGGTTTTCGACCAAACATTTCGAGTTTTTTTATGCCTCGGATTACGAACAAATTTCGGTTCTCGAACAAACTGAGCGCACTTGAATGCACCATTTGACTCCTCTCGCCTTCCTTACACGAGGAAGTGACGCCTCCTCGTGTTGCTTTCCATTGTGAGCAGACGTGTTTAGTAAACATTTTTATTTTAAAAAGAGTGTGGTTTCGGTTTTCAAACAATTTTGGTTTTCAAACGGCCTTCTGGAACGGATTATGGACGAAAACCGAGGTTTGACTTTATTGACATTGATATGTTAAAAGTACCGAAATTCGGTAATTTTTTTTCTGGGTCCTTATTTTGAAAAAAAAAAAAAAATAAAAATTATCCGATCATTACCCGTATCATTTTTCAGCCATATCATCACAATGTGACATCGCGCATATGTGATGTCACTCCCCCGCAGACTGCTTCACTTCAAGCTACAAACACTGCCATCCCCTTTCTGAAATGTTCCATCATGTCGTTGTTTGCTACGTGGCTTTATCTCGAAACTGGCTCTCCTCCTGTATTTGACTTTTTTGTTAATTATTGTCATTCCGCCTACATGCATGAGGGAAAGCCATCATTGGAAAATTCCTCTTCAAAACGTCACTCACTATTGCAGCCGTGAGGCAGTTAACGGCACTCTCAATATATCAAGAGAATGTTCTCTCACACCTGTTGGCTGAGAGCGTGGAGCCGAACAACTCTGGCGTCGGCGTGATGTGGTTGTTGTTGTGGGTGCTGCCTATGGATTGGTTGCTGGGGGAGGCAGAGGGCGGAGTTTGCATGCTGATCTCCTTCAGACGCTGATCCTGGCAAAAAACGGACACACCACAGACACAATTTTTCCCCTCCATTTCATTTTTTGGGGATTCGAAGCAAGAACAGTGATGCTTTAAATATATTCTGCAACTTTTAAGGTGGCCCAAGGACACATCAATAGTGTTTAAAAAAAAAAAAAGGCCAGCCGACCCAAATCAATGCAAATTAATAGGCAGTACGTGTCTTCTGCTGCAGCTTTAAGAGGAGCAAACATGACAGGACTTTAAAAATACAAGAATATAGCTCGATTGCAGCCGGGAATCTTTCACTTTCACACCAGGACCTTCTAAACATTTTCATTGGCTGATTTTATTGTTTGACAGCTTCTATTTCTAATTCTCGGATGACTTAATACTGTGCAGCGATGATCTAATTTCTTCGTTGCGATCAACTCCGTATTCGAGGTGTCTCGTGTGTGCGCGTGAGTTTATAAAGGCGGCAGACCTCTTCATTTACATTACCAACAGTGCAACAAGGAACAAATGGGAAAGGCTGCTATTGCAGCGCAAGCTCCAGACGGACACTAGCGGTGCGTGTTGAGTCCATGTGGACGCCTTCGCGTCGCCAAGATCCTCGCTCGCTCGCTCCAACTCTCACTTAGCGTTGCCAAGTACACCCGCAGGAAAGAATAATTCTTCAAACCTTGTTACATTTCGCAAGTCGCCGCCGGTTACCTTAAGAGCCTGCAGTCGGGCCTGCTCCTCCTCCAGGGCCAGCTGCTTCTCCTTTTCATCCATGCGGGCGAAGGACATGTCGGTGGAGGCGAGACATGAGACGGCACTGGACAGGGTGGACGCTCTGCAAGACGAGAGAGACCCAACGCACGGAGGAAATTGAGCGGCGCTGATTAGGAGCCGCTGTCATTCTGCTAAATATTCACCTGGCGTCTGCATTTAGCTCCTTGGTCTTCTTGCCCTCCAGGGAGGCCAGGTGTTGCTCCAGAGCCTCCAGGAGGCTGCTCGGGGCCTTGAGACACAAAGGATAGGGACAACAGGTGTGTGTGTGTGGGTGATGGGGGGGGGGGGGGAGAAATTATGTAAACTGACTTAAATCAAGTCAACTTTCTGTATAATGTCGCCTCCCACACATGAGAGAGTAACACGTGTTTCTCAGCTGGAGGAATTTGGTCTCACAGGAAGGTAAGAGAGTGCATTAGGCAGTAAAAGGTAGCCATGGCAACATGCAGCAAACATTGACACGGTGAGCGGAGTAACATTATAAAGCTCTCAAACAAAAAGAAGCAAGGAAACGGGTCGATAGAGACGGCATGCGTTTTCTTTTTCTGGGGTTTTTTTTTTTTGCACGGGGGTCGGCAACACGCGGCTCCAGAGCCGCATGCGACATCTTTAGCGACATCTAGTGGCTCCCTGGAGCTTTATAAAAAATGTTTGAAAATGGAAAAAGATGTTGATAGGAGGCTAATGTAGTGAAACTCCTCTACAACGAAATCATGTTTGCAGCAAGAATTTTTTCACAACAGGGGTTTTTTCACTGTAGCAAATTTGAAACAGGAAAGTGGGCATGGTGTTAATGCATGAAGATTTTTTCACACTAGGGGGTATTTTCACCCATGTAGATTTCATTGCAGAGGAGTTTCACTGTGTAGCTCAAATAGATATAGATACATGTTGCAGCTCCGAAAAAGGAGAGCTGTGGTGTTGGTTTTTTAAAACGTACACTTTATGCTTTTAACAGTCTCAACACAGACACGTCTGCGTCCGACTCCGTGGCTTCTCTCCTCTCGTTCGAATCGAGAGGCGTTCAAAGACAGCCTCAGAAAAACGGAAATTCGTGATCACTTCACTAACACTAAGAAAAGTGAAAATAATGCACCAAAACAGAAAATCAAGCGAGGAAATCACAAAATAAATTCTATAGGGGCGTTTGTGAACATACAAAGGAATGAATAACAAACAATTCTGAGAGAGTCCAGTCTCCTACATACATACAGCATGTGTTTCCTTCATTGTAAGTTTCATAGAAGGCTTTTATTTTATTTTTTTGCGGCTCCAGACATATGTTTTTTTTTTTGTCCTACATGGCTCTTTCAACATTTTGGGTTGTCCGACCCCTGTTTTTGCATATTTTCAGCATTAATTTCTGCCTCGGTTCAAATCTCGAGCGGGTCGGTTGCCGAAAGATAAATCAGTAGTTGGGACAATGCGATGGTTCAGATGCGCTCAAATTGAGGCGCGAACGCGAGCCGACGAGGGTGGCTTCCAGTCTCCGCAGAAATCCACGTTTCAGCTGCGCTTTTGCTTCTTGCAGCAAGCACGGAGGAGAGCAATTTCCTCTCCAGTGAAAATATGACAACGTCACCAGCCACAGGAATGCGCGCGCACGCACATCTGGAAGCAGTTTGTCTCGTGAGCTCTTTGCGGTGGGCGAGACAGTAGTTTGCTTGGAGAAGAAGATCTTGTAAGCCGAGTCAATATTAGCTGACACACAATCAGTAAGGTGCCCGATGCTATTAATCATTCATGGTACAAGATTTAGGGACAAGGAGGGGCGTGGGGGTGGGGGGAGATCATCCCGTTTGCCACTCATATCTTTGTGTCTCCCGCATCATGATTACACGGGAAATCTGAGGTCAGGCGCGATTAAAAGCAACTCTCCCGAGACGCCGCGCGCGACAGCGACGGGGAAAGGGAGCGAATTCAAATGAAACCCGGCGGAGGGAGTCATGCAGATGAAGACGGAGGCTCATTTCTATTCATGGAATTTCATGGCCTTTTCGCTCGCCGTGGCAGTCTGCCCGCGAGAGGGCAGAAAGCAATCTGCGCGAGTTGGACCGGGCGCAGATTGTAAAGCAAGGCAACAAGCGAGCCGACGTGCCTCCATGTGCATGCGGCGCCTGCGAGATCACACGCTTGCGAGAGAAAATTACCAAAAAAAAAAAAAAGGTGCTCTCTTGCATGCAGGGGTGTCGAAACGGGTGGAAAGGAGGAAGTAACGCAGTATGCAACCCACCACCTACAATGTATGATCCTTTTGTTTTCTGCGACACAGGAGGAAGAAGAAAGGGTAATTTGTGACAAACCATGATGAGGTTTGTTACGGCTGCATTCTTTTGGGGGGGGGGGGGCTGAATTTCTGTTACTTTTGCCCTCTATAAGGTACAGTCAAACCTCGGTTTTCGAACGGCTCGGTTCTCGACCAAAAATTTGGAGTATTTTATGCCTCGGATGACGAACAAATTTCGGTTCTCGAACAAACTGAGCGCACTTGAATGCACCATTTGACTCCTCTCGCCTTCCTTACACGAGGAAGTGGCACTTCCTCGTGTTGCTTTCCATTGTGAGCAGACGTGTTCGGTAAACATTTTTATCTTAAAAAGAGTGTGGTTTCGGTTTTTGAACAATTTTGGTTTTCGAACAGCCTTCTGGAACGGATTATGGATGAAAACCGAGGTTTGACTGTATTAAAAATCAACCCAAAAGTTGAAGCCAGGCGATAACATTTCAGTTCAGTGAGGATACTGTACACACTGTACAGGGTTGGCCCAAGCCAAAGTGGCAAAATTTTTTGTCGCCTCTCTCTGCCAGTGATGATATATACACTTATCCGCCCCCCCAAAAAGTCGATCATTCTGCACTTAGAGTCAAACCTCGGTTTTCGAACGTCTCTGTTCTCGACCAAATCGGTTTTCGACCAAAGATTAAGTTTTTCATGCCTCGGATTACGACCGAAAATCGGTTCTCGACCGAACTGAGCGCACATGAACGCGCCACATGACTCCTCTCACAGAAAGTGACACTTCATCAGGCAGACGAGGAAGTGGCGCTTCCTCGTATAGTGTTCCATTGTGAGCAGACGTGTTCAATAAAGATGTTTTTTTTTTTAAAAAGAGCATGGTTTCGGTTTTCGAAGAAATCGTTTTCGAACAGCCTTCTGGAATGCATTATGGTCCAAAACCGAGGTATGACTTTATTTGGAAATATTTTTTCACATGACGGTAATTGGGAATTGCTGTATTGCTCCATTGGCCGAATAACTTTTCCATTTTCAGAGTTAAGAGAAACTAATGATATTCAAGACGATCCCCGCCCCCCACCCCCCGGAGTGCTGAGCATCTGCCTCCATGGCCTAATGGGCGAGCCGGCCTCGATACTGTAAGATGAACTTGAATAATGCTTTAAGGCTCTTTATTATTGCAGTTAGTCGCAATCTGCAGTTGCTGATGGTGCAGCGTTCCAGCAGAGTTAAGCTTACTACGGGATCTCTAATGAGCCCGAAATGCCAAAAAAGAACGGGATAAAAGCGAGTTTAATAAAATAAATTTTTTACAAAATTAAGAGGTGGGAGCTAGCCTTCCTCCCAACAATAAGACCAGAAAGATTTTTGAAAATCCAAAATAATAATAATAAGAATAAAAATAATAATAAGTGAGTGGAGAGTGAACGGGAAAGCTTGTTGGCGAGTGAGGAAATAAACGGGTACAATCAGGGGATAAATGAGGCGAGTCCATGAATGGGAACGTGAGTGTTGGGACAGAAAAGGAGAAAGAGCCAAGGCGTAGAAAAGCAAGAAAAGAAGAAGGAGGTGAGATGTACACTGACCTGCGAGAGATCGGGGATGTCACCCTGATCTATTCCAACTTCCTGTCGTAGAAAAAAACCCCCAAAAATAAAGATAGGGAGGAAGGTGGGTGGGGAAAAAAAAATGGAGGAAAACAGAGCAGGGTCCATGTGAGAAAACAAATCGTTCTTTCATGCGCTAAACAAACAAACAAACAAACAAACAAAAAAAGGACAGCAAATCGGAAATTGGTGACGCCACACGGAGCGATTGATCGGTGAGAAATGGCCAACGTGAGGTGGAGGATGGCATGACGGCTGTGATGAATCGTGTTGTGACGACAACACATTGATAAAAAAAAAGAAGAAAAAAAAAGATAAATTTTTTAAAAAAAAAAGGACACCCAGCTGCAGGAGGACTAACAGCTCCGACATATACGTGGACTCTTGGGACACAGATAAAGACGACGAGGTCAAGTACGATTAAACACGTCACCGTCAGGGCTTCTACGTCTGCCTCACATCACTTGGGCGCAGCCTCCAAAGCAGCTGTTACATCTAGAAAAGTAAAAACTGAGGTCGGGTTGAGGTCAAGCAAGAACAATTTGGTTGATTTTGGAGGGGGCGGAGCAAATAGTTATTTGCCATCCTTTTGGAATTATATTTACCTTGCTTTTCCAGATTTGAGCACTTTTTAAAAATGTTTTTGCCCCATAAAGCTACTACATCAACTTCCTTGTGAAAAGAACATCCAATATCCTTTTCAATTATTAGTTTTGGTATTCCTGGCCAAACGTTTCAGGTACTTTTGAGTTTGATTTTCAAGCCGTGCACATCCCTGAAGCAATAAGCAATTCGATGGATGGGGTTTATTTGGGAAACATCAATCCAGATTTTGCCTCAAGACATTTGCGACTCAGAAGATATTTAAATGTGTAGCCAGAGTTCCTTTACATCATTTTTAATAAGCTGGGGAGGGAAAAAATGTCTATTCCAATAGCTCTGAGAGCTAATTAGAACACAACAATGGGATTCGTTCGAGCGGGGGGGTTGGCGTGACGGCCGCTGATTCGCACTGTTTCGCGTCAGACAAGAGGGACGATTCGGGGGCCGCGAGGGTATCCATCTTGGTCAGGATAAGGCAGAGAAGGGGGCAATGTGGATTGGTCGCATGTGAGTGCGTCTGTGCATACCTCGGCCACTTTGAGGAACTCTGACAGCTTCGTCATCCTGTAAAGAAACTTCTTATAGATGTCCAGCGCGTCTTTACACTGGTTCTTCTTCATGTCAAAGTATTTCTCTGCAGCGGGCAGGGGAAAGGGAGGAAGAGGGCGATGCAGACGAGGAAAAAAAAAAAAAAAAAAAAAAAAAAAAACCCGCACAAGGATGATTAGCTGTGAATGCGTTTGGAAACCTACGCCGCTGCCACGGCAACCAAAACGACATATGCGTCGACGGTCTTAATCCGCTGCGCTTGTAGGTTAGATCATAATAAAATTAATTCAAGGTGAGAGCGTTACCCAAGAGGTTGATGACCCCTTCGTTGTAAGCAGCAAACAGCCTGATTGAGTCTTTGAAGAGCAGCATGAAGGCAGAGTTGATCACACCATTAGTGAGTTCGTTCGGGTTGGCCTGCGGAGGAGGAGGAGGAGGAGGAGGAGGTGGAAGCCAACGGGTTGAGCGCCCATTTCCAGAGAGACAAGAATTGATTTCGTTCAACTATCAGCTCACATGCGCGGGCACACACACACACACACACACACACACACACACACACACACACACACACACACACACACACACACACACACACACACACACACACACACACACACACACACACACACACACACACAAGCAGTACCTGGAAATCCAGCAGCGCATCGAGCTGGTTCTGAATTATGGGCAGCGTCTTGATCAGCTTTTCCGTGTTCATGGTTCGCATCACCCCTTCGGTCCTGCACGGTGATAAATGTTTTGATGCAAATTAGGAAAACCCCGCACACCACACAAATGAATACATGACGGGCGTCGGCGCAGCCACCTGTGCTTTGCAAGTGAAAACTGATTTGAGATTCAGAAACGAAGGATCTCCGCATTGTTCAAGAGGCTTTGATTCTTACGTCTCATCAAGGACGAGCTCACACTGACTTTGTTATTCACAAAAAGTCATTGTAAAGTGAAAATAAATGTCTTTGAAATTGGACAAAAAAACGGAAAAGAGAGTTGAAAACAACACTGCCAGAGTTGGATTACTAAAATAAATTTAAAAAAATTAAAATTAGGCTGTAATTGTGAAAAGTTGCCGTGTCCGGTTTGTGGGCGTGTCACTTGAATGTGCTGAAGCCACGCCCTGCTCACGTTAGCCATCAATCAAATACAGTCATACCTCGGTTTTCGACCATAATCCGTTCCAGAAGGCTGTTCGAAAACCGAAATTGTTCGAAAACTGAAACCACGCTCTTAAAAAAAAAAAAAAAAAAAAAAAAATCTTTATTGAATACGTCTGCTTACAATGGAACGCTACCTCTACCAGAGGAAGCGTCACTTCCTCGTGTAAGGAGGGCGAGAGGAGTCAAGTGGCGCATTCAAATGCACTCAGTTTGGTCGAGAATCGATTTTCGGTCGTAATCGAGGCATAAAAAAAAAACAAAATAAAAAAATCGAAATGTTTGGTCGGAAACCGATTTGGTCGAGAACAGAGACCTTCAAAAACCGAGGTTTGACTGTACCAATTTTACGATGTGGAAAAATGAATGCTACTTACTCTAGCATCTTTCTTATGCTTCGACATAACTGCATGTTTGGAACGGATTTAAGTGTCTGCTTGCTGGGATGTATCCCACCAGGCTTTTTCACGCCACAACAACGAGGCACTCTAAAGTGACCACGCCAGCCCAAAGAGGCTGTCTGTCAAGTATGACAAAAAAAAAACTCTCTCTGCATGATGCGCATGCACTCATGGATAATAACGAGGCACTCTTAAGCAGCCGTGGCAGATACTCGTTATACTAGTTGACCAATTGTAGGCTCACAATTGCGCCCGATTCGCACTGATATGAACAAAGGCACTGAAAGTGCTTGAACGAGCGGTACAGAAAATAGAATTTGCTTCTACTCTCGAGGCTGTGTGAAAGGATGATGAGGATGGGCTCGGGAAATTCCACATTGCCTACCCCCGCTTCATCTTGGTGAAATCCACAGCCACAAGTCTGTAGGACATGGCCTTTTCGTTCAGGTAACGGCTGTATCTCCGAATGAAGGTCGACATGTCGTAACCTGCGAAAGGACGGAAGGAAGGGAAAAAAATGTGCGTCTTGAACACATTTGCTTTGTTCGTGAGGAAACAAGCAGGGATAATATGCACTTTTTTTTTTTTGTGTTGGTATTATTACCTTGCAGGGCTCCCTTGTCCAGGAAGTTGGTGAGGTTGAACAACGTGTTACTGGAGGCCAGATACTGGATAAAACGCTGAGAGATGAAAATAAAACAGACATTAGCTGCGGGAAAGGAAACGATGGGAGGGGCCCGGGGGGGGGGGGGGGTATGGAAGTCGCTTCACATCTAGAAAGGCAAAGAGCCTCAGTGCGTAGCTGCCAATCGGACAAATATTATAATCGCGTCTTTACCGCCCAAATGTTTTCTTTTGCTTCTGCATGTACGTTGTATTTGGAACATGGAAGACTTTCGGCTAACGACAGTGCACAAACCTGAAGAGTACATGCGTCACAGTGTTCACTAACTCTTGAGACAAAAATAGACATTGGGGGGGGGGGAATTAATCGAAGACGCTACTCGTCCTGCAGCACGTCTTGAGAAGACCGCCTCTCCCCCATATAACACTTGGTTTCAACTTCCAAATAATCCAAGTGAACTTTTCAACTCCTCCCCCACCGACGGCTCTGTCATCACGTCTCTGTTTGCATCCGCCAATGCGTGTACATTGTCTTGGTAATCGTCAGTGGGCTGGGAAGCTCCGCGTTGAGAATCTCCGTCAAGCCCACTTGAAAATATTCGAGAGACTTGCCACTTTGCCAGTTCCCGATTTGGCAGCGAACCCCGGCCGGATGGAGCGTCGACAAACATTTGCTTACAGACATATGTGTTGTCGTCAAGTCGTTTCCGGAGGCATTGGAACGGTTTCAAGACGCGTTTGAGTTTCTTTTCCTTTTTCTTGGGGGTTAGGGGGGGGGTGCCTGCACACTCAGTCTTTAGTACCCGTGAGAGGATATAAATTGTTTTCCAAAAGGATCATCATTAATCCTAAAGAGACAATTCCATTCTAAATTCCGGCTTAAGCATATAGCAGCACTTTCAAGTGCTAAATGTTGTTCACGTAATGTGCAGGCGTTAACAACAGGCCACCGAATCCATTTGAATGCAACTTTTCCGGTGTGCGCATTTGCAACCGGTGCCGAGTGGCTTTGAAATATTAACACTGAGACACTTCTGAATGTGTTCCTTTGCTTCATCGCATCACCCGATGAGAGTCTGCCTCACACGGTGTGTGTGTGCACTGATATACAGCTGCAAAAGGAGACCGAAACACTCAAGCGCAACATCGGAGCCCCGCTGGGGGCACAATATGATTCACCGCACACTTCTGAGATGCTTCAAGTAGGATCCAGAAAAGAAAAAAAAAGGTGTGAGGCAAGAGTCAGAGATGCATCCAGCTTCAGGTTAGTATATTGTGGAGGATGTGATGGATTACTTATGCATTCGATGCAGGCTAGCCTCAAAAGAAAAGCGCACATCTTTCCCCGTGTCCAAGTCTTTACAAATATGACAGGACTTCTCCAAAAAGACAAGAAGAATGCGCCCAACCAAATTCTGCAAGAAAGGCTTGTTGTAATAGATGATCAGATGCATTCCGGGAGAGGGAAACGCCATCATTTCATGGAACATTAAACAGTCCGCGAGTCCCGCCACACGCACTGCCGAGGGAGAACGCATCGGGAATTTCATTAAGTCACCACAGCCTCACAATAAACGTGATTTAAAATTGCAACAGTTTGGCTCCGACCGCACGAGCTGGTTGCCAGTGGCCAATATCGCCTCTTCGTAGGAATTCAAGGATGTACTGGATGTGATGAGTTGACGTGCTTGACGCAAGCCTGTTTTTTTGGGGGGTTTTTTTTGCCATGACAATGCTATCTTTGGATGGATAAACAAGTCAGTCTGGAACAAAAGTGACTGATATGAGCTTTGTGCTAATCAAGCGCGTTTGGCCCGAGGTGATTGTGCCGTCAGTGAAGACATTGCAAGTGATGACCTCGCGTTGCGTGACCTCAAAACCTCCAGAGGTCAGATTGACTGGATAAACTTTCCTTTGCATTTCTTTTCAGGAATAATATTTCTCTGGCATATGGCAATGAGTTTCATTTGTTGTATTTCTGTTCTTTGTAATCGGAAATCCGGTACTCAACAATAAAGCACTTTATAAAAACAAAGTACAGTCAAACCTCGGTTTTCGAACGTCTTGGTTCTCGACCGATTCGGTTTTCGACCAAATATTTTCGAGTTTTTTTATGCCTCGGATGACGAACAAATTTCGGTTCTCGAACAAACTGAGCGCACTTGAATGCACCATTTGACTTCTCTCGCCTTCCTTACACGAGGAAGTGACGCTTCCTCAGGTTGCTTTCCATTGTGAGCAGACGTGTTCAGTCAACATTTTTATTTTAAAAAGAGCGTGGTTTCGGTTTTCGAACAATTTCGGTTTTCCAACAGCCTTCTGGAACGGATTATGGACGAAAACAGAGGTTTGACTGTATTTGGGGGATATGAGGCAAACGCTCTTTGATCTCCTCGTTTAATGGAGACATCTACGAAAGATTATGTTCAGTCAGTGCCGTGCCTAATAAATGAACCGCCTGCGCGGCTGAATAACGACTATCCCGACAAACGGCCACATTATACGATATGCTTCAAATGGGATAAATTAACGTCAAAATGTAAAGACAACAATTGTTACTTTGCAGATTCACGGATGATGTCATTTGTTTCCCGAGCACTCTTTTCAGCCCACGCGGAGCACATATTGAGCTTTTCATGATCGATAGGTCCATGTGTGCGGATGAGCGTTTATACGGCAGGCACAATACATTCATTTCCGATTTATATGCACATACGAAAGGGCCTCAGGTCGGATTTTGTGATGGGGTGGAAATCAGGATTGTCATGTTCACAGTGCATGAAAAAAATTAAGAAATAAAATCTGATATGTGTCGCATATGGGTGGAATTTTTTTTTAAATTAAACTGCAGTGTGATTTTAGCCACAAGTGCAGTGAATCCTTGACATAAAGTAATTTGGTTTATGACAATTCGGACATTTTTCACACAGGGTTGCATTCGCTTTTGTTGCCAGCGCTTTAGCGCTTCAAGTTATTTTGAGGAGACCGTAAAGTTACACTGATACTACAATGTAGTGAAATCATTGTAGCCTGAAAAGATCCAGTGAAATAGGATTCGTTTTCAAGCCAACAGAATCTTTTCAATTAAAATGAGCGGGTTGCGTAGCGTACTCTTGACTTTACAGATTGCCCAGACAGACTTGTACGGTCTATTGACCCCAATTCTGTGGTTTCTAATTTTACGGCCAGATTTCTTTCAGCCGTGACGAAAATGGATGGTCTGGCCATGAGGGAGAGGGACACCTGGCCCCTGAGCTGGCGTCAGCACAACTGCCCTGACAGGCCCGATGACTGCAGGCCAATCAGTCCGCTCTCAACTACGATAATGCGCAGTGTACTGCAAGTTGCTTGTGCTCCTTGCAATGATTCCATAGAACTTTGTCTGTTGGCACAGTTAACAATCTGAGAAAACATTTTGAAACGAACAAAAACTGGACCTAAATAAATGTTGGTTAGCAAACCATTCTCAAAGACTAAATGCCCAGATATTGTACCTTCTGTAAAGGACAGTTCAGTTGTATTTAACTTGATGTATTGTAATAAAGAGACACTTAAGCCTTTAACATACCAGGATGTACACTTTGAACATTTAATTCAGTGACTATCAGAATCCTTGCGAGACAAACTGAAGTCTATCAAAATAAAATCTGAACCTTCACTTTGAGCGGGAACAAAATAAACATCATCTTAATTGGGTCGGTGAATCAATTTGACCAATTCTAATGCGATTGGCTCCGAGCAACCCTGACAGTCAAAATAAGTTACATTTGAAGGCAACAAGTTAGATAACGCAGCCCATTTCAGGAACACAACAAGAACTCCCTGCAGCTCCGCAGCGACCTACTTAGCACCATTTCGATTGAACAAAAATGTTACACCAACTTGCACAGCTTGTGCAAACATTTAACACGGTTGTGTGATGAACTAGAGTCCCTCAATGGTATTTACAGTCTTGACTTCAGGAGCCGCCTAATTATGGAGCGTAGTATTTGATTAGACTGCCATTTTGAAAGGCAGGGGGGAAAGGGGGGGGGGTTGCACCCGTTTAAACAACTTTATTGATAGAGAGCTCAAAAAGGCAAAAAGTTGCTTGGCATTTAAAAAAAAAAAAAAACAGAACAAAATATCACATTTCTTCCTCTTTTCGGAGATCGTTGACGCAATAACCGACAAAAGGCAGCGTTGCCCAAGATAGGGAAACACCAACTCACCAAAAGTGCATTGGCTTGGGTGTGTGTTTATGTGTATGAGGAAAAAAATGAAAACTGATGCACAACAGTTTGTGTTAAAAATGTTCACAAATTCTGCATCCTCTACCAGCACGAGATACAACACAAGCTCTTATTTTCATTCCTGTCTGAAACCACCACAACTTTGTCTTTTAATTACATACTCTCATTTTATTTCCCGAAAACACGACCCCAACATACCAAAGCTGTTTGGGTTTTTTTTTGGGGGGGGGGGTTTTACCTCAAGGTTTTAGATTCAACTCCTATTTAATCAGTATTTACTAAATATGTCAAATTGACAATGTTTGACCCTGTTGAGCAATGCGGCATTTGTGTGCATCCGTCACAGTTCAATTGACCAACTGCTGATGCTAACGTCAGCATTAATAGTGACAAGAATGTGCCACTATGCTGTGTAGGGAGTTGAGTTAGAAAGTAACAGTGATGTTGCCTCCACTGGCGAGCCTTGGCTTCTGTTGTGTGTGTGTGTGTGTGTGTGTGTGTGTGCGGTGTCCCACCTCATTGCCATACATCATGAGGTGGTGCGTGGTGATAAGGGCTTTAAAGACCACCACCCAGCTGGAGTTGGCCGTGCGCTCGAACAGCGTGTCCGCTAACTGGGGAATGTTCACGTTCATCTCATTGGTGCAGTGGATCAAATCTGGACATGACGACAAAAAACAAACAAACACAACAGAAAAGAGGTCATGAGAAAGGTTTGATCGGGAACACCGGCATACTGCTTTGCACACACACAAAAAATAGAGATGTACTGAGGACATGCAAAACATTCGATATCAGCCAAAAGTCTCAAAGGGTCATCAATCATGAAATATGACGAGAACAGAAATCTGCATTTTTTTTTCCAACCTCCCTTCCGAGTCATTTTGCCTCTTCGAAGAACATCATGAGCAGCCAGTTCCTACACCTGGTAACGACGGAAACGCCTTCTCATTAGACTACCGGAGGACGACGGCAGAGGGAAATGTCCCGCCGGATACTTCATCATCTTGATGGTCCACATGCTTGCGCGCGCAGCCTAATTCGACGCAACCCATCGATCCCGTAGCCTTTGCCCACTGAACACATAATCGCACCGACTGCATAGTACAAGATGGCACCTCTCCCACCTGCCATGGCGGGCTATTTAACTCATACAAATGATGCATATTGCAGCTCATTGAAAGGATTGAATGAGAATCCAAACAATACAAAGTGCTTCACGTGTCACGTTGTTAGTGACGGTCCATAAAAAATGGCTTGCGGAGGCATGTTGGGCGAAGACTGACACACTGAATATAAAGTAGCATTGCTCAGTGTACCAGTGATTAAAAAATAAATACAGTCAAACCTCGGTTTTCGTCCATAATCCGTTCCAGAACGCTGTTTGAAAAACGAAATTGTTCGAAATCCGAAACGACGCTCTTTTTAAAATAAAAATGTTCACTGAACACGTCTGCTCACAATGGAAAGCAACACGAGGAAGCATCACTTCCTCTAAGAAAGGCGAGAGGAGTCAAGTGGTGCATTCAGGTGCGCTCAGTTTGTTCGAGAACCGAAATTTGTTTGTCATCCGAGGCATAAAAAACTCGAAATTTTTGGTCGAAAACCGAATTGGACGAGAACCGAGACGTTCGAAAACCGAGATTTGACTGTTTTTTTTTTTTTTGTTTTTTTTTTTAAGTACCACAGAACCAAAATGACAATGATCCGTTTATGTCCATTTCAGGGGGCGGCCATTTTGCCACTTGCTGTCGACGGAAAGTAACCTCAAAGTTGCTCAGGCATGATTGATCATTACCCGAGCAACTATGAGGTCATTTTCCGTCGACAGCAAGTCATAAAATGCTCCCCCTCCCGAGATGGACAAAAATGTTGCTTAACTCATTTACTCCCAACGACGTTTTTAAACGTCTTTTCAGACTTCGTCCAGAATCGGCTGGTACTTCAGTACCGATGAGTTTTAAAGTTGCCGTGTTTAGACTAGTGAGGGTGAATACATATTGCTGGAAAGACAAATTTGGGGTTGACTTGTGCTTTAAATGCAGCGACAGCTCTCTCCAACTCTGAGAGACAAGCAATGGCGACAAACGCGAACCCCCCTGAGGGCCTTACTTATGCACGTACAGTGTCATCTGTAATTATTTAGCCTGCCCGCGAGGCGTGTTTTGAAAGCTATCGGCAGGGAGCGTCGCTCACCGACATCCTGAATCACAGTTTACGCAAATTAAAGAGCGGGAGGTACGGGTTTGCGTGTGACGCATTTCAAAGACTTCCCTTCAAACGAGTGTGAATTATTGCTGTGAACGATCGCGCTCCTGACCGGTTGCATTTGACGAGGCAATTAGTAAATACCGTTTGAAGCGGAGTCGAGTACGCAGCCCACAGCTATGCAGTTGCACGGAGTCATTAGCAGTAAAGGAAGACACTTGCCAGACAATCATATCGTAAAACGCAGTCAAATAAGAGTTGCTAGTCCATACGATTTACAAGCTTATATATGCATACACTGTATTTCCACGTAAAATCTAACATAGGAATGAAATATATTTGGGCACATACGCATACCGTATTTACCGGATTATAAGTCGCTCCGGAGTATAGGTTGCGCCAACCATAAAATGCATAAAAGAAAAAAAAAAAAAAAAACAAGTCGCACTGGAGTATAATTCGCATTTTGGGGGGAAATTTATTTGATAAAATCCAACACCAAGAACATACATGCCATCTTGAAAGGCAATTTAAAATAAAAATAATGTAGAAAACAACACGCTGAATAAGTGTACGATATGCTAACGTTACATGACGCATAAACGACGAACTGAGAACGTGCCTGGTATGTTCAAGTAACATACAGTCAAACCTTGGTTTTCGAATGTCTCGGTTCTCGACCAAAAATTGAGTTTTTTATGCCTCGGATGACGAACAAATTTCGGTTCTCGAACAAACTGAGCGCACTTGAATGCACCATTTGACTCCTCTCGCCTTCCTTACACGAGGAAGTGACGCTTCCTCGTGTTGCTTTCCATTGTGAGCAGACGTGTTCAGTAAACATTTTTATTTTAAAAAGAGCGTGGTTTCGGTTTTCGGACAATTTCGGTTTTCGAACGGCCTTCTGGAACGGATTATGGACGAAAACCGAGGTTTGACTGTATTAAGAGTTATTCAGACAACTATAGCATAGAGAACATGCTAACAAGTTCACCAAACCACCAATGTCACTCCATATCACTAAATCCAATGGAATCTTCATCCTCTGTGTCACTTTAAAGCAACTCCACCAACTCCGGAGGTAGAAGATGCAGCGCTTCCTCTTCTACGTCGCTTACGTCAGACTCATCGTGGTTTTATCAATACAGGTCTAAAGCAGCCTCTTGCGGTTTAATGTGAAAATAACATGTGAAATTATATAATGTGTTAATAATTTCACATGTTTATATAATTATATAATGTGTTAATAATTTCACCCATAAATCGCTCCAGAGTATAAGTCGCACCCCCAGCCAAACTATGAAAAAAAACCTGCGATTTATAGTCCGGAAAATACGGTACATATATACAACTCAACTTTATTTATATCGCACTTTAACCCTGGAGAACCCAAGAACCATTTTCTTCTTTGGAAAATGATGAATTATACATTAAATGACTGCTGTATGTTCACTGAACACCAAAATATATGTTTTTTCAAATATTCAATGCCTTAATCCTAATTTAGGATAAGGGCCAAATTCGACCTTTTGGGATTTAAGGGTAGCATTTGAATAGGGGCCAAATTTGACCCCGCGGGTTCTCCAGGGTTATAATAACCATCACTGCCTACAACATGCTGCGCATGGAGAAAAAATATCAAATCATGCAACAAAGACAGTGAAAGCAGTATATTTTTTTTTTTTTAAGCTTTTCAGTATCCTAATATTTTGAAATCGTAAAAATAGGAGAACTTGAAGTGGTTTTGTCAGCCCTTATTCTAACATTTCCGTACAGATTTCTGGGGATGCTATGCGGGAGAGAAAGAATTTTGGTGTTGCGCCAACACTAACACGTATTATTTACCCTCGCTAACTTAAACCCTGGAAGAGAATGTGCTCTTCATTTCAACCTAACTTGTGTGTTTTTATTCAGTTTGGAAGCGGGGAGGAAAGTCTTATTAGGTCTGCGGGGATGCTTGAGCACGAGTGTGATCATGTAAAGAGGCTACATGTGCTAACTTAATCAGGCCGAGTGCAAAGCATGAGATGTCACTGATCCCAGAACTGAAAGAGCGATGTGTGTGTGTGTGTGTGTGTGTGTGTGTTTGCAAGGCCAAGTGCACGGGGAAAAAAAAGACGACCGAACATGAACGGCGGACGGAAAGAAAGATGTGATTAAAAGGTCATGTTAAGGAGAACAAAGAGGCAAGCGGCTCATTAATAAACGCGAGCCTTCACCTCCAATCCTGCTCTGACCTGGCAGCCGGGACAAACTGCTCTGAGGTTGAGCGATACATTCGAGAAGTACTGGTACCAAAGTTATGAGACTTCATGAGGACTAACGGGACCCCCCCCCCAAAAAAAAGGAAATAAAAATGCTTTTAAATGCTGTTACCTGAAACACACTCTCTTTTTTGTTTGGCCTAATACTAAAGCTCAACTAAAAAGAAGCCTTTTCAAAAACAGAAAAACAAAAAAACAAAAAAAAAACCCTGCCCTCGTAACAAATTAAGACTAATTGAATTGGGGGCTACTAACTACAATGAAAAATCCAAAACTATTGTAGAAACCTGGCAGCGACCCAGCTGTGAATAGGATCTTATGCCTCACTCTTGTGAGGGCCATTGTTATCACTCATCTTTGACCTCGGTGGCCTTTGATTGAGCCACAATAGACCAGAGACTTCCTGGCACCAAGTGACACGCGTGTACATATGCGCGTGTGTGTTAGTTGGTCAGCTATGAAGCTTCCTCCGGTCCCTCTGACTACAAGTATTAACAAACTGCTGAGTAACAGACTCGACTCAGTTTTATTTTTCAAAGCATTTCGAGGCGTGAAGACCAACAGCGGAATCTCTTTAAGTGCACAGGTAGCCAGTGAAGGTTGGCCGGAGCAAGATTTATGCGTGTTGCAGTTTAGGGGTGAGCATACATACTGGTACTGTTCAGAGACAATAACACGAGGAGCCTCCAGCTGCTAAGGATTAACACCTGGCAGCGTCTGCACCTCATCTGGCGCTTCATTCCCATTCCTTGGGTAGACTGAAAGCAGCATTTACCCCGCCCCCCCCCCCCCCCATCCCCCCGCCGCCTCCCATTCAGTGCTCTTGACGGTAAGCACTGAAGAAGTGTGAAGCAGGGTGAGGCTCGGCGGCCCTCTGTAGAGCAGAGAAAACCCACTGCAGTCTTTCTGGAGGAAGACAAACAGTGAAAGACACCCACAGATTTTCTGCTGCATCTAACTGCTTCTTTCATCACTCACGTTTGAGAAGAGAATAATAATAATAATAATTGTCATTTATAAGCGCCTTTCAAAACGCTCAAGGACACTTTCCAATCAAAACAAGAACAATAAAACCACAGATAAAATTATAAATAATTAAAGGAGAAATGAATTTAAACTGAATATGCGATTTAAATCGCGATTTTAAATCGCTATTAATCGAGAAGCCTTTCCATTTCACAAAATTGAACGAGCGATGATGGGTGTAAAAATTTTTTTTAAATAGGAGCAGATTGTGTCGTCAGGTAAAAGGAAAGACGGAGGAATCAAGAAATTAACAAGAAGCAGAGAGGAAGGAAAGGCAGAGTGTCAACAGAAGTTTGCCTATTAATAGATTAGTTTGAGCGCTGTTGTTTTCATGCCATCCCGGTGGGGGTGGGGGTGGGGGGGATTTCTCCTCACAGAAATAAATACTGACTCCCTCTTATGTCGAGGGGGGCTTATCTCGATCTACTTCGACCCAATGCGACTGCGTGCAAACGACGGAGTGCGTCACAGCATCAAACCGGCTCGATGCACATAGGTCGAGTGCGGCAAACTAAACAAGCGGCTGAACCCGGGGTTCCCGGGAGAACGCTGCTATAAATACCGCTCCCCATCTTCCCCTCGCCGTCCCACCACATCAGAGACGAACACTGAACGTTCACACGTACTCACACAGCAACATAGAAGCATGTACTTCTTACGTGTGCTGTGTTTATGCATCAACTCAGCAAGCCAAAAAAAAAGCTTCGACTTCCAGTTTAGTGAAAGAGGCGTGCAGTCCACAGTTGAGCAACGAACCTCCTTTCCTGCCTGGGAGTCTCAACTCGACCTATCTTTAGTCAGCAGCCAGGGAGGGGCGACCCCTGTTCTGTTCGGATAGCATTACACTCACCTCCCATCAAGTCGCAAGCTAGCCCAATCGATGTACGGACCAAATGCTACAGCAAACCGCTACTATCTTATTATCACTCTCTCACCGTAAGATCGATGCGAATATCCCTAAGCCTGTCAATGGTGTTTCACGTGATGTTAGCATGACGCTCGTTGAATTGTGTCACTGGACGGTTTGGTTGAACATTTGGACAATGACGATGCAATGTTTCATTCGTTTTCTTCTGTTGAACTCATTCACTCCCAGCCCGGTCAAAATGAATCTTTGACTTCTATCGCCGTCAACAGGGTTCCCACTCTTACACTTTTTATATGGACCTTTTAAGGACTTTTGAGGGCCAATTTAGCCATTTTTAAGGACTTTTTCTCCATTCAACAGGGGATTCACTGTGGATTTAATGAACAGAAAGCCACATATCACTGAGCTGGTGTTCAAATCATTGCTGCCAAAGGAAGGTCACATCTTTATTTTTAAGGGCAATCAGCTAACCCTTTATTTGACATAGTGTATGTCAAATTGGCCCGAAATGACCCGAAGTGATCACGTGATCATCATCGGAACTGAGCGGAGACAGGAAGGCATGTAGCCCGACAGCGGGGTATGAGGGGAAGGGCACCAGGCGCATTTTCTGACAGAACTATTAATTGGAAGGGTGGGGAAAGTGACATACACAAATGAAATGAACACCTCAGGGTAATTTTTAAGGATTTTTATTGATTTTAGAAGCTTTCCCTAAAAATTATGGCCAATTGAGAACATAATTTTACAACTTTTTTGATGGATTTTCATGAACTTTAAGGACCTGTGGGAACCCTGGTCAATGGCAGCGAATGTTACAAAGTTAACATCGACTGAGTGAGAAATCAACAACTTGGGGGGTAAAAAAGAACACATGGCCTCTGATTTGAAGACATATGAGAGCGAGGCAGTGAAAATAGACACGAAAGAATACTTTTCAAATTTGTTTTCATGTTTTACACACTGCGTCTCATGTACCATGCTCAACAAATCACTCGTTTAGAAAAGCCCCCTCCAAACTGGCAAACGTAGCTTTCGAAGATGCGCGCAATAATGACAACCTGGTCGACAAACCGTGTGATTGCGGCCATGATCACCATTCAGGTTCCCTTGCCAATTTGGTCCATTGAACACCAGCCAGCTGCCTACGTTGCTGCCATGACAACAGGAGCGCTGGCCGAAGGGAAAACAGTCTTGACTTGAAATGTCACAATTCTTCTGGCGAAACAACAATTGAGCTGGTCTTAAGAAGACTGGCCCCATGCGGTCCCCCCCCTGGAAAATCTCCTCTCGAGTCTTTTATGGAGATGTCTTCCACGGATATGATGGAGGGACTCTTCCTTCTGATTTCCGCTTATACCCAACTGAGAATTAGTTATACATGCATTTCCACACACTTCCTAACTAAATGCATGACCAAAATTTTGCTATTTTGAATATGGGCAAAACACATACACACTCATTTTTGTAGATTTTTTGGGGGGGGAAAAAAATTTTACAAAATCTCACTCAAAATGTTAAAATTATTGAGGTACTGTGTTTGTTCTGCGTATCATTCCAAATCCGCGTAAAATGATATGGCCGACTCACGTTGTAGTAAAGGGCGGTAGAAGACTCTGTGTCAGCGCAATCAAGACTGTGTGCCATTTAGTGGCGATTGGTGATATGACAACTTGAAACTACAGTCGAGCCTTGCATAGTCGCAGTTCGGCAGACTTTTGTTTCCGTGTTTTTGATTGTTCACTTTTTTCAGGATTATTTCTATTATGTTTTTATGTAAAACAATTGAATGTTTAGCAACATGTTTATAGTAATTTTTGGGTGTGTTAAAAAAAAAAGACATTTTGTTTTTGAATATTAATCAAATTTCTATTTAGAATGTGGTCTCAAGCAGCATGGCCGCCAGTTGCCCATCCCTGTTTAAACCGTAAGATATATTACTTCTGCGTAATTACGTTGTTTTTTTTTTGCATGTTACCTTGTTACCTTAAGCAGTTCTAATGAATGTTTTTTGCAGTATTATTAGATGTAACTGAATATTTGATATTTTCTGGTCTTTATATCTTGAAGTTATTACTTTCAGAAAGATTTAAATGACGCAAAAAAAAAAAAAAAAAAAAATCAATCATGATTAATCATTTCAGATGGACACAACTCAGAAAAAGTGGCCCCGGGCCACCGGGCTACTGTTAATGTCGAACCCTGATACTGCATGCGCTGTCATGACAATCTAATCTGCCCCTGGCCGTCACAATCGGGAGTGCTGGATGATCTAACTTCAAACTGATGTCGACGTTGTCACTTTTTTTCCTGTCCTGATTGCAAGGTCGGAGCAAAATTTGTTACAGACAACTTTAACTCACAAAACATAGATAGTGCTAGTAGTTAGAGGCAGATTAAGTGAGGTCAAGACCCACTGAAGGCTCAGCTACCAAAAGCAATACAGAGCCCACTACTGGGTAACGGAGGCAGACTTTCCAAATGATGACGGGAAGTGGCTTTCAAATGGTTCCTATTTTCACAAGTGGTGCATGAATGTCACACTTAGTGCTGGTTGCTGATGTTGAAAGGCCTCTGGCGGGGAGGCAAATATGCCAGTGAGATCATTCCCAGCATGCTGTCAGACAATTTTTTTTTTTTTGTAGCAGAGGGAAGAAAAGTTTCATGTTTGTCACTGTTAATGGAAAGTAGTGACGACGCAAACCTTTTTGTTTGTCCCTTTTTTTCCCCCCCCCCCTCCAGAAGCATCAAATGCAACCAATTGCAACGTGTGAGCGAACTTCTGACTTCCGTTTCCTCTCACCACATCTGACTTTTCAGGAAAACCACATCCTGCCACTAGTTCCTTAAATGCTCCAGCGACGTGATAACTCCGCTCGGGTGCTGCCTCCAAAGCTCTGCAGTGCTTGGCGGAGGTCGACGGCGGCATCGCACTATGCTCAAGGTGTTTATCGTGAGTGTGACCCTTTCCCACAGTCGCAAAAAAAACCCCCACATCCGATGAGGTGCAAGGTTGCGGCTTCAACTTGTTGACAACACTCATGAACTGGCTGCACTGACGACTTCAATCCGCCGATAACACCCCCCCCACCTCCACCCGGACACAGTTGACATGAAGGTTGTCGCACTCAGAGAAATCAATAGCACACAATTATTAAGCTGAACGTGGCACTTTGGCTGCAAAGGTCAGGACAGGTTTGTACAGAACGTCTACTTGACACTGAAACGTTTCTCTACATTATGTTGATGATCCGAAACCTGAACTGCAAGAAACGGTGCTTCTCTGCTCCGTGGTGTTTATTTCAATCAGATTGGTGTGGAAATAGAAAAATCACATTGAAATTTACTGTCCCTTGGTCATTCCTAAATGCGAAAAATTATTACACACACAAAAACCTAAAGTCTTCCCAAACCCATCATTTGATTTTCAAATTTGATGCCTTGCGCTCAGGTTGAAAACCAGAGTCAGCATTTTGGCAGGCAGCCATTTTTGAGACATCTTTTCAGATTGCTGGGTCACTTTTACAGAAGGATTCCACTGGAAGTGACGAATAAACAACTAGAAACAAGCACGCTTGGCTTCTAATGTGGGCTCAGTCAGATATTCACCGATTGCGGGTTTTCTGGAATTTACTTTCTTTGGGTTTTGGACTTGGCACAACTTTCCGAATAGAGATAAGTGACTTTGCCAGAAGCTAAGCATTGCTTTCTGTTGAATGAATAGAAGAAGAGGCGATGCACTCACAGTCCAGATGTTTCTTCTTGGGTCCGCTCACTTCGTGCGTGGTGGCCTTGCAAACCGCCTTACTGATCGCCGATCCGGTCATGCTGTGCTGAGCTGCAGCGATCCGGTCTGTGATCGATTGGCCAGACATCACGTCTCCTTCTCGGCTCCTCAAATGTGCCTTTGCTCAATGGTTCAGATTAAAAAAAAAAAGAAAGAACGGGGGGAAAAAAAGAGCACAACGATCCTATCAGTGGGTCGACTCCCAAGCGAGGGGACACTTGAACGTGACTTCTCTGTCAAGCGAACGGAAAAACTACGACACTATTATGAGCTAGTCTGTGTTAGCTCATGTTTCCGCTGCAATCCTCCAACCCAAAAAGAGTCCCGCTGTGGGATTTGCCAACAGTGGAAATAACTTTGTGCGCATAAATAAACATAGCTTACTGGCCGCTCTGTCACACGGACGGTCTAATGGTTTCACGCAGGGCACCTCAGGGGGGGGGGGAAATGCGAGCAATACGTGTGAAATCGTAACAACAATCGCCCTCTGCAGATTTTTTTTTTTTTTAGTTCCTCCTTCCTCCACGTCAACTTGTTAGCTCGTTAGCAACAAAAAGTCCTGGTCAACTCCTCCTTCGAGCATAAAAAGTCAGACAGAAATGAGAAGGGCATTGCTAGAACTTGTAAAAATCACACGGGGGGGTCACCAGCGGTGACAGGTGATGTCTCAGTCAGGAGGGGAAGAGGGCGCAAGGGGCGGAGGGTATTAGCCGAAAAAAGCTACCGACATTAGCTGGGAAAAGAGTTGAACCGGCGGAGAGGTGATGTTCAAAAATGACAGTCGCTGTTGCTCCGTGGCTCGCCTTCGCTCTCCTTTTCGCGCTGTCCACGCTATTGCCAATCCCCGTCCCGCAACGTGGAACGTCTCGACGTGGGCTTGTTCTGAGACACGACAAGGAAAAGGCTGGACGGCTGCTTCCAGTCTCCGCCGGACAAAATGGCAGCGTAAAAAATCAGCTGATCTCACAACCTAGATGCCTTCAGGGACCAAGCACGGCCTCGGCATTTATAACTACCACACAAAACATGTGGCATTAACAATAAATCAAAAGCGTCACCATTTAATGCTGGCAAACAGTACAACATAAATCAATGTTTTATTACATTGTGTCATAAAAATATTGTGATTATTCTTCGCCTAAATGTCTTCTGAATGCGAATCTCTGTCTTCCCACAGCACTTAAACGTTCACGAGACGTGAATTCCACGGTGAGTGCAGCCGTTATGATTTTTTGAGGTTTTCAAAAAAACATTTTGATTTTTATTTTTTGCACCTCATTGCATCAAGTCCTTACGACAATGCATCGCCGAGCAAACGTCAATCTTTGGTGATAGAGTGCGCACAATTTGGGAGGGGCCATCAAATGATTGCCCCTCAGACGCCCCGTGTCCTTATTTGACTCCCAATTGTTCGGAACACAATGTACTGCTTAACTCTTCATGGAGACTCTCCCGATGAATCGTCCAATGATGACAATGGACACTTTGTGTGCGTCTAAAAACATACAATTTTTTCTATTTGTTTAAATTTGCATGAAATTAACGGACAACGCAGGGCGCATACATTTGAGGCAATTACATGTTTTCAAATCATCACAGTACTGTAATTGATTGAGAATGTTGACGAGGATCGTTACTCTGACGCCTGCGGGAATGTCCAGTGTTCTGCAGACTGAATGTAATTGGTGAGCAATTGTAATTTAAACACCCAGAGGACAATCCAATAACCTCAGTCTTGCTCCTCACTCGAGGACTTGTGCAATCCAGACTTGGAGTCTAGCGCTATCTTGCGGCGCTGAGGTGAAACTCCTGATTGCCATGGCAACTGCGTGGATGCTGGGAGCCCATGTCACCCGTAGCAACGGGCGCCAAAATTTGATGCTGTCCATCTAATATGTCTTGCCGAAAAGCATTGCACCCTGCATGGAGGGTAGGGGGTTCGGAGGTGGATTTTGCTCAGTTGACAAATACCCACAGGCAAACGGCCGCATTTGACATTGCCATGGCAACAACAGATAATGGCAGCATCACGAAGCTTGGGGGTTATTGTATAAAGCTATAAATATATGAAGATACAGAAGCCGAAGTAGAAAATAACAGGAGAGGGACAAAGAGTTACTACTCATGGTCAACCAATAAACACATTTTGTTTATGTTATGTACATCCCATCAACAGCATTTGTGGTCTAAAGTAAGGTTAAAAAAATCCTCTAATATTTTGTCAATAGTCTCCAATTTTTTTGAAAAACATCGAAGTGGGTGAATCGTGAATGCGCAACATTGAGCGTGTCTGTCATGCAGAAAAAACTAATTTATGCCAGTGACGTAAGCTCAGCAGGAGAGCAGTTCGCAATTAGTGATGTTTATTCAAAGTGAAAGGAAAGCTCCGTTTGCATGCAGACCTCGATTATCAGCATTTCAATTAGCGGCTGAAGAGAAAGACTTCTATCCGCAAATTCTAAAGTGTCACTCAAAGGAGGGCCGACGACATCTCGGCCAGAGCTTCCGGGTCGATCCCAACGGCGACGGGCTCGCAGCAGCCGACGCAGATGTACCTGAGGACCCACAGGTAGATGATGACCGACAGGACCACGGTCATGGTCAGCAGCAGCACGCTGAGGATGGACTGTGGGCCGGCACCCAAAAACAGGACCAGGGAAGGCTGGAGGGAGTCTTCACCAGTTTTGTGTGCTGGAAGTGGAAAATTGTGGTATTACAGTATCCTCGAGGGCTCTCACTATGTAAATGTATTGACAATTCTGTTGATTAGTAAACTAGTTTCCCCTGCTTACAGTTAATTACCTGATTAACTGATGTTTGATCATTTGGTAGTGATTAAAAATAAAGAGAGGTGTTGTACCCGCGAACTTCTTTGAAACTGATTCAGTGATTGGTTCAGTCTTTTTAAATAAAATTTTTTTTTAGAACAGCGCCTAATCGATGCTCGCATGCTCGATGGTGGCGCCCGACACCTCCCCGGCATGCTGAGCTGTAATAGAGGCAGGAATGGAAACGGACAGCCGGTGGAGGACCATGATTCATTCCCACGACATCTATGGAGTTTCACATTATGTATTAGCGTAAAGCGAGCAGACTTTCATTCGACAAAACGGTTGAAGACATTCAAGTAAACAGCTTGAGGCAAGCGTGCTTTGCATCTTATTTGGAGAACTGTGCAAGTGAGAACAGGTGCTAAAAAGAGTGCATTAAAAAAGTTGAAAACGATTTAAAAACGGGGAGGGAGGGGGGGCGTTCCACTGGACTCAACACGATATATTGTCACAACTTTGACATTCATAGAAACTCATGATAAATGGATTTTCTTGTTGTACGACGACAAACATGAAGCAAAAGGCGAACTGTGTACATAAAGTTAATAAATCTTTTAAAAAAACAACAACCTCAAAACGGGCCCGATTCTTCACCTTTGCTCGAGTGAAGAACCAACAGCAGGCAGATGACGATCCCGATGACAGCTTCCCTCCTCATGGCGGACTCTCTAATTGAGGAATACATTGCACTGCACAAAGCACACATGCAAACAACTCTGTCACAGGAACGAGCTTACAAAAAGGAGGAGCGGTGTCAAGTACAACGGAGCTGATGACTGGAGAATGATGACCCTCCTCCTTTGCCGGTGTCCGTCGTCTTGGTGGCAAGGAGCTTATTAAAAAAAGAAAAAGATAGATATCAAACAAATGAAATTAAAAAGCAGTCGAGCCTGGCCAAGACCCCCGCTGCATTTGTATGGAGTGCTGCTGATGCTAAGGAGACTTCATCATCGTCTTCCTCATCTCCCGCCCGGCTTCAATCAGGCAGCTGTGAGGAGGGGGAAAACACCTGAGGGAAAAAGAAAATGGCTTTTTGAGCTCAAGAGAGAATGGTTCGAAAATAGCAGAAATAACGGTGGTAGCCAAAGTGGGAGGGAGGAAAAGAAAGATGACGAAGAGGAGCGGCTTCCACTTCGCCAGCAGCAGAGGGAAAATTATTATTTTTTTTTTTAAAAAGAGAAGAACCTTGCTTCCTCTGGTGGTTAAACGATTTTTTTCAATGACTAAACCTGCTTCACCTCTTCTTATAAAAGTTTAACTTGTTTTTTTTAATTAGTGCATAAGTGCATATCGACGAATACAAATTGCTCCCATGCTTTTGCTTGCACAAATTCTAAAAAAAAAAACAAGTTTTTTTTCCTACATCGTAAACCAAATTGCGAGTGCCAAGACCTTCGATGCCACGAAGGCACGTAAAACAAGTAACAGAAGAGCAAAAGAAAAAGAAAAAAAGACAGGCTCGCCGAGTCGTGTGAATCTGGCTGTCTCATGTCTTTTGTCCCTCCACGTCACGCCTCCAGGGGTCGCCTTGGCAACTTGTTTTACAACTGGCAGCTTTTCAAATATCCTGCGAAGCACGATGGCTGTACACATGAACCTTTAAGAGCCAAAGGAGGGGAATACAACAAGTTCGTAAAAAAAACCCAAATAAACCCCCACGGCTATTATATGCGAAAATATTTTTGCTGCTTGCCGGCTGGACTTAAAACCGTCAATTTGGACGTTTCTGATCCACTTCTTGTTGTATCTTTCAGCTCTTAATGGACAAGGCACGGAGTGGAGAGGACAGTGAGGCGAAAGAGAGGAGACAGACAGCTTTGGATGTTTCTCATGCAAACAGATTGACGGCATGGAGGGATGCTCTTCAACAGTGTGTCGGCATTCTCAACAGAAACCCACAAGGTATGCTGCCTAAAAAGCTGTTTGTTCAATACGGGTGAAAACAATCTCGCATTACAGCGATCCCTCGCTATTTCGCGGTTCGTTTATCGCAGATTCGGAGCATCGCGGATTTTTTCAAACATATTCATTAAAAAAAAAAGAAAATCCGCAAAAAGTCCGCAAACGGTCCGCGAGAAGCAGCGAAAGACAGCAAAACAACAGTGAGTCACATAGAGCAACATATACAGTACACGTGGGGTGAGGGGGGGGGGCCGAGAAGATGTAAAGCCATGTTGATTGGCTGTGCATCTTTCTGTCTTATCACGTGGGTTACTCTTTGATCTTTAATCAGGGTCTAAGTGTTGTTTAAGATGCTGCTAGTGCGTGCCTGCGTGCGTGGGTGTGCGTGTGTATGTGGGGGCGGGGAGAGAGAGAGAGAGAGAGAGAGAGAGAGACTCATAAGATCAAAAGCAGGTCTCTTCCATCTTAATTGTCTAAACAACCTCAATTGACTAATCATAAACACTCTGCTGCACACCTGGAGGGATCGCTGGCCTGTGTGTGTGTGTGTGTGTGTGTGTGTGTGTGTGTGTTAGTGCGCTCTGCTCAAGCGCAAAGGCCCACGTGGGGCATTTTTTTTTTACATATGTTAATTGGTCGCTACTTTGCGGATTTTCGTTTATCGCGGGTGGTTTTGGTCCCCATTAACCGCGATAAACGAGGGATTACTGTACTATTATTTGGTACAAGGGGCCTTCAGCAGGGACTTACCCGACATGCCTAATGGGGTATAAATACATTTCGGTTAGTTAATCTGATCTGGCTTTGTCTTGTACCTCTGATCTAATATGAAGAAACTGCTCCTTTTCCAGACTTAAACGGTGTTTTATTAAGTCTTTTGGAAGACTTGGGGGAGATTCAGAACCGACTGAGCGCAATATGCAACAAGCTGGATGCTGAAATAATCCACTTGAACACAGAAGTGTCTGGGGAAGTAACAACTCGACAGAGTCAGCAACCCGGAACTGATGGTGAACCGATGGCCAACGGGACTCCGTCAGAGCATGAAGAGCAGGCTGACGATGGAGGTGATCAAGAGCAGCTGTCAAACACGGATCAGACATCAGCCTCTGACGAATCAGAGGGGAGGCTGGAGGTCAAAGGTGAAGGGACGGATGGCCAAGACCTCTTGGACACTGTCTCGGAGACGACAAACAAAGAATGGATCGGAGTTGGGTATGTTCACTTTACACACCACATGCATTGGTCAACTCAATCTCAAGGTCACCAACTCTGGTCCTTGAGGGCCCCTATCCTGCATGTTTTAGATGTTTCCATCCTCCAAAACATTTAATTCAGATGATCATCTCATTGGCAAGCTCTGCAGAAGCTCAATAATGAACCTGATCATCCGAGGACCAAAGTTGGTCACGCTCTTGATGTACATCAAGTGCTGAAAATGCTTTTAATGTCTTCATGGTCGCTCTGCCTTAACAGCCAATCCGATTTACCAGGCGCATGCTTCATCAGAGCACCTCTGGGTGTCGCCAAAGTCGTGCGCTGCGAGGTGGCCGACGCCTTCAGTTGCCTGATGGTGACCGGCGGAGAGGAGCTGGTGAGCCGGGTGATCAGGCTCAAAGCCAAACCCGACGCCTATCTCCGCTTCCCGCTGACGTTGGCGTTGTCGTTCTGCGCACGTTACCGTGGCAGCTACAGAACCATCAATGTCAAGGTGGCGGATGGCGAGAGGAGGGTCAGCTACCTGGTACCTGCAACCACAGAGGGCACGTATGGTGGGAAAAGGGTGAAGTACCTAAATAATTATTTTGCTTAAAACAGGTCAGTGGAACAAAATAACTGAACACACAGTCAAGACCGTCGAGACCACTGGCAACAAAAGTGAGCACACCCCGAAGTGAAATCCATTCCATCCATCCATTTTCCGAACCGCTTGATCCTCACTCGGGTCGCGGGGGGTGCTGGAGCCTATCCCAGCAGTCTTCGGGCAGTAGGCGGGGGACACCCTGAATTGGTTGCCAGCCAATCGCAGGGCACACAGAGACGAACAACCATCCACGCCCACACTCACACTCACACCTAGGGACAATTTAGAGTGTCCAATCAGCCTGCCATGCATGTTTTTGGAATGTGGGAGGAAACCGGAGCACCCGGAGAAAACCCACGCAAGCCCGGGGAGAACATGCAAACTCCACACAGGGAGGCCGGAGCTGGGATCGAACCCGGTACCTCTGCACTGTGAAGCCGACGTGCTAACCACTGGACTACCGGGTCGCCTCACCCCGAAGTGAAAATGTCCAAATTGGGTGCCGTGATCAGCTCATTTCAGAAACTGGGCAGTATTCCAACATGATTACCACTACCTGGTTCAAGAATCGGAGAGTAAATGTGATGGAGTGGCAAAGCATGTATCCGGACCTAAACCCTGCTTCACATCTATTCAGGCCATCCTCAAACAGAAGCTGGAGAAACACAAGGTCTGTACCATCCACCAGCTCTGTCATGTCATCACGGAGGACCGGAAGAGGAGCTCAGTGGCAACCATCAAACTCTAAGGCACTACTGGAAAATAATGATGGCCACACAAAATACTTTTGGCACAATTGTGACATTTTCACTAAGCGTTTTACCCGCTATTGTTGCAGCCCTTTTCAACATTAGCGACTGTGTGTTCAATTATCTTGAGGGGGGCAGTACATTTGTGCTATTGTACAAGCTGTCCACTGACTATTTTGTAGCAAAGTGTCATTTCTTCATTGTTGTCCCTTGAAAAGATTTACAAGAATGGGAAATAATGTAATTTATTCATGCACTTTGTCTCCAGGGTTCCTTTGCGGAGGTGAAGGTGTACTCCCTTGGCTTGTTTGCAGTGGTTTCCTGTCTCAAACAGGAACATTTTACTGTTCCTAGACAAGGTGTGTCATACAAACATCCTGTGGACCCTCGTATCTGCCTCAATTACCTCCCAGGGTCTTTCACTGCCCCTGTAATGGTACAGTACACGGTAAGAGAGACTTATTTAGAACTTATACATTAGTTGACACATACCTTGAGCATTTAGCTGAACCGGAATGCGCTCCAAACCTCAGATCCAGCCGCTCGACGCCGCTCTCCTGGCTGCCGTTAAGTCAAAAAGTGAAGCCTACTGCCGGGTGGTGTCCACCAGTCCACTCCTCTCCCTTGCATATCCATCTTCTCAAACCCTACGAAGACCTCTCATAGTCACTCTTCCTTGTCCGCCAAATCCTAGCAAGAGGAAGGACACACGGGGACAAGTGGAGGAAAAGGAACTCCACCTTCCTCGACTTGCCGCCACTCCTCCACAATGGGATTGGACTTCTTCCCACCAGAGGAGGTAAAAGCTTCAAGCCTCGTTTAATTACGCCTCAAGAAACCTGGTCTGAAATCATCTGAAATACTTTTGGGATGAACATAATGTTATGGAGGTTTTCCAGTCACGTTTTAAGATGCTGCAGAGCACAGAGTCAGCCCTGTTGGAAAGTTTGAAAGACATCCTCCTGGCTAATGATACTGGAGACAACGTGTGTCTTGTTTTGTTGGACCCGACTGCAGCATTTGGTATTGTGGAGCATTCTGTTGGCTTGTTTGTAGCGCTCGTGAGGCAGTCGGAATTTTCGCTGTCAGCACTGGTTGCTCTGTGTCACACTCTGCCTCAATGTCATACGGTGTTCCACAGGGTTCAATTTTGGGGCCCTTGCTGTTTTCATTGTATTTGCTGTCTCCGGGTTCCATTTGATAAAAGCATGGTATAGAGCATGATATTTGCAGGTGTGGTTGTTTTTAAAATGCTACATAAATAAAAATGAGTTTAGTCTGCCTATGAACGGCATACATCAACCTGAAAAATATTGTGTGTGTCAGGATGCTGGGTTCCTGTACACAGTCCTCTGAAGACAACCCAGGTGAGCTTCTCAGCATACTGGGCTCCAGGGACCAACAGTGGAGCATTCTGGAAGAGGTCCTGATCCGGAACCTTCAGAATAGCCTGGTGTCTTTTGAACTGACAGAGAGCTTTGACAGGTTTGCACTTTTGTTGTTTCTCAGAACCTTAACTTCAACAAGGCCATAAAGTACAGACAACAACAGGCTCAGATATCAATCCATGGCAGAGAGTAGATTTTCATTTCAGGTGCTTCAGAGAACGACAAGGAGGTCAGGAAATTGTCAAAAAGACTGGCGCACAGACGGAAATATTATACAGAAATGCTTCACACTGATCAATTTTGCTCTTTGCAGTCCAAACCTAGGAGTGAAGTCAAATCATTCAACTTTTTGTCCATCCTCCTCCAGACTCCTAGTGGTTCGCCTTTTCTCTCCGCTGCAACCTTGCCTGACCTCCCTGGCAGAGGAGCTGGTAGAGTCATCCCGCCACCACCTGGTCACCGTTGTCCTTTGGCGGCACCAGGATGAGCCCCGCGCTGTCCTGGTGGCCCCCTTGCCCAGTAGGGAGCTCGGTTGGGAACTCTCCAAACTGCAGGCGGAGGGCAACTGTGGTCCCCTGGAGACTTCGCCAGAGATCAGCATGCGGGAGGGGGACCAGCTTCTCCTCCATCTTTGCGGAAACGTCTCCTACGCTGGTGAGACAGAGTCACAATTCAGTTCACCTACAGTATCGCAGACTTTTCTGTTAAATACAACAAGCCTGCACACACAGACAGTTTTGTAACCATGACAATTCAGGTGGAGCAATACTTTCCTTGTGGAAAGAATAGTAACAATAAATTTACAATTATGTTGGAGCAGGCGCTGAGATGAACCCGCATGGCATTCTAGACAAGCGGATCACTTTCCACTGCCAGCGCAAGAATGAGCTGCTGTTGCATCTGACCGAAGTGGACCCTTTTGGTAACTACAGCTCCCCTCACTACAAGGGTGCCGTTGTCTTCTACAAGGTCACCAGAGGTCAGGTGGAGTGGCAAGGGGACAAGCTGGTCCAGATGGAAGCGAAACACCTCGGGAAGCCTGTGTGTACACTGCCCCTGACTTTACCAAAGGTATCGTAAACTTCAATGAATTCAAGAGCACCTGGTTGCACTTTCGGTTGACATTGACTTCCTGTTTCATTTAGCGAGTAAGAACCATCAGACGACCCATCGTGCCGAAGATAACCACTTGTGAGCGGAAGGGTAAAGGGAAATACTTTACTTTCCACCGCTGAAACATGGCCAAACCCTAACTTTTAATGACGAGAAGATCATTTCTTGCCCAACAGACTCCCTCCCAGATTTGCTGCTCCTCTGGCTATCAGAAGAGCTTTCGGAAGATGAGATCGCCCCCCTAGCACGTTCTCTCCATCTTCACCGCAGCGCCGCCCAGCTGGTGAAGCTGCGGTCCGGGGACAGTCTGCCCGCCCAGGCCTTCGCCATCTTGACCATGTGGAGGAGGGAGCTGCCCACTTCCCAGCTCCAGTCCAAGGTTGCCCAGTTGGCACACTGCTTGGCCAGGATTGGCCGGCCGGATCTCACCAGAGAACTGCTGCTACGCCAGGCGGAAGAACCCCTGCCATTGGAATAAAGACGTCTATGGTGCACATTATCTGCTAGCATCAAGCAAGTAGACTTCCGTTAGACCGGGGGTCGGCAACACGCGGCTCCAGAGCCGCGTACGGCTCTTTAGCGACATCTAGTGGCTCCCTGGAGCTTTATAAAAAAATGTATGAAAATGGAAAAAGATTTTGATAGTAGGCTAATATAGCTCAAATAGATATAGATACATTTTGCAGCTCCGAAAAAGGAGAGCTGTGGTGTTGTTTT
The DNA here is from genome assembly GCA_018466805.1 of Hippocampus abdominalis. Classification (NCBI taxonomy): domain Eukaryota; kingdom Metazoa; phylum Chordata; class Actinopteri; order Syngnathiformes; family Syngnathidae; genus Hippocampus; species Hippocampus abdominalis. The sequence continues at coordinate 29,160,075 of CM031695.1, forward strand.
TTTAAAACGTACACTTTATTGATGCTTTTAACAGTCTGGACAAACACAGACACGTCTGCGTCTGACTCCGTGCCTTCTCTCTTCTCGTTCAACTCGAGAGGCGTTCAGAGACAGCCTCAGAAAAACGGAAATTAATGATCACGTCACTGACACTAAGAAAAGCGAAAATAATGCACCAAAACAAAAAATCAAGCGAGGAAATCACAAAATAAATTCTATGGGGGCGTTTGTGAACACACAATAAAGGAATGAATAGCATAAACAATTCTGACACAGTCTCCTACATACATTCAGCATGTGTTTCCTCCATTGTAAGTTTTATAGAAGGCTTTTATTTTTTTGCGGCTCCAGACATATTTGTTTTGGGGGTTTTTTGTCCTATATGGCTCTTTCAACATTTTGGGTTGCCGACCCCTGCGTTAGACTGAATAATATAGTGTGTTTGAACAGTTGGGTTTCCAAATAGATGTTTAATTCTTTTTAAAGTCAACTCCGACTGTAAGTGACAAATTAACAGCTTGAAGCAAACCCGCTGTGCCTCTTATTTGCCGGACCCGTGTGAGCCTGAGAATGTATCCATCGTAATGAACGGGGAATGTATCGTTGCTTTAACCAGTGCTGCAATCACATTGATTTGTAATTATCTATTACATCCACAAGAGGGCAGTGTTTCACCATTCTTCTGTCTCTTCAGTCAAACGGCGTTATTTCATGATACGCATGACTGAACATGTATTTTGATGCTGGACATGGTTTCATAAAGCATACAGACAATAACAAGCATCAGTGTATATAAAATCTTTAAAAAAAATAAATAAATAGAGAGTGACCCTTGCAACTGCCTCACTTCAAGGTCTTTCCTTGCCGAATATCAAAACAAATCTGCAGTGGTTAATGTGTGACACCTCTCCACAAAGCGCAGTGGATGATTCACTAGCAAAGCCTCTCGACGTGTCGGCACGCCTGGCTTGAGATGTGACCTTATTTCAGCCCCATGACACCGAGTCATCTTGATTTTCACCAGCGCTGACGTTCGGCGACAGGCAAGCATCTCACAAGCCAATTTCTGTTCCAACTTAGTGGGAAATAATGCTGAGTGGATGAGTGGAGTTGGTTTGGAGACGTCTCTCTTATTGGGGCGGATTGTGAACCTTTTCTCACTTTTCACAGTGGGTAGAGCTCAGTCATGTCCGCAATATATGGAGGGTGCAAATGAAGAAACATTTTAACGCAGGGGAACACAGTACAGTCAAACCTCGGTTTTCGTACTTAATCCGTTCCAGAAGACTGTTCGAAACCCGAATTGTTTGAAAACTTAAACCATGTTTCCCATTGGAATCAATGTAAAAAAATTTAATCCGTTCCAAGTCAACTTTTTTAAACAACTTTTTTTTATAATTTCACACCATAAACTGTACACATGTAATAGGAGAGCAGGTAATATGTAAAATACTGTACAAACAAACTGTAATGTTTTATTTTCACCAATTTTAACATTAACATAGTAACATAAAAATTGAAGGAACATCTCTCTCTTTCTATCTGAACAATACAAACTCGTCTGCTCACAATGGACGCTATGAGGAAGCGAAGCCGAGAGGAGTGAAGCGACGCATTCAAGTGCGCTCAGTTAGTTTGTGAACCGAAATTTGTTCGTCATCCGAGGCATAAAAAAATCAAAATTTTTGTTCGAAAACCGAATTGTACGAGAACCGAGACGTCCGAAAACTGAGGTTTGACTGTACTGTGTTTTTTTTGTCCCCCTTTTGTGGGATGCTAAAGGGCACTAGTGAGTGTGCTGGGCATTATTAGCGGCCTATCACTGACACACACATGCACGCACAAACTGAGGGTCTTAGTAAATGTCACAGAGGGGGCTCCGACAGTGCCGGGAAACTGTTTCCTCTCTTATACGATCACCCTCCCCTCTCGCTCTACATTATTGAAAAGGCCACACAGCAAGGCACTGTTGGAGGTGCGCTCCAAGTCCAGCAGGGGGTTAGAGAAGGCGGCAAGACAGAGCTGATGAGCTGATGAGTTTCTGCCGAGCGAAAGAAGAAGGAGATTGTGATGACAACCTCATTGCTTGCTCCATGCATCGAGGAAATAAATGCATGGAGCAAGAGTGGCAAATTTCATTGGACATAAACAAGGAGGGATCATATCTTTGTGGAGCAGGGGGCAATGTTGGACTCACATCATGACTCACAAGCAGATGGCGAGACAGAACTCTCAGGTGGACACCTCACTGGTCCGTGCTAAAGTCTTCATTTGTCCTCCATTTCAATGGCAAACTGTGCACAGAGGAGCAGAATTCCCCCTCAGGAATTCCCATTCTGTGAAAAATGACAGAAGAGTAAGTCAGTTAAAGTCTCCGAAGACAGATTTCAACACACAAGGTTTATTTTTTTTGTGGTTCTAATACGTTGGTAGCTCGGGGAGGGGTATCAGATAAGAGTGTTTGATGCACTGTGAAACGGGCCGTGAGTAAAAAGGTGTGGAAAGGGTGGGAATAGGGTGCGAAAATGGGTTGAGGAAGTGTTGGTGGAGTGACAGTGGAACAACAACAAAAAAGAGGGAGGGGGCTAAGAGGCAGAGAGGAAAGTGATGGCATCAACACGTAATGTGCGTGCGTGTGTACGTGTGTGTGTGTGTGTGTGTGTGTGCGTGCATCTGTGCAAGTGTGTGTGTGTGTGTGTATGTGTGTGCGTGCGTGTGTTTTTGTCTCATGACAGCGGGTTCGGATTCCTCTTTCACACAAACAACCACAAACTGGCCTGCAGGGTGAAGGGACACATTGCTCTGTCACCTTGTGTGTTTCACACATTTATGAAACCATTTGGAGAGAGAGGGAGGGTAACTCGACCCCCATATACCGACATACATACATACATACATACATACATACATATATATATAGTCCTTGGTCATATTATTAGGTACCAAAAGTGGGTAATTTCCTCACATTTGTACCATGAAATTAAATTATTAATAATAATATCTTCCCAACAGTCTTCATTTCATAGTGTTCTTCTCCATTAAGTGAATGTTATATAGTTTTTTGTCCAATCATATTTTACCATCTGTGTGTTGCCATTTCAAACTCATCTGCCATGGCCCTACAGGATCAGGACTGCTGGCCGACATAACAAACACAGCCAACAATGGGACTGTTTATTCAACGAATTAGACCTACAACTGCATTTTTCCGTTCTCTGAATGGTTAGTCAGAGCAAACCTGTTGGACTAGCAAAACAAGCCTGCAGTGATCCTTGCACATTAATTTATTATTGAATAATAAGCATCTCTGGCGGGTGTGGTGATGTCACAATTTTTCTGTTCCCTGATTGGATGGTGAGAGCAGAGCAAAACTTTACAGCTGACCTCACCAATCAAAACACATTCACATACATGAATACATTTTTGATTAGCATCTCTACTATGCATGATATATATATATCATATATATATATATCATATATATATGATATATATATATATATATCATATATAGAATATGATATATATATATATATCATGCATAGTAGAGATGCTAATCAAAAATGTATTCATGTATGTAAATGTGTTTTGTGATGGTAGAATTGTGACATACATTCCACCTCGACAGTATAGGAACCGTATTAAAAAAATGTCACCTTAAAAACCGTTGTAATATTTTGTTTGCAGAAGAAACAGCATCTTTGAGAAGTATATTTCTCCTTCCATGGGAATATTGCGACATTAGCGCTTCAGCAGATGTCAGCCTCTTCATTTCGTCTCCCTCGATTCACACTTCTGAGACCCTCTTACGCTCTAACAAGCAGCTGTCAACTTTCCTCGCCGGGCCCAGCAGTCCTCGTTATAAACGTCACACTGCGGTTGACCTCGGGCTCAAGTGGTCTCCTTTGCCCCTCAGCATGCCTGGCAGATGGAATAAGATTGGAGGAATTTCAAAGAGCTCTGCCACATTTTCATCGATTCTTTCTCACCATTTTATCGTTAAGTCAGTTGTGACATTCTTTCTTCAAGCTAAAAGCATCAGTATGTGAAATGTCTTATCTGAGATGAACTGGCCACCATATATGCAAATACAGTGTTCACAGATTTCTAAACGATCAATTTTGTATGAGTTTCCACATTATAAAGACAAGAATATACTGTATGTCTGCTAAGATTGCTCTATGCTCTGTTTGTATGTCGGTGGTTACTTGAAATTAAATTGACATCAATGCTAATGTCCATTCGCCCATCGATGGAATTTTGCACTCTACCTAAACTTTAAGCTAGCAGGCATTTGTTACATCAAATGATCGAGTTTGGTTGAGCATTTTGATAAGGAATGTTTCATTTTATTTAGTTTTATGTGTCAAATCATACGAGAGGAGCAAAAATAGCTAGCTAGCTAGAGAGATAGACATATATAAACAGCTAGATAGATAGATACATAGATATTTAGCTAGTTACATAGATAGCTAGATAGCTCGATAGACAGCAAAGCTAGACAGACGGCAAGCTAGCTGAACAGGTCACTCTACATTGTGGATTGTCACCAACATTACAGGACCACCTCATCAGTGAAACATAGAGGTGGTAGTATGCACATATGACTGTTATTGAAATTGTTTTTCTTGAATGATATGACTGCAGACAGGAGCAGGAGGATGAATTTGGAAGTGTTTCAGGTAGTTTCATCTGCTCATAGTCAGCCATATGCTTCAGAACTCAATAGTGCTTCACAAAGCAGTTTTTTTTTAAAGCAAAGACGTGAAATGTTATCCACTCCCTGACAAGAATCCGTTGCAAGAATGCACTCTCTAGCTGAAAACTAAACTGAAGGGATGTCAATATGTATTTATGGAGCGGACGGTACTGTGTGTACATCAGGAAGGTACACACAGTGATAAATGTGTGATTCTCTCGACTGTAATCACACAGATTGTGATTGACACGAGAAGGCTGAAAAGCAAAACGTTGCTTTGTGCGTCTTTGTTTGTGTGTGCGTGTGTGTGTGTGTGTGTGTGTGTGTGTGTGTGTGTGCGGCAGTAATATTTGGCTTCTCACAAACAGCTGTCAGCCTAAACCAAAGTGTTCCAGCTGACTGACCCTCAAATTGGGCCAATAAGCTGCTGCACAAAACGCACTACTTGTTGTAAAACATGGCGGCACTGACCAACCGGCTGCCCAATTATAAGTAAATATTTCATTCCTTGTTGAGGCCATTACTCCAGCGTGTCGAGAGCATACTGTACATGACCAGCACTGCAAATCCTCTGGCCCCACCCTCCCTGCCCTCCAACTACCTCGCCACCCCACCCAAGGACGGCCAGCCCATTACAATAATTAACCAGAGAGGGACTTGATGGGATCGAGCAAAGGAAAGAGAATAAAGAAAAAATGAGGTTGGGAGCGAGAGAAAGGAAAAGGAGGTTGGGTTTTGGTGGCGAAGGGTGGGTGGGTGAGGGGGATGCGCGGGGGGGTCTTTTTTGCCGAGGCAGCAATTGGGTGGGAGCTTCCTGCCTGCCGTTAATCCCTGAGTGACTTTCACTGCATACAGTGAAGCAGGCACAGGCCAGAGCCATCGCAAATTAATCTAGCAAAGAGCTTGGGAAGTGGCCGTGCTGAAAACCGTTAAAAGGCTGGAGAGCAATGGGGGGGGGGGGGGGGGGACATGCAGGATAGAAGGCAAAAGGGATTCGGGTGCAGGAGGGACAAGGAGGGAGGGGGTCCATCAGGGAGAAGGCGAGCTATTTTGGGCATGGTAAAGGACAATCGCTGGGGTGACATCACTCACAGGCATGTGATGTCACCACCTGCTGTGATGTTATCCAGCTCCAACCTGAATACTATCGTTGCTGCTGTGGTTGTGTGAATGCTGACAGAAAGATGATTTTAATGTAGCTGTGATGTCATGGAAACGTCTCATCACACTGCCCTCTTGTCAAGTTCTGCTTTAGGAATTTCAGCTTTTTCAGTAGTATCCCAAATTTTGAGTATTCTTACATAACATTACATGTTATATTCTATCCCTTACAATAGTAGACTGTACTGTAAAACTGACACACAAAATCAAAGAGAATTAAACACTGTCTATTTAAACACAAAAATGTTCAAGAAAATACATCACGGATGAAAATCAGCTAGCTTAATGCTAACATGAAATGTAAAACAACTTACATTGGCTAACGGAAATTAGCATCGAAGTTATGATAAACTGTTACTTTCACACAGAAACAAAACATACAATCATATATTCCCTGTGGGAACAACAACTATCACTGGAGCTCAGTTGGGGACCTTCTTTGCCTCTTGTTAAAAAAAGGGGGGAGCATAGGGCTTTGTGTTTCTGAAAAAATGCCACACCAGCAGAAGAACAACCAGAGATAAAGGTGTGCAGGTGCAGGCATACTCACGGACCCGCAGCTCCAGGAGCTTTGTTGAAATTATTTTGGAATATCCACCTCTGGAGAAAAAAACCCCATTTGTCATTGATTGTACATTCCCAAAAGTAAAACTTCAAACCACTAAATTTAATGTCTTAGCGACACTCTTTTATGGATAAATCTGGCTAACAATGCTTATGCTAGCCTAGAATTGCTAGCGCTGCTATTTTGTAGAAGCCGGACAGCATTCTGTGTGCTTATCACAACGACGCTTACCTCATTTAACAACTCATTTAATCTGTCAGGTACAACACCGGTTGTGAGCAGAGGCGCTTTAGCGCGACACCAGATTCCTATCAAACTTCTTATCTTGGTTTCTCCAGAAAAAAAAAAAAAAAGAGTCATATTTGCCGAAGCGTTGAACTCTGCATGCACTGAATCTGTCAACTGGCTTTTAATCCTTCTCCTCGCCTGGAGAGAAGTGCCAATCAAGATTTGGGAAAAAATGTGAAATAGCCATTTATGGATTTTCCAGTCTGGAGTGTATCCGCATCTTGCTACAGGGGCAAGTGAACCGCTAAACTGAAACACGATGTGTTGATGATAAAAGTGTTTGCCTCTCACCTTATCTTCTCAATACTTCAAATTCTCCTTATCTCCTGCCCCACATCTCCTTAAGTGGCTTCCATTAGTGGTCCGTCTTCAATACGGGCATAAATCATGATCAGTGGCAGCTGCTAGTTTTCCTCGACGGCAATTGGCAAAACTTTTATGGCTAGCGGAGAAATGATGACGAATGACGCTAATAGTCAACAATCTCCCCAATGTCCTCGTTCATTTGGCGAGCTTCCACTCAGGCCAAATTATTGAGCCCACTGTTACGCCAAAGATGTCAGGCCGTCCTGTTAGTCCGGGGGTCGGCAACATGCGGCTCCAGAGCTGCATGCGGCTCTTCAGCGACATCTCGTGGCTCCCTGGAGCTTTATAAAAAATGTATGAAAATGGAAAAAGATTTTGATAGTAGGCTAATATAGCTCAAATAGATATAGATACATGTTGCAGCTCCGAAAAAGGAGAGCTGTGGTAGTGTTTTTTTAAAACGTACACTTTATTTATGCTTTTAACTGTCTCGACAAACACAGACATGTCTGCGTCCGACTCCGTGCCTTATGTCTTCTCGTTCGACTCGAGAGGCGTTCAAAGACATCCTCCGAAAAACGGAAATTAATGATCACTTCACTGACCCTAAGAAAAGCGAAAATAATGCACCAAAACAAAAAATCAAGCGAGGAAATCACAAAATAAATTCTATGGGGGCGTTTGTGAACACACAACAAAGGAATGAATAACATAAACAGACACAGTCTCCTCCATACATACATACATGTGTTTCCGTCATTGTAAGTTTTATAGAAAGCTTTTATTTTTTTGTGGCTCCAGACATATTTGTTTTTTTGTTTTTTTTGTCCTATATGGCTCTTTCAACATTTTGGGTTGCCGATCCCTGTGTTAGTCCCTTGTGGGCACTTGTGCTCGATGCGAGAGACACATTTATTTTGTCTATACATAAGCGAGCCCGAGATGTAATCATCTGAAAAAGCAGAAAACAAAACACAGAAGCAAAAAAAAAAAAAAACAGTCGGCAAATCATTGCTGCTTCAAATCCAGCACGCAGTCACCTGCAGGCGCGTTTAGGCACGCGTGAAAGTGTAAGCGTAGAAAAGATAGGTTGACCAAGAGATGAGAAAGCGCTGAAGGAAAGTCAACGAGCCCGGCGTTTCCTCTGCTGCCATGGCTGCTTCTTTACTTCGGTTTCCTGAAGACTCTGCCCGAAAACGATAACGGTGGAAATTCGTGCAGACAAGAGCTGTCCTGACTTTTTCCTGACCTTTTGTTCACGTTTGCTTGACTGTTTACTGGGGCCGCAAGAAACTAACAGATTCAAGACATCTCATTTATTCAACATGTCAAATGTGTTTGAATACATGCATGCGTAAAAGAGACAAACAAAAGGCCAACGGGGACTTCATTTACATAAAGGGGCAAATGTATTCTGCGAAATTCCACCAATGTCATCGCAAGCTTTGGCTCGACTTGGAGTAGTTACAAAAACAGATCTTGTTGCACCAAGGACCTCAGATTTCTTTGGTAGACATGCAGATACAAAAAAAAAAAGTGTAATCGGGCCGCAGTAGGTCAATCTTGTTTCCAAACAAAAACAAGATTTCTTTGACAGACATGTAGATGCAAAAAAACCCAAAAAAAAAACAGCAGGGCCAAGGTCGGTGAATATTGTTTCCAAACAAAAACACGACTCCCATCACGAATCCAAAATGAAGATACCAGGAGGCGGTTGTGAGCTCTTTCAATTGAAATACGGACACAAAGAACCAAAATAAAATATTTATGGCAGTGGTGTCCAAACTACGGCCCGCGGGCCAACCGCGGCCCGCGGTTTGTTTTTATTGGCCGCAGCAAATTCAGAAAATATACAGTCAAACCTCGGTTTTGGAACGTCTCGGTTCTCGACCAAATCGGTTTTCGACCAAAAATTTCGAGTTTTTTATTTCTCGGATGACGACCGAATTTCGGTTCTCGAACAAACTGTGCGCACTTGAATGCACCATTTGACTCCTCTCGCCTTCCTTACACGAGGAAGTGACGCTTCTTCGGGTAGACGAGGAAGTGACGCTTCCTTGTGTTGCTTTCCATTGTGAGCAGACGTGTTCAGTCAACATTTTTAGTTTAAAAAGAGCGTGGTTTCGGTTTTCGAACAATTTCGGTTTTCGAACAGCCTTCTGGAACGGATTATGGACAAAAACCGAGATTTGACTGTAGTTGAATATGGCCCGCACGTGGCGCTTGAGCTCAACTCTGTTGAACTTCTCAGTTTCAACACTAGATGGAGCCAGTAACGGAAAAGGTGCTTCTCCGCTTAACAAAATGAAGCAAAGAAAAACATTGACCACGAGTCACCAGAAATGGCGGCGCCGAAGAAACGAAAGATAGCGAGTGAGTGCAGAAGATTTCAAACACGGTGGGAAAATGAATATTTCTTCAAAGAAATCAAAGGAAAGTGTGTCTGTTTGATTTACGACGAAGATTTTGCCGTGATGAAGGAGTATAATGTCCGTCGGAACGATGAGACCAAGCATCGGAGCTACGCATCGTACACAGGTGCCGAACGAGCATGTGTCAATATGTCACCTCTTGTGTGTGGCCCGAACCTTTACTGTATTTGGCCCCCGCCAAAAAAACTTTGGACACCCCTGATTTATGGGGTCTTCACACTTGAGCTTTTGCTAGTGCTTTTAAGAACAACCAAATACAAATCGGTAATAACATCAATGGAGAATGTGTGAATCATTTATGGTGGAAGAGGGAAACTTCGAAAACAAGCAGGACTGCGGCTCTCGAGGACCGAAGAAAGACAAACAGTGAAAAATCTTTTCCGGTCCGCTTTGCTAAACTACAGTCCCGGTGCAATTCGGAAGTGCCGCCGCCGCCGCCACCGCCGCCCTCTTATCTGTTCTCTTATAGACAAACTCAATTAAGTTGTGCGCGGGCGGCCCGGTAGCCCAGTGGTTAGCACGTCGGCTTCACAGTGCAGAGGTACCGGGTTCGATCCCAGCTCCGGCCTCCCTGTGTGGAGTTTGCATGTTCCTCGGTGCTCCGGTTTCCTCCCACATTCTGATGGCAGGCTGATTGTGAACCTAAATTGTCCCTAGGTGTGAGTGTGAGCGTGGATGGTTGTTCGTCTCTGTGTGCCCTGCGATTGGCTGGCAACCAATTCAGGGTGTCCCCCGCCTACTGCCCGAAGACTGCTGGGATAGGCTCCAGTAGTGAGGATGAAGCGGTTCGGAAAATGAATGAATGAATGAAAGTTGTGCGCGGGTAAAATGCGGGGAGATGGCAGATGGCCACCTGAGAGAGCCGCCGCTGTCTCGCCTAAGCGTTATTGGTCTGTAAGAATCATGCATCTCAACAAAGGCCCCCCACGCGTTTATTCCACACGTGCGCGGAGGTCTCGCACCTCGGCTCGGGAGAAGAGCGGGACAGACCTCCGGCAAGACTCGAGGAAATAAATCTGCGTATTGTTGCGGCTAAGCTTGTGTCAAACAGCGCCGCTCCCACATCAAAAAGGCGCTTCCCGTTGCAGCTTTGCATCTCAATGCGCCGCTCAGATTAAGCAATCATTTCGGATTTCTAATGACAGGCACGAGCGGCGGCTGCGCACGCGAGTTTATTTTCTTACCCGCTCTATACAGTGTGCTGTGGGTGCCTACAAGATAAGATACTGGAAGTAGCGACATCAAAAATAAAAAAAAAATGAAGTTCCTTTTCCTTTTCCTTTAAAGCAGCGGTCCCCCCAACCAGTTTAATGTCAGACAATATTTTCAGGAACCGGCCTTTAAGGTGTGACGGATAAATACAAAAGAATAATATGATATGACCCGCATGAAAACTGTGGTATACGGTATTCGAAACATAATAATAAACACGAATCATGACACGAGGAATGTCCTATCTGGCACTATGGTCACGTTGAAACGTGCCCTCAATATAAGATAACACCGCAAATACAAAGTGCATGAGAAATACGACTCACCAACGCCGCATATTATGCAGAGTGGGCTTGCTGTGTGGGAATCTCCCATTGTGATCAATCCGTATTTTAAGTAGGGACTCCTGATACTGTCTAGTAAATGTAGTCTTCTTGTTCTTGAAAGTCGTAGGGTCCTCTTCTGTCTCCTGCCCGGGCCTTTCCCTCTTCCCAAAGAAACTTTCCAAAGACGTTTGTTTTATTTTTACTCATTTTGCTAGCTCCTGGGTTTCATTTTAGCGGGGACTTATCATGTGACCAAGAAGCGCGCCTTGACCGGCGTCAAGAGTGACACACTGTAGACGGATGTAACAGAGAATCAGGTAATTTTTCAAAATAAAACATCTTTCAGGTTGAGAAATAAATAAATAAAACGGAAGCAATTTCAGTTCTTTATTCTGTGCGGCCCCGTACCAAATGAACCCCGGACCGGTACTGGTCCACGACCCGGGTGTTGGGGACCACTGCTTTAAAGTATGATTTACTCGAGTTTCTGCGGAAACGTGGAACTGCCAATTTGGACTAAAATCGATTACTGGCATCTTTGAACGTACTTGTTGGCCAAATGCTAAAAACGATGCATTTTCCCCAGAATATTTGGCCAACCGATTTACATTCTGTATTTTATTTTTTTCCCCCCATAATGTTACGAATTGACTTGTGCATCACAGACTTGCATAAGTAGAAAACAAAAAAAAAACATTGTGGCATTTAACATTATACCACAATGTTCAAAAATTAAGAAAGTAAACATTGTTTATTAGTTTTTATATGGGTTATTATGTTTGCAGTGCATGACTTCCAGTGTTTTACTTCCCGCATAATACCACGGGGTATGCGCATGCCCAAGTCCCTAACCTGTGGCGATAGGGGAAAAAAAAGCTAAACGGAAATCATCTGATACAGGCGTAATAAAACTATAAAATTATGAATCAACATTTTTTTAATATTCTAACTATTTTGGTATAATATATAATAATGTAGGCCAAACACAAAAAAAATCTATCTTTATATATATTTTTTTCAATTTACGCATGCGCAAGTCAATACCCAGTGGCATTATGGGGAAAAAAAATGCTACCTTTGTAGCATTTTAGCCCAGATGTTTGAACCTACTAGTTGGTTAAAAAGTTTAACTCCACATTGATAGTTCCACACTTCTATTCTTTTTTGTCAAAATGTATTTTTAATTTCAGCCAGGAGACATTTACCGGGTTGCTAATCGAATAATACACAGCTAGCGATCCTAATTCTCACGGGCAACGTGAAGGCCGGCGGAGAAAGCGAGCCGCTCACAACACTCGCAACGCTTAATCTTGGACTAAATGAACAAATTGCTTGGCCTGGGGCACCAAACTGTGTATGAGCAGATTAGCTAAAAGTCAATGAGGCATTATGTGCTATTAGGCGCCGTGATGTGCTGCGCTTTGCAAGAAAACTAAACATCCAAACAGAGCAGTTTAAGAAGTAATTACAAGTAGCCAACAGTTCAGGCCCCGAAGAGAGGAAACGGAGCTGGCAAAGTTTGCCATCATGTTACATGACTATTCTGTCATGATTCGCTGCTCGCGTCGACATTGTTCATCGCAAACACGCAGACAGCTTTTTGTTTGAGCAATCATTTTCAAATATTTCAGCTATGACACCAGTTTCTTCACTATTAGCTGTTGAATGACATTTGGGGGGAAACGAGTCTTAGTTTAGCTGAGCCAGAGGGCTGCTCAAACTATATTAGGAATGACATTTGAGCCCCAAGGCTCCACGTGAATCCTCGTTGGATGCTGGCAGACAGCGTGGGGATGCTAGCAAGTGAGGGATTCCAAACAAAACGGTCTGCTCGTCTGCCAATTCGCAATGCGATGTTCCGCCGCTATATCGGAGTTCGCACTTTGGTGTATTACCACTTGAGTATTGTTGGATGTCCTGTTTGCATCAATTGCTATTCTGTGTGTGGTGAGGAGTTAGTTGGTTCAAGGCTCGTAAGGACGGTAGCATCCATGCTAATTTCTGTTAGCATCTAAGACGTTTCACAATGTATGTTGGCGTTCAGGTAAGGGACTTTCGTTCATAGAAAAACCACGATTTGGTTGAACATTTTGGTGTTCAAATACATTGGTACCGCTACTTATGAAATGAATATGTTCTGGAAGAAATTTCTTAACTAGAAAATTCTGAAAGTAAAGACGCGTTTTCCATGTAAATGACCTGATCCGTTCCAAGCTCCCCAAACTTGAGACGTAAATGGTGTGTTAAGCATAAAAATGCATCAAAATATGTAACAAATTCATGTTACAATTTGATTATTGCACAATAAATTAAGAGTTGTGCACAATATAAAAAACAAAGAATAGAGTAAAGAATCAAAATGATGGTCATTTAGATTTTAACTGCGTCCTCATCCTTTTTTGCCTTCTTTCGTTCATGTACTCACTCAGAAGTGTTTTTTTTGGCTGGCGTTTTGTCAAATAAATAAATAACACTTAGACACTGATCACTGATTTTTGCGGACTTTTAAAAAAAACGTTTTAGTTTTTTTATGAATGTTTGAAAAAATCCGCGATGCACCGAAGCCGCGATAAACGAACCGCGAAATAGCGAGGGATCACTGTATGGCGCATTACTCGACTTGACACTGGTTACCACGGCAACGGCTAGATAAAGACTCTTCGCCACCACATAAGTTTTCCCTTCGTATTTTCTCCTTCCTTCCTTTCTCATCCCCAACATCATTTGGAATAGCTCGTTTTGTGATTGCCGCTCCCCCGCCGCCGATTCATATCCATCCATCCAACGAGTAATTGCGAGTGTCACCTTTGTGTTACGCCTCCTCTCCCCCCCGCCCCCAAGGGAGTTGCTGCATTTCCATGTGTCCATCACCTTCGCAGTTTGTGGTTTTCATCATAGCTGCAGTCACGTGACTCTCATTTTCACTTCCACTCAGCGGTCTTGTCAAATGTTTACCTGTCAGATGCACACGCCGGGAAATAAAAAAAGTGAGTCGCGTTCTGATTGACAGGGTTGGCACTTTTCCTTCCGGCGATGCTTTTCATTTTCCCCAACAACTGCCGTTTCCTGTGCAGGGCGGCATTCAACGCAACGCCTTTATGATGTTTTCATTTTATCCTACAATAATTGGTTCACTGTGCATTTTTCTTTTTTTGTATCTCCATTTACAATAAAGGTTAGCAAAAGGACTGATCTGTACCACAGCGACTCTCCACTTGGTTCCACAGGGACGTTTTCACGCGGCTGAAACTGAGCTCAAGCCAGAGCGCCACCTTTGGGAACAATTAGTAGCAGTTAAACTTTTTGTTTTTTTCCTCCTTCTTGATTTTCTAAATGACTGCTCCTGACCCACACCACACAATGCAGCCCGATGAGCTAAATTAGCCCAATTTTCTCTCTCATCTAATCTATCTGCATGTGAATATGTTGATTATGGGTGAAATGCAAATGCAGGGCGTTGGAATGGTGGCAAAGATCAGAGCGGCGCTGCCGGGGCCGCACTCATTACGGTCCCTTAAAGACGTTAAGAGAGAACGCCAGTGCTATTCTGTCGAGGGCAATTAGCCTGTGCACATTCACCGTCGGCAGCGGCGATGGCGGCAGCGTGCGTGCGCAGGAAGCCGGAATAAATGAGACAGCTTGTCACTTGGAAAAACCCACCTTGTTCATTGCGCATTCCTTCTGAGCTGTTGGCAGCGGGAGAGAAGGCCGAGAACACACGCACACACACACACGCACACACACACACACACACACACACACACACACGCACTGAATAGAGTAATGCCTAATTAAAGTTAAAGGCCTGCCTTCATGAATATTTTTTTTAAGGATTGTAGATGACAATGTTTATTGCATTTGCCTCAAAGGACGTAAACCAGATAAAATTATTGGGACACTTGGTCACGCCATCTATCATCCACGCTGTGCGTTTGGCACCTGGTCAATTAACCCATTTAATCCCCAATTTTTCCCAGACATTTAAAAGTCAAAATCAGGTGTCATTGGTAGCCCTTTTCGGTAATCAGTAATAAAAAATTTTAGAGCCCCGTAAATTAAATCATTGTTGTCCTTCACAAATGTGACCAGTGGGATTAAATGGGTTAAATGGGGACTTAAACCGGCCTATTCCACCTCTTAATACCACTGCTCGAACTTCACGATTACAGAAACCGTCATGGGAGAAAGGGAGGGCTGCGCTGCTGTGGGAGTGGCCACGGTCGCCTTCAAATTGACCAATCAAAGTTGTTCTTTCATTCCTTTTAAATCACACACTGGAATTCCTCTTCTCACCACTGGCACCTTTCGTATATAGAGAGTGAAAATAGAAGATTACTTTTGTCCATATTGTGTAAGGCTCTTGGGCATTGCAGCACTAAATACATTGCAAAACACAATCTGCCTGCATTGAGAAGCGCAGGGGAAAAGCAACGTCGATAATAAGTCATGTGGACCGTCTACTGTCGCACACGCTTCCACTGCCACACAAACACACACGCACACGTATACACACACACACGCACACGCACACACACACACACACACACACAGGCAGACGTCCGACGGGACGCACTGTGACTGATACGGAGCGGAAGGACTCAGAGGGCAGCGCTGCCTGCTGCCCACAGACAAAATGCATCACCACGCTGAGTGGGAAGACAGAAAGACAGCCCGGGGAACGAGATAAAGAAGTCTCACGGTGAAGAACAACCCTGTGCGGTGTGCCAAACTAATCAATTAGAACTTAAAAGATGCTCTTCGCAGTATGTTGGTTGCCAGTCGGCACAAGAGACGAACAACCATTCAGGTGAGTGTAAATGTGCACAGGAAACCGGAGCACCCGGAGAAAACCCACGCAGCCCGGGGAGAACATTGGGAAGCTTGGGTAAACTGTGTGCTAGCTACCGGGCAATAATTTAGACTAATAAGACACAGGTGTTCTTGGAAAAATGCTAAATAAGACTAAAATGCGCTGTGATTGGGATGATCTGATATTACCATAGAGCCATCCATCCATTTTCTATGCTGCTTATCCTCAATTGGGTTGCTCATGTGCAATTTAGTCCTTTAATTAGGTCTGCCTAGCTTAATGCTAACATATAATGCAAAATGCCAAGCTGGAAATACAGCCATGTTGGATTCATGTCGTCCAAAAACAACAGCACATTGTTATTTAGCTTCAATAACACTGCGTCCCAAAAAAACAAACAAACAATTCAGGTGTTAAATGTCACATTGGAATTGGAAATGTAAGTAGCAGCAATTTGAAATAAGACACGTTTCTTGAAAATGCTAAATGCTAATCCTGATTGGGGATGATCTTATATTACCATAGAGCCATCCATCCATTTTCTATGCTTCTTATCCTCAATTGGGTTGCTCATGTGCAATTTAGTCCTTTAATTAAGTCTCCTAGCTTAATGCTAACATATAATGCAAAATGCCAAGCTGGAAATACAGCCATGTTGGATTCATGTCGTCCAAAAACAACAGCACATTGTTATTTAGCTTCAATAACGCTGCGTCCCAAAAAAAACCAAAAAACAATTCAGGTGTTAAATGTCACATTGGAATTGGAAATGTCTGTAGCAGCAATTTGAAATAAGACACGTTTCTTGAAAATGCTAAATGCCAAATGTAGCTGCTAATCCTGATTGGGGATGATCTTATATTACCATAGAGCCATCCATCCATTTTCTATGCTTCTTATCCTCAATTGGGTTGCTCATGTGCAATTTAGTCCTTTAATTAGGTCTGCTAGCTTAATGCTAATGTAAAATGTCATAGACGGCCTAATCACCATAGTGCTATCCATTTTCGATACCGCTTCCAGTCGACCTCATTGCCGGCTGGCATGTTGCGCCACAACAATGTGCATGCGCAAATCTAAATTCAGAACTGCCCGAGTACTATACCACCCTCCCCCCACCCCCCACAAAAAAAAAATGCTGAAAAACCAACCGCGCCATATAGCAGGGGAACACGCTTGATGGATGACTGTTTATGTTTTCGCAGAAGAAATTCCTCCCGTCTGCCCCCCCCCCCCTCCTTTTCACCATCTCCCACCCATCTTCTCTGTTCTCCATCGTCCAATCAATAGTAGCGCAGTCATTTGTTCTTCTTTCCCACAGCCCCATTCACGTCAGGGCTCCTTCCTGACTCGCAGCTCCCTCGTCGAACGCGGCCCCTCCCACTCGCCCGTCGCCAATTAACCTTAAGACTGTCGCTTGGTTAATTGGTGTTGCTGCAAAACATTCGCGCGAGGAGGACGATGATGGAGGACCAGTTGCTAATTCACTCGCCTTTCCGGAGCCACGGGAAGGTGATGTTTGGCTGAACAGCAGGAAGCCAAGAGGCTGCCGTTCAATTTCCGTTAATGTGTGAGGGTTTTGGGGTTTTTTTTTTCTCATGCAAATGTGCTTTTCAACCTTTTCCTGCCACACCTGTGTTTATTAAATAGCAAGGCAAGCAGATTGTCCTGCTGGGGGTTAATATCCTCTCAGGTCAACATCTGCCATCTTGGCACCGCACTCCTATAGGTCGAGTTCCTGAGCAGATGTTTTTCCATGCCGGCACTCATGTTTGAATCGCACATGACGATTTCCCAGCATCCGTCTCATTCTCTACTATTCTTCGATAAATTATTCCCCCCCCCCCCCCCCCCCACCCTTTTAAGAGCCCACCGCGTATTCCTCCCGAGACATTAACAGCTGCATACATTTGGATCCAAATGTGGCCAGGCCTCTCGATGACGTATTAATATTTAGGCCTGTGCCAGTTGCGATAATGATAACTTTGAATTTAGTTTTGGCAAATTAATAAGTGTGCAGCTGCTACTCTCGGGGGGGTTTTGAGAGGCAGATAAAGGACGAAAACGAGAGAGTCGGGGAGGAGGACTTATAGGCTGAATTTAAATGATGCGTCACGGGCTAACGGGCCGATTGAATCAATCATGACTGAAGCGTAATTGGAAATGTCCCGCCATCCAAGTCGTCAACGTGAGGCTGGTTTATGCGCGCGCACACACACACGCAAAATAATATTGTTATCAAGAAGCAGCAGCTGAATGGTTGCAAGGAGCTAAATTGATTTTTTCCTAATCACGCATCCAAAGGATTTACAGGGGATTTACTTCCAGAGGCGCCCCCCCCCCCACTGTATCGCGGCTCATCCTTCGCGTTAGATCCGGTGACGTCGGCTCCAGTTTGCGGCAGTGAGAAAGATCTGACAAAACTTAAATAAACAGCACATACTTCAATTGATTGACTTCACAACACTCAACAAAGAATTGCATCGTGGAACACGTAAAGGAAAATGTGGTGTTTAAAACATGAACATAGTGAGGCATTGTGGGGGGGGTCTTCAACTTCGCATTTCCATCTCAGGGAGTGACGTCACGATTTGCATTTTCAAGTTGGAAATACGGCCATGTTGGATTCATGTCGTCCAAAAACAACAGCACATTGTTATTGAGCTTCAATAACGCTGCGTCCAAAAAATAAATAAAAATCAAATTCACACAGAGCGTAGCACAGTATGCCTTCAAGTTTAAAGCTTAAAAGTAGCCCATTTAGGCGAAGTGAAATTCAGAAAAGACTCACTTTTAAAAAAAAATAAGAGTGGTTATACAAAGTCAAAAAGGTTGTGTTGATTTTAATTGCCATAAAATCAAATCAATTTTCCGAACCGCTTTTCACTCGCTCTGGAGCCTACGTCACTGAATTGGTTGCCAGCCAATCGCAGGGCACACAGAGACGAACAACCATCCACTTCCAATCAAGTGGCATGTTTTTGGAAAGACCGGAGTGTCCACACAGGGAGGCCGGAGCTGGGATTACCTCTGCTGTGAAGCCGACGTTTGGACTACCGGGCCGCCCCTGCCATAAAATCAAACAAACCTTTCTCCTCAACGTCACTGTTAACAATCCACTTCCAATCAAGTGGCAAGACCGAGTGTTTTTGCTTTTTTATGTTAAGCGAGGTTGTCGGTATCTGCTGAAGGTAACTATTAAAGTAACTTTGTTACTTTGAAAATCATGTAATCGTTTTTTTCAAGGTAACCGTGGCAACACTGGTGAGATCGCAGATGTAATAGGAAAGGTCGCATTTGATATTGTATACATTTATGACTATTACTTTTATAGTGCTAGTGTTTGCTCAGAAATACATGGGAATAGGACCTTGAAAAAATTATGAATGATTAATCCGCCACCTCAATATTTGAGGAAAAATAAAAATGGCCCAAATTACCACAGCAGTCTACACCGCGGACTAGCTGCCAGCTGTTCCAACGTTTAATTCTCTTTGACAGTTCACATATCGACTCTTCTGCCAAGAGAGGCAACCAAACATGCATTCCTCTATCCGTGAGGCTTTTGTTTTCCTTGTGATCATTCATTCCTGAATTTCAGGATGCAGCTTTTAATCCTTACCCAACATTCATTTCCATGCTCACTTTCTGGTTGAATTCCGCTCGGCCGTCTTTTAGAGCTCTAATAAGGCGTGTGGATGACATGCGATGGCCTACCCGCTCCTATAAATACCTGAGCATAACAAGGGACCGCGGAAGGCAGCGGCAAGAGTGAAGACGTCCAATCGGATGGCAGAGGAGACAGCGCTTGGATGGCTGTCTGCGCCCGGTCGCTCATTAGAGGCCTGTGTTACTCTCTTCCTGGCAGAGAGTGCCTCGTTCCAACTTTGCTTCCAACTTCCCGACTTTTCACAAGCATGAAGTCAGAGATGGGCAACGCTGAAGTTGACTGGGAGAAACGGAATGTGATTCAGAGCAACAAGAAGAGGTAGAGACGAGAGAATGTATTCCGATAAGTATGGTTGTATGCTCTGCTTGTAGGACAGCCCCACTCTGCGCTACTGTATGTGTTCCACAGGGTTCAATTTTGGGGCCCCAGTGGTTTTTTATTTTGCTTCCATAACAGCACTTACAGTCATCCGTGCATTTACATCGCGGCTGGATTACTGTGATGCACTTTATTTTGGAGTCAGCCAGTCCTCCCTCTGTCATGATCCCGTCCGGTTTGTTTTGTGTTATTCAGTCTCCGGTGGGAGTGTGGGCGTTCCCTCATGAGCTGCACCTGACGCCAATCATTCCTCGTTAACCAGCTGCCTATACATACTCAACAACTCACTGTCGGATTATTCGCCTTGCTCATGACTCTCTGCAAGTGTTCGAGTTTTCTAGACGTCCTTTGTTCTTGCCACGTATTTGTCTCGCCACGTTTTTTTGCATTAGCTCATAGTAAGTTTGTATTATACATGCTCTGGGTTCTCATGTCTTTAATGCCATGCATTAAAGACTTCACATTTGTTCTTGCCTTTTGCAAGCGTTTTTGGTTTGTCTCGTTTTTCCTGGTTATTGGAACCAGCATCATTTGTTGTACTTTGACGATTTGTATTCGTAAATAAACCTTTTTGTGCATAGATCACATCCTCCTATCTACGTTTGTGGGATCCACCCCTATCCGGATTGTCGCGGAAACATAACACCCTCAAGCGTCTTCCGATGGTCCAGAATGTTGGTGCTTACCTCCTAACTGGAGCTCGTAGGTGGGAGCACATAAATCCATTTCTGGCCTCCCTTCACGGGCTCCCCTTATACTTTATGGTTTGATTTAAGATTCTTTTGTTTGTCTTTAAATCATGAAATGGTCTTGCGCCACCTTACCTCTCTGTGCTCCTCCACCTCTGCGCATCTGGTGCCTCAGGGTCTGTGGGGCAGATGCTACTGGAGGTACCGAGTACCCAGCAGAGACTCTGAGGGGTTTCAAGCCTTTTCTGTTGCCTCTTTGGAAATCAAATCCGCGATTCATCAATATGGTCTTGCTTGAATTTGTTCTTGTTTTGCAAACGAATCTTGCTTGTGGGCATTCTAGAATAAAAGCAGGAATCTAACCTGAACGATGTTTTGTGAGGCCTCACGTTGCCTCATTGCTTTCTGTTGGGGATACCTTTTAACAAAACAAAACACCCTGTTTAGTCCCGGGAGATAAAACGCCCGCCAGTGGGACAGTGATGTACGAGCATGCCATTGAGAGCAAAACGCACTCTGCGCAATCGACGGGAAAATGCAAAACTGCAAATCGAAAGTGATCAGGCAACACAATCAAGCAGAGCACAGCTGACACTGGCCCAATGCTGCAAAAGTGCAAACTCAGAGAAGAGGCATGCGGTGACGTCGAGTTTTTACTCTCATTTGCTAATTGAGGAGATAATGTAAATCATCATGGGAGTCGCTGGGAAAAAAAACCCCTGCACTTTAAAAATCAATGAGCTGCTTGGGTTTGAATCCCGCAGAAGTGAATCAGCATCTCGTACCCGCTGCTGCTGCTTGGGAAGAACCAACACAAAGTCAGGGCCCGACGCTGATCATGGGGACTCTCGCTCTTCAGAATGCCGTGCTGTTGGATTCCATCAAATCCGCTTTTTTTGCCAGAAGTCTGCATAATTACGATAATCCTTTGTCATCACCACGGGTGCCGCAGAGACAATGTTTTTTGCTTACAGAGAACACTGTGACACTGCGATCAAGATTGTCCGCAGCGCTTGTCTGCACTTTATCCATCTTAAAAGTGAAGTTGGGCTTGACACAGATCATCATGACACATCACTTAGATAATTATTTTGCGCCGCCGCGCAACAGCAGAAGAGGTCATTAATCTGTATTTTGTTCCTGCAAGACTGGAACAAACACAATCGATAGTTTTTTAGACTCATGCATAAGGATGGAGGCGAGGTGCAAATACGTCATAATTCTCGCCGCTGTGGTTTTAGTGACTGGGCGCACAATAAAGCAAAAAGTTGAACGGCCCACAGAGGAGCAACAAGCGCGAGTGGAGATGCGCTGGCACTGCACTCACCTCTGTGTACTCCAATTGTCCTCCGGGTACAATTCGACTTGAACGAAATAGCCACAGTTGTCGTACAACTGCAGAGTTTCGTATCGTCATTCATCGTTTCCGCACCCACTACAGTCAAACCTCGGTTTTCGTCCATAATCCGTTCCAGAAGGCTGTTGGAAAACCGAAAATTGTTCGAAAAACCGAAACCACGCTCTTTTTAAAATATAAATGGTGACTGAACACGTCTGCTCATGATGGAAAGCAACCCGAGGAAGCGTCACTTCCTCGTGTAAGGAAGGCGAGAGGAGTCAAATGGTGCATTCAAGTGCGCTCAGTTTGTTCGAGAACCGAAATTTGTTCGTCATCCGAGGCATAAAAAACTCGAAATTTTTCGTCGAAAACCGAATTGGACGAGAACCGAGACGTTCGAAAACCGAGGTTTGACTGTATATATCTAGAGTGCCTCGTTGTGGACTTTGAGCTGTTAGGCAGTCAGAGGCAAAAGAGTGAGAAAGTTAAAAAAATAATTCAACTTGACAGCAAGTGCGTGCATCAAGGCTGTGGACTGGCGTGGATGCATTAGAGCGCCTCGTTGTCACGGCGTGAGAAGGCCTGTGATGACACGGCCACCACATTTTCACAGCTCAAATTTGTAGTTTATATGTCGGCAAAGAAAGATGCTGGACTAAGTCGCATCCATTTTCAAGATTGTAGAAGTGCTGTTTGATTGACAGGTGAGCAGGGCACGATTCTCTTCACGTTTTTTTGGGATAGGCTGAACTGGAACAAATGCCAAAGCACCACCTGCAGCTGCGATTTGCTCCGTGCAGCCTGCAAACATGTTTTTACAAGAAAACATTTCTTTTTAGATCGCCGCTGGTGCGAGTAGGGCTGTTTACGACCCTGCGGCGAAGACAAATGCTGTGCAAGCGTGGTTATGGAGCTTGAGTAGGCTTTAAAATCTAAATCAACACGCCGATGAAAAAGCAAACGCCTAAAAATGCAAAAGCGGCAGCTCGCCATAAATAATCTATGCTAATCGGTCTTCTCCGGAGATGTCTGCTGAGTGTTTAATGGCGCTCGCAAACAATGCAAGCGTTCTCTCCGTGTTGTTAACCACAACGAACCACGCCGAGACACAATCCCCCAGGCCGCGTCACGAAAACGCAAGCAGACAAGGGCCTCGCTGCATAAATTCAGACAAATCATACAGAGGAGAGAGGGATTCCCCGGACGCACAATTACTGAACTGCACACACACTCGGAGACGCGCACAAAGTCACATGCTCCGACACAAAACTGACCACAGCGGGAGATTTGTTAACCCGAGTGGACAGGAGGGATGAGATCTGCCTTGCTAAAGGGCCTAATGACCTCATCTGCGGCCAGCAGACGACATGACCGATAACATCCGAGATCACACACACACACACACACACACACACACACACACACACACACACACACACACACACACACACACCTGACCCACTCCAACAGACACACAACCACGGCGCCAGGGGCTCATCCTGTCCTCCCCGAACGGCCGGCGCCCTTGTTAGCGGCAGCGTGCGTCTTCCTAACAGACACGCGCAACTAGCCTGAGCCGGTTCGAGTTGGAGGAGGCGGATGAAAAGACGGATGGTGGTTTCCAGAGAGAGAGAGGCGTGTGTGTTCATTCGTTCATAAACATGTTGTGACAGATTTAATAACAACACACACACACACACACACACACACACATCTGCACTCCCTGCTCCCATTGAAGCGCTCCTCTTTCATCTCATTTAAAAAATTTTTAAAAATTTTTTTTATAGGCCTCCACCAAAACACTCAGTGAATTGTGTGCGTTTTTTGCTGCGTAACATATTCAAGAAGCCAGATATGCCGTCGAACCAGCTTTCAGCATTGTGTAGCCGTGCGAGCTGTGGCATCCTTCAGATGTTTTTCAAATCCGGCTATTGTTCAGCAGCACGCGTGTTACTTAGAGCAATCTCAAATCATCTGTTCTCATTCAAACGAATGGAAATGCCATCAATCGGTTCCAACCTCCTCTAAAAAAAACAACCAAAGGAACACCTGTCCACAACTACATTTTTTTAAATCAGAAATGCAAGTATACATTTCTCAATTAGTATTTTGGGCTGATTCCGAATCTGCCTTTGTTTTTTATTTCTCTCACACAAGAGCTTTACGTAATAACAATAATACGAACAATACTATTATATGTCATATAGTAATATATTTAGTCATCTTTATGAATTAAGGGGTAGGTTCAGCAACGGGTGTATTTTTAAATGTCATAGTTGTAAAATCTGTATTGTGCAAGCTTTATGGGTCAAACTTAAAAACAAAAAAAAGTAAAATATCAGAAAAACCTGATGCGCTACAAAAAAATAAAGACATGTTAAAAATCTGCATCAAAAAGATTTTTAGAGACACAAAGCCACATCTGATTAAAATTAACTGGTGAACAGTGTTATTGTTATGTGTTTTCTAATAAGGAAAACAACACTATCAAATAGTTTATGCATCGTGATTCATTTAGCGCAGGTTCCTTCTGATGTGCAAACGAAAGATGGCAACAACATTGATCATTTTTTTGCAAAGGACAAATAAAATGTGCTTATAAGTGATGTAATATTATTTGTCTACATATGTTGCTGCACCTTTAATGTTTTCCAAAAAAAATCTGTTGCTTTCAGCGGTATAACACCACCAATTAAATGCTATTCGTTGGCCAGTCTGTGGTACTATTTCCCAGTATGTGCTCGCATTAAGCTCGCGGACTTTTGTGCTTAGATTAAACAGACTGTATCTAAGCATCAGTTTGTATTATCTTATTGAAATAGTTCTTGAGGTGGAATCCCAGTTTTACACGCGATCAAGACACGAATAGGAATTTTTTAAGTGCCGTTCCTATATTAACCTCTTCCTCCGGTTTAAATGCTGCTGGGGGCGAGTCAACTGAGAGATGTCGCTTGCGTGACACGCAAAGCTGCGCAAGTAGGTGCAAGCACACTTTCCGTTACGTAAGACACAGGGTACGGCAAAAAAGCAAGGCAGCACAAAGGCAGAGTGAATGTGCACGCGTGATGGAGGAAAAACTAATTAGCGCAGCACTTTAAGCATCACGAGCCAGAGCCAGAGAGGACTGCCACAGACAATCCCAGTCAATTTTCCCACTCAGTGGAGAGAGCGGAGGCATGCTTTGACATTGTGCTTTATCTCCGGCGGCCTTTTCGCTGGCAAACACAAAAAAAACAAAGAAAAAAGTCAACTTCAACGGAGTGAGCGGTCACACCAGAGAGAGCAAAAGTGCAAGACGTCAAATCCGCCAGGACAAAGGCGGAGATAAAGACAAGCAGGGCAGAGATTCAGGGACTCGGACGACAATATTTGAAGAGCGGCACTCACTGAAGGCTGATCTTTTGCTTTCAAGATGCAAATTACTTCCACGTTGAAATTCAGCATGAGGAATGGTGCAATTTGTGAGCGCCACGTTTGTCTAAAACAAAAAAAAGAACATTCTATGAGCGCTATTATCATATCCTGTCCGGAATGTACAAATAATAGCAAGGTGACGATTCCTCTGTGCACGAAGGCTCCAATCTGAATAAATCATCACAGGAGGCCGCCTTTTGCACGACAACAAATCTCTTTTCATGGTCTGCTTTACCATGAGCAGAGACAGACAATAACCGTCTGCCAACGTCATCCAACATGCATTGAGCCCGCCATGAAATCCTCGTGAGCAACCAAGCCACAGTTAGCCCACAGCTAATCGTCTAACCCAACATTTCCAACAAAGGAATTGTGTGCATTAAACACTTGCGTTCTAACTTCTACCGGTGTTGGGAAGTAATTCGGTCCTACTTAAAGACCCTGTTCATTGAAAGTCTGGCAAATCTGACACAGCACACAGAAGAGTGTTGTTAGCAACCATGCCAAATTTGGTCTGATTCAAAATGGGTAGTATAGCAAATGACAAGTAAAAAAACAAAAAACAAAAAGGAAAGTACAGTCAAACCTCGGTTTTCGAACGGTCTCGGTTCTCGTCCAATTCGGTTTTCGACCAAAAATTTTGAGTTTTTGATGCCTCGGATGACGAACAAATTTTGGTTCTTGAACAAACTGAGCACACTTGAATGCACCATTTGACTCCTTTCGCCTTCTTTACACGAGGAAGTGACGCTTCGTCGGGTAGACGAGAAAGTGACGCTTCCTCGTGTTGCTTTCCATTGTGAGCAGACGTGTTCAGTTAACATTTTTATTTTAAAAAGAGCGTGGTTTCGGTTTTCGAACAATTTCGGTTTTCGAACAGCCTTCTGGAACGGATTATGGACGAAAACCGAGGTTTGACTGTATTTCAGTTTGGCAGTGGTAACAGTCCAGTTAGAGCAAGAAACAAATTGGATACAATGTGCAAGACGCAGGGATTGTATGATTCCAGAATTGCAGGTTGCAGAGTGATTACACAGTGCAAACGTTGAAGTGAGCCCTCAAATACTCAAAAAGACCAAATACCTGGAAAATTGAAGGCTACTTCATGACACAACTTTTTTATGCCGACGCATGACTACGAAAAAACCCGCTTAAATCCTTGCTGTGGGGCTTTCCACACCGCAACAACAGGGCACTCTAAAGTGGTCACACCAGCACAAGCCTGCTTTTTATAAGCTCGTTGTCACTTTAGAAAACCTTTCCAGGAAAAAAAATATATATTTCCCTCGCTCTTCTGCCTTCTCTTGGCGACATGCCTGCACTCGGGGCTGACAACGGGGCACTCGCAAGCAGCAGAAATGGTGAAAAACAGTTTCACGCGATACTCTTTCTCTACAATTGAATACTAGATACTTCCGAGTCTTTGTACATTTTCGGCAGTTGTATTAAAATATGGATAGTGTCACGCATGAAACCGGTGGCACGAGATTGCGACAAACACGCCTCTTTTGGCAGCATGTGTTGGTGCCGAAAGGTCACGCCGGGTGCTCGTGCACAATTGTGGGGAAAAGACCAAGATCATCATCGCTCTCTCGGTCCAAGTGGACAAGTGCTGGCATCATCTGATCCCTGCTCAGATGAGAACAGGATCGATAAGCAGATTTAGACAGGGACAGCGCGGCCCCAGCCTGCCTCGGGGGGGCTTGCAGGGCACCACGCAGATAGCGTACCTTTCTGTCCCTGCTGCTGTGACGCTGTTTTCAGCCACGTGACTTGACAGACAGTGAGGGAGGGTGCAGTGAGAGATGAAAATTAAGAGATAAAAAAAATATTATTATAATCTGTGTGACAAGGACACAGGAGAGGGAGAAAATGTGCAGACGACAGGGGAAAAAGACCTGGCAAAAAAAAAAAAAAGGGGGGGGGGGGTTCAGCTCAATTTGAGACAGTCCGGATTTTACAAGGGCAAAGCGACCTTGGCTGTCCTAAACATAAAGCGGTCAATAAGCCCCATCCAAAATATACAGAAAGCCGGAGCGCCACAATAAAAATCAATTCAAGTCATCCGAGAAGGAGTAATAGGCCACTTTACTGTAAATGACTATTGATAATCAGATCTCCCTCTATTATATTCCGACGAAATAAAAAAAAAAAAAAAAGAAGAAAAGATCTGATAACAGATTTGAGCAAACGTCTGTGATTGTGCCGAAGCTCGGGTCCATTCAGAACGCGCTCGGATGGAGAAAAATAGATACGAAAAGGCGCCACAATGAGAGCCTATTGACGATGTCGTCTCTCCATCATCACAAACCATTTTAACGGGATGCCCATGTGGACGATCGCGGACAAAAGGTTATATTTAGGCTTTTTTTTTTTTTTCAAACGCAGCTCAAATAGTTGCCCTCTTTGTACCCTCCATCATCAGTTGTGGCGGTAATCCTCACATGCTACACTGCAGTATCTGTGACGATGGATGTGTGCGGCTTGAGCAGGCGGGGCTTGCTCCGGTGAGTGATGTGGGAGTCGGCAAAGGAAGGGTTGGCCGTTGTCACGGTTCTGTTGGTGACCAACAGGTGGCACTGTAGGGCTCCACCTGCAGCGGCACACCTGTTGGTCATTACGTCATTGGTTGTATAAAAGGACTCCCGCCCGACCACTCATTGTCGGGTTATTGTTTGTTTGTTGCCGTGTGCAAGTGTCATGTTTTGTTTTCTGTCTTCGGTTTTTGCTACTTTGATTTCTTGCGATTTTGCTGGACTTTATTTGAGTGAGTTTTTTGGAGTTCGTTTCCTTTTTGC
Organism: Hippocampus abdominalis; assembly: GCA_018466805.1. NCBI lineage: Eukaryota > Metazoa > Chordata > Actinopteri > Syngnathiformes > Syngnathidae > Hippocampus > Hippocampus abdominalis. The sequence continues at coordinate 29,188,162 of CM031695.1, forward strand.
ATTTTGGTTAAATACATTTTGGTCAGCCACCCTGCTCCCACCTGCCTCCCTGCTTTTTGGGGTCCTCCAACTTCCACCACGCAAAACATGACAGCTGTTACGCGAATCTGCGGCAAATTGTGTGGGAAATGTATCACGGCAAAATCCAACAGGAAAGAATCCGAGATATAAAATTGGATATGTATTCGAAAAGTCGCAATCGAGTGAAACGCCAAAAAGTGAACTGTGAAATACGGTCATACCTCGGTTTTCGACCATAATCCGTTCCAGAAGGCTGTTCGAAAACCGATTTGTTGGAAAACCGAAACCACGCTCTTTTAAAAAAAAAAAATCGTTATTGAACACGTCTGCTCGCCATGGAATGCTACACGAGGAAGCGCCACTTCCTCGTCTACCCAAGAAAGCGTCACTTCCTCCGGTAAGGAAGGCGAAAGGAGTCAAATGGTGCATTCAAGTGCGCTCAGTTTGTTCGAGAACGGAAATTTGTTCGTCATCCGAGGCATAAAAAAATCGAAATTTTTGGTCGAAAACCGATTTGGTCGAAAACAGAGACGTTCGAAAACCGAGGTTTGACTGTAGCGGCAACTAGAGTAGTAGAGAATATACCGTAATTACCTAACAGTCTCTTTTTATTAGGTTTCTTTATTAAAGACAGAACAAAAATAGCGCTATTTTGTTGTATTGTGTCGTTGTTGTTTTTTTTTTTTTGTGTATGCTTTAATAACCACGGCTGACGTTTGTTTCCAGTACAGCCTTCTTTACATGACGAGAAACCAAAGCGAGTGACTACCCTGCCTTTGTCATTTTTGGCCTCTACCATCCATTAAAAAAAAAAAAAAGCATAACTCTCCTTTTCACCTTCAGCACAATTGCGAGCTGCCACACAGTCACCCGGCGCCAATCTTTTTCACAGCCCCGAGCCTCCTCTGCATCCCTCTGACAACACAAGGGTGCCTAAATTGATCCCGCATTCCTCCACCGTGGCGCTCATGTTCCCAACGCAAAAAAAAAAAAATGCAGTAAAAATAAATTGAGGACAGCCACCCAATAATAAAACGTGTCCCAGAGAGACAGAAAAAGCTCGCAGTGTACGCACACGCTTGCGAACATACATACTGTATCCTGTCGGGTAAAACACGGCCAATGATTTCTTCGTGGAGCTATTTTTAGAATCCCACTACTCTTCATTGAACGTAATCACGGGCGAGTTTCAAGGAGGAGCCAATTTTTTATTTTTTTTTGGCAGCCACACGGATAATCACGACCGTGCGTCTGCAAACCTGAGCTGGATCCCTTTCTAATTTTAACTCATTGCTAATGCCGTGTTTTGCACAAATGCATGTTCAAATTGAACAAATAAGGAAGAGCACATTTATTCTCAGTTTTCGAGAATGGCAATTTGTCTTCCATGAAATTGTATTTGGGGGTGGGGGCGGGGCAACACATTCTGGCCCCTTTGTGTTGCCATGTAAACGTCATCTGCCCCCAGGCCTTCAGAATCCGTAGTATTGGTCCATGTAACTTAAACTACGATAGCAACGAGACTGTCTCTTTAACCCTCATGCAGTATTTTTAAGCGGCTGCATGAAGGATATGACGTCCCAAAAATGTCCCTCTTCCAATGTGCAACAACTTTTTTCACTTTTTATTTTTTTTTCACTTTCAACCCCTCAAAATGTTCAGTGGGAATTGGCCAAGACATAGATATACATCCTATGCAAAATTTCAGCTTCGTGGAGTTATTTTTCACTGTTTTGTCTGTGGTGTCCATTTGTCCAACAGTCCAAAATCGTCCAAAGTGTCCGAAATGTCCAATTTTGGGATAATTACTGCATGGGGGTTAAGGTGGAAGTCAAGAAAAAAAATATGTTCCACGCGCTCCCACAAGACTAAACACCGGATTCAAATTAGGGGCCGGGGGCACATTGAAGTATTGTAAAGAAATCTTTTGACCTGACTTCCGCTTTAACAAACCAAATGTCAAATTTCTCCTCACAGGGCCACAGCACTGGCTCTCGATGACATCAGCATTTTTCATCACATCGCCATACGACCTCCGCTTATTGCTCACCACGCATACCACCACCCACCGTCACTGCAATACGTTTTAAGTTTGCCCTGTTTTGTCAAGGGGACCCTCAGGATGGTTCTCGAGGGCAATACACGAGAGGGGTGTGTCAAGCATTGCGTGGATATTTTCCAGATTGAGATTCAGAAAACTTGTTAAACGCTTGATTTGTTTTCATAGCACCTAAAATCACTGGACTGTTTTTACGTACGCGGTGCTTTTTCTCAGAGATTCAATGCGTTGCTCAAGGGCGCCATTACCACGTTGCCAATTTTTTACATGCCAGAGCTACTAGCGTCACAGTCACCAAGGGCGCGCGGTAAAGTCATGTCACACTTACACACAAGCGTTATTTCAACATACCCCAGCCGACCTGAGGAGCCTTTGCGACATCGTCATAGCAACGGGCCAGCGCACCGTCTCATGGCCTTCTTATCGATTCGATCCGAATGGCTGTGGGGCAAAACAATTGCCATCCACGAGGAGGATAAACACACTTCAACCAAAACATGCGTCCTACATGTGAATGAGCTGATCGTTATGATACAAATGGATATTCTTCACACACACACACACACACACACACGCACACACGCGCGCGCGCACACACACACACACACACACACACACACACACACACACACACACACACACACACAAGGGTAAGTCAGTAAGCTAATATCATTAACCTCGGCAGCTTCAGTGTGTTAATATTTGTTTCTTGGTGCTTCAGGATAAATAAAAGTATACACTTGTGTACTCTCGCAACGCGAGCACATGATTTGGCTATTTGAGCGCAATGTAATGAAAGTGTAGAGTTAAAATGCGCATTATGTTGACACATTTTGGGGGTGAAGGTATAGCTAGCAAGCTAGCTAACTGTGCGTTCCACTTGGGCCAGATAACCGCTGATGGCACTCAAGTTCTTGTATAGTGGGGGGGGGGGGGGCAGAGAGGGGGCAATGCGTCACTCGGTACAGTTTTAGCCATGCCCTCACCTCCCCCAAAAATATCATGAAAACTGAAATGATGAAAAAGAGTTTAGCGCTCTGTCTCCGCTAAGTGTCTCATGGTTTTGGAGTTTTCATTTTCGTCAGTTTTGATTTTATTTTGTGTTTAAGTCGGGTTAGTTGTAATTAGTTTTGAGAGCAAGTTTTTAGATTTTCAAAAATGCTTCATTTTTGTTTTGTTTTTGTTTTTTTAATACAGTCAAACCTCGGTTTTCGAACGTCTCAGTAGTCGCCCAATTCGGTTTTCAACCAGAAATTTTGGGTTTTTTATGCCTTCCTTACACGAGGAAGTGACGCAAATTTCCTCGAACAAACTTTGCGCACTTGAATGCACCATTTGACTCCATTGTGAGCAGACGTGTTCAGTGAACATTTTTATTTTAAAAAGAGCGTGGTTTCGGTTTTCGAACAATTTCGGTTTGCGAACAGCCTTCTGGAACGGATTATGTACCAAAACCGAGGTTTGACTGTATATAGAATGTTGGTCGAGGGCAAGGTTTAAAAAAATTCACTAAGTATTGGATAATATAGTAAAGAACAATACTCTGTTTGGCCCTTCTGCTGCATGGATGATGTATTTATTTGTATTTAAAATCAACTCCGGAAGCTCTTGTGTGGTATTAATTGACTAGCACAACAGCGTGGGGCATTTTTGTGATATTTAGATTTATGTTTTGGTTACTTTTCTAAACATAAGATGTAGTTTCAGTTCGCTTTCGGTCCTTAGAAGCATTTTTGTACTTATTGTATTCACAAAAATGTTTTTTTCCAATGTTGTATTTATTTATTGATTCATTTTTAATCATCTTGGCCTCCGCGATTGAATGCTACATTTTTCTCCATTTTTGCACACGCTATCAAACACCTTATGAAAACAAGTCTCGGAATTAATTTTGACCTCAAATTTGGATCGGAAATAGAAGCAGGACAGGTGGCGGCAATATCGGGCCGCGGGTTTATATTTGAGAGCATCGATGGCCTGCCCGAGTATTTGGCGAGCTAAGCTAAGGCTAACAAGAGAGCCACTGGAGACTCATCTGCCGGTGTGCCAACGTGTCTCCCATCCTGCGGGAGCTCATTATAGCTTCCAATTTTTCTTGGAATAAACGGCGTGCCGCGTCCCTCCGCTTATTCCTAGCCGCTCGTTTCTCGCATTGTGCCTCTGCCATTTGCGGCATGCTTCAGATGGGAAGCCAAACGTGGCGCTTCCAAAAGAATTTCAGTCCCACGATGTTCCACCTACTTTCCAGAACCAACGGATGTTGAGCCAGGGAAAAAAAAAAAAAAAATCCCGTTCTGGCCGTCCACTAAAGCGCCTCCCTTTTTCATTCACTTTATCGGCAACTCTGAGTGTGCGAGAGGGGGGGGGAAAAGAAAAAAAGCGGCACCATCTGCCACTCCTTCACAATTAGCCCTCTCAGCCTGACATCCAGCGCAGACTTTTGCTTGAAAAACTATCCAAGGAGGCTGCGACGCTATGATGCGTCCTGGAGGCGCCTTCTGACAGCCATGACCCACTTGTGGAGCCCCTGAAAGTTGGATTATTCAGTGTAAACCATTTGCAGATTACATGGAAAAAAATACATGTTGATGTACCTGGGATTAAATGCCGGGACTCTAAAAAAAATTTTTTTAAAAAAATGAAAAAAGTCCTTGGCATTGAATGAGTTTACCCCCATGCAGTAATTATCCCAAAATTGGACATTTCGGACACTTTGGACGATTTTGGACTGTTGGACAAATGGACACCACAGACAAAAGAGTGAAAAATAACTCCACGAAGCTGAAATTTTGCATAGGATGTATATCTATGTCTTGGCAAATACCCACTGAACATTTTGAGGGGTTGAAAGTGAAAACAAGTTAAAAGTGAAAAAAGTTGTTGCACATTGGAAGAGGGACATTTTTGGGACAATCCTCGAGGACGTAATACCCTTCATGCAGCCGCAAAAATACTGCATGAGGGTTAAATTTGAAGCACTTCAATGGGACACAACACATGGTACCAGCGCACGAAAGGTGTACTCGCGGCTGACGCCATGCCGTGGGTTCAAGCGGCGCTAACGTGCAAAATTCAAGCACACGTAAAGTGCAGCGTTATGAGCCACGGGAACGCGCCGCTCTCTTATTCAGTGTTTCGGTGAGAATTCTGCATGGCGACGCTCACATACAGTATGTATGGCGTTTTCAGCTTTTCATGAAGATGAGATTTGAAGGCGCGCACTACAGAGGCTTCGTCGAAGCAAAAGAGACGTACGCGCGAAGCTCGGAAGACTACAAAGGGGACGACATCTGAATGAGTTGGGATCAGCGGGGAGCGAGTGCGGATCAGAGCACAATCTTCTTCTGTGACACATACGTTACTCCTGCATATAGCGCAACGGCATTTTGCTGAAGCCGAATGACTTTTCAAGACAATTAGCTGTGATGCTTGACACTTGAGTAGCTGCAGGTTTCATGAGAAGAAACTCAGCAAGCGCAATGAAGGCGCATGAAAAAAATTGTGATGCGCATTTATTCGCAAAAAGCTTTGGTTGAAAAACCTTGAAACCGATTTGCAAAATCCACATTTTTTTAGCCGTGAATATTTTCAAGCGTGGATGACCGCTTAGCCTTTCTGTGACTCTTCCAGTCTCTGTTGCAGCTGATGATGAGCGCCAACTTCAACTCGGAGAACGACGACGGCTCTCAATGGCGAGGAACCGTTGATCGTACAGTCAAACCTCGGTTTTCGGACGTCTCGGTTCTCGACCAATTCGGTTTTCGACCAAAGATTTTGAGTTTTTTATGCCTCGGATGACGAACAAATTTCGGTTTTCGAACAAACTGAGTGCACTTGAATGCACCATTTGACTCCTCCCGCCTTCCTTACACGAGGAAGTGACGCTTCCTCGTGTTGCTTTCCATCGTGAGCAGATGTGTTCAGTAAACCTTTTTATTTTGTGGTTTCGGTTTTCGAACAATTTCGGTTTTCGAGCAGCCTTCTGGAACGGATTATGGACGAAAACCGAGGTTTGACTGTATTTTTTTTAGGTGCCGGTATTGCCAGTGTCATGGAACCAAGGAAATGTATTCGTCCACTCAGGGATCAATTCCACCTTTGCTAATTTTGCTTTTCGGACAGTAAGTTGCGCAAAAAAAAGCACTGATCCCTGGCTCGCCTGGGTTGTTGTTTGGTTTTAGCAGCAGCATAAAATTAGGACTCATCTCTCATCAGTCAGGCCTGCTGTACTTGACCTCTTCCCGGCCAACTGGGTCCTTTGGAGGCTCCTCCTCTTGTCGTCTCAGTGGACCGCATAAAGCGCGACGAATTTTTGACAGGCCTAGCGACCCTCACTTGGCTATCATATGTTAGCAGCAAGATGGCGGCGACGTGCTTGACCGGCCGAAGAGATGTTGAAGTGTTGACGAAGAGCGGCGTTAGAGTGGCGTGGAGGAAGACAGGAGCAATTGAAGCTACTAAAGTGTCGTCCGAAGCAGCCTCCGCTCAGGGCCCCGTCTCCATGGAAACGAAGGCCAGATTTCTAGACTCGATTCGAAGGTGGCGTGAATTTGGACACCAGCTTGCGCTTCGAGGCACACCGGAAGTTTTGTCACGTGGCCTTTAAATTCGGTACTTGGATGATGTAGCTGACTAATTTTGACCCAGCAGAGCTTCTGATTAGTTTTTTTAACTTTCAGAGACAGCGGTTACTACAGTGGACAGCTGATCATGTTTCCAGGATACAGTCAAGTTAAGTACAGTCAAACCTCGGTTTTCGAACGTCTCTGTTCTCGACCAAATCGGTTTTCGACCAAATATTTTGAGTTTTTTATGCCTCGGATTACGACCGAAAATCGGTTCTCGAACAAACTGAGCGCACTTGAATGCGCCAATTGACTCCTCTTGCCTTCCTTACACGAGGCTTCCTCTGGTAGACGAGGAAGTGGCGCTTCCTCGTGTAGCGTTCCATTGTGAGCAGACGTATTCAATAAAGATGTTTTTTAAAAACGAGCGTGGTTTCGGTTTTCGAACAAATCGGTTTTCAAAGAGCCTTTTGGAACCTGATTACAATCAAACCTCGGTTTTCGAACGTCTCGGTTCTCGACCAATTTGGTTTTCGACCGAAAATTTCGATTTTTTTATGCCTCGGATGACGAACAAATTTCAGTTCTCGAACAAACTGAGCGCACTTGAATGCACCATTTGACTCCTCTCGCCTTCCTTACACGAAGAAGTCATGCTTCCTCGGGTAGAGGAGGAAGTGACGCTTCCTCATGTTGCTTTCCATTGTGAGTAGACGTGTTCAATAAAAAAAATATTTTAAAAAGAGCGTGGTTTCGGTTTTTGAACAAATCGGTTTTCGAACAGCCTTCTGGAACGGATTATGGACGAAAACCGAGGTTTGACTGTCCAACTTTATTGTCAAATGCACTGGATGTGCAACATACAGCGCAGATGAAATTTCTTCCCTCTCAACCAGACAACAAGACACCAAGAGGAGCCGCTGCGGGTGCCCGCGCCGCCATGTTATCATTATTGGCGCATGAAAGGGTTAATGAATGATTTCAACCGCCTGGCGGTTTGAAGGAGTTTTACGCGGCCGACTGCCAGTCGACGTGGTGGCGGCGGCAGCAAACTGAGCAGAGAGCTTTGACTCGGAGGTACAGTGTCAGACCATTGCTGTCCGGCTTCTACTTGGCAACCTGACGCTTTAATATGCCGAGAAAGCGGCAAGTGCATTTGACACCACTACGATGACTCACGAGTGAAATAACGCTGCGTCAAGTTTCCAGGCAATGAGAGAGAGAGAGAGAAGAGGCGCGTACGGTGGAGCGTTACGCTCCTTCCTCGACAAATCAATTAGCAGGCAAAGGTCACAGCAGGAGCTCAAACAAAAGTGCTTAATTGGGCAGCGATGAAAGGAGCTCCTCGCGGCCGGGGGAAAATAGTCACAAAATAACTTTGACGAGCTTCCGTCTGGCCAACAAAGAAGATAGAGAAGCGGTGGAGTTTCAAGTCGCCCTCGAAACAAATGCAGTGTATTTTATCGCGGACAGGGTTGCTTCTCCTGAACTCCGATTCCACTGATCTGACAGCCAGCAACGCCGAGTTTTCAATCCATCGCGGGGTCTCCTGGGTTTTGGCTTTGCTAGGAGTGTTATCGGACGTGTGAATGTAAACACCGGGGGAAGAAAAGATGCATTAATGCACCGGCGGTTTGTTTTTTTTTCTTCTTTTTTTGTGCCAAATCCCGAGTGAAGAAACAAAATGTGCTGGGATGTTGCGGCGCGAGAGGATTTTGCAAGCGTGAATAAGAGCGATCTGCTTGCCAACGTTAACCACATTGCACGAATGTTTGAGGAGCAGCAAGGCAAGGCAAGGCAGCTATATTTATATCGTGCATTTCATACACCAGGAAACGCAATCTGCTTCACATCATTAAAAGAATTGTCACATGTATTACAAACCAAACAGTTCATGACATTTAAAACCCAAAGTCAAGAACTAAGAGTGGCTAACTAAAATTAATAACTGAACTATCACCAAATCACCAAAATCTCATCTCTTTCCTTTGTTTTGGTCTCAAGACGCAATGATTGGCGCTTTCATGTCATTTGCTATGCGTTGGGTCTATCTCAGTGACAGACTGAGACTGCTGTTTTCTTCCCCGATCAAAACAATGTCGTCTTCTACTGTGATCAAAACAGTGTGCCCCCCCTAGCGGATAATCCACGAATTGCATTTTATTTAAAATATTCCTTCTGTGTCTTTAATGCATTTTTTTGATTCACTTTTAAATGATCCCGCGGGCCGGATCGAACCTCCTTGGGGGCCGGTTCCAGCCCGCGAGCCTTATGTTTGACACCACGGGTATAGCGCAAGAACATGAATCTGGAGAAGAGGATTTAAAAAAATGCATTGAAAGACCTAAATGATACGAGTGGAGAAATCGTTTTTAACCCCCATGCAGTAATTATCCCAAAATTGGACATTTCGGACACTTTGGACGATTTTGGACTGTTGGACAAATGGACACCACAGACAAAAGAGTGAAAAATAACTCCACCAAGCTGAAATTTTGCATAGGATGTATATCTATGTCTTGGCCAATTCCCACTGAACATTTTGAGGGGTTGAAAGTGAAAAAAAGTTAAAAGTGAAAAAAGTTGTTGCACATTGGAAGAGGGACATTTTTGGGACAATCCTCGAGGACGTAATACCCTTCATGCAGCCGCAAAAATACTGCATGAGGGTTAAACTGGATTTAAACGGCTTTACTCTCGCAGATGATTTTACTCCTCCTGGCATCTTATTCCATTTCCATGCAAGCAGCATAACAGCTACTTCACCATGTTTACTTCGAACTCAGGCCGTGAATAGAACCGAGTCTGCAGATCTCAGAGTCCTTCTGGGGTTATATTTAATCAGCCTTTCTTGAATGGAATCAAGGCCTTGAACCATATAGCGATTTATAGACCAGTAGGAACATTTTTCAAATCCACCCAACAGCTGACTGGGCGCCCTTTCGGACTGGAGTAATATGTTGATGATATTGTTCTGGTCAAGATGCAGAGTTCTGAATGAACTGCAGCTGTTTGATGCTCTTTTGAAGGAGTCTGTAAACCATTGTGACAATGACGTCTACTGGAGACAAAAGCATGGATAAGTCATTTTGCATATGGAATTTATTTTATTTCCAACAAATTCAATGCATTTAAACATCCAACAGGAACGTTGAAAAAGCTAGTCATTCAAACCAACTCCAACCGGTTGCTGCGAGGACAACTAAGTCTATCAAAAGGAAGATTAATTTTAATTTTTTGAGAGGTGTGGAATACACACAATTGTATTTTTTTTTTAAAGGTATTTATTGAAACTCGGAAGTGCAATTTCAGAGCACAAGGTGTGTACTTGCCATTAAATGAACACATTGGAATGACTTTGCCTACATTTTAAAGTCATCATTTTAACAGTTAAGGCAAATTAGACTGATTGCAAATAACAATAGATATATGTTGAAGATCAAAATGTTAATTTCCAACCTCTACTGAATTTGAATCGTCACATGACTCTGTTGCAACTCTGCCATTAACTCTTGAAGCAAGATCTCAATAGTTAGGTTACTTTACACTGTGCTCTCGTTAAAAATAACGAATATTAACACATTTTCATCAGATATTTCTTTAAGTGTCCCTAATTGCATTTTTCACGCTGATTTAAAAAGAACATGTCTTGACTTTTTTTTTTGTGTCCTAGCGCATCAGGTTTTTGAAATATTTTTTAAGCTTGACCAACAAACGCTTGTGCAATATGAATCTTATTATATGCTGTGATTTATAGCTACAGTATCACCTTTCAGAAAAAAAAAATCCACTTGTTGAACTTAGCCATTCATAAATGAGCACTTGCTGTTATTTCGCTTTTTTTTGTGTATAGTATTGTAAGGCCTGTACAATTGCAACGTGTTACAGGTGATAGTAGTAGTAGTAGCAAACCCACTGCCCGCCACTGGTTTGAAACAGTTGGGTTATCAACTCGAATGTTCCGATATCAAGTTTGACATCCAAATCTAAACTTGATCACAACCTATTTTTTTGCTTTCAAAGTAAAATACAGCGCCAAAATTACAATTGCTGAAATAAAGATTTTTCTACCATGGAACTCGACGTTTTGCGTGTATAACATGTTAACAAAATAAAACACTCTAGTTCTTTCCTTATCCAAAGGTGTAGCCCCTGAGGAGTGTTCCCCAACCCAAAACGATTCGGACTTTATTTTGAAAAGCCACTGGACTTCCGCCTTTATTGTGGACGAGCTGACGTCTCTTTCGGCGCCAGCCAGAGCTCGCTCGACTCGCAGAGGCAGCGGGATGCGGCGGGGTGCAGCCCAGCGAGCGGCGACAGTCCTCCCGTCCCACGACCACCCCGATGGACGTTTTTGTCGTGCTTTTGTCGCCCTCGACGCTCGGATCTCACCGGAAGCGGCGAAATGAAGCGGATGAATGTGAGCACCAAGACCGCTGTTGAGCCCCGACTCCGGCATCACTTGTCGTCCCTGGATGCGGCGCCTCGCTGCTTTTAGTTGTCCCCTTTCGGGGGATTTCATGTAGAGTTGATCTGACAACTTTTTGTCCTTTTTTTCCCTCCCTTCCTCTTTTTTTTTTTTTTTTTTTTTCAAACAAACATCACCGGATTGAGCAACTCTTGGAAAACCGGCGACTTGCTTGCACCTGTTCCCGGCGGAATAAGCACCCTCGGTGGTTATTCGGTTTTGCAAGCATCCTCCCAGGGGTGTGCGAAAACGGCCGATGCTTGCCTTGCTCGTCCGTTCCAGTTATGTGTCGTCCTGTTGCCTTTTTATCCGTTTTGCGTGAAAACCCATGCATGCGTCCGAGGATGTGCACACACACGTTACGCATGCACCGTGACATCTCGTGGCTGTTTGCATGTGATACCCCCCCCCCCCCTCCCCTCGCCCCCCACCCTGCCATGACATCTCTAGGCCAAATTCAATCACATTTTTTTTTTTTGGTCCTCCTTCAAGTTAGTTCATCGGGTGAGCCGCGCACGTCTGTCGCGCACTAATACGCGCGTTTGTTTGTGCGCAGCCACGCTGGAAGTCGACCCCGATGTGGCCGTCGGGAGTGGGCAGCCGGCAGCCTTGCCCGCGGGAGTCGGCGCTGCGCAGGGCGGCCATCAGCGGCAACGTCCTGGCCCTGCCGCCGCACCACGTTCCCAGCGGCCGCAGCGTCCGCGTCTTCATCTGCGCCAATCCCGACGGTACGTCAACAGCGGGCAGCTCGCGGCTCTTTCCAAATCGGTTGCACGAGTGACCTCCGATGAAGCTCGGAGCTGTTTAACCACCTGTGGCCGCACACCCTTCCTTTGTGCACTGCAGCACTACAGGGCAGCGATTTACCAGACTATATTTCTTCATGCCGTGAGAATCACAAGCCTTAATATTCCACTCTTAAAACTGCCAGGTCAAAAGTGACCCAAATTGTCTTAAATAGCTAAACCAGCGCTGGGTCCTAAAGGGACCCAGCCAAATTCTGAGTTATTTATACCCAGCTCATTGGGTTGAGGATTTGACCCAGCAAGTTGGGTCAAGATTCCGATCCAATGAAGGGTAAAAACTACACACACTGATGAGTTAAAGATAACAAGGATTTGGAAACCAGGTTGTGGTTAGAAGGATCAGGATGATTTTGGAGCTGAAAAAAAAAAGGCATTACTGATCACTGACCCGATCGGAAGATGGACCAATCTATCCAATTTGTTCAAACAACTTTGGCCAAAAGCGGCGATGAAAATTCAATACACAGAAATCCCCAAATTATGTGAAAATATTGTGAGGGCGGGGTGGAGTGGCATGTAAAAAAAACTAAAAAAAAACGGACTGTATAGGCTGCGATATTTCTGATTACAGTCAAACCTCGGTTTTCGTCCATAATCCGATCCGGAAACCGAAAATGTTCGAAAACCGAAACCACGCTCTCTTTAAAATAAAAATGTTTATTGAACACGACAGCTCACAATGGAAAACAACACGAGGAAGCGTCACTTCCTCGTCTACCCGAGGAGGCGTCACTTCCTCGTGTAAGGAAGGCGAGAGGAGTCAAATGGTGCATTCAAGTGCGCTCAGTTTGTTCGAGAACCGAAATTTGTTCGTCATCCGAGGCATAAAAAACTCAACATTTTTGGTCGAAAACCGAATTGGCCGAGAACCGAGACGTTCGAAAACCGAGGTTTCACTGTATTACCAATGCCAGAGGAGAACATCCCCGGAGTGATCGATCATTGATCGATGGGCAAATTACAACCGATCAAAGAGTCCGCATAAAACGCAAACTATCTGCAGATCCGATTCAGCCGACCAAATCGACTCATCTTATGACCGACGTTTTCGACAAGAATTAAAAGCAACTTGAGCAAACCATTCAACGCTCGTCGGGTCACTCGTATTTCAAGATTGACATGGCAACATGTCAAAACTGACATCTGATTGGACAAAAAAGGGAAACGCCCAACACAGGAAGAGCAGCCAAGAGAATCTCGATGAAATGAAGAAAATACAAGTGGAAGCTCACCACTCGCCACATGTCACGGAAAGCGTCAAATTAGGAATGCCCGAAGAGTTCTACTGAACCTCTTGTTAATTTCAAGAACGGGGCATTCAATTTCTACATGATGTATTTAGCACCCAACAGCTGCTAGCACAGATGTTGGACAGACTTGACATTGGCTCCACCGCTCACATACAAATGCAGTTGCAGGCGGAGGGAGCATGGGGGGGATTCCCCCGTCCCCTTTACGACACAGAAGGCAAGCAGTCTGTCTCGACCGATTCATCGGCCGGCCGATTAAATCGATTTTGAACGTCGGCCAAAATCATTGGCCGAAACTGACGATCTTTGCCGATGCAAGCTTGCTAAAAATCGGCATTTGCCTCAAAAGTTTTTTAAAATTCCTTTGAGTTGGGTTCACACAATCACCTCAACAGGCAAACGCAGCAGATCCGCTAGGGAGTCGCTGCGGCGTTGAGAAAACCCGCAGGACCCTGGAGACGCAAGGAACATCTGGCCTTCATGGATGGCTGGTTGTGTTTGCATCACTGCGGAAAACTCCGCACTGAAGGATCGTGGACGCTCTGGGGAAAGGCTGAATGTTCGGCCATGTGAAATCTTATAATGTCGAATAAGATTGGTCAACGGCAAATTTGAATCAGAGATCGCTTTATGTGCCCCGAAAGGTATTTTTGATGCGGATTTTTAAAAAAAATCATGGTTTTTTTTCCTTTTATTTTAAAGATATTTTCATTTTAGGCTTTTAAGTTTGGCAGATAAAAAGCGTGTGCAATATGGATTCCACCCATGTAATTTATAGCTCTGAGGTTTCCGGAAAAAAAAATAAAAAAATCCACCTGTTGCTGAAATTAATTAATTCATAAATTATCATAATGAATTCATTAATTCAACCCTAATTCATAAAAGTGACCAAAAACATGCCGATAGCTATTCTATTATCGTAATCCAGTAAACAAACAGTACAAACAACGAGCAAACAACAAATAAAATGACATATATGCATTTGAAGAAAAAAACAAGGTGAATTGACCGGCTTAAACCCCACGATTAATCAAATGATCATTGAGCCGCGCATTTTTGAAAAATTGCCATTGCTGACATCACAACTAATGACACTACCTCTTCCCCCGCCCCCCCCAAGGTCCAATTTAGAACGTTGAACCTGATGTTTTAAATTGTGACCTCTCGTTTGATCCAACAGTGCATCCTCAAAAAAAAAAGTTCATATGCGCGAAGCAGTTAATAATCTTATACACCGTGATCAGATCAAACAGTATGAATTAAAGAGTGCCGATTCAGTTTGGGAGGGGGGGGGGGTGGCCCAGTGGTTAGCGCATCGACCTCACAGTGCAGAGGTACCAGGTTCAATTCCAGCTCCGGCCTCCCTGTGTGGAGTTTGCATGTTCTCCCCGGGCCTGCGTGGGTTTTCTCCGGGTACTCCGGTTTCCTCCCACATTCCAAAAAAATGCATGGCAGGCTGATTGAAGACTCTAAATTGTCCCTAGGTGTGAGTGTGAGCGTGGATGGTTGTTCGTTTAGGTGTGCACTGCGATTGGCTGGCAACCGGTTCAACGCCGGGTGTTCAACGCCGACTGCCTGAAGACAGCCGGGATAGGCTCCAGTACCCCCCACGACCCTTTTGAGGATAAAGCGGATCGGAAAATGGATGGATGGATGGATTCAGTTTGGTTAACTGGTCACTATACGGGTACCCAAAGAATTATATTCTATTATTAATACAACTAAGAAAAAGCTTGGGGCCAAGCACGGACCCTTGTGGCACATGCCCTCAATAAATTGCGAATTTGAATTTCCTTTTTTTTTTTTCCTTCAATGTAGTAAAAAAAAAATTGACCAGTGTAAGTAACTTAAGTTGGTGTTAAAGTGGAACCTGACGTTCAAGTTTCTTGAGCTGTTCATTTGATGTGAGCTAGCCGACTGACCCGTCACCTCACAAAACGCGTTTTCTTGTCCCGCATCACGGTTCGTGCTTTGAATTTCAAGCGCGCCGCACATCAGGTGACAATAAGTCACCCTGGACAGTTTAATCTGAAAGCTTTGAAACAGAAAATGATGAAGATGTTTATGATTCCTAGCAGTGTTCCTGTGATGGAACGAGATGCGCTGCTGCAGCCACTTACTGCACATTATCGCTGCGCTTCAATGTGACATTTTGCTGGCCAGCTGTGGGCAGATGCATGTCTGGACGCGGCCCCGAGCTTTGCTAAAGATAGACGAGTGAAAGATACGTCAGACTAAATTTGCCGGCTTGGCCCCGCTCACTCTGCGTGTGTTTGCGCGCTTGCGGGGCGGAGGGGCGTTCCGTGCAGGTCTCCCTGTCGGCCATGTTTTGTTTGAACTGTCCATCCGCGCCCTCCAGGGAAAGAGACTGGGCTTGTCCAAATAGATTACGGCGAGCGTGTGGAGAGGGCGGAAAAACAGAGAGGGGAGAAAAGTGGGACACAACAACAAGGCGCGGGCTCTCAATTCAACATTCCGATATGAATGTCGCCTGGCGGCAGCTAACCTAGCATAGCGTTTTTGCACATAACCCCATATTTGCACACAGAAAGTGGAACACGATGTCAAACACATCCACGGACGTATTAAAGTCACCAGCAGTAGCCATCAGCTCATGCTGTATTTCATACAACACTAGCTTACGCTGTCTGTAGCCACACCAGCCAAGGGCAGTGTCAACGCTCCAGTCAGGGATGGAGCGCTGCGTCCAGCTCCTCACAGAGCAGTGTTGACCGGCAGCGAATGACGGTGGCTGTGTTCACGCCCACAACGGCGCAAACTGCACTTTATTTGAACTCTTTCAATGCCCCGCCATTTTTAAAACAGACAACCTATTGAGTGCCAGCCAATTTCGGGTATTCTGACCGATCTTTCAAGGCTCACAGAGTTAGCCAGGACTTCTCTCTGACTATTTACATTAAAATATACCGTCAAACCTCGGTTTTTGAACGTCTCGGTTCTCGACCAATTCGGTTTTAGACCAAAAATTTCGAGTTTTTTATGCCTCGGATGACGAACAAATTTCGGTTCTCGAACAAACTGAGCGCACTTGAATGCACCATTTGACTCCTTTCGCCTTACACGAGGAAGTGACGCCTCCTCGGGTAGACGAGGAAGTGACGCTTCCTCGTGTTGCTTTCCATTGTGAGCAGACGTGTTCAGTAAACATTTTTATTTTAAAAAGAGCGCGGTTTCGGTTTTCGAACAATTTCGGTTTTCGAACAGCCTTCTGGAACGGATGATGGACGAAAACCGAGGTTTGACTGTATATATAAATAAATAAAATAGTTGACGGCAATTGCCGTCAACGGTACTCCACGTTAGGTTTCCCGTTGACGGCAATTGTCGTCGATGACGTTCAAAGGCTTAAATGCGCCAATTTACGCATGTTTCCAACTCCCGTTCTCACACGCCTCCCTGCAAATTTTTGCTCCGCCGGATTTTCTGCGCCGGTCCTGAGAATGGAACCCTCTCTCACAATAAAGCATCTTCTCGTCCCTTTCGCTTTCAGACACAGAGGCAGAAAGGAACGCACTGAAAGAGCACGTCTACCCCAAACTACGGGACTTCTGCAGGGAGAACTACGGCATTGAATTCCAGGTTAGTCGCATTATTTGCTTTGATTTGCCATCACGCTCCAGAAGCTGCCTTTCGCTGAGGGGAGCCTTGTCGGTTTTGCATGCGAAGCGCCCGGAACCTTAAAAGACCCCCCGGCGTCGCACACGTCGGTCCCCTGACGTTTAGAGCGGACAGAAGGCCAGCAGAAGATAAGGCGCCTGGCGACAAAGGCCGGCGCGAATCTGGCCGCGGATAAGGCGCAATGACGTGAGGGCTTTTCCCTCTTGTCATCGCCCGACGGCCACCGTCGCTCTCTCCCTTTTCGCTCTCTCCGTCGCCGCGGCCGTCCGGTGCATTTGCATTGCAAATCGACATCGGCATGCGCGGAGAGATGGCTATCAGGGGTTTGTTCGACAAATCCAGGAGAGCCCTCAAGCAAGCGGGAGATTTGGGCTTCAGATAGTTCTTGGAAAAGCGAGGAGCGATTTGCGCGCGACGCCAGCTCGCGTTCATTCTTATTTTGATGCAGGATTGCAAATCCTTGTGTTGAGAATAACCTTCTGAGGTCATTTTGGAGCATATGAAATTGTTTGCTTATGCTATCAACTCATCCACTGCTGTGGATGATTATATTTGTCGCCTGGAATCCAAATCTCTCTCGTGTGTGTGGGATGAACAGAGTAGGCATCGCGATCGCGATTCACGGAGTGAATGACAAACGTCATGTTAAAAAAAACAACATGCTGAATTCAACAACAACAACAAAAAAAAATGCATTTTCAGAAAGTTTAAAAACTAACAAATCTGCTCTAAAACAAATGAAAACAAACCAATTTACAAAATAAAAGTCAACATGTTTTTGACAATAATTAACCCTGGAGAACCCAAGAACCCTTTTCTTCTTTGGAAAATGATGAATTATACATTAAATGACTGCTATATGTTCACTGAACACCAAAATATATGTTTTTTCAAATATTCAATGCGTTAATCCTAATTTAGGATTAGGGCCAAATCTGACCCTTTGGGATTTAAGGGCAGCGTTTGAGTAGCAGAATTTATAGGGGCCAAATTTGACCCCGTGGCTTCTCCAGGGTTTAAAAAAAAAGAAAATTCCCAAACTTTTATAATGCTGGTCAATTATCAACTTGAATTAAAAAGGGCTATTTTATTTGACAGTGCAAGAATATAATCGCTAAATCCGGTAAAGATTTCAGCAGATCGGACGCGTATGAAAAGACTCGAGTTTGGCGAACTCGTTATTGGCATCTCACTTTCACATTTGTCATCCGAGAAATGCTCTCAACCAATCCAACCGTCTGTTTTCCGCCGGATGTGTCGCTGAGATTTAACACTCGCACCCAAGGAAACATGTCGAGCAGGAAACGGCACGGAAATTTCGCACGTGTCACTCGGCCTGACACTTCTGTGCGCCGTGGCGACGGGAGAATAACGACAGACAGAATTCCTGGCGTGCGTGACGTAGGACGGCGCGATGACGCCGGGGGGAAGGGAAATGTGCAAAGACACTTTTGGCTTCGCACTGTGCAGCCACGTGCCCGTCTGGTGATTCAGCTTGCTGTCATGATGCATGAGCATGAAATGATTTATGCACAAGAGCTGCAAGTCCTCGCAACCCCCCCCCCCCCCACACACACACGACCGTACCCCTCCCTCTTCAACCGTGCCACGTGACAAATTGGCAGCTCTCGGTGCAAACCGGTTTACGAGAGCGGGATTATGAATCACTGCAGCAGCGGGAGTCAAATTGCTCGTCATCGTTTCGCCTTTGATTTCATATTCATGTGCCATCACAACACGGCATGCGCACGCAGGCACACAATACACAATCCCGTCTCTTTCCGGCGGCACACACTGACACACATATGCTCGGCTGATGAAATCCGAGTCCGCCCGCGCTCCCCCTCGTCACTTGACTCACTTTCCTCCCAGAGTCTCGTTGCTTTCTGAGGACGGAACAGGATATGAGGAAAATGGAGAGGATGCGGGGTGGATGGTGGCCATGGTGATCCGGCGTAGGGGCAAAAAGGCTGCGTCCTACCAGGGTCGGCCATATACAGGAAATATATAGAGTCAAACCTCGGTTTTCGAACGTCTCGGTTCTCGACCAAATCGGTTTTCGAGTTTTTTTTATGCCTCGGATGACGATGGAATTTCGGTTCTCGAACAAACTGAGCGCACTTGAATGCGTCACTTGACCCCTCTCGCCTTCCTTACACGAGGAAGTGACGCTTCCTCGGGTAGACGAGGAAGTGACACTTCCTCATGTAGCATTCCATTGTGAGCAGACGTGTTCAATAATTTTTTTTGTTTTTTAAAGAGCGTGGTTTCGGTTTTTGAACAAATCGGTTTTCGACCATAATCCGTTCCAGAAGGCTGTTCGAAAACCGATTTGAGGTATGACTATACATACATACATACTATACTATACATACATATATATATATACTGTACACACAGTCAAACCTCGGTTTTCGAACGTCTCGGTTCTCGACCAATTTGGTTTTCGACCAAAAATTTCAAGTTTTTTATGCCTCGGATGACGAACAAATTTCGGTTCTCGAACAAACTGAGCGCACTTGAATGCACCATTTGACTCCTTTCGCCTTCCTTACACGAGGAAGTGACGCTACCTGGTGTTGCTTCCCATTGTGAGCAGACGTGTTCAGTAAACATTTTTATTTTAAAAAGAGCGTGGTTTCGGTTTTCCAACAATTTCGGTTTTCGAACAGCCTTCTGGAACGGATTAGGGACGAAAACCGAGGTTTGACTGTTTTTTATATATATATGTGTGTATGTACACACACGCGCACACACACCCACAGTATTTGAAAGACTACAACCAGGTTTAATACTTCCCAACAGGAATTGAAGCCAGAAATCCACTTAAGAAGTTGGCAACTTGGCAAACGAGGGATAGAAAAAAAAAAAGTGAGACCATCCCAGCTTTATTTAAGACGCGATGCTTGTGATGGATTTTCACATTAGAAGCAGTGTGCATTGCATTCCACGTAATTCAACGCCCGTGTGGACTGTTGCGCGGCACCCTGGAGCTGATTTTTGGATGGTTGTTTTGAAAACAGTTTTGTTGATTTTTTTGATTTTTTAAAAGTTTTTTTTATGTTGCACACAAGAAATTCACATAGAAAAACATTAATACCCCCAAAATAAATAAAAACAATTTTAAAACGAAACATTCTTGAAAATATAAACTAACAAACCGGCTCTGAATTCAAATTAACCAATAAAAGGAAATGAAAACAATGCAAAAATAAATAAATAATAAAAAATGGAGCAATCCAGTTGCAATTGATGTTGTTTATTTATGTATTTATTTGCCTGAAACTTTTTCTCCTGATTTTCCACCTCTCGCCTGATTTCATGCCCTTTCTTCCTGGGCTTCCTGGGCATTATCCCCGATGTTTAATAGTATAACATTTAATAAATG
Source organism: Hippocampus abdominalis (assembly GCA_018466805.1). Lineage (NCBI taxonomy): Eukaryota > Metazoa > Chordata > Actinopteri > Syngnathiformes > Syngnathidae > Hippocampus > Hippocampus abdominalis. The sequence goes on from CM031695.1 coordinate 29,208,358, forward strand.
GGGGGGGGGGACTTTTCCTGCATTTCAACTGCCGCAGGCAAACTTCTTCCAAGGGCGTTAGAAAGCCGCTTAGCAGAAGCTGCTTCAGCTCTTATGTAAGCAACCATCGTTGAGGGCAGGAGTGGGAGAGTGCGATCAAACAGGGAGGATTGGCAAATTGGCATGAAGGAAAAAAAAAAATAAAAAGATGGAAGCTGCCAAATCCTGCCCCACGGGAGTCTTCTCTTCATTTCCCAAAAAAAAAACCCAACTAAATTTCCTCTTAGCCTCACTTATGCCTCCTCGCTTACCTTGGATCCCTGCCTCGCTTCTCAACTGCCCATTTTGGCCTTCATCCATCTTCGCGTTCCTCGGCATTGCAACCATCACGCCTCGGATTTAATCAGCGCTTTCTCTTCCCCTCGCTAGCGCACACGCGCGCACGCTCGCTGAATAGATACGACTATTAATTTCGTTCCTGATTACAAGGCGGCCTCGCCGTCACCTGCTGGAGCCCGGCGAACACCCGTCATAAACTGCCTCCATTTCCTCCCTCGGCCGCGGCCGGCTGGCGCGGGGCCCCATCGCGGGAGCGGATAAGTGACACTGATATGCCATGACGGATGTGGCAAGCTGCGAGCTGCCCCCAAATCAATCTGTAATCTGCCCGCGGCTGCGGCAGTATCAGAGTGGACCCTATTCGGCAATCTATCAATCCTCAAACAATTTGATTGTTTATTGTTTTTTTTGGGGGGCTCAGGTGGTGGACCTCTACTGGGGCGTGGACCCGGAGGAGTGGGACAGTCCGGAGCTGCAGCGGCTCAGGATGAAGCTCCTGGAGGAATGTCTGAAGACGTCAGCGGGACCGTGTTTTGTTGTGAGTAGCGCAAGTGTAAAAAAAAAAAAAGGTAGCTGCAAATTTAGGTGCAGAAAAGGGGGCAAAGGGGGATGAGGGAGAAGGGCAGAGATAACAGGTAGAGTAATGGATGCTGAATTATTCACATCCAACAGATCTTTTTCTGGAGGTGAGATGGAGAGGTAATGCATTATGGGTAGGACAGCATCCCGGCTTTCTGGAGAACAAAATCGCGCTTCCCCTGGCGGAGCTATTCCTATTCGCAATTCGTAGATTTCAATTGCATCATGACATTCAATCGCTCATTAGGGGCGCAACGAAATATATGGATAGCACGGTGGACGACCGGTTAGCAAGTCCGCTTCACAGTGCACAGGTCATGGGTTCAATTCCGGGCACCGGGCCTTCCCGTGTGGAGTTTTGCATGTTCTCCCCGTGCCTGCGTGGGTTTTCTCCGGGTACTCCGGTTTTCCTCCCACATTACAAAAACATGCGTGGCAGGTTAATGGAACACTTGAAATTGTCCCGAATGCGGATGGATGGTTGTCTCTATGTGCCCTGCGATTGGCTCGCAACCGGTTCAGGGTGTCCCCTGCCTACTGCCCCAAGACAGTTGAAATACGCTTCAGGACTCCCCAGGAAAAGCGGATTTGAAAATGGATGGATGGATATACCCATTTGTTGTTTCTTTCACCATACTATCCATCCATCCATCCATCCATTTTCTGATCTGCTAAGCCTCATAAACTGCCACACGTGTTTTTGGAATGTGGGAGGAAACCGGAGTACCCGGAGAAAACCCGCGCAGGCCCGGGGAGAACATGCAAACTACACACAGGAAGGCCCGGGGCCCGGAATCAAACCCTGCTCCTCTGCACCCTGAGGCCAACGCACTAACCAGTCGACCACCGGGCCGACTTTTGCCGTTCACTTGAATTGTTGCAGCTTTGTAGAGCTTTTCGAATCGTCTCCAATCGAAGAGATGCTCTTGTGTTCACGTGATATGATTTGAAAATGGCTGCCGTATAATAAACCATCGGGGATTTCCCAGGTAACCTTGGTTTTATCGAACTTGAAGATAGCCCCGTCGTTCTCAAAAGGTCTCGCTCCGACAAAGGCGCTTTTGTCCCCACCTGTGCGCTTCAAACCCCCGACTGCAACGGAGGGCGATGACACTGCTGGTCATACAAGCCAGGTGCCGTCGGGCTAAACGCAGAGTTGAAAAGAAGCGGCGCGCACTCCGCTTTCGCCCTCCAGCCCGGCGGATTTCTTTCACGCCGGTCAGCCCGCAATCTCAACGACTTAACCCTGACGAACCCCGGGCATTGTCGCACCGCGGTTGAGGCAAATAGACCTGAAGCGCACAAACACAACACACAGGAGAGATCAAAAAAGTCTACAAGCCCCTGTTGGAAGGCCAGGTTTTGGTGAGATGAAATTAATCTTGGTCTCATTTTATTTAATTTTTTTTTTTTATATTTGAAAAACTTGGTCTATGAACAAGGGTGTGTGCATTTTTTATAGAGCCACGTTTCCTCATCAGTTTTTCCTCCACGCAAGCTAACTCCCTTAGCAGTGCTCATCATTTCTTGAATTTGTGCTCCAAACCACCGTCGCACGTCATCCTGAAAAGCTTCCTCAATTGTAATTACAAAGTGTGCGTGAGCCTTTCGACGTAAATCGGCGCGTGACACACCTGGACGAGGGTGGAGGGAGTGAGGGGGGCTTTTGTCTAATCTGTCAATAAAAGGTTTCCATGGCGATAGCTAAGGGTTGGCATGGTGACGGCAAGCATGACAATGTGCCACAACTGTCTTTTCTTCTTCTTCATCATCTTGAGCTCTCTAATTCCCCCGTGTAAAAAAAATAATAATCATCATAAATACTCGATAAACGCCTCAAGGGTGCGTCTCAGCTTCCACTTTTCCTCCCATCTGCCAATGAAAAAAGATAGTTGGGGATAAAGTAACCTTGATTTTTTCCTTTCTTTCTTTCTGCTTCTGTTAGCGTAATGTAAGGCTGACATGATCCAGGAGCTTTGAGACCAAATGTGGAAATACAATCTCCCCGCATTCCAAATTCCAGTAGATCAATCACTGGAAGCTTGAGTGCGATGTCATTATTGCGCATCGGTTGCCGCTCAAAACCATGTACCAGATCAATACATACGATTTTCGCTGATTGATGGAGCAAAGCATTGTTGGTTCTGGCACAGGGGAACGTTTGTCTCATCTTTGGCATTTTCTTGCCGTTTTCAACTCTGGAATCTGTCGCACTGATTTATTCCTTGGAAACGAGCGCGACGTGTGGACGCGTGTCAAGATCACAGAGGGGGCGGCTGTGGAATGTAACTTTATTCGCCGCGTTCTCCGCATCTGCTCCCGCTACTATTGCCAAGGCAACCAGTGCAAGCCCGGCTCGTCCAGGCTTCGAGGCACCCTCGCCAACCAGCACGCCAGTGTCATTTTCCAGTCCCCTGATTCTGAGTTTTGCATCTTTGGCCCCAGGCTAGAAGCATGCCGCTACACAGGATGTAAAGATCAGCCAGTCGTGTAGCGGAAGGCTTTGTTTCTCTCTTGGGTTGTCCTTGAAGCAGAGCAAGGAATGACCCAGATCCTTTAGGCGGATACTAGATAAGCTGGCACCCCAAAGTGTGCACTAAAGCAGTGGTCCCCAACCCCAGGCGGCGGACCGGTACCGGTTCGTGGGTCACTTAGTATCGGGTCGCACAGAAAGAATAAATACCTTACATGACTTCCGTTTTATGCATTTCGGAATCTGTCAGATGTTTTATTTTGAAAAATTACAGAATTCTCTGTTACATCCGTCAACAGCATGTCACGTCTTGGTCACGTGATTGGTTGCCGCTAAAATGAAACCCGGGAGCTAGCAAAATGAGTCAAAAACAAATGTCTTTGGAAAGTTTCTTTGGGGAGACAGAAGAGGAGCCTAAGACTTTCAAGAAAAAAATGGTTACATTAAATAGACAGGATCAGGAGTCTTACTTAAAATTTATGGATCTCTCTCAACGGGAGATTCCCGCGCACCAAGCCCACTCTGCATAATATGCGGTGATGGTGAGTCGTATTTTTCATGCACTTTGTATTTACGGTGTATCTTATTTTGAAGGGATGTTTACCATAGCAACCAGAGTGTTGTTGCGGCCACATAGGACGTTCCTCGGGTCATGATTAGTGTTTATTATTATGTTTAGCAAATACCACAGTTTTCCCGCAGGTCATATCATATTATTTTGTAGTAAAGGCCGGTCCCTGAAAATATTGTCTGACATTAAACCGGTCAATCCGTGGAGCAAAAAAGGTTGGGGTACACTTTCCCGTCACAAAATCCACATGACCATATTTAACTGCTACATAAAGACTCGTGCGAGCTTTTCCACACGCGAAATAGATCTGCCCTCAATTCATTGACCGATTGCTCGCCTTGGTGACGTCCGCCGGCCCTTTTTGTCATCCGTCAGGGTTTGGTGGGAGAGAAGTACGGCAGCATTCGAGTGCCAGGAGAAGTGGAATCGGCAGAGTTTGAGATGATCTTGGACGCTGCAGTGGAAGCAGGGCTGGACACACGCATCTTGGACGAGTGGTACTGCAGGGATGAAAACTCTGTGCCGCCCGCATACTACCTCAAACCCAAAGCCCAAATGCTGAAGAACCACCAGAACTCAGTGAGTGCATCTTTGGATGAACCTCGTCAAATAAATGCTTCACACTTCTTGTTTGCCAACTTCGGTACTTTAAAGCGCACTTGCAAATCATTCTACATGTGGTGCGAGTTTGCGGGGTGAAGTCAATCTGTCCTTTTCCCTGCCTGCCGTCCGATTTAGATGGAGTCCAGCAGTGCAGCCAAAACCAAGAACGACAAGGCCTGGAGGAAAGTGTCGGAGGAGATCAAGTGTATCTTCCGTACGGCGGTTCTGCAGCTTCAAGAAAAGGGGACAATGCCGAGCACTCAGGCCAAGAAATTCCTTTGCTCCGGTTAGTGTCAGGTTTGCTCGTTTAAGATGAAGAAGGCGGCCGACTCCTAATTAACCATTGTTTTCTGTGGAGAATCATGTGCCATCTCCGGGAAGGCCCAACTTTTCCTTCCAAAACATTTCTTGTATCTAATTAGGACGCCGCGGTGTGAAGAAAACGACACGGGAGAAACTGGCAGAATTTCAGTCAGCGGGCTCTTTGTGGGTGGGGGAGCCTCTTTTACACTCAATTCGCTGTTATCATCTTTGGCTCTTTTTAAATGAGGCTCAAGGGATCAATGTAATCACTGGCAAAAATGGTTACGAAAGCTTTTCAGATTATCTCCTGAAAGAACTCTGTTAGACTCCTATCTGAGGATGTCGGCCGGTATACTTAAGCAACATCTTGGTAAGCGGTTTCTAATTGGGGGTAGGGAGATACTGGCCATTTTATTTTTAATTTAGGTTTGGACAGGCAATATGTTGACACGTAATATTTTCTTTGTTGTTGTTTTCTTCCTATTTCAGCCCTGGAAGACGAATTAGACTTTGCCCTCGGAAAACAAACTCCCGCCTTTCTCAGGAAATGCGTTTGCTACATCCGCAAGATTTCAAACTTTGACCGCTTCGCAAAACTCCCCGAGATGACCCGCTACATGGACATTGTGGTGAGCACCGACCGCATCATGCGCAACCAGGAAGCATACGAGCGCTTGCTGAAGGTGCGCGACGAGTTCATACCAACGGTGGTGGCCGCGTCCAACCTCCGTGTTTACTCCTCGGTCACGCACTGTGACATGAAGCTCGGCTACTCCCAGGAAGTGGAGAGCCACTATGTGGAGGGACTATGTAAGCAATTCTATGAGGACATGGTGGATATAATTCAGGCCACAGTCCAGCAGAACTTTGACACAGAGTCTGACCCGCTGTATGACGAGATCTTGCAGCACCTGTCCCTTTGTAAAGCCTACTCAGCGCTGCATGAATACAAGACCGAGTCCTTGGATTACGTGCAGGAGTACCTTTTGCCATCTAAGGGGGGTAGGATGAGTCCACTCGTCGTGCATGGTGGGCCCTGCACGGGAAAGACATTGTTACTTGCTGAAGTGGCCAAACAGGTGAGACATTTTCAGTATTCATTCAGCAGATGAGAGAGCAAGGGACCCTTAAATATCTGTTAAACATGTCTTTCAGGCCTACGCGTGGCTGCAAAAAGAAACGGGCCCCGAAACAGACCCCGTGGTTATTGTCCGTTTCATCGGTTCCAGTCAACCCTCCACAGACTTGCGCACCCTTCTCCAGAGCATCTGCGAACAGATTGCAATAAACTACCGCTGCTTGATTCACTTTTTGCCTAACAAAATCCAGGAAATGAGGGAGCTCCTAATCAACCTCCTGGGAGAATCCTCCTTTCACAGGCCCTTAGTCATCATCCTGGATGCCCTGGAGCAGCTGTCAGATGCCGATGAAGCGCGCAAGCTGTGGTGGCTCCCAATACAACTCCCTCGGACAGTCCGCATTGTCGTGTCAACATTGCCCAATAAACATGGAATCTTGCAGAAGCTCCGACACGCTGTCCACGATGAGGACAATTACGTGGAGTTAGTACAGAGGGACCGCAAGGTCTGCAGCCAGACGTTAAAGCAGCAGTTACTTGGCGTCAAGCGAAAGGTCACCTCGGGTCAACAAATCTACGTCAACGAGGCTCTGGCAAAGTGTACGTTGCCGATGTTTGTTAACTTAATCTACAGAGAGGTGGTGCACTGGAGGTCTCACAAGGATGTGGACGAGAAATCCCTGTGCTCCACAGTACATGAAAGCATAGAACAGTTATTCTATTCGGTTGAGAGCAAGTTGGGCCAACGATTTGTCTTTCGAGCATTGGGGTATATCACTATGGCCAAAGCGGGGTTAACTGAGATTGAGCTGGAGGACATCCTTTCCCTGGACAACATCGTCCTCGGTGACGTTATTGTGGTATCATACCTCAAAAATCCCTTAAGAATTTCTTGTGACTTGGTAGCACGGCTCAAGGAAGAGCTGGAAGGTTACCTGGTGGAACGCCAGGTGCGTAACGTCACCCTGATGGTCTGGGCTAACAGGCATCTGCATCTCATTGCCCAGAAGCTGTACCTGAGCAACGAGGAAGACGTCCATCAAATGCACAGCCTTCTGGCAGAGTACTTCCTGGGGGCATGGTCAGGGGGCCGTAAGAAGATCTTCACTTACGACAACAATCATTTTACGTCCCAAAACATATCGCACCACAAAAATCCCCACCATCAACAATCGCATGAGAAAACCTCCTCTGACAAGTACTCATATGACAGGCAAACGCCGGAGCAGCCTTGGGTCTTCCAGTGCAACCTTCTGGAGCCCGACATTTTCTTTGTCAACCACAGGAAGATGACAGAGCTGGTGTTCCACCTCACGAGAAGTGGCCGTACCGATGACCTCATGTTTGGCGTCATCATGAACTTCAGCTGGCTGTACACAATGATCAAGATCGGACAGTTTGAAAAGGCTTTAAATGACATCGAATTAGCCTACAGCTACACCCAAGAAAAAGAGCTGAAGTTTCTATCCACCACGCTCCGCAGCATCAAGGTCAAGGTGTTGAAAAACCCGGCATCGCTTTCTGCAGAACTGCAGCAAAGGCTGCTGCCAGTGGTCACCTCCCTGCCCAAACTTAGACACCTCCTCCTGGAGTGCGACAAGGACGGCCCCAAGTACTGCTCCATTGTGCCTCTTCACTCCTCAATGGATGTCACCTACAGTCCAGAGAGACTGCCTTTGAGTTCCAGTTACATGCATATCGTGGAGATCTTGCCCACACTAGCACCGAACATCGTCCTCGTAGCCCTGGAAGATGGCTCGGTCAGCACGTGGGACGTTGAGAGCAGACAACTGCTACGGCAGATCGACACGGCGAGATCGGTCGTGCTGGGAATCAGGCTAACCGCCGACGAGAAATATTTAGTTGTGGCCACCACTAAAAACACGCTCCTGATCTACGATAATCATAAATCCTGCCTTTTGTCGGAGGTTGAAATCAAGGGCTCCAAACACGCTGGCGTCACCGGTGGGGTGGCCTTTATCAACGGCTTTACTTTGTCAACTCACCACGCTTTAGCCTGGCTCGAGGCCAGTAAAGACGTCAACGTCATTGACCTACTTTACGGCTGGCCTCTCTATCAGTTCCATTGCTGGTACGAGGTGACTTGCGTCCAGTGCTCACCAGATGGAATGTATGCCTTCTGTGGACAGTACCTCAACACCGCATCCATCTTTCATCTGGGGAATGGCGACAAGTTGGCCACCGTGACCTCGGAGTTTTCGGGGGGCTTTGTCAAGTCCATTCTCGTCCTCGACACGATCAACCAAATGGTGATGATCGACAACGAGGGGAGTCTGTCCGTATGGAACACCAAAGAGATCACCAACCCGCGTCTGATGGAGGACTACGACTGCAGAGGTGACGACAGCGAAGTGGTGAGCATCGAGCTTTCGGAAGACCAGCGCTCAATTCTGCTTTGCAAGGCCAGAAGCATTGAGGTTCTCGATACGAAGGTATGGAAAATGGTGGAGAAGTTCAAAGCAAAACGGAGTGAGCGCTTTGTAGCCGCGGTTCTTTCCAAGAACGGGCAAAGTATCGTGGCCTCCATGGAGAACACCTCTTCCATCTTTGTGTGGAGGAGGGACAGCGGGCAATGCATGGCCAGCCTGATCGAGATTTCGGGGGCCATCGTCAAACTCATCAAGTCGGTCCACCACAACCTGCTGCTTTCTGTTGCCAGCAGCGGAGTGCTGTCCGTCTGGGACATCGACATCATCACCGCAATGTCCAATATTGACAAAACGGGCAAGAAGATCCAGACGTTGCAGCTGTCTGGCAGAGAGGATTATGTGTTTACCATGGATGGTTCGGAAGCAGTCCACAAGTGGAACTTCAGCACCGGATTTATCGAAACGGTCTTCAAGCACGAGGGCACAGTGGAGAACTGTGTGCTAACCTCCTCAGGGGATCTAATGGTAACGTCCGACGACAAGTGCAGTCAGTACATCTGGCAAACCAACAGCGGGGAGAACATTTTTCGCATCAACGGACAGCGAATATGCCAGCTGCTGATCACCCACAACGACCAGTTTGTCGTATCACTCTGCGAACAAAACGCCTCGAGAGTCTGGAGACTGGCCACCGGACACAAAGTGTGCAACATCTTGGTCACCCTCCAGAACGCTCTGATCACCACAGCCAACACATTTCTGGTGGGCACCTCCAAAAACAAGCTCCTGGCCGTCAGCTTGTGGTCGGGCAGCGTCTCCAAGAAGTTTGTGTGCGACGACGGCATCACCATTGTCAACTTCAAACTCATTCCCGACTGCCCTGACTGCGTCGTTTTCATCACATCCACAGAGACGGTCTTCATCTGGAGCGTGGCAGACGAGGCCGTCTGCAGGCGCGTCCAGCTGCCAGCCAACTTCCTGAAAAATCTCGAGGACTTCCAGATCTCGCCCAACGGCAAGCAAGGAATTGTGTCCAAAGGTGACGAGAATATCAACGTGCTCGACCTCCACAGCGGGAAGCTGAGGCTCGTCCATGCCGCCGGCATCATCTGGCGTCAGAAATTATCGCGGGACGGCCGTTACCTCGTGTACGTCTGCTTCCGCAACTGCGACGAGGACGACGATGCCGGCGTCGTGTCCAATCTGATTGTGATGCGACTTGCCGACGGCAAGAGTATTGGAACGTGCTCCTTATACAAGACACCCACTTTCCTTTCACTCTCCCAGAGAGCCCTCAACATCATCATTGGCTTTGAGGACGGCAGCATTGGCACATACACCGTGGTGGACCGCGTGGACGCCGCGCTCAAGATCAAGATCGCCACGTCCAACAGCCGACAGATTGTCAACAACGCTTCGCAGAAGGTCCGTCCCAAATGCGGCAATCATTCCTTCAAGACCATCGCCGACTGCATTTGGAGGGAATCGACGGAGGTTTTCTCCAGGGACAGCCCGATCAATGTGTCTGACTCCGGCGAAGGTGAGTCGACTACGCCTACAAAAAAGACAGAGCTGCTGCAGTGAAAAAAAAAGAAAAACGAAAAAACCAGGAAGAGCGGAGATGTGCGACGAGGTTTCGACTCTCCGGAGGGTTGTAGTTGACTCTTGTTTACAGCCACGTGATTCAGCTGCAAATGTCAGGCGTCTGACTATCTATCCTATCTAGTCGTCGTACTGTTTTTCGTTTGTTTTCCATTCTTACGCTCGGAATCATCAACACAAGACGGGAAGAAATTCAATGAGATGCGAGTTTGGCCATTCTGTGTCCTTTTAGCATTTGAAGAACAAATGATTTCAGTGTCTTCGCGACGGAACACCGTCAAAGCCATTCCGCTCATCTCTGCCGCTCTTATTGTCCAATGGGTTAATTTGCGGACATTATGCCATTGCGTTCTACAGCAAGAGAACATTTTTATTTTCTTGACATCAGTTGGCACACACATACACACACACACACACACACACACACACACACACATACAGTGTGACCTCTACTTACTTACGAACGCCTCTTCATACGAAATTTTCAAGTTACGAAACGCCTCAGCAGGAAAATATTGTCTCCTGTTACGAAAGAAATTTCAAGACACAAAAGGTAAAACTACAGTATGTTCTGCTACACGCAGCTCCGAGTTTCCTGAACGCAACATTTTTATAGCTGCTCTGCCATTGGCTATTACCGAGCATCACCCTGGCACCCCATTGGCTAAGAGGGACCTCTACCCAATGTGCCTGTGTGTGTAGATAGATAGATATGTGTCTATTCAGAGTCATCGCCATTCGCCCCTCCGGCTATGAGGTGTTCCAATAGTTTTTTCATGAATGTGAGTCACCCAGAAAAAGTGTTCACCAGTCGGGCGATCGCTCACTAAACTGATGTTTGCCTTGGACACTATGGAAGGATTGTTAAAAGCCGACAAAAGCAAACGTCCTTGGATCAGTTCTTTCCAAAATGCCAGCCAAAAACCACTTCTGAGAGAAAGCATAAACTAAAGAGGGCAAAAAACGACGAGGACGCAGTTAAAAGTGAAATGACCATTTTTATTCTTTACTCTCTTCTTTGTTTTTTACATTATGCACAACTCTCATTTATTGTGCAATAATCTAATTGTAACATGTATTTGTTACATATTTTGATGCATTTTTATGCTTTAGAAAACATTTATGTCTGAATTTTGGGGGAGGTGGGGGTGCTTGGAACGGATTAGGGCATTTACATGGAAAACGCGTCTCTACTTACAAAATTTTCTAGTTAAGACATTTCTATTAGAAGCAATTTATTTCGTAAGTAGGAGGTACCACTGTACACACACACACACGCACACACAAACACGCACGCGCGCACACACACACGCACACACGTCTGTTTTTGGCTGCTGCAATTTGTGCAACTCTTTAAAATGTTAAGTTGTGCTTCATGCAATCAAAGCGAGTGCCTGGAATTTCTAAATGTCTTTATGTGCAGACTACAAGATTTATGAGACAAAAATAAGCAGGGAATTTGTAAACACAGGATAAGTATAAACACAAACACACACACACAAAAAAAAAAATGCGAGCCGCAGGTTGCATTGCTCTTCGTAACAACAGTTGGGAAACGTTTTACTGTGAATTTGCAGTTCCGGGCATGTGTGAGCTGTTGTGTTTTCAAGCGGAAGCACCACTTTGGAGCAATTCAGTGTAGCATAGCACCATACAAAGTCACGCCTTAATCCGTGTACTTGCTTTTGGGTCTCGTGGAGTTCAAGTGTTGACATAGAAAAGGACAGTGACAGTAGTCGTCTCGTTGTTTCACTGAAACAATTTGGCCTCGTGCATATGTATTTACGGTAGCCGTTTTAGACACAAGGTAGAAGCACTTTATTGGTGGTTTGCGAGAAATAAGTAGATTTATTCCGATGTGCAGCATGGTATTCAATTTATTTATTTATTGAGGTGATCTAGCGTTGTCTTAACACAATTTTTAAACAGAACTTGCCTACATATACAAAGAGGATGTCCAGGTTCATTTGGGTGTTTGAAATGAAAGAAATGGTCATGTGGTCGTTACTGTCGTTGTTAGTCGTAGTACAAGAACACACAATGATAATTGACTCGCAAGAGTGTCCTTTCGATCACCGTTGCACAACCGCAGTTTTTAGGAGCGCCTCCACGACAAAAGCGAGCGCACAGAAAGCACACTGGGTGACAACAGAATGACGTGGCTCCGGTTGCAAGTGGCGTCGTCATGTTGACACATGACATGTATGAAGCAAAGCCACACACTCTCCTCACCTCGACCGACTTCTCACAAAAGGGCTATTACTACTATTCTGGTACATCGACTCATTTTCAGCCGTTAAGATGATGGCCCTCGGATCCTTTTAAGCAAGGTAGCAGGATCAAGCTTTAAAAGAATTCCTCCATAAGAGTTCATAAATTTAAAAAAAAAGGGAGGGGGGGGGGATAAGGAGAAAAAAAAATGCAACATATGTAATTGCCAAAGTTTGTTCATTTCGTTTAACGAGGCTTGAAATGTGATTATATTGTTGCCAAATTGTTTCAGTGTTGGACTGTGATTTAGTTTATGATCAAGAAGGTGTGCTCTCTCTGGTCTCTCAAGGAAAAAAAAAAAAAAGGAAAAAAAAGATTTAAAAGAGTCCTGCCCGAATATATTGGAATGCCAATTTAAGCGTGTATTTGAATGTGGCCATATGGACGCCCGTAAATGGTATTTAACTGTCTGTTAAAGTAACTTGAATGGCTTTTAATAAGTTCTACGTTTGCAACTCATAGTTGACATACTGGTGATGAATGTTTCTATGGTATTATTTGTATTGTCAGGATTGATGACCTGTTTAGAGATTTATATTTTCATAAATGTTGTACTTTGTTACCGAGATGTTCACTGGAACTCAAGCAGAAAAGAAACGTATGTTCGAAGCAATATGAAACTAGCGTGTATGCATTGTTTGTATGGGACATTTTAATGAAATAAAACAGATGATTTTTTTTGGGGGGGGGTTCCACGTGCTTGCTACCTCTGGATCTTTAATTAACGACAATGACGCGTGTCAGCACACACAGGCGCAAGTTTCATTGTGTGCTACATGGCCGTTAAAGCATCTGATAGGCCAGTAATTGCTTGTCTCCGCTTGATGACAAATTCTGGACAAGCATGGTGAATACGGCTCCAACGCGGGCTGGCATTGTCATTGGGAATTAGGCGATGCGTGTGGTTTGCACCTGTGCAGGGAGCGACACACTCACACACTTGCCGACAAATTCAGAATGATTGGCCAATGAAATGCCTGGAGCTTTGGGCTGCTGTTTTAATTTCCCTGCGGTGTCACTCTAAGCCAATCCGTGTGTATGTGTGTGTGTGTGTGTGTGTGTGTATATATGTGTGGATCCTGTCTCCACGGCAACATCGGGTCCACAGGCTTGGCCACGCCCTTCATTCGCATGATGGTGAGATCATGTCTGTAGGGACTGCCTGCGTGTCCTCACGACGAAGACTCCACACACACGCACATTTGCGCCGCAGCATCACACCGCCGGGTAATTACCACGCTTGTTTGCCCAGCGTCAGGTCCGCACAGGTCACGCTTTGTTTCCGACACTGGGTATCGTTTGAAAACGTCTCGTTATTTGCTCTGACCCCAAAATAGCCGTGTCATTGTCAGATGTATTTACTCTGTGAGCCTGGACCCTGCTTTTGTGGTCCCAGGTTTTTCCATCTGGAACGTGTATTCATAGCAACGGGGAAGCCTTTGGCTCACCAGGTTTCTCTCCCTCACTCCCACCCGGACCCTCTGGCAGCAACAGATAAACCGGCCAAGATGAAACACTACATTACCTTGATGCAGTGCAGACTCAACTATATTTTCATCAAAACTGAAGTGAGAAAATATGCTTAATGTCCACAATTTTCTCAACACAAAACGTCAAGTAGAAACAGCCACAGGATCCTGATACAATCAATACAAAAATGGCAGCTTCCGCTTCATTAGCACTGATTTTAAGATGAAAATAAGAACTACACAAGGGCTCTATATAAATGTGTCCCCACAAATAAGTAATGTGTACACAGTATTTCTAGAAATTACAATGATTACATTGACCATGATAAGCGAAAAACAGCGATGACTGCTTCACTCTTCATTCATTCACTCTTAATCTTTTTGAAAAGAAGTTACTGAAGATGACATCTTACCACTGTCGACAATCTGCCATTTCTCTCCAGATGCCGATGATCCCCATCCTGCTTGCACTGTCATTTGACTTGCAAGCTTGTTTCACCTACAAAATACACAACATAAAACTTACGGGGAATGTTTTTGGCTAAAACTAATTAATAGTAATACATGTAGTTGGGAACTAAATAATAACGCACCGAATCTTTGTAAAAACTTTCAAACAAGCTTATATTTCGTGGCGTGACTTCATTTTCACCCGCTAACTTCCGGCAATAAAATAGGACCACGCTGATTGGATGAAACATAAGCACCGTCTTAAAGGTACAGTACACAACCAAATTAGCAAAATGTGCTGTAAATAATTGTATAAACTACAGTATTGACATTATTTAGCTATGACACTCATTGGCTTAAGTCGTTCTTTCTGTTTTATTTATTATTTGGTGATATTTACGTAGTTGCTTTTAGTAACACTGAATTGTAGTAAATAAAGTTGAAAGGTCAAAGAGCTCACTTAACTTTCAACACTTCCGAAGCCGATTTCCTCGTCAGTGTTTTAATCTTTAAGTCCCAAAAAGGATGCCAGCTGTGCTATCACTGCCAGTGGTCAGCTCACTTAAAAATGCACAACCTCGCTGAGCCTCAATGAAGCAGATGTTCACACGGATGCGAAACTCAAATTTTGCCTGACAAATCAAAGACACCAAGGCCAAACTGTGAATTTCATCACCTTTCAAGGAGACAGCACTGTAGATCTGTTTATTATTGTTTGTTGCACAGCCATTTTAACCTGCTGTCATACCTCCCGTCCACAAGGTGTCGTGGGAGTTCGGTTGTTGTTTCCTACACGATTAAGCCTGTAACACGATCTTGGTGCTGCTGGAGTAAAACGACTTTCAAGCATATAAACGGACTGGTCTCTTCATAACAAAACTACATGGTGTCAGAAGTGGGATTCTGCAAAAAGTCTGCTGGATCCGTGGAGACAGTCTGTGCTGGTGGTGAGAAAAAAGGACGAGATTTTACCTGCGTGAAAAGGCAGTAATGGCGGACGGATTTCGGCGGCCTGATCCTCTCATCTTCGACGGCAATGTCGCTGAGAACTGGCGTAAGTTCGAGCAAGAATATGATATATTCATAGCCGCAGCACACAGTGACAAAAATGCCAAAACAACGGCCTACATACTCCTCAATCTGGCGGGACCGGAGGCCATTGAAAGAGAGAGATCGTTCACATATTCCCCAGCAGTTGTGTCGGACCAAGGCGTGGAAATATCCGCAGCGGAGTCAAGAGAAGATCCGACATGTTTGAAAAGAAAGTTCAGGGAAATATGCAACCCAGAAACAAACATCATAATGGAGAGGCACAGTTTCAACGTGAGACAACAAAAGCCAGGAGAAACGATTGAAGCTTATGTGAGTACATTACGCAACATGGCAAAAACGTGCAATTTTGGAGCATTGCAAGATGAGCTAATCCGAGACCGATTAGTATGTGGAATCAACAGTGATAGCATCAGACGTTCACTTCTCAGAGAAACTGAGCTGACACTTGCCAAAGCAGTGCGCATTTGTCAAATAAATGAGCTCACTGATCAACACAGCAAAGTGCTAGCTGCTCCAAAACACATGGCATCAACAAGTGTGGACACAGTACAAATGAAGCGCAGCCAAACATTTAAAAAGACTCACAACTACAAAAAGAAACAAGACAAAATGGCGACGGAAATCTCAAATTGCAGAAATTGCGGCGGTTCACACGCAGCCAAACGTGACCAGTGCCCAGCTTTCAGACAACAATGTCACGCATGCAAGAAGCCAAATCACTTCAAGAGCCAGTGCAGGTACGCAAAAGCACATGCAAGAGGCAAACAAGTAAATCAAATATCAACGGATGATTCAGAAAGTGACGAAACATTCACTATCGAGCACCTAACACTAGAGGGCGAAAATAGTCACAAAAAAGAAGGCTACTGTTCAGTTGCAGTTGGAGACAAGATTCTAAAGCTTAAAGTGGACACCGGTGCGAAGTGTAACGTTATTTCTCTGAACACCTGCAAGGACATGTTTCGGTGTGAGAAGATACAGCCCCAAGAAAAGCACATCAATCTCATCGCTTTTGGAGGAACAAAGATCAAGTCTGCAGGCACAATCACTCTCAAATGTCAATTAGGAGAAAAGAGCTATGACCTAATTTTCCAAGTTGTGAAACAAAATGTGCAGTCTATCGTAGGACTCAAGGACAGCATTAATATGAAACTAGTTAGTTTCAGCAAAGAAGTTTTTCACATTGATGCAATTCCAAATGAAAGCTTTGAGGAGAAAGTATTGAAAGAGTACAAAGATCTATTCAAAGATGAGCTTGGAGAATTACCAGTGACTTACTCGATGAAGCTTGCACCTGATGCCGTTCCAGTTGTCAACTCCCCACGACGCATTCCAGTGCCAATGCAACAAAAAGTGAAAAATGAACTCCAAAGAATGCAGAAACTTGGTGTGATCGAACCAGTTGACGAACCTACTGAATGGGTGTCGAACATGGTAGCAACTCACAAGAAAGAGGTTGACGATGTGCGTCTATGCATCGACCCGAGGGATTTAAACAAGTCGTTAATGAGACCACACCACCCCATGCGAACAGTTGAAGAGGTTGCAGCACAAATGCCCGAGGCAACTGTATTTTCTGTCCTGGATGCTAAAAGTTCATTTTGGCAAATAAAGTTAGATCATTCTTCGTCCCTGCTTACAACATTTGCCACACCTTTTGGTAGATTCAAATTTCTCAGAATGCCATTTGGGATCAACACAGCTTCTGATGTTTTTCAAAAGGCCATGGAACAAATCTTTACAGGTTATCCATGTGCAGTGATTGTTGATGATATCCTTGTCGGCGGAAAAGGGGTTGACGAGCATGACCGTAACCTGAAGAAAGTCCTAGATCGTGCAAGACAAGTCAAACTCAGACTAAATCCCAATAAATGCAAATTCAGATTGAAAGAAGTAGGTTATGTTGGACATGTTTTCACAGATAAAGGACTGAAAGCTGACCCATCAAAAATCGCGGCGATCAATGACATGCCCCCACCTGAAGACAAGACTTCTCTCCAGAGGTTCCTCGGAATGATTAACTATCTAGGGAAATTCATTCCAAACTTGAGCGAACTGTCAGCGCCACTGCGCCAGCTGCTTCACAAAGACATTGTATGGAGCTGGACACACCATCAACAAGAGGCTTTCATCAGACTCAAAGCATGCATCACAAGCCCACCAGTGCTTCAGTACTACGACATGAAGAAGGCAGTGACTCTCACCTGCGATGCATCTCAGTACGGACTGGGAGCTGCATGCCTACAAGATGACAAACCAATCGCATATGCATCACGAACTTTGACAGACACAGAGAAGAAGTACGCGCAGATCGAGAAAGAGCTTCTCGCTGTTGTGTTTGCGTGTTACAAGTTCTATGACTACATCTACGGAAAACCAGTGGTGATTGAAACCGACCACCAACCATTGGTCACCATCCACAACAAGCCCTTTCACACCATCCCAGCGCGATTGCAAAGAATGATGCTCAGACTACAGAAGTTCAACCTAACACTCGTTTACAAGAAAGGCAAACATCTCTACATTGCGGACACACTTTCCCGTACCCCAAGGCTGAACATTCTCCCATTAAAAGAGGAACAGCGCGACTTTGAAGTCATGACGCTTCAACTCATTTCACCCAAACGTCTACATGAGCTGGCAGGACACACAAAGACTGACCCAGTTCTTCAGACACTGACGCGCTACATCCAACAAGGTTGGCCCACACGGGTAAGCGGTGTACCTGAAGCAATCAAACCATTCTTTAATTTTCGAGAAGAACTGACTGTTGAAAATGAGATTGTTATGAAAAATAACAGAGCCATTGTTCCAGCTGTTCTACAGGATGTGTACTTACAGGAACTACACAAAGGACATCCAGGCATGGAGTCTACGAAAAGAAGGGCAAGAGACACTGTTTTCTGGCTCACAATCAACTATGACATCGAGGACAAAGTCAAGTCATGCAGTGTTTGTAACAGCCTCAAGCCCCACCAACAAAAGCAACCACTGAAACTTCACAAAGTTCCAGATCTACCATGGTCCACTACGGCTACAGACCTATTGGAATGGGACAACAACAACTACCTCGTACTTGTGGATTCTTACTCCGGATGGTTCGAAGTGGACAAACTGGAAAATATGACGTCGACATGCGTCATCAAAAAACTCAAACGCCAATTTGCAGTGCACGGAATACCTCAAAAACTATATTCTGACAATGGCACTCAGTTCACCAGTCAAAACTTTCGTGATTTTTCTGAGTCATGGGAATTTGAACACGTTACGAGCAGCCCTGAGTTCCCTCAGTCAAATGGTCTCAGCGAGAGAGCTGTTCGTAGTGCTAAAAGACTACTGGAAACAACAAAGAGAGACAGAACCGATTTCTACCTAAATCTACTACATCTGCGAAATACACCTAGAGACAGCATCCTTGGATCTCCAGCCCAGAGATTGTTTTCAAGGAGAACACGGTCAACTCTACCTATCTGTAAGAAGTTACTCAAGCCACACCCAATAGCCACCAAAACTGTCAAGGCTCATCTCACAAAGAAGCGCAAAGCTCAAAAACAGTATTACGACAAGACCAGCAAGCCACTCACTCCATTGAAGACAAATCAAGTAGTGAGACTTCAAACACAAAAAGGACATGACAAAACCGGTGTTGTTCGTCAAGTTTGCAACGAGCCTCGTTCATACATGGTCGAGTCAGATGGGAAGCAATACAGACGTACAAGACAACATCTACTACCAGTGAAGGAACAACTACCTGAACAGGCCAATGGAATGAACAATCAACGCATGGACAAATCAGAGACTGTTGATGCGGGAAGAAACACTCTTGAAAAGACTGACATTGTTACACCAACAAAGGACAAAACACGGATTGAACAAGAAATCACCAACCAAGCTGAGAAACTAGATACGAGCCCAGTACAAAACAATGCTGATGTATATCGTACCAGAAGTGGCAGAGTATCAAAACCGAATCGTAAATATCTTGAATAAGATTTTCTCTATTCCTGAAAATGTTGATTACTAAGTTGTAATAGCCCATGTAATGGTAAGTTAGCTGCTAATTTGAATCAGCCATTTATTAGCCATTATGTGTGAAAAGAAAAGAAAAAAAAAAACTTAAAAGGAGGGATGTAGATCTGTTTATTATTGTTTGTTGCACAGCCATTTTAACCTGCTGTCATACCTCCCGTCCACAAGGTGTCGTGGGAGTTCGGTTGTTGTTTCCTACACGATTAAGCCTGTAACACGATCTTGGTGCTGCTGGAGTAAAACGACTTTCAAGCATATAAACGGACTGGTCTCTTCATAACAAAACTACAAGCACTAAACAAATTATACTCGGGCGATAAGATCTATGTTCCTTTCAAGGACAACCCGGTGTATCTGTAAACAATGGAAACCAGTTTTTCAGACCCGTGTCTCTCCTCAGGCATGTCATTTGTCAATCAAGAGACAGAGAAGCTGATGCATGTGCTCAGTTCAACACAAAATGTTTGATCTTCAATATAGGCCTTTTGTTTGATTTATATTGTATACACTTATTGTTAAAAACCTAATAATCATTAGTTGCAACAATCTCTTGAACTCGATATTAGTGTAATTATTGATCAATAATGCTTGAAAATTGGTTAAAAATACAGTAAACCCTAGCTATTGGCTAGTCCCGCTTTTCACGGTCCTTTTATATCGTACTGTATTTATTTTTTATTTTTTAGGGGGAAGTGTTATAACAATTGTTACTTGCTACTTTTGAACAATAGTTTTTGTGTCATCCGTTGCTATTTATCTGTTTCTTGTTTTAAAAGTCTGCCTAAAGACATGATTTTACAAATTAAACATCGTAAAATGTATGTACAGTATTTTACTTATCATAAAGTTAAAGTCAAACACCTGATTTGAAAGCGCGAATCTTTTTGCCGGTCGGCGAACTGCTGTTTTATTTTGCTAACAGGAAACACGTATGCATCACCATCTCTTAACTTGATCGTGGTCCACTGGACTCGTGTGTCATCCGCACTCTTGACTTGTGTGAGGACTGGAGACATGGGACCGAGGACTCTCCGAGGTGGGGGAGACCCAAACAACTTCTTCCGAGGGACGGGGGTGTCTCTCCTCCAAACAAGTTGAGCGGATTCCTCGTCATTTTCACTTCAAAACAAACAAAAAAGCGAAAGAAGCTAGATGACAAGTGTGTTTTGGATACCTAGGGCAAAGTGCCACACCTTCTCGTAGCGCAACAGGTAGGTCCAAAGCTACTCTTTGAAACAGAAAACCTTATTAAAATGGATTCCAAGACGTACCGGCAGATGGAAGGTTGATTTGTTTGTTGAAATTGGTCGTAATACACAGAAAAGTGCCCGACTGGAAATGCTCTTTTACCCGAAACAAATACCGTAGCCGCACTTTTGGTATGACCTCTTGTACAAACGAATTAACGCAATGAACTTTTTAGAGGCCTTAATTAAAAAGGGTGCATTTGAAATGCTGGCTAATTCACAGAAGTTGCACTAGCGCTGTGTAAACTATTGTTTGATAAGTGTGTATTTATATATATTTTTTAATTTAATTCAATGCTTTCCTGAATTAAAAAAAAAAAAAAGGAACCAAATGCCTGAAAGAACACATTCTACACTGTAATTACCAATTTTCTCTTGGGACATTAATACACAAAATGTCCAAATGATCAGTATTCTTAGCGAGAACAGGTGAGTATCTACGGCATTGTTATTACAGCAATACTCCCAGCCAGGGAGGCTAATAATTGAAGGGAACATAATAATCCGAGGGGGTTGCTATTTACCTGGGAAGAGCCGTATGCGGCCTTGAGTTGTGTTTGCACATGTAACCCATGTCAACATTCCAACCTGCATGGGCCCGGCTGGTCAGCCCATCACGCACTGGCCAACATGGCGGCTCTCATCTCCACTCCCACGGTCCCGGTGGGCTCGACTCCGCCCTACGCGGGAGCTTGTTTGACCAAAGAAGTCATAGAGAGTGGATGCAAATTCTATTTACCCAAGGCGGGTGAATGACATGCAGCAGGATATAAAACACGACAACTGAGCTACCGACGGTGTTAAACGTCATGAAGATATCAAAGAAAGTGGACTGGATGTCGGGGGCGGGGATTCAACTTGTGTACTGAAGTCATGAAGTACAGAGTGTGAAGCATACAAATAGAAAAGGAAGTTCTGATGCAAAAGGAGACATTTAAAAATTTTTGTGAGTAGAATGTGATCACTCGTTCAAAGTTCAAGCGAATCAGTTTTCATCCAGGCTACCCCAACCGCTGGGAATCGATATGGCACTTGAGCAAGTCAAAATGGAGATTTGGTTTTGGGTAATGATTGTTGTTAGATCATGTGTAAGTACTGTACAGTGAGCGCTCTGGGGAGGGTCGATATCTGTGGGAGAAAACACAGCGGTGGCTCTGTTTGCGTAGCCAACCAGCCGCCTAGTCGCTGTCGATAAGTATGAGCCCTGGGCTAATTGAGCGGTTTCATCACACTGCGGCCCGAGGCGTCTTTTTCGGGAAAAAAAAAAAAAAAGATGCTGGCACAAGGCAGTAACATGATTCGAGGACAGAGCGTGAACTCGAGGTTCTATATTAGCCCTCGCAGTGGCCTGCTGATTCTCACATGGTACACCGAGTGTCGCTTCATTGCGCAAAAGGTGCAGCAAATGGAGGGGATTTGTTGTTGGCGTGTTGTTGCAGTCAAATATCCGTTGCCGAAGGACTTATGACGACCTGACTATTGATGCTAATCGTTAGCCTGTCAATTGTGATTTCCATTGTGCGTTAGCATGAAGCGAGTGGTTGTGGGGGGGGCGCCAGTTCTCACTTTCTCTCTAAATTTCAGCTAAATTTGACTCCGTATCTGACACATAAAACGAGAAAGCAGACATTGCACACCACATAAAGTCTACTCGCTCAACGCTAACACGAAATTAGCATCGGAGTTACGATAATTACAACGCCGTCAAACGACCGCGACGTTGACACGGGGAGCAGCAACGCACACAAGCGGCATCTAACAAAACTCACAAGAACTATTATTGGAAGCGAGAACAAGTCAAAAGAGCAACATTAGCACGTGGATTATAAAAGCGCAGGAGCTGATAAGAGGCCTGATCAAAGTCTGCATTTCAACAACGCGGAATTATTATTTGCAAGGAGGGGGGGTGGGGGGGAAACGTCACGAAGGGTGAGATGGAGGTCTGACCAGTTTGCCCACTTTTCCATCGCCACAACCACCATCTCCCCCAGGCTGGGAAATGACAGGCCCTCATGCCTTCTTTCTTTCCGAACGAAATGCAATTCTGATCCGATGAGTTTCCTCTGAATTTGAAATGCGGCCCACATCGAGCCCTCACCAATTTCACATTTATTGCGCCTCTTTCTCCGCAAATGAGATGTTTCAATTTCCTGTTGAGGGGAACTCCTCACCGCGTGAAATACGGCTGCCTTTCAGCAATCATCCCCACATCTTTCCCATCATAAAGAAAATGCGGGAACGATATCGGATGTCTTGAAAGGAGCACGGGGACAAGACTGGAAAGTCAAGTATGATTGCGCGGACTGAATCCGTCATCTCATTTGGGACTTTGGAAAGTCTGCAGGCAATGTTTGATGCCGGTGGTTGGAGTGACTGCTCCGGTAACGATTGCATAAATATTATTTACTCTTTCATGCACCCTGTAACCTGATAACATGGTTGGCTGGGCACTGTAGTAACCGCTGTCCCTGAAAGGTTTCATTAGTCCGCGGGAAAGAACAAAATCGAAGTCATGTCTACGATTAACCGAGTCTTAGAATATTGTCGGCGACAAAGTAGCTTTAGTTGTTCAACAAAGACTGAAGACACTTCTGCTGGTCGCAGTGTTCATTTGAACGATTTGACACATCGTCAGGAATTGCATTTGCAGCATTTTGGCTAGGAGGAGTGTTAAAATGACACGTTGCCACGTCTGTCCTGCACTCCTGGAAGATTCTCATGCTGACCCACAAGCAGGCTGGACAAACGACCTCGACCCACACAGACAGCTTTTGCATTGCAAATCCAAATCAGCACCCATTCTGATGCAAAACGATCCCCTCGATTCGAGCGCCTTGTGTCGTGTCCTCACTGCAAATGTTCAGGACAATAAATGAGGCGGAGGGATACACGGTAGTTGACGTTTGAGGTTAATTTATTCTGTGACACGAATACCTGGGAGTATTGTTATGTTATCTGTATTCATAGATTTGCAATACATGTGGGAACTGGTCCCAAACTATCAATGCTAATCGTTAGCATGTAAAACACGTCCTGTGGCTCTGTGGAAAATGAAGATAACTAATGAGTGTACGTTTGTTTTTTGTTTTTTTTTAATTTTGCTGATTTTCTTCCTCTGCAGCTCCATCTCTCAGCTGGCCAAATGGGGTGTCGATGCTGCCGGATGATGAAAAGGTGAGAAGAAATTAGGTACAGTTGGCAGGTGTCTGTGTGCAACGAGAGCGCTTGGAGATCTATTTTAATTGAATCCAGATGCTGGGTATCAACCAGGTCATTCTGATACGGCGTTCCGTCTCATCATCATCCATCATTTCGTCACATTTCAAAAGCAAGGCTCTCATCATGATATGCAGCTAAGGGACAAAGAAGACTGAGGACTTGAGGCATCCAGGT
Organism: Hippocampus abdominalis; assembly: GCA_018466805.1. NCBI lineage: Eukaryota > Metazoa > Chordata > Actinopteri > Syngnathiformes > Syngnathidae > Hippocampus > Hippocampus abdominalis. Next base: position 29,232,187 of record CM031695.1, read on the forward strand.
CGAGTGGGCAGGAAGAGGAAAATTACTGTCAGATGTGCCAAGGGTTATATGCAAATGAGGAGATCGCTGTAGGCCGTGGAATAGAAATGTTCTCTCTGCATGTCTGAGTGTAATCGTGGCTCTGACCGAGTCAGGGATAGCCGAAAATAAATCAGCTCAACTCAACTTGGAAACAGGGGGCAGCAAATACAATGAAAACAGCAGGGGCACCGAAAATGAACCCTGTGGAACACCGTATGACAATAGGGCAGAGTGGGGCTCAGAACAACTAAAAAGTCCAGCCAGATTGGATCTAAACCACACTAGAGCGCTACCAACGATGCCAATTTGGTGCTGTAAATGAGCCAGCAGAATACAGTGGTCCACCTTTTCAAACGCTGCAGTCAGGTACAACAAAACAGCAGGCAGCAAAGCAGATCAAATCAGCAAGTAATTGCGAGAAGTCACGGAAAATAGCGACAACCAAATCTAAAAGCTATTGCGTAATTATGGTACAGTCAAAACTCGGTTTTCGAACGTCACGGTTTTCGTCCAATTCGGTTTTCGACCAAAAACTTTGAGTTTTTTCTGCCTCGGATGACGAACAAATTTCGGTTCTCGAACAAACTGAGCGCACTTGAATGCACCATTTGACTCCTCTCGCCTTCCTTACACGAGGAAGTGACGCTTCCTTGTGTTGCTTTCCATTGTGAGCAGACGTGTTCAGTAAACATTTTTATTTTAAAAAGAGCGTGGTTTCGGTTTTCGAACAATTTCGGTTTTCGAACAGCCTTATGGAACGGATTATGGATGAAAACTGAGGTTTGACTGTACTATTTCACAAGAAGACTCACATAATTGAGTGTTCTGAAGGCGCTTATAAATAAAATGTATTATTATTATTATTATAATTAGCTCTAGCGGGCCACAAAAAAAAGAAATTTGTGGTCATGAGCTTGACACTTGGTCTAAAATATTCATCAAATTCTCTGGGACTTTTTGATGGGAAACTAAGGAAAGTGCACAATATGTCTTTGTGTCTGGCTTTTTTCCCGAAATGTCCTTGAGCCTCCAATCTTTTTCTGTTCTTCACCTTGGTGCGATAGGAGAGGTAAACATTAATTTTCTCAGCTTTGCGGGGAGCTTTGTGAAGAGAAGCTTTCAAGGTGAGCGAGCAAGCGAGTGAGGGCGGTCGAGAGAGCAAAGCGTTCTGTTTGCAAAAACCCGGCGTGTCCGCTCACAAGGAGGGAGGAAAGAAGCCTGTTCACAAAATAATGAGGAGGTTGTTGACAAAATGTGGCCGAGAAAATCTCAAAAAAGAAGGAAAGTGGGACGTTATTAGCACGGAAGAAGACACCTGGAGCGGCGCAAGATGGACAAGCTCAGCTGGGGAAGCGAGTCTGGCAGGGTGGAGGAAAAAACAAACACGAGGAGAAGGAGACGGGTGTGAAAAACACACCGGTAACACCGGCGATGCCCAATAGTCTGTTCTAAAATAAATCCATCTGCCACCATACAAATATAAACAGTGGCAGGCCATGTATCCGCCACTAAAAATCACAATCGTGTTGCAATTATGGTAACCGTCAAAACAATGCAAAAAAAAAAAACCCCCGCAATATCCCAGCACACAACTTTGCCAAGTACTTCATCTGCGGCAGTTCTGAATCAATATTTATCTTTCATAATGTGAGAAAAAACTTCAGCATGACATTTTCTGAAAAGCTTGTCCTGTTCCAGGACACGGAGAGCTCGAGCCTCTCCCAACTGATTGCACCCTGAACTGGTTGCCAGTTTATTTCGAGACAGACGCACTACTCTGCTGACTTACAGTCATACAGTCAAACCTCGGTTTTCGTCCATAATCCGTTCCAGAAGGCTGTTCGAAAACTGAAATTGTTCAAAAACCGAAACCACGCTCTTTTTATAATAAAAATGTTTACTGAACACGTCTGCTCACAATGGAAAGCAACCCGAGGAAGCGTCACTTCCTCGTGTAAGGAAGGCGAGAGGAGTCAAATGGTGCATTCAAGTGCGCCCAGTTTGTTCGAGAACCGAAATTTGTTCGTCATCCGAGGCATAAAAAACTCGAAATTTTTGGTTGAAACCCGAATTGGTCGAGAACCGAGACGTTCGAAAACCGAGGTTTGACTGTATATAAAAAGCTAGCATGTTAGGATGCCCTCTTTTTTGGTTCTTATTGAGGCATTGCCAAGGTATTGGATCCAAACTCGGGATCGGCATATACAGTCAAACCTCGGTTTTCGAACATCTCGGTTATCAACCAATTCGGTTTTCAACCAAAAATTTTGAGTTTTTTATGCCTCGGATGACGAACAAATTTCGGTTCTCGAACAAACTGAGCGCACTTGAATGCACCATTTGACTCCTCCCGCCTTCCTTACACGAGGAAGTGACGCTTCCTCGGGTAGACGAGGAAGTGACGCTTCCTCGTGTTGCTTTCCATTGTGAGCAGACGTGTTCAGTAAACATTTTTATTTTAAAAAGAGCGTGGTTTCGGTTTTCGAACAATTTCGGTTTTCGGACAGCCTTCTGGAACGGATTATGGACGAAAACCGAGGTTTGACTGTACTCCAAAACAAACGACTCGGACTCAAGGTGCAAGGAAATGCATTCGCTAAATCGCTAAATCTCTAAATCCAGATCTGTACAAATGTGATTTTCGAGTTGAGGTTTTGCTAGTTTTTGCTCTGACCAACCAATCATAGGACAGAAAAATACTGACATCATCGAGGGCCGGCACTCTAGCTTTCGTGGGGGTGGATTTGAGATCTGACTCGCTGTGAACTTACATGGGCCAGCGTGACTGATTCTCAAGGCCCTTTGTGGAAAAAAAAGCTGCAAAACGAAGAGAAGAGTCGATTTCATGGCCGCCGGCCAATCCTCAAATGATGAAAGACTTTGGTCGTCAACCCACATTGCATCCGTTGAATGGAAAGTAAAAAATTCTGCTGCTGGTTTTCCTGTCTTTCATAGTTACATCTCAGACCCCTCGGCGGCGGTGGACGTGAGGAAGCCAGACTCCAAGTACCGAACGCACAACGTCTCAGACGGGGTCCCTCGGGGGCCACTCACTCAGAGCCCACCGCTCGCAGAAGGAGGGCTTCCACAACCTCGCCTACAGCATCTCCAGGGACAGCAGCCTCAGACTGGAGGTGGACAAAAACCACGTCAACCACAGGCTGCACGCCGCGGCGCCGCCTAGCAACCAGCCGCAACAGCACGCCAGCGCCCCGCCAGCGGAGGGCGGACTCTATATCATCCAACCGAACGCTCTCGGGCCGAAATGGGTGATGCAGGACAAACGCCAGAGTCAGGTGCCGGTGTACCCCGCCTTTCAGGCCTACGACAACCAGAGGGCCTTCGGCGGGCTGAGACCCTGGGACGGCCCCCTCACCCAGTGCGTGACCACCAACGGGAGCCTGTCGGCGGACGAGGTGGACGAAGGCGTTGGGGGGACGCCCGAGTACCCGTGCGACACCGGGGATGAGGAGAGCGTCTTATCGGTGGACATCCAGACCAGCACCGCCAGCCTATGGTCGACCGACACCAGAGACGAGCGGCGATCCAAGGCGGCGGACGTGTCCACGGTGGAGAGCGGCATCGGTGTGACAAAGAGCGAGGATGAGGAGGAAGAGCCCCGCGACGAGGCGGCGAGCGTCACAGACTCCATGGTAGCCGAGGCGCTAGCCGCCCTGGAGGCCGCCACGGCCGGGGAGGACGAGGAGTGAAGAGTGACTTGCATCATGGAGGCAAACCGTTTACGAGGTGGATGCAGGTTTGAAGCCGGAGAGATTGCTGGAAGGCGTGTGAGCACTCCACAGTCATCAGGAAATGTGAAACCTAAGCATGGAGTCAGCGTTTCCTCAAACCTAAGACGATTTTGCTTCATGATCATTTTTTTTATTGCCGTTTCCTCCTGGCTTGTGACATCGGCTCATCTTCCAATGATGAGCTGATTGAGGCTGGAAACTTCTAAACCAAGATCGGAACTCATCATTTCAGACGATTTCTCTGGGCTCATTTACACAATAAGTGAGTGCCCGTACTCGGTGAGATACTGAATATTATCTGGGCCTAAAAACAAAACAAAAAACTGCAACATGGGTTGGTCACAAGGTCTGAAGCAGTTGTTTAGCTAACTCGCTTAAGGCCGGTTTTGCTGCCAAATGAGGTTGCGAAACTGAGCGCTCCGCTATATAAAACTATTCAACTGACTCTTGCTTCATGTTCTCATTTGAAATGATTTTTTTTTTTTTTTTTAAGAACTGCAATTATTGGGGTGGAATCATAAATACCTTTGTGCGTTTAATACGACGTCCCGACTTCATTGGAGTTGGGATTTGTCGGAATGTGTCACCCCAGCGAGAGATGTCGAGAAGACAGAGAAATATTTACGTCAAAGTAAATTAATGATTCATTAAGGCGATATTGTCTAAACTGGTTACATTAAAGGGTAGTTTTAAAAGTAGTCGCGAGAATTGCATGTGGCCTCACTTCAATACTAAGCTAGCATTAGCATCGCAAACAAGCAAACGTTAGCCATGCCTGCTATGCTGATAGCATGACTTTCATAAGTGTTATTAGTTTGATTTTTTTGGGGGGGGGCAAAGAATAATCAATTAAAAATGAAAAAGAAGAGATAAACACACCTGTTGAGCAGAAATTCAGCCTCAGTTTCGGCAAAGCCCAAGGTGAGAGGTCAGATGATATGATTTGACACTTTGTCAGTCAGGCCATCTCCCTCTGTTTGTTTGTCCTGCGCACGGTTTTCTTGTAAAATCAAAAGGGACAAGATGATCCTACGGGCAAATTGACGGGTCGCAGATATTTCCGCAACTGTGGCACAGATTCAGCCGGAGAGGGCGACCACTTCCTGTATGTTAACAATGGACACCAGCGGCTAAAAAGAGCGCTTGTGCGCGGCCTTAACGAGAATCATTAGCCAGATACATGGATGGTCCCTGAAGTGCATCCTCCTGCCTGATATGTTTGTTTTTCTCAAGGCTTTGTTGCCGGTAATGATGTCACCCTTAATTGTAGCGCACACACATTTACATGTCTCTGAGGAGGAGAAAAACACGGTGGCAAAAAAAAAAACAACAACAACAACAACAAACGCTGAGCGCTGGCTCAAGTTAAATATTACATTCATTTCAGTAGGAATTGCATTTAGCCGCGTTGCTCAAGCCAGAGGCAAGATCGTTGTTTTCACAATCGTTAATCATTGACCAGGGTTCCCCACCCGTCACCGAGAGGGCTTGAATAATTGAACACTTGAGACAACCGCTTATATTTGGCACCAAAAAAAAAAAAAATTGGACTTAAACTTGAAACTTTGTGCATCATGATACCCACGCCTGGCGAAGAGGCTCAAGTAAACAACAGGAGTCAATATTTGCAGTTGTGCCTGCGCCTCGCCCGACCGACCTTGTGTGTTTGGGGAAGGCAGCTTTGCTTAAAGCTCAGAGCCGCGGGCGGGGTGACGTAGCCCGGTGTGTTATGTAGGTCTGGTCCAACCGCCACCACCCTCGTCCTCCTCAACGCTGCTCTCAGAATGCCGTCTAGTTCCATCTGACTCTTATTTTTGCCACAACAAGGGCTATAACCCCCATTTACACCTGCGACCTTTCAAGTAAGCGCAATGACGTCAGCTCTGTGTACATTCCTCTTTATTTGCCTTTTTTTTTTTTTTTTTTGTCATTAAATAAAAAACACAGCAGAAATAAAACAATAAAAACATGTAATACATACAAAAAAAAAACGGATGTGATAATATTGACGATGATGCGATAAACAAATTTTTTTTAAATGTCTTTGAAAGGTGAATAACCCTCAAATAATGTGAAAAGAGGTAGACACTTAAGGTAACTTGATGTCAACGCTCCCTTGCTTTTATATCACTTCAGACCTTCAGCCAGCATCAAACACTCGGCACGATCGTATATAAAAGTCAAACCCAAGACAGGAGGAAGAAAAAAAAAAAAAATGGAATGGACTACTTTGAACGTCCCAACACAACAATCAACCCTTCATGCCGATGAGTAGGAAGGAAGCTCATACTCGTAACAAGAATAAAATCTCAAGAAAAAAAAAAAGGGGCGGGGGATAAGTGCATTCTAAGTATGCTGTGGAAGAAAATGGAGACAATACAAATAAAATGCCGTGGCGTATAACAACAGTAAAATGGAGCCTTTACATCGACTGACCTTATGTAACATTTTTTTTTTTTTTTTTTTTAATATTTCACTGGCAACATAGAAGCTAGTCAAGCTTTGTCAATGATACACTTGCACTAATTGATATATTCCAGGCTGGCGCACGTGATGACAACTTCCCGCGGCCACGGCAGCATCTCATCCCTACTTCCTGTTTCCGTCTTGACAGGTCGTACCGATTCAAGCAAGTAAAGATGTTGGCACGCACGTTTGCTTCCGGCACCATGTCCGTGTGCCGTCGCACGTCTTAGGCGAGGGAGACGTTAAATCGGAAAGAAACATTGGCGTTTCTCCTTCCGAGCTGGAAAATAAGAAGAGGCTCATGTAACTGGCGCGTCGCTGGTCCCGTTGGGAGAGCGTACGGGCTGGGGCGGCGGGGGCGGGGGGTGGGGACGGTGGTGCACGCACTGATATTGCTCTTAGGTGTCGACGTTCGCGTCGGGAGGCTTTAAAAGTGTCTCCTCTCGGGGGAAAGCTGGAGAAAGAAGGAATATCAAAGAAAAATATCAATGGAATCACCGGAGGGAGAGCATGTGTGAAGTCGGCGCTGCAGTTAAGTAATTACCTGGGTTTCTCTCATTTCTCCTTATCCAAGCTGTCTTTCTCCTCCTGATTAAACATAGAGGCAAAAGATTCAGATGGGGGGAAAAAAACGGAAAGACGGAAGGTAAGGCAGCTAAAAATTCCGGGTATAACAAGTGTGCCGTGGAAAATTATCCAATCTCACGTTCTTGGCCTAAAAATTAATCACTCACTTCAAATGATTTCAGATAGTGGGACCTTGGTATTTTTGTGTACTCTGCTTTCCGTACAATTCAGTTTAAGGAATTTTTTTTTTCGTCTCTATTTTGTCCCCATTCTTTGGGAAATAAAAATAAAATAAATAAAAAAATGCATGTGGTTCCACCATTCATTCTCCGCAATCACGACGCGTTTAAAAGGTTTCGTAAGTTGCAACACTTCCAAATATTGGCACGCCATCTAACAAAAACAGCTCCACCAAAGCAGTCATTGTACTGGCGTCATTTAATTTTCAAGGTCAACATTTTTGACAGGAACGGTGATGTCATTGTTGCTCCACTGGGTGTTGCCAGGCAGAACGGGAGTGTTGTCTATTAGAACAGTGTTTTTCAAACCCTGTGCTGCGGCACACCAGTGTGCCACGAGATAATTGTCAGGTGTGCCGCGGGAAAATATCCAATTTGTATGCCTGTGCGGTCTATCGCCCAGAAAGTAATCGTGTAGTACCCTCCCATAGCGCTAGGGAGCAGCAACAGCTAGCCCAGGGGTCGGCAACCCAAAATGTTGAAAGAGCCATATAGGACAAATAAACAACAAAAAAACAAATATGTCTGGAGCTGCAAAAAAATAAAAGCCTTCTATAAAACTTACAATGAAACAATAAATATGAAAGATGGTGAAATACTTTTTTCTTTGTGTTCATTTGATTCCAATTCAAGCGGTTATAACGTCATTCTTCAATGTTAAAAACGGTTACAGTAACAATATGACACGTTAATTGTTAAAATAAGCGGGTTTTTTTTTTCACATTTTCAGCTAGTAATAATAATAATAATAATACATTTCATTTAAAAGCGCCTTTCAAAACACTCAAAGACACTGTGCCGCGAGATTTTTCCGATGGAAGAGGTGTGCCTTGGCTCAAAAAAGTTTGAAAAACACTATTAGAATATGCAATCTTTTGGGGTGTCTAGGATAGATTGATTAGATTTGTATTATTTCCTGAAGGAAATATTGCTTAGGTTTTCAACCAACAGTCTTTTGTTTTTTTAACAAGGTTTCCAACCGTATCTATGCCTTATCATCTGTTATGTCACAATGTACAGTATTGTGACAGGCAGAGCAATTCAATCTTCTTCCACTAGGTGGCATTAATCTTTGCATACACTTTGTGTGATTTTTGTTTTTGTTTTTGTTTGGTGGAGATTTTTCTGAAAGAATTAGGCACAATTCCTGGGCACCAACCTCCTGGGACTCGGACACTGTCCGGCTATTTGACACAGCATCCTCGGATGGGACACTCCCGTTGGAATCTGCCACGAGCAGAATCCGCCGTTCCCGGGCAGGTTTGTCACACTTTGTCACACGGAACCTGAAGTGGGAAAACAAAAATGGTGGAGATTAAAGTATTTCATATTGTTGATCAACATTTCCCGGACGTTTTAATTTGAAGGCCTCTTTGCCCATTCCTCGAGCGAGTGAGTGAATGGCACCTACCTGCCCACGGACAACACCGTGACCTCTCCTTGGAGGCCGCGGCGCTGCTCCACCTTGCGGGCCGCCGGCTTGCTCATGAGCGGCCATTTCTTCTGGCTGCAGCGCGTGCAGATGTTCTTGTGGCCGCCGACGCCGCCGATGGTGTGCAGGTGGTTGCAGGTGTGCTTGGCCGCGCCAGGGGGCGCTCCCGGAGAAATGGGGGTCATGGGAGGGGAGGGCGTAAAGGGGGACGTAGGGGTGATGGGCGCACTTCAGAGGGAGAAAGCAGATGGCACTTTGGTTGTCATTCGCACGTTATTCCACACCATGAAATAATTCTTAACCATATTGTACATTTCTTCAAACTGCTCAAATTTCAAAAGTTTCACAAAATTTGGGACATTATAATCGACTTTCCACAACCCAAAAATGTTGTCGGCCATGTTGTTCTCAGAAGAAGCGCTTTCGTGGTTGTCTACCTTCGCAGTCGGTCGAGGTGCAATAGATATAATAGTCAGTACTCAGATATTACATCTGTTCACAAGGGTGTGCCGCAGGGCTCTGGGTTAGGTTCGCTTTTATTTCCATTTATGTGAATAATCTTGGTCAAAATGTGTCAAATGCAGCACTATGTCTTGATGCAGATGACACGCTTGTGTACTGCATCCTCTTGCACAAGGTGTTGAAAACTTGCAAAATACCTTTGTGGTCATTCAAAATACACTGCATGAACTGACATTAGTTTCAAACCTATCAACAATTCCATACTTTCTACTACTTTGCATTACTTAACTCCTCCTTCTACACTTCTTGACCCATTCAAATCAATCCAACTTCAAGTGTACATGTGAACAATTCGAAAGTATTTCAGTTCCGCTTCAAATCTTCAACATTCACATGCAATTTCTATGGAAATAGCTTTCTCTAGGTTCCCAAAGACGTTTTTGCCAGTGATGTGGTGTGATCAGGGAGCCTGTGCATGCTATATTTTGAGAAATTAGGTCAGTATCGAAACATGAAACAAAAAAAATGGGGGCAGTGGGGTGTTAAGGACTGATTCCCCCCAACCCTTCTACCCACACACTCACAGCTGCCTGCTCTCAATAAAATCTGTGTCAGAACAAACTTGGCCTTATAGGCTCTCTTTGGGCTTCCAAGGAGGGTTATACTGCCATCTAGTGGTGGCTTGTAAGCACAGTAGGGTGATGACAATAATTAGAAGAAAGCTTACCCGTCAGAATCAATGCTGGTGTCCTGAATCATGGCTTTTAGCGCATCCGAGTTGGCTGGAATACGGAAAAGGATACACATTTATCAACAACAACAAAACAGTAACGATAGCAGTAGTTTTCCATCACCTGAACATCTGCACTCACACAAATGGCTGAGACTAGCATGCTATTTGTGGTCCATTGTAACAGCCTTCAAGTTAGCATTTAGCATGCCTCTTTTGGCACGTTTACGTCTAACTTATGTCAGCTGGCGGCTACTTTGTCTGCGCGGATTCGGTGCTTAAGAGAGATGATAGTTTATGCTTCAATACCGGGTTGCTTTTATTTTGAAGGCCAGACTTTACAGGCTACATGATTTAGTGCCCAAAAGATCGCATTGTGGAATACCATTAAACTTTAGATTCACCTCAGACATATATTTAAGGGTAAAACACTGTTGGGATTTTTTAAAGTGCTTGTGAATCATAATAAGTGCTTTATTTATGGTTCAAACGATTAATGTGGCTAGTGATAATCATTTTAGTGGAGAGTAAGCACACACACACACACACACACACACACACACACACACACACAACGCCCATAAGACGTCTGATGTGCACCTCAGTCCGCCTTATCAGCCGACAGCATTTTCTTATCGCCCCGCACCACGGTGGGCTTCGGTAGAACACCCGCACCCACTGACGCTTATTCGAACCATTTGCTTACAAGCACGACATCGTTTCAGGGCTGTGGTACGCTGCTATCGGCCACGGAGTCTAATAAAAGGTTTTAGCATTGAACCACACAATCAATAAATGGCCCATCGGGAACTGGCAGGCTATTAACTGTAAGCGGTGGCACTTTTTAATTACAAAGATGCACATGCATACAGCGAATCATATATTTTTTTTTAATTGTTTTTAAAAAAATAACGAGGAAAAAAAAATAATATAATGAGACACATACCTTCATTTTTCATGATGAAGTGGACAATCTGTCCCACTGTGTCATTGTTGTCACTGATGGTGTCATTTAACTCTGCAAGCAGGAAAAAGAAAGAAAAAAAAGGATGAGCTGCTTTTGAGTAGAAAATGATTGGGCATCAATTGCAAGGGAGACAAATGGCAAATTACTTTGGATATGTAAAGTATAATGCTGCTTATACTTACATATGTGTTACATTAGACACTCAACTCGAGCCATGTGGTGAGACAGCACTGCTCTCATAGCTTCATGGAGGCATACGTGTAAATCAAATATCTTACCATCAAGAGCGCTTTATCAGTCGTGTTTTTTGTAATTTTAGATTTGAAGGTTCAAGCAAGCTTTTTTTTTTTTACAGGCAATTCGATGTGAAACAGAGTGATATTTTGTTTGCCAAGAGCCCACAGCGCTGCAACAAACAAGTACAATGAAAATAAAAATAAGGTTGCAACCTTGAACGAACCCTTCGCGAACACGGGAGAAGCTAGTCATGCAACAAGATAAGGACCCAAAGCACACTGCTAACGCAACAAAGGACTTCATCATGGGGGTGCTGGAAGGTCTTAGATTAGCTAAGTCAATCATTGGACCTTAACCCAATAGAGCATGCAAGTAGAATGAAGGGAAACCCCCCCGGAATCAAACATAAACTAAAAGAGGCTACAGTATAGGCCTGGAAAAGCATTTCAAATGAAGAAAGAAGCAATCTGGCCAAGTCAATGGGTTGTACGCTTGATGCGGTTACTGCAAGGAAGAGTTAGGCCACCAAATATTCAATGTTATTCACTTTAAGGTCATTTAATAATTTACTCATTTGAAAAGTGGGTGGCTTCAAGCAAAAAGGTACAGTGTCCCAAGTTGTTTATCACACAAATGTAAATACTGTACCAGCAAATAAAAATCCCCCACCCGCCCCCCGCGCATTCATCGGTTGATCGGAAACACAAATCTTCAGTCTACCACAAAAACAAAGGAATCCACCTTGCCGTTCCAATACTTTTGGAAGGGACTGCTTGTATAGATCACGATTATTTTAACCATCCTATTCTCATCCATCGACTGCTCATCGTCACCGTGGCCCCTCAAGAGAGCAGACGCAGCACAGACCCTGTGACGGCTCGCCTGTTTCCTGCTTCCTGCTCGTCTAATAACACTAACGCACTGTGCACGGTGCAAAAGGAATTCTCTGGAATGCAGAGGCGAAAGCCTAACACGGCCTTGTGATATGCGAGGCCCGCCGACTGAAACGTTCTCACGCCGCCGCCGCGCATTCAATCTGAGCGCCGCAGAATGGGAAAGTAGGCTCCGGGGCGAATGAGCGCAATGAATGCGAGCTGCTTGTCGAGCCACGGGAGAGGGGAGTGGGTCCATGTGAAACAACTACGGGGGAGCGGCGATATTCCAGGAAGTGGCCCGTGTGGGATCCGCAAAGTGAGGAAAAGCCTGCAACAGCGCAGAGTAAACATGAAGATTCATGTCGGCGCACACGGAGAAGCGCAAGTTTGAAAATGTTTACGGGAAGGAGGACCCAAAAGGCTGCTTCAAATCTCAGTCGCTCGCATGACCTTCTCGTCACAACGGCAGTTCAACATGCGTTGCAGCTGTCACGCAGTGAGTGAGCCAATGGAAATTACAAGTCACCGTGCCATGATCATTCCACGAACAAATCAGTGGCTTGAGATTACTTCCTGGTGTTCAAAACAAGCTTTGTAAGATGACACGTCAAATAAGATGAAAATGAGCGTCCTCTATGGAGGAATGTTGGCCTCCTTGTGTTACAATAAGTACAAAAACTTTCATCTGTACCCTGCATTTCATTTGTCACCCTAAAACACTGCAGTTTCTGGCATTTAAAAATTCCGTTGTACCTAAATAAACACATACAAGTAAGGTGTATGTAGGTTTTAGTTTCGTGTCAGTGCTAGCAAAGCTATTGGAACAGGTTTAGCTAACATAAAAGTTGAGCCAATGCTATCTGGCGCCTTGTTGAAGGAGAATGTCAAGTGAAAAAAAAGTTGTTTCGAATAATATGTTCTATGTGCCCCCACCAGTCTAAACACGGTCTTCTGGTTAGTAGTGCGTTTGTGGAATATGAATTGCGCAGCAAAATCCACGTTTTTTTTTTTCCATTTTAGGGGGCGGCCATTTTGGCACTTGCTGTCGCCTAAAAATGACATCACAGTTGCTCCGGTAACCACCAATCACGGCTCACCTGTTTTCTGAGTTTGGTCAAGATGAGATGTGATAGGTCGTTACCAGAGTCCTTAGGCACTGTGATGTCATTTTCAGTCAACAGCAAGAGGCAAAATGGCTGCCCCTTGAGATGGATAAAAACAAGTCGAGAGCTGCTGTTTAATTAATATTCTGCAAACGCAATTTTCATCAGAGTACTGTTTTTTTTTTTATCAGTGGCGACGCACAGAACACGTCATTGCAAAAAAAAAAAAAAAAAAAGAGTGTGTGTGCAAATGAGTTTTGTTTTTCTCTATCGTGCCAAGTTACCAAAACAAGTCATGAATATAACTGCCTATAAAAACGAATTTCACTCATAGAGTAATGACTTCATTAAATAGAACGAGACAGTTGTTGTCACACTGCATGGCTTGAATTGCGATCGTGCTGCTCTTTCTCAGACAAATATAGTGCGAGACATTTTAAATCATCTCAGTTCATCAGTACGGCACTTGTATAGGTCATTCACGCAGAGGATAAAGAATATATAACTGCGAGTACTGCTGGATTGTTATATGTACTACTGTGTGTGTTCAGTCTGTGGCTTCGTGGGGTTATAGCACTGGAGTATAGGCGCTATTTAGCATTAAGCTAGCGGACCGAAAGGTGGTTTGTTTTAAAAAATAAAGTAGAACTTCTCGGTTTCATGTTTAGATTGAGGGCAACTATCAACTGGGAGTTCCATTAATCAGCTTACAGACTTTTTTTTTTCCTGTTCAAAGTCCCGCTTATTGTGAAATGACTTGACTTCAGCACCACTGTACGTTGGCCGCTTCCAGTGCTAGTATTTATAAACACTTACTGTACATTCATTACTCAGTTTCCTCACCTTCGCCCAGTTCCGGATCCTTGCCCTCTGCTTCACACGGCTCCTCCACTTCGTCCTCATCCGGCACCTCTGTGGTGGTGCACCGGTATCCCTTCTTCTTGAGCACATGGCAGATGACCACCCCAAGCAGCCCCAGGAGAAAGAAGATTGGCACCAGCACGAAGGCCGTGTAGTCGGGGTTGATCTCCCCCTCGGCCCCGTCACCTTTCCGGGTAATTGTCGTCTGACTGGCTGGAGGGCGAAGGGAAAGACGGGTTGAGAGAGGGCAAGTAACCTGATGCTTGAACCGGAGAGATGCGCGAGTGGCACATTTTGGAGGTCAACGTCGCGGAGGAATAGATGGAAATCAGCTCACATTGGATATAAAAAGTGCACACACCCCTGTTTAAATGCCAGGTTTTTGAGATGTTAAAAAAAAAAAAAAGAAACAGTGAGACCAAGATAAATCATTTCAAAACTTTTTTCCCCTCTTTATGTGACATTTAAGATATATAACTCAAGGGACTTTTTTAAGAATATCAAAAATAAAAACATGGTCTGCCACTATTTTAAGTGACTACTTAATGCCAAATCAACTTTAGATGTTCTAGTAAGCATTTCCTATTTATTTTGTTTGTTTGATTTGCCCCCTAGCAGAAGTCCGAAGGGTTTTTTTTGCGAACACTGACTACTCTTTCAAAAACATGGCATTCCAAAAGGAACTTCATATCAACTTTAGATGCAGAAGTAGACGCCATCTTGGTGGAAATCTCATCCAAAATCCCCCGTTCTAAATAAATTGACAAAAAAAAATTTTGGATGTTCTTTACTACTTTTTTTCCAGACCTGTACCAGTATGAGTCCTCACTCTTTGACTACTCACGGTTATCGAGAACCAATACCTCCAATCCTTTTTTGACATTTCTTTGTGACGCAGATAATGACTTGCCAAAGGTGTCAAACTGCCACAGTATCGCACCAGCTACCGCTGAAGAGGATTTACAAAATGTCCGATTTTTTGGGGTGGCGGAGTGGGTGGGGCTGGTATCGCCAGCCTCCACGAGTACCAGACACCTTAAAATAAGGCCGTATCAGCACTCTCCCGTTCTTACTGCTTACATACTGCACATACACATTTGAAACATAACGCTAATTATGACCCGTTGATGTCTCTGAATTTTGGCCAGTCCGAAAAATTTAGTGGATATTTTTTCACTGAAATTTGTCAGCGAATAATGTTGAGAAATGCAGAATTTATACCGTTGTACTCAGTTTGAATGTGTTTTTCCACCACATTTTCTAAAGGTGATATCGCACAAAAACATTGCTCAACCCCCACCACCAAAAGCTCAATTTGTAGCTTTATCTGATCTTGAAAATTCTTGCTACTTTCTACACAGATTGAAGTGGTCTTTCCAAAAAGACTTTGCATTTTGACAGATGTTCTTTTTTTGGGGGGGGGGGGGGTCAATCCTGTCACACTGCTCTAATGCAGGCTTTTGTCTGCTTGCGAACTGACTCACATATGTGCACTTCCATTGTTGCACTTGGATGAATTTTGCTCAGATTAGCACAAATTGTTTTCTCAGAGCACCTCCTGTGACCGCTATGCATCATCAGTTAGTGTGGCGTAACCAGACTGGCCCCAAATGTGCATGATTCTATGCTTATCGACAACCACCACGGGAGTGAGCGTAGTTGACCTTTAGGGGTCTCGCTTTTCGAGATTTCAAACACGGCCTTCATCTTCCAAGACTGAGACATCATACAGACTTTCAAGCCTCAATAGCACATTTCCTCAAGAACCTCACACAAGGACCCAGCACCATCAACTCTTGCTTTGTCAGGGATTGAGCACGAGCTTCCTTTTTATTTGCAGAAAGATTCCGTGTTATGCGAGTGACAACGCTAGGTTTAAAGCAGAGGTGAAATACATCTCTAGGTGCGCATCACCTATGCCCATTAACCTTGATCTTGTCTTCTCCAAGAACTTTATTCAGAACAACTTTTCAACATCAGGGTCATACTCCCTGCGCCACGATGTACCTCTGCTGCAGCGGAGGAAAATATGGAAAATATACGCGAGGCAGACGACTAACACGCACGCCGTTGAACAAGCCTTGAAAATGAGACACATACCCGTGACCACCGGCGGGCCGTCCATGGGTGAAAGTGGCGGCGGTAGCTGGCCGAGATGCTGGTGACGTTTCTCGCAGCCTCGCCTTCGAACTCCGCGATCACACACGTACAACCAGCCTAGCTTGAGGAGGGACTTTTTTTTTTAACCAAACATAAACGTACTTCCTGATTCCTGAGCAGAGGACACGCCCTGCTCTTAAAGAGACAGCAACCAAGTTGTCAGTGTAAAAAAAAAAGAGTGGAAAAAGCATAATACAGTACTGTATACAGTAATTGACAGCTTGGCTGCCCTTATGAGGTGAGTTTTTTATGAAATGTTTGTTGAGGATGACACACCCTTGGTAGCAAATGAAGAAAATGTGCCACGTTATAATGTGTGAGGAAACGACTGCAAACACGTCTGCTAATCTGTCCAAAACAGGGACCAAATAGGCAGATCCACAAAAAACACGAGTTCATTCGGCGCATAGCACAATCCCTTACCAACCAGAAGGGGGAGCCAGACATTAGTGTACAGCCATCTGTCAACTCTACACTGCAATATTAATTTAACATTACTGTACTGGAGAATCTGATCAAAGGGTAATAAATGTGTTATTATCAAACAAACAAAAACCACTTCCAGCCTAGAACATATTTAGCATTACAGAAAGCCATGTGTGCAAAAATGAAAAATTATTTAGAAACAGTCCAAACACCAAATTTCTTTATGAATGTAAATATATGTGTGTAAACCATGTACTTGTTGTGGTGCCATGGTTTAATAGAACATGAGTCACCTATTTACTCCCTGACACGGCTCGAAGTGCCCTAGATCTGCTCTGTTTACAGCCTCAGAACTGCCACACCGCTTGCCACGTGCTTTGAGAAGTGGGGGAGCAGAAGAAATGACGTCAGCGCCATAAAGCACGTTGAAATGTGTCTGCACTGCCCGTAAGACCGAAATAAAACGCATAGAGGAAATTGCCCATGATACATGTATGCACATAAAATAACGAACACTAAAATTTTTCAGTTGAATTTGTTTATCAAGAGAGGAAAAACATCAAGGAAAGACACTGTGATGAAAAGAAAACGTAGGACAATCCCTTTGTGAAATTTGTTTGGGCCTCACACTTTTGGTATTACGGTAAACAAAGAGCCCATGGCGCCGCCCTCTCACGTTTCCGCGCTGTGGGGAAATAAACTCGGGAGCAGTCAGTTTGCAACGTGACAAGCGAGCCCCGTGCTCCGAGCCCCGCCCCGCTCGTCCAATGGAACGCGCTCGGTCCTTGTTATGGGCGTGGCATGTGGTGTGCCGACGTCCAATGAGGACGTTCGACTCGCTCCCCCACATGCATTCTCACGTGTATGGGCGCGCGTACACTCCTGTCTGGGGGCTGGGACGACTGAGAAAACAACTGCTTTCAAACACGCAGTCACTACCCGTTGCGATATTTGATGCATTGACACGATGTTTTGGATACGTGGAATATAAGATCGGCTGATATCTTTTCAACTGAGATTTTCAAAGGTACGTTGTCGAATTTTGAGTTCGGTTCTTCCTTTTGGCTTAGCGCTAGCAAGCTACCACGCTTTGACATTCGAGAGACAAAATCGTGATTGGACCACGGTATTCCAACACACTCTTTGTACCGTACTATATTCTATTTTGGAATCTGATGTTCGCTTCTTTCAGACGTCTTACAGCTTGGTGAATGTGTGCTGGTAGAAAACTTTATTGTTGCTCACAGCTTTCATCTATTGGTAGACCGCGCAAGCCTGCACGCCAATCAAAATATGTGGCGAGCTTTAACGTACAGTATTGCACGTCGTTCATCGTGCACTTGGCACTATTAGGTTTTTATCGGCAATTCAATTCTCATGCCAATATCGGTTGTAGCTGCAATGGGCATTGAAAATATACGTTTTACATTTCGTGTGAAGTCTGCATGTGGCTTCAGGCTCCTAAACTTTATTTGAATCTCTATATAAGACACAAAATGTAGGTGTTGTATCATACAAAACGATTGTGATTTGAAATGGTAAGCAACTGCAAAGCTTTCAATCCTGACCAGGGATCAGACGGCATACGACCGGAATACAGGCGAGCAAGGCAAGGAGGCGGGGCTTAAGCAGGCCAATGACAGCTTAGCCGCTCTGCGGCGCACGCTCCGATTGGTCTGGGCCGCTAGCCAATCAGGAGCCGTGAACGGCTGTGGAAAACGTTGCCGCGTACACGTGCCTGCTGTCCGGGGCTTATAAAGAGTTGCAGTTTCGGGTTTGTCATCGGCCGATATCATGGGATGCATTTGAAAACATGCATCGCGACTCGTCTCGGTATAAAACTTTATAGCACGATACGTCTGGACATGCTCACATGTACTCGCACGGTGCTGGCCCCACCCCCCAGCATTCGCACTCCTCCCCGCAGCGGAGCTTTTGTGCACAACGACAGGGAAGTGTCACAAGTCAAGTGTCCAACTCCGTTCGCAGCATGTGCCCATGTCACATCGTCTTTACACGCGCACGCAGACAGTGTCATAGCACTTGTAACTGCATGGAGAACATGTCAGAAAGGTCGAGATATTTTGGACTATGCGTACTCACATATCGGAGACATGTTGGGGAATAAAATGCACTACATGTTTGCACTGTGGTTGAGAGAGGAAAGTAATTTCATCTGTGCTGTATGTTACACATAGAGCATATTTGACAATAAAAGCTGACTTGACTTGACTAAAAGGCAGACCGTCCAACAAGCACTCAGAGCCCACCCGAGGCCCAAGAGATCAAAGCACCTGCCTTGGCCCCTGCGGCCAATTAGCAGTCGGGCAGATTTTTTTTTTTTTTTTAAAAAGAGGTCGCAGTGTCTCAATTCACTTCACAACAAGCAGCAGTTTGGCGGGGCGCCCGTATGTTTTTATAGAATAGCATACTTCAGAGTGCAATTTTTGTCTCATTTAAAAAAAAAACACGTGACAAAAAAGTTTTTTTTTTTTTTTTAATTGACGGATTAATGACATTTCCATGAACCATCGTGGTCACCGAAGGAATTAAACTCATGTCCCAAAGTGCCACCATATATCGGTCTGGCCCCACATTTGAGAATCTCGGGTATAGTGCAAGTCTTAAACGGTGCATATCTGGCGAGTGATTTGTCTCGCTGGGCGTCTAGCATTCCGGCCTCATCATCTTTGCTTTGAACCACCGAGGCCCGTGCAAGTCCGCATGGATGACAGCCGGCCTCGACTGTTCGGCTGCGGGAGCACACATTTTGACATGTGCGAAATGTGCATCATCACTCTGACCAAACTGAGCGCTCATTCCACATTGGACACATGGCAATCGCAGCAAACACGTTGCCCTTTGCTGCATGTTTTTTTCCATGTGGATACGAGGGCTGAATAATTAATCAAATTCAAATCGATATCGCAATGTAGCGGAATGCCATTTTCAAATTATCCGGACTACAATTTGAACACAACAACATCTTATTTGTCTTTGTTTAAAAAGACATGGGAAGAGGAATCAAGCAGCGCCAGTGTCCCAAGTTAATGTTGTGCCTCCAGTTACATAATAACTTCTCTGACACTCACAACCCGTTCTTGCCGCGACTGGCCGTTGTGACACGACAGTAGGCGGACTTGACCAAATTCTACTTCTAACGACGGAGTTGTTGGGTCATGCGTGTGCATAAATTGGAAAGTAGTGACGCCCGGGATGTCGTCTTCTTTGCGTCTGCGGGGTTTAAGAGATTACGGGGCGTCTCCCTTCCCGAAGGAATAAATAAATCACTTGCGTAGGTAGTGTCCAGATATATACCTGAGGATGCAAACCTCTGTTTATTAGCGCACTGCAGATTATCGATTACAGACAGTCCGTCCTCCTGTTTGTAGTTGATTGTCCTCTAAGTCAAAGGGGCCTAAGCTATGACGACTGACACTAACGCATGTCCGCCTGTTCTCGAAGGAGACGCGAGCGTACGCATTTGCAGTTTGGAAATAGGAGCGGGCCTGATGTTCTCAAAGGCCTTTTCATTGGCCTTAATCTGGGCAGAAGGGCAAGCATTCGGGAACCGGGGTGTGAACATGACTCAGCCGGAGTTTCGGGAGGCCGACGTGATGATAAACTAGCTTGTTTTCGTCCTTGGAAGATAGCTGCCAAAGCGCGCTGGTCATTGCGCAACAATGCCGCGCGGCATCTGAAGTCCAAACGCCTTCGCTTTCTTTGCCCAATTCTGTTTTTCTGTCTTCTTAGGTGGCCTTCGCGTTGCCTGCAAACACATCTCTGGAGGTGAAAGGACCAGATACACTCTGAAGCGAGTGTCTCCCCCAACTGTCCGCGTGCCAAGGCCGTCTCACGCGAGATGAAAGCATCTCAGCCCTAATTTTAACACATTCATTCTTTGCACGACAAACCATGACTTTCTCCCCTGAGTTGATTACATAAGGCAGCCATCAGCGATGATTCACTTGTACGCACATAGCAGTCCCACCTAAGTCGACGCCGCGTCGAACTGTTTCCTCGGCTGACAACTCAAACAAGCAGCGCAAGCCTCATCCTAGTCTAGTATGAGTTATGACATCACTCAGTCAGCGGCCAGCAGCAACGCTCGGGGGCGAGCGCCGAGGGCCGCCGAGAAAGACATCGGCCAGGAGGCCGACTCCAAACAGTTAAAGGCCAATGTCTCCGCTCCGGAGCAGGGAAACAGGGCCGGGGGCGTGTCCTCCCCCAGCGAAGGATCTAGAGCCGGCGATCAGAGGGGGCCCAACTCGGACGACATGGACGGCGGCCTCTCCAGCGGCAACGACTCCGGCGAGAGGGACACGGGCTCCCGCGGGCGCCAGTCCACCCGCAGCTCGCACGGTTCGTCCAACGGCAAGGACTCGGGCATGATGCTGGAAACCACAGACAGCCATAAGAGGTAAGCGGGCAACTTTGTCAGCTTGCTGCTCGGAAGCAGAAGGAAGCCCGCGTCGGTCTCAACAGCCACCGCTCTTTGCAGCTCCAACTCGCAGGGCCTGTCGCCGCCGAGCGGCTCGCTGGCGTACAGCCTGCTGTCCACCAGCTCCGAACGCGACCCGCCCTCCACATCTGGCTGCAGCAGCAATCAGTCGGCGAGGGTCCAGACCCAGAAGGACCTCATGAAGGCCATCAAGGAGCTCAAGTTCCGCTTGCCATCCGAGCGCAAGTCCAAGGGCCACTCCAGCACTCTCAATGCGCTCAAGTACGCCCTGCAGTGTGTCAGACAAGTCCGAGGTGAGATCTGGTTTTACTTTTCATTCAACTGATGAATAAACACTTCTCACGTCATCCTCTTTGGGAAATTAAATTGTCACCGCGGCAATATTCACAATTGTGTTCAGGCCTGGACTGTGTAATATGGACTTGTGGCAAATTCCCGCTGGGCCAGGCTGCCGCTACTCCGGCCCGCCCATTAGTTTCTTCCAACCCGCGCGCGCATTAGTTCCTTCTGCCCCCCGGGTCCTTTTTGAAATGAGTAAATGATATTGGAAATGCAATATGAATATCCTTGGAGAGAATGTATCACCGTCTTTGCCCGAATATAAGACAACGTTTTTTGCTTTGAAATAAGACTGAAAAAGTGGCGGTCGTCTTATATTTGGGGTCTAGACGTTATACCAATTCACGACGCTAGATGGCGCCAGATATCATTGGAGCGAATGCTGAACTTGACTCCCCAGGCCAAAGTGAACCCCTGTCACGAAGAATTAAAAAAAAAAAAAAAAAAATTGCGGTAGCACAAAGAAGAAAAATTAAAAAATAGCGGTAAGAAAGAAAAAAGAAGAAAATAATAGAAGAGAAAACAGAAAATGAAGAAATGTAGCGACAATTTGGAGAAAAGTGGGTCGAAGATCGGCCAGGTTAACCGGCAGCTGAGGAGAAGTTATGACGTAATTTACATTTCAAAAACCAGAAGCCATTCATTTACGAATGTGATTGCACTTTAGTTTACATATTTAAATGTTCAGATATTAAGATTTAAATGAGGCAAAATAACGTGCTTTTTCTCTCAAATATATTGTTATAATCATTTGTTTCAGATGTACTGTAATTATTTTCTGTATAAAAATTAATTTGGTGTTCAAAAAGTCTTTTTTCAAACTTGAGTCTTGAAAAAGAGGGCGTCGTCTTATAATCGGGCCGTCTTATATTCGGGCCAATACGGTATTCCGGTCGTTTTAACCTGATCCACGAGTAAGAGTGAACTTGTACAAAGCGAACCCTGAAATTCAAGGACTGAAAATGAGTGCCACTCTGCTCGTATTGATAATATAAAAAGAAGCAAAACTACCTGGAATTGTACACCCCAGGATCGTCGGACTCGGTGCTGATGTACTGCGTGCCGTTTTTTTGTGTCCAGCCAACAAGGAGTATTATCACCAGTGGAGTGTGGAAGAGTGTCACGGTTGTAGCCTGGACTTGTCTGCCTTCACCATCGAGGAGCTGGACAACATCACTTCGGAATACACACTAAAGAACACGGTAAGTTCACGCGTGGGCCAAAAGAAAGTCACCAGGTCCAGTTTGAAGCGAATGTCTAAATCGGGGGTCGGCAACACGCGGCTCCAGAGCCTCTAGCGACATCTAGTGGCTCCCTGGCGCTTTACAAAAAATTTTTGAAAATGGAATAAGATTTCGATAGTAGGCTAAAATAGCTCAAATAAATATAGATACATGTTGCAGCTCCGAAAAAGGAGAGCTGTGGCGTTGTTTTTTTTTTAAAACGTACACTTTATTTATGCTTTTAACAGTCGCGACTCCGTGCCTTCTCTCTTCTCGTTCGACTCGAGAGGCGTTCAAAGACAGCCTCCGAAAAACGGAAATTTATGATCACTTCACCGACACTAAGAAAAGTGAAAATAATGCACCAAAACAAAAAAATCAGGCGAGGAAATGACAAAATAAATTCTATGGGGGCCTTTGTGAACAGACAATGAATAACATAAACAATTCTGAGAGAGTCCAGTCTCCTACATACATACAGCATGTGTTTCCTTCATTGTATGTTTTATAGAAGGCTTTTATTTTTTTGCGGCTCCAGACATATTCATTTTTTTTGTCCTATATGGCTCTTTAAACATTTTGGGTCTAAATGGATGCCCTCCTTTTCCCCAGGACACGTTCTCAATGGCGGTATCCTTTCTCTCCGGGAAAGTGGTGTACGTGTCACCTCAGGGATCGTCGGTGCTGCGCTGCAAGCCCGAGCGTCTCCAGGGCACCATGTTTTCGGAGCTCTTGGCTCCGCAGGACATCAGCACTTTCTACAGCGGCACGGCGCCTTGCCGCCTGCCCTTATGGGCGTCCTGCATCGGATCCGGTGAGCCGGCGGTTCACACTGGCGCGAGCGCCCGCTCCTGCCGCGACCAATCGGCAATCTTTTTTTCTTTTTTTTTTGACCGTCCCCCCCTTTTGCTCCCCCTCAGCCTCGCCCGCGATGGACTGCACTAAGGAGAAGTCCATGTTCTGTCGAATCAGCGCCGAGCGGACGCAGGGCGGCGAGATGCGCTATTATCCCTTTCGCCTGACGCCCTACCAGCTGACCATCCGAGATTCGGATACCGCCGAACCGCAGCCGTGTTGCCTGCTCATCGCGGAGAAGGTCCACTCTGGATACGAGGGTACTATTGACCTTGTGATTCTGACAGTCCTATTCAAAAAACAAATGAGCGAGCTTGTGAATCGTGAACCGCAAGCGCGCGCGGGGTAACGAGCGCACGCTGAAACGGCAGACCGCGCTCTGTTTTCACCGCCGGCCGCGAGGCGTGGATAATGAACGTAATGTCACACTAACCCAGCCCTCGCCGCGCCACAATGAGAAAATAGGTTCTCATCTAGGGAGTGCGATGACTTGGCGCTTTTTTTTTTTTTTTTTTCCCTCACGTGGTCGCAGAAAGGCGACAACACACTCCGTTTGAAAAAAACACGCCAATTCATTTGCTACAGCGCGTGTAGAGCCCGGGATGCAACATGTGATCGCTGACATGTGAGCGCTGAGCTTATGTCTAAACACCCCACCCCCATTCTCTGGCATGTTCTCCCCTCAGCACCTCGGATCCCTCCCGACAAGAGGATCTTTACCACCAGCCACACTCCCAGCTGCCTCTTCCAGGAAGTCGACGAGAGGTCAGTCCCCACACCTTTGATGACGCGTTTTTGGCTGCCATCTGCGCTCTGCTGGCTGTTCTGTATTGATGATGATCTGCGTGCAGGGCGGTGCCACTGTTGGGATACCTGCCGCAGGACTTGGTGGGAACCCCGACTTTGCTTTACATCCACCCCGAAGACAGGCCCACTATGGTGGCCATACACGAGAAGAGTGAGTTGAACGCGCGTTGAAATGTGGTCACAAAATCCCCCGCCGGCGTCCCTCTGATCATCGTCTCCCCGGCAGTCTTTCAGTTTGCCGGCCAGCCGTTTGAGTGTTCGCCGTTGAGGATGTGCGCCCGCAACGGGGAATACTTAACCATCGACACCAGCTGGTCTTCCTTTGTCAACCCTTGGAGCCGCAAGGTGGCCTTCATCGTAGGGCGCCACAAAGTCCGAACGTAAGCGAACGCCACTTGGCGACCGACCGAAAAGCGACCGCGCACGAGGTCCAAAGCTGCATTCCGTCTTTCTCCAGGAGCCCGCTGAACGAGGACGTGTTCACGGCGCCGGGCAGCGAGGGCCGCGCCACCACGCCCGACATCGTGCAGCTCAGCGAGCGGATCCACCGTCTGCTGGTGCAGCCGGTGCACAGCGGCGGGTCGCAGGGTTACAGCTCGCTGGGCTCCAGCGGCTCACGGGGCTCGCGCCACTCGCAGCCGCAGCGTCTCAGCGCCTCGGCCGGCTCCTCCAGCGACAGCAACGGACCCGCCATGGACGACGTCGCCGCCGCCGCCGCGGTCGCCTTGCACAAGCCCGTGAGTTGGAAGTGGCGCTCACTTGCAATTGCCGGCGCCGGTTTCCGAGTGAGCTAATTGGGGTTGGTGTGCGTTTGGTGGCGCCAGATGACCTTCCAGCAGATCTGCAAAGATGTTCACATGGTCAAGACAAATGGGCAGCAGGTTTTCATCGAGTCTCGAAACAGGCCGCCGGCGAGAAAAAACACCAGCACAGGTAACGTGAAAAACAACACCAAAAAAAAACACACACTCAGGATGAATCATTTAGCGACACATCTTGGAAAGAGGTTCTAAAGCGGCGCGTTTGTTGACTGTAGTTGCCACAAGGAGCCTGAGAGACATCAACAGCGACCCCATTCGCGGCCTCATTGCTGACATGACCAAACCACTGAAAGATTTGGTGCCTGCGCCGTTTGTACAGAAAGACTCCCCACCCGGATATTCCTACCAACAGATCAACTGTCTGGACAGCATCATAAGGTCAGACGCCAAATTCCAATCGGCTTTTCGTTTGACTTGACAGTCCATACTAACCGACCCTCTTGAACACGCCATCCAGGTACCTGGAAAGCTGCAACATTCCCAACACCATCAAAAGAAAGTGCGGCTCCTTCTCCTGCACATCCGCTTCCGATGAAGACAAGCAGGAAGCCGGCGGCAACGCCAAAGGTCAGCGTCGGAATTCATTCCGCCGCCTGTCTGTCTGTGCGTTGTGTCACATTTGTGACTTGACTCCTGCAGGTGCGTCAGTTAGCTTGGTAGGCGAAGCCCCTCCGCTGCCCCCGCTGACGTTGGCTATGAAGGCGGAGAGCGTGGCCTCCGTCACGTCCCAGTGTAGCTTCAGTAGCACCATCGTGCACGTGGGAGACAAGAAGCCACCCGAATCAGGTCGGAAAAACACAGCAGTTCTCAGAAAGACTGTGCATTTGAATTGTAATGCTGAGGTGGGGGGGTGGGGGTGGGGGTCACATTTAGGTTATGTTTCAAAACTGTTCATCCTGACAAGGTGATAGAGAAATCTGCGAGCAAAATTGTATCATGAAGTCCACAGTTATCACGTCAAAGCAAGTGGGCGAACAGATGGAAGAAGTTTCACAAAGTGGGAAGAAACTATTTGGGAACCAAGTGTTGCAGAACATCAAAAGACGGTTTGGGAACGGGTGTCGCGCCCAGGCGGACATTTGTCATCTGCGAAGTCGACAACGTGTTGATTCGTTGTGGCCCAAACTGAAAAGTGTCAACATGTCTGGGTTTTAAAGCTTAAACCGGGGGTCGGCAACACGCGGCTCCAGAGCCGCATGCGGCTCTTTAGCGACATCTAGCGGCTCCCTGGAGCTTTATTAAAAAAATAGTAAAAAAATTAAAAAATAATTGATAGTAGACTAATATAGCTCAAATAGATAGAGATACATGTTGCAGCGCCGAAAAAGGAGAGCGGTGGTGTTGATTTTTTAAAAACGTACACTTTATTTATGCTTTTAACAGTCTCGACAAACACAGACACATCTGCGTCCGAGACTCCGTGCCTTCTCTCCTCTCGTTCGACTCGAGAGGCGTTCAAAGACAGCCTCCGAAAAACGGAAATTAATGATCACTTCACTGACACTTAAGAAAAGCGAAAATAATGCACCAAAACAAAAAATCAAGCGAGGAAATCACAAAATAAATTATATGGGGGCATTTGTGAACACACAACAAAGGAATGAATAACAAACCATTCTGAGACGGTCCAGTCTGCGTTTCCTTCATGGTAAGTTTTATATTGTTTTTTGTCCTATATGGCTCTTTCAACATTTTGGGTTGCCGACCCCTGGCTTAAACCAAGGTCATCAGATCACTACTGAGGGGCCGGACCAGGGGCGTGGGGTGCAAATATCGTCTGCAGTGTTTTTCTAAAAGTCCCAACTGGAGGACAGGGAACTCTGTGTGTGTGATCACGGAGCAACTAAACCGCCGTTCGCTCTCAAAGATCCTCTTCCGCCGATCAGAAAGACAATCTTCCCTGGTGTGCCGAGTCATTTGTTGAACTTTGTCCAAAGAAAAACTCTGACATAAGGTTTCCAAGCAAATAAAAGTAGATTGACCGGAACATTTTTTTTTTTTCCCCCCTGTTTGTTTGACAGACATCGTGATGGAGGAGGCTCCGAGCACTCCGACACTCGCTCCTCCCCCCGCCCTCACTCCAACTGCGTTCTCGAGTGGGCCTCCTACCATCTCCATTCCTCCTCCCATCGCTCCCCTCCCTCAAGCGACGCCGCCAACTCAGCCGGAGAGGGACAGCCGGCGCGGCGGGGGCGGCCGGCTGGGCCTGACGAAGGAGGTGCTGTCGGCGCACACGCAGCAGGAGGAGCAGGCCTTCCTGGACCGCTTCAAGGACCTCAGCAAGCTGCGCGTCTTCGACCAGACGGCGTCTTCGACCGTGCGCTGCCACACGCCCGCCGGCAACCCTCTGGCGCGAGGTACGCTCTTCGCGTTTGCGGCACGCCGGTTTAAAAAAACTAAACGATTGTCTTCGTCGCGTGTGTCCTTTAGGGGTGCGTTGCTCTCACGACTACCCGGCCGCAGGGGGCGGCTCCAGTCACAGATGCGGCCGTGGCGGCAAGCGGCTCAAGCACCAGGAGCCCTCTGACAGGCACAGCTCTCTGGGACTCGCGGGGATGCACCAAGACCCCAGAACCAGAGCGGCGGCCGGGGCCCTCAACATGCCGCTGGGAGCCCCCACAAACTCCTCCTCCTGGCCGTCGGTTTGCTCTCAGCCCAGCCATCCCTCGGCCCCGTTCGCACCCGGCATGGTTCCCATCTACCCGGTCTACCCGCCGCTCCCTCAGCCCTTAGCCGTGCCAGATGTGTCACGTTTCCCCCCGACGCAGATGGTGCCCCCCATGATGGCCTTGGTTCTTCCCAACTACATGTTCCCTCCAATGGCGGCGGCGCCCATGCCCCAGCAAGGCGCCACACCCATGCCGTTTTTCGGTCAAAACTTGAATTACCCCAGCGCCCCCCAAGCCCCGGTCCCCGCGGCCGTTTGCAACCCCGCGTCCATTCCTGGCATGGGCGCGGCATCTCGAAGCAGCACCCCCCAGTCCTGCACTCAGATCCCCGTCGAACACGAGGGTGCAGAGTCCCCCCTTTTCCAGTCCCGGTGCTCCTCCCCACTCAATTTGCTGCAGCTGGAAGAGTCGCCGAGCAACCGGTTAGAGTCGGCCACCGTGCTGGCGGCCGCACAGCAGGCTCCGCCCGCCGTGCAGGGCGGCCCGGCCGGGGTGCAGAGTTCAGCCAATCAAGGGAGCTCTGACGATAACACCAAGGAGAATGAGAATGTAAGTACAGTGTTGATCACGGTTCATTTGAAATGTATTTAGTTCGGCATCGCTGTATGGAAGAAGGATGCTCAGTCATTTAAGCATTGTAGTTTACTCGACTGTTTGTTTGTTTTTGTTGTTTTTTTTATGGCCTTGCACTCGACAAACACACCATTTAAAAAAACAAATAAATAAATACACCAAAGCGAAGCATTTTTTGTAAAAAAAAAAAATAATAAGATACAAACCTGCCCTAAAAACTAAATTAAACTTAATTAAAACAAATCTCCCCCAAAAACGGAATGTTGACCTTTGCTTGCTTCACAGGGGGAAGCTAATGAGTCCAACAACGACGCCATGTCGACTTCCAGCGACCTGCTGGACATGCTCCTGCAGGAAGACTCGCGCTCGGGAACCGGCTCTGCTGCCTCCGGATCTGGGTCATCGGGCACCAGGTCCTCGGGTTCCGGTTCCGGCTCCGGCTCCAACGGATGCTGCTCCTCTGGCACCAGTGGCACCAGTTAGTACAGAACCGTTACCGTCATTGAATTATCGTTACAGAGTATAGACACATTCTTTCTCGTCAGAGGACAAAAAAAAACAATACAATACAATGAAGTTGACTCTGGTTCAGCATTCACACTTCCTCCTTTGTAATTTGTGCCCATCTAGGTAGCAGCCAGGGCAGCCACACCAGCAAATATTTTGGTAGCATTGACTCAATGGAGAACGACCACGCCCGCAAGCAGTCAGCGGGGGGCAGCGGCGCCGGTGGCGACAGCGGCGAGGAGCAGTTCATCAAATGCGTCTTGCAGGACCCCATTTGGCTGCTGATGGCCAACACGGACGACAAGGTCATGATGACCTACCAGCTGCCTATCAGGTACCGCCATCGGGCAAAAGGATCGGTTTTGGCTGCGTGATGCCTTGTGACTTCGCCCCTAATGTGATTCTCTCGCCGCGGTGTAACAGGGACATGGAGACGGTGCTGCGCGAGGATCGCGAGGCACTGAGGAGCATGCAGAAGCATCAGCCTCGCTTCACGGAGGAACAGAAGAGGGAGCTGAGCCAGGTGCACCCTTGGGTGCGCACGGGACGCCTGCCCAGAACCATCAACATCTCCGTGAGTATGCTAACTCCGGCTTAATCGAGGTGGCTGACGCGAGTCATGTGACCTGACCAAACGGACTCGAGTCGCTTGTTTTAGGAAGGCGCACCAATCGTTTCCCACTGCAAAGAGGCTGAAACGATTAACTCATCCAGTACCAGCCAATTCTAGACCAAGTCTGAAAAGACGTTTAAAAACGTCTTTGGGAGTGAATGAGTTAAACGCTAACATTTGTTAAAAAATTTATATATAACTTTGTATTTATTATTAATGACTGTCTATGAAAATAACCTCTAAACCAGTGGTGTCAAACTCGATTCACATTGTGGGCCACATACGTTCTTGGTAGATGTCAAGTGGGCCGGACCATTAAAATGATACCATACTCTGCTATAAATAACCAAAATATCATGTCTTTCCTTTGTCCTGATCAAAACAATGTGTCCCCTAGCGGATACTCCATGAATTGCACCTTATTAAAAATATTCATTGCGTGTCTTTTATGCATTTTTTTCACTTTTAAATGATCCCGCGGGCCTGATCGAACCTCCTTGGGGGCCGCTTCCGGCCCGCGGGCCGTATGTTTGACACCCCTGCTCTAAACATTGCTAGCTAATTTAAGGTAGCCTACCACTGCTAATTGGAACATCATGTAATGCCCCCTCAAGTGTTCGAAGATAGATAGTGTGGCCAGTACACTTTCAATTAACTCTCAACCACACTCTCATTTGTCGACACCCACATCACTCACCAGTCTAGACATCGGCTTTTAAGGCCACGCGCCGCTCAAAATCCCAAAATTACAATGTAAAACGTGAAAATCTCTTCGCCAAATCATGACTTGACTCCGCTCGCTTCAAATGTGGCGGTGACGCGACATGACGTGCTTAATTTTTTTAATTTTTGTCATTTGGGCCTCGAGTTTTGCATATATGACTCAGACGTATTCATTTGCCTCTCTCAGGGCTGCGCGGGCTGCAAGTCTCCCGCCTCGTCCGCCACGCCGCCGCCCCCTTCGACGTGGAGATCAACGAGATGGAGCTTTGCAGCATCCTGAATACGCCAAAGGAGGGCGCCACCAAGGTCAAGGAAAGCTCGTCAGAGGTGGCCATGGATGAACAACCCCTTGAGGAGGAGGACGACGACGATGAGGAAGACGAGGGGGAGGAGGAAGAAGGCAAAACACAAGAAAGCGGCCAAGCGGCGACCGCAGACGAACTCAGAGCCACGTCGGGGGCGGCAGAGGGCACCGCTCGACCGCCACAGTCTGACATGAATCACTAAGCGGCCAATGACGAAACATTAAGCACTACTGTTTTTAACTTTTAATGTGTACCTTTCATGAAGTACACCTACGGTGACATCATGACACAAGATGAGCGACGGCAATATTGAGCACTCTGGATTTACGACTCCTTGTCGAAACTAATTCCTGACTGTCGCTTACGTCGAATGACATCACGCGAGAGGCGCCACGGACTCCACGCGACGCGCCTCCCGCCTCCTCTCTTGTAGGTCATATTTATTTCAGTAGGAAGAGGCGTCACCTTTTTGATGTACAGATGGATGTGCTTCACCAACGTCCCGTGTGATGTTCACATCCGTGACGTCTCGCTATGAATGTCGCTGGGCTTCTCTGTTGCTCCTTATCACATCGGCTCGTGTACATAAATCGGACGCGAAATGTACAGTACCGCGAAAGACGGGCTGGCTTTATTTTGTAAAAATGTGTATATTTTTATATGTTCACCCATTGAGAGTTGATGACTGGCCGGAGCCTGTGTGACGTTTCAAAAGTTTATTCAAGCAGGCCTCACTTAAGGTGCAGGAAAGAAAAAGCGCGCGCGTGTGGTGAAGTGTTTATTTGCAAGAGGATGAAGAAAAAAACCCCAAAATCATAAAATAAAAATCCCGTTGACGTTTTCCTTTTTGTCTCTATCGTGGTCATGTGATATTCGGTTTCTTCATGGCATCGCTGCTGTGTAGAACAGTTGCTCAATATTTTTGTGAAATTTGTACAAAAAAAAAAAAGAGACAATAAAATAACTTGAAATGTGATTTTCCTTCCTTCCTGTGTTTCCCTTTTTTTTCCATTTCTGGTGAAATTATCCGCACTCAATTTCTTTGCGAGGTTTGGCGTGGGCACAAGCAAGTGAGCAAGCAAATTCAGCTGTGGTTTGCAGCCACAGCTTAAAAAAGACAAAAGGAATGCCCTTGTTTGGACTAAGCAAGCAGGCCAAATCCACTACAAGTGTGCATTTCTTGACAATACGATACGAGGAACCCCCGAGCTCACGAATATTGCGCACATTTTTTTTTTCTTAACGATTTTGTTGACAACTCACTTTAGGACCTCTCACAAGGACTACTGACAGTTTCTAGCATGTGCGATATGTGCGGCCGCACAGAACGGCATCGCTGGGGTGATGTTGACACCCAAACCAGGTTTTGTTCGGTGTATCGATTGCATCATTGGTGCTCTGCTGCCTTGTCGCATATTGCACGGCCGCTAGGGGGCCTCGGTCAACTCATCCATCCATCCATTTTCCGAACCGCTTCATCCTCACTAGGGTCGCGGGGGGTGCTGGAGGCAGTCTTCGGGCAGTAGAAAAAAAAGGGCACATCCAGCCCACTCATACCTAGGGACAATTTAGAGTGCCCATCAGCCTGCCAGCATGTTTTGGAATGTGGGAGGAAACCGAGCCCCGGAAAACCCACGCAAGCCGGGGAGAACATTAACTCCACACAGGGAGGCCGGAGCTGATTTGCACTGTGAAGCCGACGTGCTAGGACTACCGGGCCGCCTCTCGGTCAACTCAACGTTTCACAGTAGAGGTAAGATCTTGCCTAAAAAAAAAATCCAGCCCGGCCCGAGCCATTAACTTGATTTGCATATTTTATTTGTGAGGACTCGGGAGGAGGATGGGTGATTTATGATAACAAATTAAAACCTGTCTTTTGTCATGAAATCAAAGTTAAGCAAGACTGTATAAACATTTACATCTTTTATATTTCTGTTTCTGCAGAGGGTACATGAACCGACAATTTTCTATCATTGACGGATTTTTTTTTTTAAAGAGATGTAGGAAAAATTTAAGGCCGTCCGTCATTTTGACGGTTTGAAAATTGGGCCATCAACCACAGCAGCAGTACGTCCTTAAGAATCTAGCGCGGCACTTTAAAAGAGAGAAGTATAGAGAGACAAAGAAAAACAATGGCGGCTGGATAATAGACAGAGACCGGAAGAAGTTTAGTACAGTACGTGTTGTGACGAGGCGACTTTTGGGTGTTTTTTTTGCGACCCACGGTCTCTCGTGGCCAAAACTATTCACGGCCTCGAAACTAAAAAAAAAAAAAAGAGTCAGCAGGAGAGAAGCCCGGCCCGACCCGTCCCGAACCCAAAGCAATGATTGACATTTTAGCCCGATCTTACTTCTACTTGTCACATGTCGCACGGCCGCTAGGGGGCCTCGGTCAACTCAACGTTTTATCACATCACTGTGGCTCAACTGCAGTGCGAGCATGTGAAAGGCTTGACTGTAGTATAGTGCGGTCATGAACACACGCACCCAACAGTGGCACTCTGTCTGACACACACACACACACACACACACACATCTGAAGAAAAAAAAAAACATACGCAGCATCACTGTACATGAGTGGACCTCTCCACTACCCTCAGCCTGCACTTCCTCCTTTCCTCTCCACCCTCTGCCCTGCTTGTCCCTCCTTCCTGCTCCCAACCGCCACCTCCACCACCAACGCCGTCTTTCCAAATCTCAAAAGAGGTGCAGCGGGATGGAGGTCACGGTGTGGACCGTGTGTGTGCTTTTCGCGTTGGAGCTCGGATGGACGGCCGCGCAGAGTCACACCAACTACACCAGGTGAGTTCTTGTCTCGGTCTATCAACTGCAAGGGACCGAGAGTGTTGTCTTTGTCACATGTGTACATGTGGCAGCCTGGCTTTCAAACCCCGCTGGTGTGGAGGTCAGCGGCTGCGTGTGTGCGTCAGAAAATTGCAGGCTGCAGCTTTTCAACGATGCGGTTGACTTCTCAGAGAGGCAACGTACCCGTGATGCTTTTCCACATCGCACTTTGGCTACGTATGGTCAAACTAAGCTTGAAAATCAACTTTCCCATTAGATTGTGCATGTTTTTTTTACTTTATTTTTTAATCAGATGCAAATCAACCTTTCAAGATTTCTGGTGGCGCTGCTTTTTTTCTCTTGAGCACATCAGGTTTCCATCATAATCATAATTATTATTATTGTTGTTTTGAATTGAGGGTTGAATTGAGCAAAACGTGGATTTTTTTTTTTTCTGAAACTCCATAGCTATGAAGTACATCTGGTAAAATCCGTACTGTGAAAGCTTTTATAGGTCAAACTTAGACAAACAAAACATATCTCAACAACCCGATGCGCTCAGCAAAAAGTAGAGACATTTTTGACATCAGCGTCCAAACTACTTTTAGGCCCACATGAAAGCCATCTCTGATTAGAATGTGTTCACCAGTGTTATTTATAGTCCCGATTGAACCATGATGTTGAAAGTAACTGTACGGAAGACTTTGAAATGTTGAAAAGTTTTAAAAAAAATTTTTTTTTTAAAAGATCCCATGAGGAAAAGTCAAAAGTGTCACCGAAAGGTCAAGCAAGAAGTTGGGCTTTCCCCTGCTGGACTTTATCTATAAAGCACCTGGAAGCGACAGGATACGGCTCCCTAGACTGGGCGACAGAGTTACAGCTGCCTGTGGGTTGGAAGGGAGGGACGCCACTGGCTAAATGTGGCTTTACTCTCCTGCGACACGCGCAAAAACAACGGGGCTGCAACTGAACAAAATCAAAACGGCAGAATAAAGGAAGGCTCATTTGGACTAAAAAAATAATTCAAGGCCTTTTTCTATTTGTTGTTCTCCAAATGGCTTTTGAATAGAACAGTCAAGTGAGAATCCATTTTTATTTTGATATCAAAGTAAGTGTCAGAGTCTGCATTTTTAAATTTATTTTTTTGGCTGGATTCATCTCTCTCAGCCTTGAACTGACAGTTTTCCCGAGTCGGAAAAGCGGCAGCGGCGAGCGTCTTTGAAACAGAGGCACACTGTGCCGCTGTGGCTCGGCGCGCACGCAAACGTTAGCAGGCACCGTGCCGCGTTAAACTCGCCGTTTGAAGTCGCGCTTGCGTTTGATTGTGGCCTCGCCTATGCTTCCTCTACATTCCACCAGGCCCGTCTTCAAGTGCGGGGGGCATCTGGTCGTCGATTCGGGCATCGTGGCCAGCGAGGGCTTCCCCAGTCCTTACGAAGCCAACAGCAAATGCACCTGGTACATCACTGTGAGTCACAAATCGGTTTCCTTTTTTTAACGTACGATCGCACGGTTGTGTCGCATCGCCAAACGAGATTGTCCAAAAAAATTATAAACTGTTGATCGAAATTTTCCGTGAAAGAGCATGCGAGGTCATCGTCCTGTTTGTCATTATATTTGGAGTACAGTGGTGCCTCGACTTACAAGTTAAATTCCTTCCGCGGACACACTCGTACATCAGGATGTTGCGATAAACGGAATTTCTATTCATTTTCATCGAGGATAAAGAATATATGCGTGTGAGTATTGTTAGATTGTCTGTCCGCTTTTAAATATCCGTTGCGTAAAGTGTTCCGACACCGCAACTATCGATGCTATTCATTTGCCCATTCGCGCGCTAACATTTAGCTCGCAAAGATTTCGAAGGCAAAGTTTTGTTGTTGTTGAAAAAAAACTCCATGTTCTCTTGGGTTTGTTTGACAATTTTCATTATCTGACAAACTGCTCTCAAGCTTTTTATTATTACAATTTTGCTTTAAAATTATCTCTCTCTCGAAAAACTCACTTGAGTCACTCGTATGTCAAGGCACCAG
This sequence comes from Hippocampus abdominalis, assembly GCA_018466805.1. NCBI lineage: Eukaryota > Metazoa > Chordata > Actinopteri > Syngnathiformes > Syngnathidae > Hippocampus > Hippocampus abdominalis. The sequence goes on from CM031695.1 coordinate 29,267,199, forward strand.
TGCAAATTATAATTTTCAGACCAGTGGTTGAGAATCATTCTTGTCATCTACACCTAAACAGCAACAACAAACAAAAAAACAAACAAAAAAAGGACGTGGCCGTGAAGTAGGGCGGTAAGGCCCGAGGCACAATTTGAATCGAGTCTCACTATGAAAGAATTGTTGGTCTTTCAAGGTCCCCGAAGGTCACGTGGTCATGCTGTCCTTCCGCCTATTCGACTTGGAGGCGGAGCCCACCTGCCGCTACGACTACTTGGACGTCTACAACGGCCACACGCGCTTGGTCCAGAAGCTGGGCCGCTTCTGTGGGACCTTCCGGCCCGGAGCGGTCATCTCCACGTCCAACACCATGATGCTGGATATGGTGTCGGACGAGGCCACGGGGGGGAGAGGCTTCCTGGCCTACTTCCGGGCGGGGAAGCCGCATGTGGAAGGTGTGGTGGCATTTTTGTGGCGGCTCTAAATATAATTCAGACGACCGGGTGGGCACATTTTGGTGTGGTTTTTTCCTCCCCGCCCTTTCCACAGAGAATCAATTCTGCGGCGGGCGGTTGACCAAATCCCAGGGGTCCATCCAGACGCCCAACTGGCCCAACTCCAACTACCCGGCAGGCATCAGCTGCTCCTGGTACATCTCGGTCGAGCCGAGCAACGTGAGCAGACTCACCTCAAGATTTCAATGCGTTTAGATTCATTTGTTTCAGGTATGGAGCCTCGGTTCCCCTTTCAGACGGCTAAGGATGTAGCCTAAGGGCTATTCCAACCGAGCAAGAACAATGAGATGTTAACAGAGGTGGCAAAAGTACGCACACTCTACTCAAAACAGAGATCCAAGTTAGGTTGAGGTGGCGCCGTATACAAGTTTCTGCGATAAAAGCGATGCTTTGGAGCGGCTGCAGGAAGAGGCGGGGCCACACCTGCAAAAGGGGGCTTGTCTCCAGGAGCGCTTCTTGAAAGAGTTCCTTATGCGTGCACGCTTGTGCCTGCCAATAGATTGAAGAATTAGGAAGCCGGGCTGAGAGCGGGGCTAAATGCCGTCCTTTGTATCGCAAGCGGTGGGAGTCAGGAAAAAAAACGCGGCGCGACAGCCGGATTCTTATTTATTTCACGTCACGGTTTGTGTTGGCGTGTTGCCGCTTCTTCGCCAGGTGATCGAGTTGAAGTTTGAGAAGCTGGACCTGGAACCGGACACATACTGTCGCTACGACTACGTGGCGCTGTTCAACGGAGGGGAGAGAGACGACTCCAGGAGGATTGGGAAGTTCTGTGGCGACAGGGTACCGGGGTCAGTTACCGTTAAAATAACGTAATATGGAGGAGATCTAGTGCAGTGGTCCCCAAACCCCGGGCCGCGGACCGGTACCAGTTCCTGGGTCTTTTGGTACCGGGCCACACAGAAAGAATAAATAAATTACAGTCAAACCTCGGTTTTCGCCCATAATCCGTTCCAGAAGGCTGTTTGAAAACCGAAATTGTTCGAAAACCGAAACCACGCTCTTTTTAAAATAAAAATGTTTACTGAACATGTCTGCTGACAATGGAAAAGCAACACAAGGAAGCGTCACTTCCTCGTCTACCCGAGGTAGCGTCACTTCCTCGTGTAAGGAAGGCGAGAGGAGTCAAATGGTGCATTCAAGTGCGCTCAGTCTGTTCGAGAACTGAAATTTGTTCGTCATCCGAGGCATAAAAACTCAAAATTTTTGGTCGAAAACCGAATTGGACGAGTACCGAGACGTTCGAAAACAGAGGTTTGACTGTACGTTACTTCCGTTTTATTCATTTCGGAATCTGAATTTGAAAAATTTACCGGATCCTCTGTTACATCCGTCTACAGCGTGTCACTCTTGACACAGGTCAAGGCGCGCTTCCCGGTCACGTGATGGGTTACCGCTAAAATGAAACCAAGGAGCTAGCAAAATGAGTAAAAAAAAAACTAACATCTTTGGAAAGTTTCTTTGGGAAAGTCCTGGCCCACATAATATGCGGCGAATAGTGAGTCGCATTTTTCGTGCACTTTGTATTTTATTTTGAAGGCACGTTTAAACGTTACCATAGCGACCAGAGAGCATTTTGGCCAGATAGGACGTTCCTCGTGTCACGATTCGTGTTCATTAATAGGTTTCGAAAATACCAGAGTTTTCATGCAGGTCTTATCATATTATTTTGTTGTATTTGTCCGCCACACCTTAAAGGCCAGTCCCTGATCACATCGTATGACATTAAATCGGTCGGTGGGGCAAAAAACGTTGGGGACCGCTGATTTAGTATTAAAGCTGTCAGTATAACATGACACCTGAAGAAAAAAAACCAAAAAAAAAAACAGTATTCCGATGTATATCTGATTCCGCTCCTTTCCACGTCTGTCGCAGGGCTGTTGTGACCAATGGCAATCAGCTCCTGGTCCAGTTTGTTTCTGACCTTAGCGTGACCTCAGATGGCTTCCTGGCCTACTATAACAGCGTGCCGCGTGGCTCTCGGACTCCCACCGCCGGGGGAGACTTCATCCATCGGTCTGAAATCCCCTCCACGACGCAGACACCGTCTACAAAGCCAAAGAGGCCCATCAAAACGACAGCCAAACCGGTCAAAACCACACCCAAAACCACCAAAACCACACCCAAGCCCAAGCTTAGCATCCGGCCCAAAGCCACCCCAAAACCAGCTAAAAAACCAATCGTTAAGATCCCAGTAAAGCCCCCACCGCGTAAACCGACCGCCAAGCCCAATAAGGCTAAACCCACTCCCAAGATGCCTGTGAAAAAGCCGACACCCAAACCCGGAACAAAACCTTCGGCCAAACCCAAAGTCACCAAAGTCAACAAACCGACAAGCAAGCCTTCACCGAAGACCAAACCCACTCCCAAAGCGGCCGTCAAACCAGCGAAACCCACCCCGAAAACCAAACCGGCCGCCAAACCAGTGAAACCCACCCCGAAAACCAAACCGGCCGCCAAACCAGTGAAACCTACCCCTAAAACCAAACCGGCCGTCAAATCTTCACCCAAACCTAAAGTGACACCGAAACCCAAGTTGGTCCCAAAGAAGCCGACGGCGAACAAGAAACGTGAGTTGACGCATCATCTCGTTTGTTGACGAACTCGCTTCATCGCGATGTGTTTCTGCCACAGCTTTGCCGCTCAACCCTTTGTGCAAGCAAGCCTACAAGAGGACAGGAACTCTGCAGTCCAGATTCTGCCCCAGTGACTTCGGTAAACCACGTCCAGCCCTTCCAGACTTGGTCAACTCTCTTCAAAGATCTAACATGCCGTTTCCCTCCTTATAGTGGTTGCGGGAAAGGTGACAGATGTGATCCCTGGTCCGAGAGGTTCTGCCACAGTGGAAGTGGCTCTCATTAAAGCCTATAAGCCAGGAAAACTGAAGATCAGCAAAGTGGGACAGACCGCAACCATCAAACTGAACACCACGTGCAAGAGGTCCCCGGGACTGACCAAAGGTATGACGATAATCCGTGTCGTGAATTTGATCTCGTTCGCTCTTCTTCCCGCAAAAGAAGACCCCTGTTGACAGAGGCTACCTGGATAAGCAGGACTGTATTCTCTGCTAGCCATGTACAGTATTCGATCTTTGCTCCCTGCTCAAGCCACAACCTCAATTCCAGCAGTTTCTATTGCCAAGGTCCACACAACTTTCGGTAGAAGCTATCATTGCCGTCTCCCGTTTCTCTCCAGGCCAAAACTACGTGCTCATGGGGAAAGTGGACGCCCAGGGCAAAGGCCTCCTGACCCCGTCCAGTTTCGCGCTCCTGTACAGGCCGATCCACGTCAAGGCCCTCGCCAACCTGTCGGCCAAGGGATGCTGACGGCACAGCGTAATCAACCAAACAAAGGGGGAGTGGAAACACACCGCAAACATGAATATAATGTAATACCCCACAAAGATTCTCATTGCTTTTATATTAGACTCAAGCATACATCATGAGTATTTTGTTCAATTTGAATGTAAATTATGTTTTAAAAAAAAACAACAAAATAAAGTATGTGTTGCTGTTGTTCTGGTCCAAGTGGCAAGTGACTGTTCTGAGTTTTGATTTGAACAACTTCCTTGGTGACGAAACGCACGCCGGAGGAATTCCAGACCAGATTCCAGATTTTCTTTGCACGGTGAATTTCCATACGGTACTTTTATTTAACAAAGAATGTTGACATGAGCTCTGACATCATACTTGAAGATCAGCATAGTTGTCGTTATTCAAAGCTGTACGAAGACGTCCTGATTTCACATGTGGACAACCAACAACGTAACAGGTTTGTTCAATTTGGACAGACATTTTTGTTGGGGGGGGGGGGGGGGGGTGTGAATATTCCACAATATCTTTTCATTGGAAAACACAAGAAGAAATGACACTTTGCGAATTTCACATTTTAGTATTCAAGTGACAAAACGGCTAAATGGGCCCAATTTGGAGATTTTTCCTTTGTGGGTGTACTCACTTTTGTCGCAAATGAATGCAACAGCGAAATTTGACACACCCACAAAGAAGTGTTCAACGGGCCTGCAAAATTTGAATAATTTAAAAAAAAATTCCATAACAAAGGCGGTTAGCGCGTCGACCTCACAGTGCAGAGGTACCGGGTTCGATTCCATCTCCGGCCTCCCTGTGTGGAGTTTGTTCTCCCAGGGCCTGCGTGGGTTTTCTCCGGGTACTCCGGTTTCCTCCCACATTTCAAAAACATGCATGGCAGGCTGATTGAACACTCTAAATTTGTTGTTGGTCTCTGAGTGCCCTGCGATTGGCTGGCAACCGGTTCAGGGTGTCCCCTGCCTACTGTCCAAAGACGGCTGGGATAAGCTCCAGTACCCCCCGCGACCCTTGTGAGGACAAGCGGATCGGAAAATGTATGGATGGGTGGATATCATAATAAAATCGCCAAACTCTAAAATGGGTGCGTCCAGGGAATGTATTGAAATCACGCCCTGGTCACCCGTCAATCAAATAGTGCTACTTTGACCGGCTACTCTGTTTGAGCAACGACCATTTTACAGTGTCGCATCTTTAGAAAATATATCAAAAACATTGAAAACGGTGATCAGTATAATCAGAACTATCATCGGTTCTTACGACAAACAATGTCATGATGTCGTCAAGGCTCAGCCCATTACCCAGCAGCCTCGGCGGCAGGCTCCTCCTCCCCGGCCGGGTCATTTGAGCGTTCTAGATGTAGTCGTCGGGGTCCGCGTGGCCGCACAAGTAAAGGCCCACCAGGACTAGGAAGGCGACGCCCACGAACAGACCCACCAGGATGTAGATCAGCGTCGTAGTCCAGAAGGCAAAAAGGTAGAGTGTTTTGTCGCAGTAGGGCTCGGAGCGCTGGTGACGTTCTTGTAGTAGTTGGGCTTGTATATGGAGTAGATCCACACGTTACCTACAAAAAACAATATGGAAAGCCGACGATTTTGAAAAATAATTTTTTAAAAAACCCCAAAACTCCATATTATGATCCGACTTTTTTTAATTTCTTTTTTTAACAAACACAAGCAATAAATTAATCTGCGTTGCTTGAGAAAATCAAGACCTGGATGGCACTGAATTTCTTGAATTTCAATGAAAAGAAAAGAGAGGTGACGGTTTTTGGTCTCAGTGGCCTTTGTACATCCCACCCTGCGGACTTGGGGGCCCCCTGGCTCCTTATCTTAAGCCAACAGACTCGAACTTGGGTCTTGAACTGGACAGTGATTTCAAATGGACCGTCAAATTGGTGCCGTTGTGAAATCCAGCTTCTTTCATCTTCGGCAGCTGGCTAAAGTAAAACCTCTCCTTTCTCAAGAGCATTTTGAAACAGAAATTCATGCCTTTGTCACATCTCGGCTGGATTACTGAAATGCACTTGATTTAGGAGTCAGCCCATCCTCCATGAAGCATCTCCAGTTGGTCCAAAATGCTGCTGCTCACCTCTTGACAGATACTCGTAAGAGGGAGCACATAACTCCTTTTCTGGCAGCCTTTTTCACTGGCTCCCTCTACATTTTAGTTGTGTTTAATTGGCCTCGCCACACCTTACATCTCCTCCGCCCCTCCCTCACCTCTTGTATACAGCGGTGGTTGTTTGAAAGTGCTCTAGAAATACCGTTGAGTTGAGTCGAGTAAATGTTTTGCTCTTATACATGAGCTTAGGGTCCCTAATGGCAAAGTATCACTAGTAAGAGCAAGAAGTTGTCAACTCGTGCGCGCTTTTGCCTTAAAAGTGCTAAAAAAAAAATTTGTGCCACTCACCGGCGATGAACCAGGCGACGAGGAACGCCGCCAACAGAGCATTCCCGCCAAGGCTGATTCGGCAGAGCGGGTTCGGGGGTCCGTCTTTGGGCTCCCGGGCGCAGGGCAGGCATATACACGCCACCAGCATGATGGCAAAGACACCCACAACGATCAGGTAAATGGGAATGTAGTGCTGGCGGGGGCAGTCGTCCAGATGCACCGCGCCTGATGTCACCCAGAGTTATACTTATTGACTTGAACAACGTTTTGAGAAGAACAGAAGCCTTGAAGGCTACTCGAGGGGGGGGTGGGGTTGCAGTGTCACTCACCCATTATGATCTGAGCGAGTGGGATGATGCACACGAGCACCTTGATGGCCACTGCGGGGGGGGGGGGGTGTCATAAAGGAGAACTTCAACGTTGTGAGTTCACTCGAGCGCGCAGCACTTAAGTGGTCTTACCTAGCACGGGCGTTGACGGCCGGGGAGCGTTGCGGATGATCCGCATGGGGACACTGTCGGCCATGATGGCGATCGAAGCTGCAAATGAGGATGAAGGATTGTACATTCAAATAGTGCAACTGAGCCTCACCATTTTTTAATTTTTTTTTTATTCCAATCAGATTTCAGCCTTTACGTGAGCTAGAAGAGGCGCTGAATTGACACGTTGAGTCAATGTGATTTGTGACCAACCAGATTTCAAACCTCAGAGGCCCAGCTAGCAAGCACACCATGTCAACCTTCTTCCATCCTCTGACTGGTTGGCGGGAGTAAAAGTTGTTGTGGCCAAATCCGACATTTAATAGGTCCTCACTGAAGGCCGAAGGACTAAATACGCGGTTCGCCACTACGTTTATAGGATGATGCAACAGTTGATGTGGGCTGGGTGACTCAACACAAACCGCAGCTCCAGCAACCATCCCATCTTTGTGTTTTGTTTACTTCTTCCTGAAACATGCGCGCTATTTAGTCAGTTGTTGTTGCTGCCGTTTTGACACGTTTAAGACATTATCACAGCTGCCTGTTGTAACTTTAATACAAGTCAGAGACATACGCAGTTCTAGATTATGAACTGTGGAAGCAGTCGGACCACATTCCCAGCTCAGGTAAGGTCCCATCCTGTTTTGGGTACTGGAGCGTTCACCCGGGTAACCTTTACCCACTTGTAGATTGAAGGCACGTTATTTCCACACACACTACATTAACACCCGAACATGTAACTGCTGCAATGACAATATCTTTTGTTTGACCTATATTCAATAAAGTCCATTAAAATAATTGAATTGTTTGTCAGGGAAATCTGCATTGGAGTCAAACGAGCGATACAAAACAGGTTTTACTCTCTTTACTCTTCCTGAGCACGGTTCAAAACAACACAGCCTCGCCGTACCATAGAAAGTTTCAGTAGACCACACCCCACTTAAGCACCAACAGTGTTTCAGTTTGTCCCCCAAACATACAACAATCGCCGTTTTTACGTCCAGCGCGTACGCGCAAGGTTTTTCCTACCCGAGCCGGCACTTTCGACCTCCTGCGGGGTTGGCGTGCGACTCCGGAGTTGTCCGCCTCCTCCAATCGCATATTGTGGCTGAATGTCAACTGATGACGTCAGCGAGGGCGGTTCGCCCGCTGTCAGGTGTTCGAAGAATTAATTGCTCTCGATATAATAATTATTATTACTATGGTTTAAGTTTTATACTTTCCCCCCAACCAACAAAATACAACATTAAAAAGTAAAATAGCAAAATAAATCAAATCAATAAAAACGTTAAATCTTTCTTTGGTCGTCTACAACATAACTGCAATGCACACGCTGCCAGTATATTCGACACGACATTTTCAAATAAATTGTCACCTAGTTTATGGTAATGAAATATAATTAGGAGTATTGATCACGAACAAAGCACATTTGGGAAATAGGTTTGACTAAAAAAACTGCTCGGAATTAAAATACTGTAATGTAGTGTGTTACACGGCGAGTTACTGCCTTTGTGTGGTGCATTAGAACAGCACCTCTTGCCTAAAATTTTGCTAAAAGTAAAGCAAAGGACACTATGTAAATGTCAATAGAAAAGAACAAATGAGTAAGTGGGGGTGTCTGTACCTTTTCATGGGACAACGTTTAAAAAAAACAACAAAAGTGAAAATGTCCAAATTGGGATCTATTAGTTATTTTACGGGCGGCCCGGTAGTCCAGTGGTTAGCACGTCGGCTTCACAGTGCAGAGGTACCGGGTTCGATCCCAGCTCCGGCCTCCCTGTGTGGAGTTTGCATGTTCTCCCCGGGCTTGCGTGGGTTTTCTCCGGGTGCTCCGGTTTCCTCCCACATTCCAAAAACATGGGGACTCTAAGCTAGGTATGAGTGTGAGCAGGTTGTTCGTCTCTGTGTGCCCTGCGATTGGCTGGCAATGTGCCCCCGCCTACTGCCCGAAGACTCTGGGATAGGCTCCAGCACCCCCGCGACCCTAGTGAGGATGAAGCGGTTCGGAAAATGGATGGATGGATAGTTATTTTACCTCTCTTTTGTTCCAGGTCTAAATGGGGAGCTGCAGTGTTAAATGTGCATTGTCACTCTCTTGTTCGTGTTTCCCATGGCAAAATTCTTAGATGGAGTTGCCAATTTGGGGGAATGAACACAAAAAGACACGAAAGCACTGCAACAATCCACCTATTCTGTCAAAAGAATGGCCAAGAACATTGAAACGTGCTTGATGAGGTCATTTGGTTTTTATTTATTTATTTATTTATTTGGATATCTTTTTATAGTGAAAAATGACACATGGAAAGAAAACAAAACTTCTTTGGATTGCAAACAAAGTACAGCAAGATCATGCATTTGGCATTTGGCGGTTCCCATTTTGGAATACAGTAATGCTCCAGGGGACGGGCGTAGTTTTTGTTATCGTGGCAACCGGACAAAGCTGCATGGCGACTACAGGTCTGTCAGGTGGACACTCGACGAGGTCTCCACACAGACGCGGCCTCCCGAACCCGGGGGGCCGCCCCGTAGCGCCAACGAATGGTCTCGACTCTGGTCGGTGGGCATCGTGTGGAGTCGGGCGTGGCCCAAAATGGAGTCCCACAGCAGGCCGCTGCTCCATAGCTGCACACAACACACGGGGGATCAAACAAAAACGCCCGCGTGTCAAATGTGTGACCTCACTGGAAGATGGCAAACCTCGACTGAGATGTGTGCATCGGGGTATCTCCTGTAAAAGATGGCCCTCAGCTGGAATTGTGGATTTCCTTCAGCTTTAAACAGCTGAGACCTAACGGTGGCGCCCTCGCAACGGATGATGGCGTAAACATCTGGAGCTGTCCGTCATAACACCACATGACAACAAAGGCAGATCACTCGGAAACCTAAACCTAAAATGCGCTGTAAGCTTTACAAGTGAACTTGACGTCAAGGTTATAGTGCACTTTAGGAGCCAAACATCACAAACATGTCCAGTGGTACCTTTGGATACAAGTTTCTGTGACCAAAACATGAACATCGTCTTTTTCCCACGTTGAAATGAACGGAAATTTAATTAATTGTCGTTCTAGCTTTCCGAAAAAAAATAAATTAATGTGTCATACGCAAGGCTATACCTGAAGAAAGGAGACATTACACCTCTTAAGCAGTAGCATTAGTCGTTCTTCACAGAGGATAAAGAATCCATGACTGTGAGTATTATTATGTGAGTGTTATTTTGTTATTTTGACTTCAAGATGGCGCCGCGAGAGTGGCTGCCTTTCCAGCAGCTCCTAAATTTTCTTCGACTTCTTCCTTTCCCAACTTTGCTGCTGTGAATTGGGAATTTCTCCATTGCGAGACTAATAAAGGTTTTCTTATCTTATCTTATCTTATCTTATCTTATTATCCATCTATGTGTTGCTCCACCTTTTCCGAGTCACTCGTATCTCAAGGCACCACTGTATAGGTCAAATTAGAAAAAAGAGAGGAGCCACCCGTCTGTTCAGGACGGCAGAGTCCTGTCGCATTCCGTAGATGGACTGTGGTCACCAAGGCGGGCTGAGGCAAAAAGCACTGGAACAAGGAGGGAGATGGCAAATCGTCCTTCAGTTCCCTAGAGGACAAAAAGTCATTCGTACAAATGGCAGAGGTGAAGGAGTCACATGACTTGACTTGAGTCAAGTTGAGTTACTTTTGGAGTTACTTTTTCCCCACTGCAACATGGGACTTGCGACTAAAAGCTCGAAACCACCACAAAACATATGTGCCCTTCCTCCCTCCTCTACTGCATGTTAAAATCAAAAAGTCTGCAAAATGCTTGCACCTGAGTTGGACATGCGAATGCGAGAAGAGGCGCACGAGGAAGCGGCCGCAGGCCCCCGGCAAGTAGGTGGTGGGCAGCACCACGTAGCAGCCCGGTCCCAGAGTGGCCTTCAGCGTGATGCTGCGAGAGTCCATGTAGATGGAGCTGGCCGCTTGCTCCGCCACACGCTGCACCCGGCTGCAGCGGTTCTCCTCCACCTGAAGGTGGAGCCGGGCAGGGGAGGTTGGGGAGGGGGGAGGGGCTCAAAATTTCAAATGAGGCACTCCTATGGAAATGTATTTTATTTATTCGATATTATTGATGTCATGTTTCGGTTTGTGACCAACAGGTGGCAATGTGGGGATTTTGCCTGCAGCTGCACACCTGTTGGTCGTTAGGCAATTAGGACTTTAAAAGGACTCCCAGCCCGAGCACTCATTGTCGGGTCATTGTTGCTGTTTGTTGCCTTGTGCTACTGTCAGGTTTGTTCCGGTCTTGTTTCGTTTAGTGATAGTTTTTGCTTCAGTCATGGTTTTGTTTGCTACTTTGGATTGTTTTTGTTTTTGTGACTTTGTTTGTTCTGGATTTAGTTTCTGTATTTCAATACAATTCGTCAAGTTCACCCTGCTCCTCTCTCCTGCCTCCTTTTTGGGGTCCACCACCACCTCGCAAACGTGACAATTGATTTGTATGGTGCGCTCTTTGTCCTTGTTTGTATCCTAATTCGGTGCACTGGTAAGATTTGGGCTGTCACTGTTTCCTAAAATTTGACTTTAAATGAAATGAAATAATCAATTAAAATCATTGTGTTCCTCCTTATGCCAACTTTCAGGGACGGCGGTCACTACGGTAGACATCTTATCATGTTATCAGGTTACAGGGTGCATGAAAGGGTTACGTTTATTTGAACAAATAACATTGAAATCCATTTTTGTCTTGTCCTGAAGTTACTCTGGCGCACTACCCACTACCCCAAAAAAATTGGGAATATTCCACAAGTCAAATGCAAGTTGTATCATGTAAACCCTCTGTGGGCCATGCGAAAGCCAAAAGTAAAATCGGTACATCCACTGATATTTTAACCGATGACTGCAATGTTAAAATTGCGGCTCTAACTGGAACCCAAGTTCTTTTTTCCAAGTTATTTGATGATTTTTTTTTTGGGTGTTGTTGAACAGTGTCAACATGCTATTTTTCATTCATTTGCTAATAAATAAATTAGCAAATGAGGAGTTTCGCCTTGACATGAGGCGATATGAAATAAATACAGTCAAAGCTCGGTTTTCATCCATAATCCGTTCCAGAAGGCTGTTTGAAAACCGAAATTGTTTGAAAACTGAAACCACGCTCTTTTTAAAATAAAAATGTTTACTGAACACGTCTGCTCACAATGGAAAGCAACACGAGGAAGTTCCTCGTGTAAGGAAGGCGAGAGGAGTCAAATGGTGCATTCAAGTGCGCTCAGTTTGTTCGAGAACCGAAATTTGTTCGTCATTCGAGGCATAAAAAACTTGAAATTTTTGGTCGAAAACCGAATTGGACGAGAACCGAGACGTTTGAAAACAGAGGTTTGACTGTACTCAAATGGCTTCCCAAAAAGGCTGACAGCGAGCTCACCTTAAGTACCTCGAAACCAATGGGCAGGTTGTCTCCCCCGCCATCCTTCCTCCGTATCCTCTGGTCCTCCTGCTGCAGACACATGAGCACCTCCTCCTCATGGCCTCGGACCTCAAACATGAACTGCAGAAAGAAGCGGGAAGAAGCAGTCTTGGGTTCCAGCTCGTTCGCGCATAAACGATTCAGTGTTGCTTTACTTGTGGATTGTGCAAGAACGTGTCCTTGTGGTTGATACATCCTCCGCATCGGCTCCTCTTGTCCATCTGGACCTCCAAGCCTCCGTTCACGTCGTCCTCATGGTCTCCGTTTACCCCACACCTTCCTCCCTCGACCGGATCTTCCGTCCTGCGGCTCAGCACGCAGACGGCCGGCGGAGGTGCGCTGGGGCGGGCTGGCGCCGGCGCCCACTCCCCGTAGCAGCGCACCTCTCTCCAGTGGGAGCTGGGCCACAGGAGAGCCCTCTCCACCAGGCGACACACCACCACATCCGTGAAGTAGAGACAAAAGTCCTCAAAGTCCATCCTGGAGGGAGGACAGGGTCCACGTACACAAAAAGAAACATTTGACTGCAGATTTTTTTCTAGTGAGTAAAGTATTGCAACCACAAGTACAGTAGTGGAGAATTCTATTGAATTGTATTAGCTCTCCTTTCCCACATGTGAGGGCATTAAAGTCACTACTGTAACCCCCGGCCCCTTCAAAATATCTGTAAAACCTGCACTATACAGTCAAACCTCGGTTTTCGAACGTCTCTGTTCTCGACCAAATCGGTTTTCGACCCAAAATTTCGAGTTTTTTATGCCTCTGATGACGACCGAATTTCGGTTCTCGAACAAACTGAGCGCACTTGAATGCGTCACTTGACTCCTCTCGCCTTCCTTACACGAGGACGTGACTCTTCCACGGGTAGACGAGGAAGTGGCGCTTCCTCATGTAGCGTTCCATTGTGAGCAGACGTCTTCAATAAAGATTTTTTTTTTTTTAAAGAGCGTGGTTTCGGTTTTTGAACAAATCGGTTTTCGAACAGCCTTCTGGAACGGATTATGGTCGAAAACCGAGGTATGACTGTATTTAAATCCATCCATTTTCCGTTCCGCTTTATCCTCACAAGGGTCGGGGGGTGCTGGAGCCTATCTCAGTCGTCTTCAGGCAGTAGGCGGGGGACACCCTGAACCGGTTGCCAGCCAATCGCAGGGCACACAGAGACGAACAACCATCCTCGCTCACACTCACACCTAGGGACAATTTGGAGTGCCATGCGTGTTTTTGGAATGTAGGAGGAAACCGGAGTACCCACGCAGGTCCGGGGAGAACATGCAAACTCCACACAGGAAGGCCGGTGCCACGACCTCTGCACTGTGAGGTCGACATGCTAACCACTGGACCACCGTGTCGCCCTATATGTAAATCATCCCTTAAATTCTGTTTGTCTGTACGTGAAGACAAACAACAAAAATACCGACCAGAACTCGCCAACGTCCCGAACTACAAGTCCCATCTTCTCCCTCTCTGCACGGCTCATCTGCTGCCACTGCTGTGATCTGCACGGGGTAAAACAAAAATCACACCCACGCTATTTATAAAAGCATGCACTCCAAAAAAAAAAATCAATAATGTTAATGTAAAACTGTCCTTTTAAGGTCAGCAAAGGTTTAAGTCGGCCGCTTACCGCTGACTCCAAGCACCCGTCCAGTCAGTGGTGCCCCACGGGTTCCGCATGCGCACCAAGAACAGTCGAGACATTCCGCTTCCCTGCCACACCTTCCTCACGGCAGTCACTCCGTAGGCATGTCCCCGCACCAGCCCGCAGTCCAGCACTGACTCCGCCGTCTCGCCGTCAGATGGCTGGCAACGGCACCAAAAAAAGAATATACATTTTATTTGGGAATGACATCATATGATATGAAATGATCCTGAATAAAATGGGTTGGCATTTGGGAAAAATGTGCAATATGTCGGCTGAAAATGTGGAATGATAGTGAATAGGATTGAAAGTGATGGAATGAGAAGGAATAACATGGAATGATTTGGACGGATGTGTAATGACACTGGTGAACATTTTTGGGAATGTGGGAATTTCTGGAATGCTGAAAGTCATTCTCCACGGTCAGGGGTCGGCAACCCAAAATGTTGAAAGAGCCATATAGGACAAAAAAAACCAAAAAACAAATATGTCTGGAGCCGCCAAAAAAATAAAAGCCTTCTATAAAACTTACAATGAAGGAAACACATGCTGTATGTATGTGTGAGACTGGACTGTCTCAGAATTGTTTATGTTATCCATTCCTTTGTTGTGTGTTCACAAACGCCCCCATAGAATTTATTTTGTAATTTCCTCACTTGATTTTGTTGTTTTGGTGCATTATTTTTGCTTTTCTTAGTGTCAGTGAAGTGATCATGAATTTCCGTTTTTCTGAGGCTGTCTTTGAACGCCTCTCGAGTCGAACGAGAAGAGAGAAGGCCGCAGACGTGTCTGTTTGTCCAGACTGTTAAAAGCATCAATAAAGTGTACATTTTTAAAAAACCAACACCACAGCTCTCCTTTTTCGGAGCTGCAACATGTATCTATATCTATTTGAGCTATATTAGCCTACTAACAAAATCTTTTTCCATTTTCAAGCATTTTTTATAAAGCTCCAGGGAGCCACTAGATGTCGCTAAAGAAGCGCATGCGGCTCTGGAGCCGCGTGTTGCCGACCCCTGTCCAAGGTGAACTGAATGAGCTGAAGATTTTAATTATTCAGAAGAGAACAGTTTTTTTCAAAAATTGAATATGCTTTGGAATTATGAAAAACTTTTTGGGCATGCACACAATATCAACACTTGAGACCAGAATTTTTGAAGTGAGACAAAAAAAATCACATTTGCTGTATACAGAATAATTATACAACAGATTCGTTTTTTGCACATTTTCACAGACCTAGGAATCCCCGCGCAAAGGTATGAAACGGAAAAGTTTTGTACAGTGAAACTCCTCTACAACGAAATCATGTTTGCAGCAAGACATTTTTCACAACAGGGGGTTTTTCACTGTCGCAAATTTGAAACAGGAAAGTGGGAATGGTGTTAATGCATGACGATTTTTTCACACTAGGGGGTATTTTCACCCATGTAGATTTCGTTGTAGAGGAGTTTCACTGTATTCCAATGGCTGATTTAATTTGAATACAAAGAAAGAAAGATTTCAAGTGTGTCTGCTGAGGAACAAGGTGGTGTGAAGCCAACTGCATGCATTTCTGTCTCCGAATCACGGTGAGCTTCGCAGGCGGGGCTTAACAGCAGCGCGTGTTTGTCAATTACCCGAATAGAACATGTGATGAGGGCTTTGTGTTCGTTGGCCTTGGCCAGCGTCTGGAAGAGAGCCTTCCGCTGGTCGCCGTGCAGGCTGAGGGTCTCACGGTTCAAGCTGAGAGGCTCCGAAACACCCCCGGTAAAGTCGATCAGAGCTTCGGCGGTGTTGCCCCCCTCCAAGGCCTCGTAGCAGCCGTTTAGCCTGCGAAGACAACCGGCGGTGAGACAGCAGGACAGATTCGCGTCACTCCTTGTCAGCGGATGGAAGTGGAAGGTTCGGAGTGACAAACTTGGCGTAGGCCTTCTCCAGCAGGGCACTCCAAAATTCTCTGGGCGTGGCCGAGCGGCAGAAAAGCAGAACGCCGCCGCTGCTCACGGGCAGCCGGTCGTCCACAACCACGTCCATCCAACGGCCAAAGCGCCAGAAGCGAAAATGGAAGATCCCCGTGTACAAATCTGGACGCTTGGGGTTCCATTCCTGGTCCGCATGGTCGGGGATGACCTTGAAGAGAGGTCACCTTGAAGGCAAGGCCGAACCACTAGCAAGAGCGTTGACGTTTAAAAGCTAAATTTGAATCCATGGCCTATGAAATTGGAATCAATTATTCCCAATGGTGTTCACTTCATTTTGTAGCGGTTCACTTGGCTGTGCTCCAGGTTAGGGTGAGCAGGAAAGGTTAAAGACAGTTTTTGTTTTTTTGTTTTTTTAAAATCCGCTTTCATTTCAAATTGACCTCTCACCAAAATTGGTTGGTGAGAGCAAAACTGTTCAACTGCAATTACTGTATTGGCCCAAATATAAGACGGCCCTGATTATAAGACGACCCCCTCTTTTTTAAGACTCAAGTTTGAAAAAAGACTTTTTGAACACCAAATAAATTTTTAGACAGAAAATAATTACAGTACATCTGAAACAAATTATAACAATATATTTGAGAGGAAAAGCTAATTATTTTGCCTCATTCAAATCTTAATATCTGAACATTTAAATATGTAAACTAAAGTGCAATCACATTCGTAAAAGAATGGCTTCTGGTTTTTGAAATGTAAATGACATCATAACTTGTCC
Source organism: Hippocampus abdominalis (assembly GCA_018466805.1). NCBI lineage: Eukaryota > Metazoa > Chordata > Actinopteri > Syngnathiformes > Syngnathidae > Hippocampus > Hippocampus abdominalis. The sequence goes on from CM031695.1 coordinate 29,283,650, forward strand.
TCAGCTGCCGGTTAACCTGGCCGATCTTCGACCCACTTTTCTCCAGATTGTCGCTACGTTTCTCCATTTTCTGTTATCGCTTCTATTATTTTATTCTCATTTCTTTCTTACCGCTATTTTTTTCTTCTTAGTGCTACCGCTATTTTTATTCTTATTCTTTGTGACGGGGGTTCACTTTGGCCTGGGGAGTCAAGTTCAGCATTCGCTTCAATGACATCTGGCGCCATCTAGCGTCGTGAATGGGTATAATGTCTAGACCCCGAATATAAGACGACCCCAACTTTCTCAGTTTTATTTCAATGCAAAAAACACCGACTTATATTTGGACCAATACGGTGTACATACATTCATATCTAGATGGACGGATGGATATTGATACAGGCGGGAGGGAAGGACCTACCTTTTTCCACAACGTAGGCTCGGACGCCAGACAAGAAATGGCGGCCACCATCCAGCAGTTTCCCAGACTGCCTTGGTGTAGATCACGTGTGCTGATGCCATCAACAAACAGACGCGGGTCCTTGCAGATCTCCTGAGGCGGAAAGACGCAGCGTCCGGTGAACCTGGGCAATCCGGCGGAGCTCCCGAAGGGGCCGGTCCTCACCCGCGGCCTCTTCCAGGTCACCCCTGGCGGCGGCGCCCTCTTGTAGAAGAGCGCTTGAGCGGTGGTGGGGAACTCGGGATCCTTGAAGAGGGCGCCGCGTCGGAGGCACGCCCGCCGGAGCTTGTGGAAGCTCTGACCTCGGAAGTCACTTACTCGCTCTGTCATACTCGTCGTGAATGGGGAACACTTAAATGTCGTTCTTCTTTGCCGTTTAAATCAACAAAGGCAAATGTTAGGTCTGCGACTTCTTGTTCTACTACCATTGTGAGTGACTCAGCAAGATGCTTTAATATTATCTGTCTACCTGTGTTGCCCCACCGTTTGTGTTCAAATATCCATTGCTTCTAAAACCACGATTTTCTGCGCTAACTATTAGCATTAGCGCTTCAACGGTATTTTCCATTATATGTTAGCATAAGCTGAAAGGCAGGGTTGTTTGCTTGTTTTAAATACACCACATGTATTTATCTTTTTTTCATGTTTAGTTTGACAGTAAACTTCAAGTTGGGGTGGTATTAAAGAGCTTGAAAACATCCTAAGTCTGGGCACCCGTACTTCGAGGCACCACTGTATCGGATCCAAATAAGCAAACGTTTACCTTCGGGGGCCAATGCCACTTCCTCGGGTGGCCTAGTTCATCCGCCACCTCTCCCGTCGTCCTGCAGTCAGCTCTTACAAAGCCGGGTCCTTTTCCATGCGATGCTTCCAGGATTCATCTCCACGTGTGCCACATGCAAATGTATCGCTTCGCACCTGGATGACAAATGTGCCTGCGTTATGCACGTCGCTACCGGGATGAAGGTGTGAGAGACAGTGTGACCGTCTTTATCTGTATTGCAAGCAGGCTCTGGGTGTTGATGACTGTGGTGTAACTCTATCCATCTGCACAAACACTCTCTCACGCACACACACACACACACACACACACACACACACACACAAACATACACACACAATAGACAGTCACCACACAAAGTGACACAACACGCCGTTGATCACAACAGTAGCAAGCTACAATTACAAAAGAAATACTTGAGTTTCCGACACTCAAAACGGGCATGTTAACCTCACTCACCTGTGTGTGGACAAATAGGCTGCACAATGACTTTTCCAGGAGACACTGTGGGTGTTTGTGTGCGTGTATCACTAACTGCTGCTTCTGCTGTTCTAATTTAAGACATATTCCGTCCTGTCTCCCCACTCACAGTCAGGCCGTTTTCAGCTCACACAAATGTTGTGGTGCATATTGTAGAGAATATCCGTCTTATGTTTTTGCCCTGCCTTGGCTTGGCGTGTCCCACACGACTCCCTGGATATCAATTTCCATACAGTGTGTGTGTGTGTGTGTGTGTGTGTGTGTGTGTGTGTGTGTGTGTGTGTGTGTGTGTGTGTGTGTGTTGCCCACTGACACTTGAGAAAGAGAAGGTGTGTCACTCTTGACTGCTACACTGCCAAATATAAAACCGATTAGCACTGTGTAAAACTGTACACCAAAAACCTGCACCAAAAGTCGGTATGATGAAATGGGTTTCGTAAAAAAAAACTGATATAAGTTAGTATGAATAATTATTTGTCTATATATTACAATACAATGCAAATATCTTTATTTCACAACAGCTGCAGCTGTAACGAAGGCGATTTACAGAACATTTGACATAACAACTCAAAATAAAAACAATAACAAACAATAACACAGGAGGTCAAATATTAAATCATTATTTGACATGATTATAAAAATAAATATCTTTTGACTACAAATAATAATTCGTGCACATTTAAGTGTAGCGATTATAAAATCCCTTTTTGAAACTAACAGGACAATGTTTTCAAAAGATTGGGGTTTCGTGGAGCAAGTTTCGAGAAAGTTCAGCAAATTAAACCAAAGTATCATTAGTAGTTAAACAACTAATGAAAAATGAAATGATATCCAATGTCAGTGACAAAGGAAAACATGATCAGCTGTAGCTAGCAAGTTGTATAAGTGTGCTATATAGAAGGAAAAATACCTATCGTGATGAAAACTGTCACGTAATATTTTCTTTGTGATCTGAGTCTTTTGGGGGTAAAATTGCTACTTCAAATTTGCAAATCTAAGCTTTTTTAATTGTGTTTTATGAAAATACTGTGTTTCGATCGTAAGCCACGCAGTAATCGTTGTGAACAATAGATGGCAGTCACGCGCGCTATTACAGTTTGCAAACCGCCGTTAACCGAAAGAAGTAGTCGGCTCGTTCCTCTGCGCGTGCGCAGTTCGACCCCAAGGGCAGCCGATGTGGCTCTGGGATAAGTAGTCCGCCAGAGTGGATGCTGTGGTTTCGCCAACCACTACGATGAAACTTGTCACTATTGCAGCGTTTTCTTTGCTTTATTTCTACGCGTTTGTACGAGCAGACGACGACGCGAGACTACCGAATAAATGTGAAGGTGAGAAGATGCAGAATCTTTCGACCGCTACCGCTAAGTGGCGGTATTATACCATTAAAAAAAAGATTCCTCGATGAAATCCGCACTAGTCGCCAATAAGTTGTTATAACAAGTTTGCTTGCGTGCTCCAGTGTGCAAGTTTCTCACGGTGGAGCTTCAAGGAGCCCTGCGGAGAAGCGGCCTCTCCAAAGAAGTGCTGGAGGTGGGAGAAGTGCTGGACACTGGCAGGAGAAGAAAAACCATCAAGTACAACACTTCGTACGTCCAATCTTGCATTTCAAAATGTGGACAGCATGATGAAGGCAGATCAGCATCACTGTGAAATGCCTTGGCTGCCCTCATCAGAATCACACACATTGTAAAATGGGAGCAGAATAATGAAACTCTGAGGTCTTATTATGAGTGGAAACATTTCCACACATGCTCAAACGTAAGAAATCAGCTTTAAATGTGTTTTCCTTCGTGGCTTTATCCAGGGAGACCCGTCTGATGGAGGCCATGGACAACATATGCGAGCGCATCCTGCAGTATAGCGTTCACGCGGAACGGCCAGGCAGCCTGCGTTACTCGAAGGTCACCGAGCTGTCGCTTCCTCAGAACCTCGGTTCTGATGTTTTCCTGCTCATTTGTGTGCGCATATCCCCATGACGCCCTCCGCGTGTGTTGCAGGGTTCCAGCCAGACCATGACTACACTGAAGAACCTGGTCCACAAAGGTGTCAAAGTGGATTTGGGCCTGCCGTACGAACTGTGGGACGAGCCCTCCGTCGAGGTGACGGACATGAAGAAACAGGTAGAAAAATCAATGCAAGGTGCCCGTAAAGTGTTATTTTGGCAATTTATTAGAAAATCAAATGAATAGAACAGCATATGTGTGACAGTGTAATTGCATCATGTCATTTTCAAACTACCAATGTTTTTTTTTTAATTATTATTAACTGCAGGCAGACAATATGTACACAAACAGCAAAATATGCAAGTTTAGCAAAACAGTGGACGAGGATGGGGTAAATGTTTTGAGCTAACATTAGCATTGCTGACAAGATGAGCCAATGACAACGCGGACAAATTTGGGTAATGTTAACTTTGCAGATAGGGTAGACATGACAGAATGGACATTTTTTGCTTATATACTGGACCGTAACAGGATGGACATTTTTAGCTCGTGTTACCATGACTGAGAAGGTGGACAATTATGGGTTGGATATGTGTGGCCGATTTTAGCATTGCTGCCAAGGTGAACATTAGTGGACGTTTTTTTGTTGTTGCTGATATTAGGACGAAAGACAGTAACAGATTGGACACTTGTAACTAATGTTAGCATGACTGAGATGCTGGACAATGATGATCTGGACATTTATGGCTAATGTTAGCATTGCCGACAAGGTAGACATGACAGGATGGACATTTTTGTTCAATGTTAGCTTTGCTATGAGGGTGGATATTTTTTGGCTATTGTTAGCATTGCTGACGGTAAATATTCAGAGCTAATGTTGGCAAGCCAAAGGGGTGAACAATGACAGAGCGGACATTTAATGAGCACATGGTGGACATTCACTTCCTACTGTGATTTTGACCCGAAAAAGAAACCCCCAACCCCCATGTTCTACCAACGTTTTGTGACGACCCGTTGAGCTGTTGTGTGTCCCTCCAAGTGCGAGACCATGTTAGAGCAGTACGAGGAAGTGGTGGAGGTCTGGTACTTCCACCATCAGGACCAGAAGCTGGAGGACTTTCTGTGCGAGAGGCATGTTCTCGGTGTGGCCGAGAGAGGTCAGACACGCCTCGGACCAAAGCTTCCGTTTTTTCTTTGGTCTGCGCAAATGCTCACATGGGTTTTGTCTCGTGTAGAATGTCTCAATGAGGTGTGGAAGGGAGACCCTGCAAGCAGCGGAGGCGCCAAGGAGGACAGCGCAAAGACGAGACTTGCTGATGAACTGTGACCAGCAGAATAGCGGAGTGACGTTGAAAAGGGACGTCATGGTGTATTTTGTGCTGGCTCCGCCCCTTGGTGCACTTATGACATGCTCCCTCAACTACAGTGTATTTCATGTCTTTCAACACTTTTTAGCTGATGTTTATGAACACCCACAAATGCAATATGTACAGTTTTTACAGCTGAAATCAATTCTTTTTAGAATTTAAAAAAATACTTTTATTTTCGTAAGAAACGAGCTGTTAATTCAGTTGCATTGAATTTTTCCCCACTTGTTGAGCGCCACACTAGTCGTAACACAAACGGCCAGAGGAGGGCGCCGCAAGCAAACAATCAAAGGCGTTTTCCTTGACTTGATTTAATAACGTTCCCCGAAATTAAACCTTGGTTCGTTTTTAAAAAAGGAGACTTTAACCGCATCGTAATTCTTTCCACAGCAGCAATAAAGTCAAGAAGTCAAATGATAAATAGTTTGCCGGTGACGTACAAAGAGCACGCTCTTCAATTTGTTCTGGTTCTGCTCGCTGCGGTTCTGCAGAAGTCTGGCAAGCCGAGCGCACCTGTCAGGGAGCACCTTCCCATCCGAGCCCAGCTCCAACTCGTGCTCGTTAGACTCAACCGCTCTCGAATCGTGATTTGTTTGTGTTGCCTTATTGCACTTGTCCCGCATCCAAGCAAAGCATTCGTTATCGTGCACTGCAACTGCACAAACACGCGAAGAAGAAGAAGAACAAGACGAAGAAGAAGCACACCTGGGGAAACATTCCTCCAGGGGAGCCATCAATCAGTTTTATGGCTTTCTCGCGGGTGGAGGCGAGGGGGAACGCCGGCGGGGGGGGGGGGGCTCCAATCAAATGTTCCCTCCCGACCTCGGTCTTACATTTCCATCTGTATCAGTTTTGCTTCACATCTGACAACCATCTTCTCGTGCACGCCGCCAATTAGCTTCCAATTCCACCGAGAGGCTAATTGGAGCAAAAAGTGAGCAGAACAGTAAGACCGACAGCAATATCATACATGAAAACATTTGTTTGAATCTGTTCTTTATTATTATTTATTGGTTTCAGATTTTAAGACGCTTGTAAAACCTTGTTATAAAAACTGCGGTCAAGCCAGCCTCCACTCGCAATATCGAAATCAAGTGAGCCGCCACTGCTATTGTCAATACTGTGCATTACGGTAATCTGCCGCTAACGAGCGGCGTTGGTTACCTTCACAATAAAAGCGTCTCCACTAATGCATAAACGTCATTTGTTTGGGTTGAAAGAAATTAATAAAAATATCAAATAAAGTATTTCTTGGCTGTCAACTAACAATACGCTCACCCCGGAAGAACAAGAACTCTCAGAAAAGCACAAAAAAGCATTCTCAAGTGGAGATAGAAAATAAAGTCAATGGTAATTTACATCAATTTCACCTGATATTAATTGAGTTTTCAGTATCCCGTGAGGGGCTGTAGGTCTGGGGTAACTACAGCACTCCGGCTATCCAACGCGGCCACTCTCGTCCGGATCTGATGTCGCATTTGGGAATAAAAGGCCTCTGAAAAATGAAAATATCACCTGGGTTCTGACATGTTGACATTTTCGACCGTTTTGAAAAAATTCCTAAAAATTAAGTTGTCGTTATCCCGTGAGGGCTGTGGGTCTGGGGGTAACTATAGCACTCCGGCTATCCAACGCGACCACTCCCGTCCAAATCTGATGTCGCATTTTGAAATAAAAGGTCTCTGAAATGTGGCAAGATTACCTTATTTCTGACATGGCCTGAATGCCTAACAGGTTGACATTTTCGACCGTTTTGAAAAAATTCCTAAAAATTAAGTCGTCGTTATCCCGTGAGGGCTGTGGGTCTGGGTGTAACTACAGCACTCCGGCTATCCAACGCGACCACTCTCGTCCAAATCTGATGTCGCATTTGGGAATAAAAGGCCTCTGAAAAATGAAAATATCACCTGGGTTCTGACAGGTTGACATTTTCGACCGTTTTGAAAAAATTCCTAAAAATTAAGTCGTCGTTATCCCGTGAGGGCTGTAGGTCTGGGGGTAACTACCGCACTCCAGCTATCCAACGCGACCACTCTTGTCCAAATCTGATGTCGCATTTTGAAATAAAAGGTCTCTGAAATGTGGCAAGATTACCTTATTTCTGACATGGCCTGAATGCCTAACAGGTTGACATTTTCGACCGTTTTGAAAAAAATCCTAAAAATTAAGTTGTCGTTATCCCGTGAGGGCTGTGGGTCTGGGGGTAACTATAGCACTCCGGCTATCCAACGCGACCACTCCCGTCCAAATCTGATGTCGCATTTTGAAATAAAAGGCCTCTGAAATGTGGCAAGATGACCTTATTTCTGACATGGCCTGAATGCCTAACAGGTTGACATTTTCGACCGTTTTAAAAAAATTCCTAAAAATTAAGTCGTCGTTATCCCGTGAGGGCTGTGGGTCTGGGGGTAACTACAGCACTCCGGCTATCCAACGCGACCACTCTCGTCCAAATCTGATGTTGCATTTTGAAATAAAAGGCCTCTGAAATGTGGCAAGATGACCTTATTTCTGACATGTTGACATTTTCGACCGTTTTGAAAAAATTCCTAAAAATTAAGTTGTCGTTATCCCGTGAGGGCTGTAGGTCTGGGGGTAACTACCGCACTCCAGCTATCCAACGCGACCACTCCAGTCCAAATCTGATGTCGCATTTGGGAATAAAAGGCCTCTGAAAAATGAAATATCACCTGGGTTCTGACATGACATTTTCGACCATTTTGAAAAATTCATTTCATTATGTCGATCGAAATTGAGCTTCCCCTCCTTTACAGACTAGCATCTGCCACTGCTTTCAACATATACACAAACACAAATTAATACACATTCACAAATTTATTTTGCACAATTTTACACTCATGTACACATTCATAATGTCCATACACACACACGCACATTTACAAATTTATTTACACAATTTTACACTCGTGTACATATTCATAATGTCCATATACACACATTTATAATGTACACAATTTTACACTCATGTACATATTCATAATGTCCATATACACACATTTATAATGTACACAATTTTACACTCATGTACATATTCATAATGTCCCGTCCAAATCTGATGTCGCATTTGGGAATAAAAGGCCTCTGAAAAATGAAAATATCACCTGGGTTCTGACATGGTTATTCGGCACAGTGAGCTATGTTCACTCCGACCTCATGAGTGGCTCACTGGCGAGGTGCAGTTCTCATTTTGTTTTTATAATGATTAAGTACAATAATTAAATACTCATTTGAAAAACAATGTCACAAAAATATTGCTCTTCTACATAGATCATTGAAGGATTGTTTCACGTTTTGGCCAAGAAACTCAGAGTGATGAGGAGCTTTTATCTTATGAGTTACTACACTGCTGAACTGATCATCTCTGGGGACAAGAGTACGCTTCCACGGCACTGTTTCCCGAAGGTATTGTTATGACCTGGGGAAGGGCCCCCAAGACAATTAGGGGGATAGCTCTCAAAACCATCATGTGTTTACTAGATCGATGAATGTAAGTTATAAGACTTAATCTTTTTTTGCATTGACAGGAAAACCTGAACTCTTACAAGGGAATTTTATCCTTTGTAAATGTAAACAATAACCACTGGAAACTTCTGGTGAGTGCAGTTCATGTATTCACATGGAAAAGAAAAAGAAATGCATTCCTTGCCTACAATAGTTACAAGGGTGTTTTCTCTAAGTTTTGAGTATTGACAATTTGCAACCTCTAGTTCGTATGTCACTTTCCTTAAATATATAACATATGCATGTGTAACCTCGGATTTCTCTTTACACCTTTTCCAGTACATAAATGCTGATACTGGAACAGTATATCTGGTGGATCCCGCTCAGTGTCACACAGAGGTCAACGATTCCACGATTGCAGCCAAAAGATTCCGGTATTTATACTTCCATGATTTCACCACTGCAGAATGTGTAGATGTGGTCCTGACATATCTTAGCCTACACCTAAACTTAATTGTGCCACCTGTATCGCAGATGTGAATATTTTCTCATCAACTCTTCAGGCTATTCAATGTATGTATGTGTTTCATGTGTTGTCTTGTATTATTTTGTCATTTTCTTGGTCAACTTTTCTTTTGATGGCGGCGCGGACACCCGCAGCGGCTCCTCTTGTTTTATGTTGAGGGGGAAGAAATTTCATCTGTGCTGTATGTTACACATACGTACAGCACATTTGACAATAAAGTTGTATTCAATTCAATTCAATTCAATTAAACCAAGTAAGACTAATTTTCACAGTGGGAAAGTTTTTAATCTTGTCTCCTTCATCAAACATCCAGTGAATTCTTAACAATGCGGAAAACGCACCACGGAAAAGCAGAGTGGGAGGATAAAGATTGGAAAGGAGGATGTTTGGCCCACCCCACACAGCAGGATTCATCCAGCTGCGGTGTGATTGTTACCTTGGCAAGTAGAACTCTTCCAATAATATAGAATGGCCTCTGCTTGTGTATTATCTGTGTCTATATGATGTGTTTCATTTAAAAAAGAAATGGGAACACACTGCATCCTTGTATAATCTGTGTTTTTAAATTGTTTACTCCAAACAATTTTGAAGAAAATCACTTTGTGTTTCAGATTGCCGCAGAGCTCATGAAAACATTTCCAAAGATTCCACATATTAAATTTGATTCGTCACCGAAAGAAATGGCCAATGAGAGAACAAGACTTGGATTGGAAATACTGGCAGCATCAGGTTGGTTAGTTTATACTGATCACCCATTCAAAAAAAGTATGTATGTTTAAATGTACATTAAATGATGATTCATCATGTTGTAGTATTTGATCCCACCATGCACTGTGCCATGTGCTCGTTGGCCAAACCACCTGGAGCAGGTCCTCCTTTGATTGACTGGGTGAGTTTTACATTGCAAGACCACACAATTAATTTATCTTCATATTTTGTTATCCCCATTAAAGGAACCTAGAAGTAAATTTGCCGCATTAAACTACTGGTTCCTTTGCATGTTGGTTTATTTTAAAGGATTGCACAACAACAACAACATAAAGTCACCAAGTTTAATTTTCTGACAGCGCACACAGGCAGAGGAAAGAGGCAGAGAAGGATGATCCAGATTATCTTGCTATAAGCTCTCCTATACAGGTCTGGTGTGAGGCAACAGGGTGTTTTCTGTATGGTTTTAACACTGATAGGTGTAGAGCAAGGGCGTGAAACTCATTTCACATTGTGGGCCACATACGGCCTCGGTAGATGTTAAGTGGTAGATGTTAAGTTTGTGTGTGTGTGTGTGTGTGTGTGTGAGAGATACGGCCAGACTGTATCATCTTCTCAATCCAAATGTTTCTTGCCTTTCAGCCCAGACTTTCACAGAAGAACTCACACATTTTCATGCCTTCGCATTCTTCCAGAAAATCGCAGCGTTTTTTATTTCTCTCTATTACATCTGACTCCTTCATCCATGTTTCTGTTAAGTCTATTCTAAAAACGCTACTATGCAAATTTGCTGAAAAAGAATATGTATATTCCCGTTACGATGGTTTGCATACACTGTTTAAATTGGAATAGTTCAAGTCAGAAAAAATTTAATATGTGGTATGTTGAATTGTAAAAACAACTTAGAGTTATTCTGGTTGGAAGATGCCCGATACATAATTTTGCAATAGGTTGTTTTATAATGCTGTGTTTTGTTTATTTTTCCCCTTTATATAGATACAGTGTGACGAATGTGAAAGGTGGTATCACGAGCAATGCCTTGGAATGACCGTGGAGAGCTTGGCAAAGGCAAAAACAGGGAATTGGTCATGCGTTGTATGTGAGCCATGAGTGTGAATTGGACACCTAGGAGACCTTCGTCTATATATATCTGAGTGTGTGTGCGTGTGTGTATGGACATTATGAATATGTACATGGGTGTAAAATTGTGTAAATAAATTTGTAAATGTGTGTGTGTGCGCGTGTGTGTGTCTGTGTGTGTGTGTGTGTGTGTAGACATTATGAATATGTACATGAGTGTAAAATTGTGTAAATTATAAATGTGTGTATATGTGTCTGTGTGTATATGGACATTATGAATATGTACATGAGTGTAAAATTGTGTACATTATAAATGTGTGTATATGGACATTATGAATATGTACATGAGTGTAAAATTGTGTAAATAAATTTGTAAATGTGCGTGTGTGTGTATGGACATTATGAATGTGTACATGAGTGTAAAATTGTGCAAAATAAATGTGTGAATGTGTATTAATTTGTGTTTGTGTATATGTTGAAAGCAGTGGCAGATGCTAGTCTGTAAAGGAGGGGAAGCTCAATTTCGATCGACATAATGAAATGAATTTTTTCAAAATGGTCGAAAATGTCATGTCAGAACCCAGGTGATATTTTCATTTTTCAGAGGCCTTTTATTCCCAAATGCGACATCAGATTTGGACGGGAGTGGTCGCGTTGGATAGCCGGAGTGCGGTAGTTACCCCCAGACCCACAGCCCTCACGGGATAACGACAACTTAATTTTTAGGAATTTTTTCAAAACGGTCGAAAATGTCAACCTGTTAGGCATTCAGGCCATGTCAGAAATAAGGTAATCTTGCCACATTTCAGAGACCTTTTATTTCAAAATGCGACATCAGATTTGGACAAGAGTGGTCGCGTTGGATAGCTGGAGTGCGGTAGTTACCCCCAGACCTACAGCCCTCACGGGATAACGACAACTTAATTTTTAGGAATTTTTTCAAAACGGTCGAAAATGTCAACCTGTTAGGCATTCAGGCCATGTCAGAAATAAGGTAATCTTGCCACATTTCAGAGACCTTTTATTTCAAAATGCGACATCAGATTTGGACAAGAGTGGTCGCGTTGGATAGCTGGAGTGCGGTAGTTACCCCCAGACCTACAGCCCTCACGGGATAACGACAACTTAATTTTTAGGAATTTTTTCAAAACGGTCGAAAATGTCAACATGTCAGAAATAAGGTCATCTTGCCACATTTCAGAGGCCTTTTATTTCAAAATGCAACATCAGATTTGGACGAGAGTGGTCGCGTTGGATAGCCGGAGTGCTGTAGTTACCCCCAGACCCACAGCCCTCACGGGATAACGACAACTTAATTTTTAGGAATTTTTTCAAAACGGTCGAAAATGTCAACCTGTTAGGCATTCAGGCCATGTCAGAAATAATGTCATCTTGCCACATTTCAGAGGCCTTTTATTTCAAAATGCGACATCAGATTTGGACAAGAGTGGTCGCGTTGGATAGCCGGAGTGCTGTAGTTACCCCCAGACCCACAGCCCTCACGGGATAACGACAACTTAATTTTTAGGAATTTTTTCAAAACGGTCGAAAATGTCAACCTGTTAGGCATTCAGGCCATGTCAGAAATAAGGTAATCTTGCCACATTTCAGAGACCTTTTATTTCAAAATGCGACATCAGATTTGGACGGGAGTGGTCGCGTTGGATAGCCGGAGTGCTATAGTTACCCCCAGACCCACAGCCCTCACGGGATAACGACAACTTAATTTTTAGGAATTTTTTCAAAACGGTCGAAAATGTCAACATGTCAGAACCCAGGTGATATTTTCATTTTTCAGAGGCCTTTTATTCCCAAATGCGACATCAGATTTGGACTGGAGTGGTCGCGTTGGATAGCTGGAGTGCGGTAGTTACCCCCAGACCTACAGCCCTCACGGGATAACGACAACTTAATTTTTAGGAATTTTTTCAAAACGGTCGAAAATGTCAACATGTCAGAAATAAGGTCATCTTGCCACATTTCAGAGGCCTTTTATTTCAAAATGCGACATCAGATTTGGACGGGAGTGGTCGCGTTGGATAGCCGGAGTGCTATAGTTACCCCCAGACCCACAGCCCTCACGGGATAACGACAACTTAATTTTTAGGAATTTTTTCAAAACGGTCGAAAATGTCAACATGTCAGAACCCAGGTGATATTTTCATTTTTCAGAGGCCTTTTATTTCAAAATGCAACATCAGATTTGGACGAGAGTGGTCGCGTTGGATAGCCGGAGTGCTGTAGTTACCCCCAGACCCACAGCCCTCACGGGATAACGACAACTTAATTTTTAGGAATTTTTTCAAAACGGTCGAAAATGTCAACCTGTTAGGCATTCAGGCCATGTCAGAAATAATGTCATCTTGCCACATTTCAGAGGCCTTTTATTTCAAAATGCGACATCAGATTTGGACAAGAGTGGTCGCGTTGGATAGCCGGAGTGCTGTAGTTACCCCCAGACCCACAGCCCTCACGGGATAACGACAACTTAATTTTTAGGATTTTTTTCAAAACGGTCGAAAATGTCAACCTGTTAGGCATTCAGGCCATGTCAGAAATAAGGTAATCTTGCCACATTTCAGAGACCTTTTATTTCAAAATGCGACATCAGATTTGGACAAGAGTGGTCGCGTTGGATAGCTGGAGTGCGGTAGTTACCCCCAGACCCACAGCCCTCACGGGATAACGACAACTTAATTTTTAGGAATTTTTTCAAAACGGTCGAAAATGTCAACCTGTTAGGCATTCAGGCCATGTCAGAAATAAGGTCATCTTGCCACATTTCAGAGGCCTTTTATTTCAAAATGCGACATCAGATTTGGACGGGAGTGGTCGCGTTGGATAGCCGGAGTGCGGTAGTTACCCCAGACCTACAGCCCTCACGGGATAACGAAACTTAATTTTAGGAATTTTTTCAAAAAAAATTTCAAAAATTATCAGGTGAAATTGATGTAGAATTACCATTGACTTTATTTTCTATCTCCACTTGAGAATGCTTTTTTGTGCTTTTCTGAGAGTTCTTGTTCCTCCGGGGTGAGCGTATTGTTAGCTGACAGCCAAGAAATACTTTATTTGATATTTTTTATTAATTTCTTTCAACCCAAACAAATGACGTTTATGCATTAGTGGAGACGCTTTTATTTTGAAGGTAACCAACGCCGCTCGTTAGCGGCAGATTACCGTAATGCACAGTATTGACAATAGCAGTGGCGGCTCACTTGATTTCGATATTGCGAGTGGAGGCTGGCTTGACCGCAGTTTATAAAAGGACGGACAATCAAACACACACCGCAAAGTGAATCCAAGATTTTCGTATATGAATACAAATGTCTAAAATAGGCAAGAAACGGTTGTGTATTTTGATTAGCGTTACTATGGTAATTAATACACTGTTAAAAAAAAAAATAAGTTGGGTCAACTCAAAATTTCGAGGCAACAAACTTTGATAAAATTGTAAGTTGGGCAAAACAACGAAATATTTTCAGTTCTGCCGCGGTGAAATTTGCTCTGCATTTCACAACAAAGAGTGACGAGTTTATAGAACGACCGTCCCTTGTTACACCCCAACTTTAAGAACAATGCGCAAATTGTTTTGGAGCAAACAACCTGCCTGCTTTTTTACGTTAACAAACTTTGTAAAAACAAATATATAATTTATGTTTTTTTAATCGTTAAATGACTGCTTGAGCACCCACCAAAAATACAAGTTGTTTTTCTTTACGTCTCAAAAAAGTACACAATATATAAAATGTATTTGTATCATCATGTGAATTTAAGACAATAAAACAAATGTACAAAATAAAACTGCTTTTAGTGGCGATCTATTCCTTTTCATAGACTCGTGCGTCAATTTGTTTAGTGGTTGTTCTCCTCCCAACAGGTCGTCCTTCAGTGAATCTCACTCCTTCCTCCTGCTCCTCCTCCTCCTCCTCTTCCTTCCTTCTTCTGCTTTCTCGGCCGGCCAGCAGACAGACAGACCCCGCGCGAGCCGAGGCTGGATGTGAGAGGACACTTTGGTGGGACAAGGACCATCTCGCAGGACGCACATGGTGAGCCCGCACGCACTTCGGCGTTCTCATCGCTTTTTGTCACTTTCTTTAATTTGGCAAAACAGGTTCAGTCCTGCCTTTTTTTTGCTTTTTTTTTTTTTTTGCTACTAAAGCGTAAAAAAAGACAATTCAATAATTGAGTGGATTTATTACCTGACAATATTGACCATTTTATTTGTCAATTACAGCCGCTAAAAAAACGTCCTAAAAATCAATTATTGTTTATTCTGTATATTAACTAGGCCCGAATTTGCGAAACTTAAGGTGAGTTGTGCCGAATTGCTTATTATACACACTTTTTTTTTTTTTAATTCATGAGACTGATGACTGAATAATCGCGAGCCATCAATATAAATGTCGTCTTCTGTAATGGTGCAGCTCTGTAAATATTATGCTTCCCGGAACCGATTGCGGCCAATGTGCGCCATTAGCAGCGCTGTAATTGACGCCATTAAACTTGTGTTGTTCTTGCCAAAATCGCTCCAAAGCAAAAATCGATAAAATCAATAAATACGTGGACGAGACTTAGCACGATGTTACGCTTCGTGCAATTGCCTTCATTGTCATGAGGAATTAATGTGACGGAACGAGTCTTTATATGAGCTAATGAGCAAATAAATTACGCTGCTGTTGTGACCTCATCGAAAGAACATGTTTTATTATCTGTTGCCAGTAGGCGAGTGCGAAAGCCACCAAAGTCGTGATTTCATGAAGCCTTTTGAGAGGTCCGAGGAAGGATCCTTGCATGCAATTGAGCGGGGCCTTGGCAAACCTTAATTTTATTATTATTATTTTTTTGCCTGTTTTTCTTTTTTGGATCTGACATAAAATGCATGTTTGCGTATGTTACTGACTCATGAATAAATCCTGTGGGCAGCATGTGGATTTAATTGACAGCGTCAACGCGCACACGCGTACACACACACACACACACACGTACACGTTCAACTGCGTGCCTCATCTTTGGGATCACAGTGATTTCATTCCCATCTGTTTTTCAAGAGCAACATGTGAAGCCTCCATGGGAAGACTTCTGCCAACTTGTATGTATGCCTGTAAAAAAAAAAAAAAAAAAAGTGGGGTGTGTGTGTGGGGGGGGGGGGCGGGGGGGTGGGATTGACAGGAAACTTGCTTTTAAATATCAACTGGGTGACATGTGGTATTCTTCCTCGAAAATGAAGCACTGCAGGCACTTCCAGTGGCAGATGGTTGGTTACCCAGTGGAATGGGGGAAGGAACAATGTTCAAGTCAACGGAGGAGCTTCATTTAGTCAAAAGTAGTGCTTCGCAGGGGTGTTGGTGCCAAGGAACCGAGGTGGGTAGTGTGGCCAAAGATTGTTCTGAAGTTATAATACGGTTACTTAAAATAACATGAATACAACAAAAATAAAAAAGTGCGCTCTAAATAATTAGTCAAGTGCAATACTCAATTTAAAAAATTTAAAAACGCTCAAAAACTGAGAAACTGTTTGCTTTTTTCTAAACAGTTTTTTTCATAAGAGCATATACATATTTATATATATGAAGTTATACAGCAAATAGAAATATATGCATATATACTGTATATAAGGACATACATTGTATATCTATATATATATCTGCATCTATCTATATAGATAGATATACAGATATGTAGATATATGATACTCAAAGCACCACATATTTCTGAAAATGTAAAAATAAATAAGACCAAAAAAACCGCTCAAAAACTGCGAAACTGTTTGCTTTTTTCTAAAAAAAATTTTTCATAAGAGCATATACATATTTATATATATGAAGTTATACAGCAATCAGAAATCTATGCATCTATACTGTATATATCAGGACATACATTGTATATCTATATATATATATATATCTGCATCTATCTATATAGATAGATATACAGATATGTAGATGTATGATACTCAAAGCTCCACATATTTCTGAAAATGTAAAATAAAATAAAAATAAGACCAAAAAAATACAACAAATTAGTATTTCCTGGGTTACATTGTCTGATTTGATTTTCTTTTGTTGCACTCCAAACCCTAAAGACAATAGTCTAAAGATACATGCTGGGGCGCTAATCCACGTTGTGCCGCTTCCACCACTAAAATTAGATTATTACACCTAAAATGGAGCTGCTGGAATCTGCGCTGTTTAGAATAACACACACACACACACACACACGCAGGTCAGGAATGTGGTTTGGGGAAAACGGGCTGCAGTGTTGTGTTTCTGAGGATATTTGCAAATTAAGGAAGGTGTCAGAATGGTTACATGCGCCAACAGGTGTGGTCCAGCGTGGTCCTCGGTGCCCGCTTGTTTCCCAAATCATGACTTACACTCGGCAAATTTTAGACTAACCACCAGTAGCTTTCACTTCCAATCCGCCGAAGGCCCATGACGAGGAATTTTGAAATGTGTGGGAGTCATCTGCTCACCAGAACGCACGCCAGACACGCTGGGGTGGCAAGCACGCCGGCGAGAGTTAACAGGTAACTAGACAAAAAAAAAAAAGAAAAGAGAAAAAAAGACACTCTTGCTCCATTAGTTTTCTAAATAAGAGGCAAAGTGTGCTTGCTTCAAACTATTTATTCATCACTGCAAGTTGAATTGTGCTGTAAAACTGACACATAAAACGAGAGAATGAAAATTGTCGAAACACCAAAATGTGCACCAAAACCCATGTTAGTTTGTCCACTCGCTTTTTTTCTGCCAGTTTAGCAAAAAGCCATTGAAGGGCAAATCCAAATGAGCATTAATATGACTGAAACCGACACGGAAGAGTATCACGACCAACAAAAGAGAATATTCAAGCACCTGCACCACAACGGTCAACCAGAAAATTCGCATTGATGTTATATTAATTATAAACCTCCAAACTCTCATGTTACGTAATGATAGCGGACTCAAAAAGCAGGCAGGAACTTAGACTGAACAAAATGTATGAGCAAAAAAAAAACACTTGCTGGGGTTCAGTGGGGGGGGGGGGGGGGGAACCTAAATCCAAAACACAAAGTGTGGAAAAATTCCAATAAACCAAATTAACAAACAAACACCCTTGACAGTTAAACAAAACAACGTGACAGCAACAGAAGCAAACAACCATGACAGGAACACAACAATCCAACAAAGACTAACAGAACCCGGGGAACTAAATAGAAGCAAACTGACGAGACATCATGGCACAAACATACTACTTTAAGCCACACAGAGCTAAATCATTTCCACGTAAAGAGAATTAAACGGTATATTCAAAAACCAAAATGTTCATGTTTAATGTCTATTGACAAATGTCCACTAGCTTAATGCTAACATAAAATGTGAAAAGATATGCTCATTGGAAATTAGCAAAGAAATTGACAGCAATCGTAAACCTTCAGACGATTAAATGTATTTTTAAGACACGTGGAACGATATTACATGCAAGTAAAGAAAATTTGAAACACCGACACGTTCGACCACAGTGTGTTAACAAACGTCCACTAGCTTAATGCTAACATACAATGTAAAAAAGCTTACATGTGCTCCTGGAAATTAGCATAAATTTGACAGCAATTATAAACCTTCAAACAAGCGGTACATTTTAGACACATAGAACAATATGACATTCAAGTAAAGAGAATGAAACACTGACACCTTCGACCACAGTGTGTTAACAAATGTCCACTGGCTTAATGCTAACACATAATGTAAAACGGCATAGCCGTGTTACTGGGAATCACCTTAAATTTGACAATAATTATAATCCTTCAAACAAGCGGTATTTTGAAGCCACATGGAACAATATTACGTACAAGTAAAGAGAATTAAACTCTCTATATTTAAACACTGACACGTTCGACCACAGTGTGTTAACAAACGTCCACTAGCTTAATGCTAACATACAATGTAAAACAGCATAGCCGTGTTAATGGAAAGCACCTTAAATTTGACAGAAATGTATAAACTTTCAAACCAGAGGTATTTTTAAGCCACATGGAACAATATTACGTACAAGTAAAGAGAATTAAACTCTCTAAATTTAAACACTGTTACGTTCGACCGTAGTGTGTTAACAAACATCCACTAGCTTAATGCTAACATGCAATGTAAAACGGCACAGCCGTGTTACTGGGAATCACCTTAAATTTGACAGTAATTATAATCCTTCAAACAAGCGGTATTTTTAAGCCACATGGAACAATATTACGTACAAGTAAAGAGAATTAAACTCTCTATATTTAAACACTGACACGTTCGACCACAGTGTGTTAACAAACGTCCACTAGCTTAATGCTAACATACAATGTAAAACGGCACAGCCGTGCTAATGGGAATCACCTTAAATTTGACAGTAATTATAAACCTTCAAATAAGTGTTAGTTTAACGCAGACGGAGCGGTCCAAAAGAATTTGTGTTTTTATAAGCCCGGTACTGTGGTGTAAACATGCCCCCCAGGTTGTCAGCATGTATTCTTGCCAGGCTCACATAGTTGGATCAGAAGATCACCCCCTGCAGTCGGAGATGGTGATGTCATCACAAGACAATTTGCTTGTTCACCGCAAAGTCTTACGCATGATTGTATTCTTTGCGTTTCTTCCCTCTCATGGTTCAGTGTTTTTATTTTATTTTGTTATTGTTCATAGACATAGACAGGTGCATGTCCTCGCCCCGATCGAACCCAGGCCCATTCCCCAGTGATCTCCCCTTTAGGGTTGGTCGATCCGCTTCCTGAGCCAGACCGTCCCTCAGGAAGCCTCATATTTTGCTTGCTAATTGAGCGGGATGACGAGGTGGGACAGGCTCTCTCAGCCCCCCCCCCCCCCCCCCCCGTCCTCTCCCGCCGCTTGGGTTTGCGCAGCCCACGCCGATCTTTGCTGTCAGTGTCAAACGCTTGTTAGGGCGCCATTAATCTCGCAGAGAGCGAAGGGGCCAGGTGACACACGAGCGAGGCCTGGCTTGGAAAATCAACCTCGAGGAGAAGCAAGGTGACGGCGGCAAAGAAACTAAGAACGGAAGATAATCTGAAGAGGAAGTCCGTTTTGGCGTTGATTGTTAGTTTTGACTACGCTCCAAATGTGACTCTCGAGTGGATAAAAATCCTTGACAGTTGGATGAATTACGCTCATGACCAGATGGAAGAGGCAGGAAGAGATTTGTTCACACTGGGGACAAAAACAATTCATGTTTGGGGGCTCAGGCAAGATTTCCATCGATAAATCATTTCCCCACAAGGCGCGCTTGTGTTGTGCTTCCAAAAGATCTTGGGCACGCTCACCTCAGCCTGATCGCTTGCCTGCAAATGGCGGCGGTTTAAAAAATGAAGCACCATCAATGGGATGGATGCGCTCCAGTTTGGGGTCTGGCTCCAGCTGTCAGCCATATTTTATTTTATTTTTTTGGGGTTGTTTCAGTCGCAGCCTTCAAGCGCATGCACGCCGGGGCAGTTTGGAGATCTCATTCGGGCTTCTGGGTGGGGGTGAAATTGCAGTGAGGCCCGTCATGTGTTTTGATGTGGACTTACGCCCCTTGGTATCATGTTGACATTTTAAAAATAAAGGACAATGGGTGCCCAACCTTTTTTTGGGGGGGGGGGACCAAAGATCTACTTTAAAATCACCAACCCGTTACCATGTAGTGAGATTTTCGTCTCTTAATAAACACACTTGCTAAACCCCAGTGGAACGAAAAAAAGACACCGTGGACAAGACGGTTATTGTAGTAAACATATATATTTAGGCAAAAAAGGAAAACACATAGATTACTAGCAAAACGTTCCGTCTGACTTCTAGTGTCGTGTAAGCTAGGCTAATTTAGCCGCTGTCGTTGTTCAGTCTGACTTCTAGCGTCGTGTGGGCTAGGCTAACTTAGCTGCGGTCTGACTTCTAGCGTCGTGTCGGCTAGGCTAACTTAGGCTGCGGTCGTTATTTAAAGCTTCTCTGATCTGTGACGTAAGTTGCGTTGGCGTTGATTGGTTGACACCAAAAGACGCGCGCGTGCGTACATGTTCGCGTTTACGTACACGTACAGCAGAGAGCAGCGGACTATCGACTGCTGAGGTGCGCTTCACTCGAGTGGCGTCGCTACAACCGCACAGGCGCGCATATCCACACACTTAGACACGCATGCCCTAATGAGCAATCGCCATAAAAGCGAAAGAAAGATCAACGGAACAGAAAAATAAAGTAGACACAAACGTTGGTGAATTTGTAAAAAAGCAAAGCGCTGCTTACGTCAGTAGAGACCTGGCGCGGAACGGGACGCACTCTTGCGTGTTATCGATCGTAGCTCACGTGTACCGTTTTAAAAATGCTTCTCCCGGCACTCCAGATTCCCATTCTTTGCCCGTGCCCGTGAACTGTACATGAAACAAACGCTGAATGAGAATATTAACAATAATAAGAGGTCTGATCGGAACTTCAACTGCAGACTACTGACCGCTAACAACTTCCGGTGATGCAGGTCACGTGCCACCTTCGGTTCAAAGTGACGTGCTTTGATATTTTATTTATTTTTTTAAACACTCTTTGGGAAAGTGAGACTGTTAGGATGCTCAGGGTCCAGTATGCACTAACACAAAATATATATCATATTAGTGACACGCACACAGACACAAATGTTTTGGGTTGTTATTTTATTTTATTTTTTTCCCAGTACACCCCTCGTGATTGACTGCGCCAGTCCGTGAGTTACCGGTTTATCACGATTGGTCACCCCTGGCATAGAGCATTTGCTACTCAGTTTTGCTCTGACCAATCAGATGATGGATAAATTGGACGTGGGATTTGTTTAAGGAACAGCCTCAATGCCCAACGCTACCAGATGGGGAGAATTGACTGTTGGCTTGTTTATTTTATTTTATTAGATTTTTTTTTACCAAAGACGACTACTTTCGTCAAACTGGTGCCAGTCGTGCAACGTTTTCTAATGTCTTTTGTTTTGTGGTCCTCCACAGGCTGGATGACAAAATGGTCCGGGCCTTTTCCCTTCCCCCTTCGACCTCTCCCTTCCTCGCTTTCCTTCTCCTTTATTTACTTCCTCGGCCTCTACTATTCTCCCCGCTGTCCCACGTCCCACTGAGTTGGACTTCGCCTCACGATCCCTGCTACCACCCAGACGGCCGTCCTCGCCACTGTCTGTCCGAGTTCATCAACGCCGCCTACGGCGTCCCGGTCAACGCCAGCCGCTCCGTCCGAGGCGTCGAATTTGACGGCAATGTCACCACCTTGACGGACCTTCACAATCCTCACAACCTCACCTGCTGGCAGGCTGAAGGGGGTCAGGACAGCGGGGACTGGGTCCTCACCGTGCCCCTGGGTCGCCGCTTTGAAATCACCTACATTAGTCTGCAGTTCTGCTACCATGGGGAGCCATCGGACCCGATCTCAATCTCCATCTTCAAGTCCATGGACTACAGACACAGTTGGAGACCGATGCAACATTATTCCAACGACTGCTTTGGGGATTTTGGACTTCCTTCCCAGACGGTGGCCCGGACAAGACACCAGGAAACGGAACCGCTATGCTCTGATCCTCGGCCCTTGCAGAGGCAGCGGGGCGGTATGGTGTTGGCCTTCTCAGCCCTTGACGGACGCCCGTCCTCTCCCGATTTTGACTACAGTCCCACATTGCAAGACTGGGTGACAGCTACAGATATCCGCGTGTTTTTCCACCGAGTATCCGCAAACACAAAACTGAGCTCAGGCAAGAAGAAGGACAGCTGGACGGAGGAGGGACCAGTTATCGCCCTCCCGAGGTTGAGTTCAGGCTATGCTGCAGATCCGATTCGCAACACAGATAACATGCAGTCCTTTTTAAACAGGGCCGCAAAAAACTCCGAAATGAGCATCCGGAAGAAAGCAGACAAGCTTCGAGGGAGAGGTCAGCACAAGGTTGGAAACAACGTGACCATCAAGGAAAACGCGGACACTTTCAGCTTGGATGTTTCCTCCAAAAAGGGCGCGAGAGCTCGAAAGCTCGGTCGTAAGAAGGACGGCGAGGAGTGGCTCCTTTGTCCCAACGGCGACTGCAACTGGACCGTGGAGGGACGCCACAGAGGCTCCAAGGGACGAGAACTGAGAAAGCGAAGAAACAACCAGCCCAATACCCGGCAACCCACCAGAAACCTCCAGGCGGCACCACAAGCACCCCCGACCGCAGCCTCCCCGCCCCCTTTGGTCCTCTCGGACCTGCAGGTAGGGGGTCGGTGCAAATGCAACGGACATGCTTCCAAGTGTCGACGTGACGACGCGGGGCGGGCCGTGTGCGTCTGCGAGCATCACACGGCTGGCCCAGATTGTGATGTCTGCGAGGATTTCTACTTTGACAGACCCTGGCATCGGGCCACGCCCACGCACCCGAACCCTTGTGTGGGTGAGTCACAGCTGGCCGTCATTGCAATACGGTGAATCCCTGTTTGCTACGGTGCGCCTATACATTCATTCCAGGGCTGGAAAAAAAACATTTAAAGTGTTCTGTCTGAACATTTGTGATGTCACTAGTAGAGCACAATAGAACGAAGAACCCACCATTTTTTTTTTTTGCTCAAAAGAGGTTGTAAAAGACAGAATGTTCAAATGTCATTCCAACATTTAAAAAAAGACGCGAAAGTGCAATGTGTCCACTGCAAACATTAGCACAGCTTAGTTATCTTATTTAATACAGTGAAACTCTTCTACAACGAAACCTACATGGGCGAAAATACCCCCTAGTGTGAAAAAATCTTCTTGCATTAACACCATTCCCATTTTCCTGCCCCCCCATACAATGAAAAAAAAACCTGCGCTATACGAAAACGTTTTCTCTGCTCTTGCCTCGCGACGAGATTCACTACAACGAAGTCTAATTCAACAGCGACCTCTACTGCTTCCTTCGGAAACGGCAACAGCAACCACCACACTGGTTTACACATGCGCAGTAGTCCAGGAAGTACTTGTTATTGTTAGTTTCAGACGCAGCAAGAACGTCGCATTGCTAAAATGGCTACAAAACGGACCTTTGGATGTCAAGCAGCTAAGACAAGAAGAGCTTTGATGCTGGCAGAGAGGGTAAAAGTGATCAAAATGAAAGACGGAGGAAGCAAAACAAAAGACATTATCCAAGAAATTGATGTAAGTGAAAGTGAATGCTGATCGTAAATTTCGCAATTTCTATCCCTTTTTTTCTTTCTACACTGACTATATGAAGTGTCAAATAAATTTATGCTCATACTTATGCACAATTGGAATAAAAATAAAGAGTACACACACTGCTTGCGTGTGTGTGTGTGTGTGTGTGTGTGTGTGTGTTGTTTACATCTGAGATCAAACTTGCTACAGTGAAAAACCCCCTGTTGTGAAAAATGTCTTGCTGCAAACATGATTTTGTTGTAGAGGAGTTTCACTGTATAGCCTATCACTGCTGGTTAGAAAGAACTGTAATCCCTTCACAGGTGGTCAAATATATACACAGACGCAATTGCTCCGTTGAACAAACGGTAACAAAATAATCTCTCCTGACGCCCGGAGTCCGGCTAACAATTAGCCACTTAAAAGCCAGCTGCTCACCTTAGCCAACGACAGCCAACTCTGCACTCTTATTCTCTGACGAGCACGTCACTCAACACGACATGCCCTGCCTAATAAAGCGACACACAAAGTCACAAATACTACAGTGCAGAACGGCCACGGTATGGAACTGGAATATAGCGGCGAAACACGATTTTGGCATACTGTTGTATCTTTGTATAATACTGTATTGTGACAGCATCAACTACCTAAATCGGTGACTCAAAAATAAAAAGCAATTCCTCGCATTTGCCCCTTCTCCAGCATGCGAGTGCAACGGCCACTCTAACAAGTGCCGCTTCAGCATGGAGGTGTTCCAGCAGTCTGGACGGCGCAGCGGCGGCGTGTGCCTCAAGTGTCGCCACCACACCGCCGGACGCCACTGCCAGTACTGCCACAACGGGTACACCCGGGACCAAAGCAAGCCGCTGCACCACCGCAAAGCCTGCCAACGTCAGTCGCAACAAAACATGCATGCGTGTGTATGTGTGTGTGTGTGTGTGTGTGTTGGATTTTTACGGGATGAAATGTGAAGGAGTGTGTTTTATGGGCTGGTCCTAAGTGGCTGTCACTGATTGACGTTCTCGACTCACGTTCATCCATCCATCCATTTTCCGATCCGCTTTATACTCACAAGGGTCACATGGGGTGCTGGAGCCTATCCCAGCTGTCTGTCGGACAGTAAGCGGGTGACACCCTGAACCGGTTGCCAGCCAATCGCAGGGCACACAGAGACAAACAACCATCCGCGCTCACACTCACACCTCGGGAAAATTCAGTGTTCTATCAGCCTGCCATGCATGTTTATTGGAATGTGGGAGAAAACTGGAGTACCCGGAAAAAACCCACGCAAACTCCACAGAGGAAGACCGGGATTGAACCCACAACCTCTGCCTTGTGAGGTCGACGCACTAACCACTGGACCACCGTGCCGTTGAAATGGCTTCATGGGCAGGATTACACATTGCATTCAAATTCATCTGAGTCATGTCATTAGCATAGCAGAGGAACAAAGATTTACTTAAGACCACACAGCAATTTGTGGCGGAAGCTTGAACCCCCCTTGCGATTCTATGTTGTTTCACCGCTATAACCAGACCACAGAGGGCTGACCATGATTATAAATACGGTCTGCAATGAAAACATTCTCGACATCCGGAGTCTGAATGATCATTTCTCCTGGTTATTCCCTCCCCCCCCCAGCTTGTCAGTGCCATCCTCTGGGAGCGGTGGGCCTCTGGTGTAACCACACGTCGGGTCAGTGCCTGTGCCGGCAAGGAGTGACCGGCCTCAGGTGCAACCGCTGCGCCCCCGGATACAAACAGGGCACGTCGCCTTTGCGTCCGTGCGTCCGTAAGTCGATCCAAACGCCGTCCGCCGACCAAAACTTGGGATCACCTGTCGCAGGGATCAAAAGAGACCCAGACTCATAACTCTGACAGTGAAAGCTTTGCGTGAAAGAAAACCATGTTTGTTTTTCCTGCCAGACCAGACTAAGTATAGCGTCCATTAGCCTCCTGCGGGGCATTTAACTGCGTGCCTTTTCGTAATTTAAATGACCTCACTTGTCATGACCAACAACTGACACAAAACCATAATGTTCAACCAAGCCGTGTCAAAACAAAAGTCGGCTAGCTTAATGCTAACGTAATGCGAAACACCATCGAGGGGAGGGTTAGCGATTTGAAAGGGGATGTTTCATATCCACAGGCCTACTTTTGACACAAAGGACCAAACCGGGTATGGTGACAAATGTTTGCACTTTTACAAGCTGTCTGGACAATGTATGAATGGACGGCAGGCAACGTCTACACGCTCTGGCCTTACTGAATAAGTCAACATTCGCGGGAAGATTTGTTGGTCGTAAAAAACAAAAAAAAAAAGACCACACGCACATCCTCATCAAGTGTTTCACACCATTTTTGATTGCAGGGATTCAAGAGGTTGCTCCAACTCCGGTCTTTCAGCCCCAGTACAGCATCGGTGAGTAATAGCGGAACACACTTTTGAAGATATTACTTTACGTTCTTTACGTTCTTGCCTTCTCACTCGCACCGTTTTCCAAGCCATTTGTTTTACTCCCAGTTGATACACACTCCAAAACTGAGCCACCAAAGAAAAGTCAGCAAAATAGGATATATTTAAACACCAAAATGATGAACCGCCGCTAGCTTAATGCTAACATAATGCTAACATAACACGATAGAAAGGCTCAAGGAAACGAGCATAGCTGTTGCAATTAGGAATACCACGTATGTCAGTCCGAGTACGAGTACTTTCATTTGAGTACTCCCCCGATACCGATAATGGTACTCGGTACTCGTGGTAGCATACCGATACCACACACCAATTCCACATGACATATACCGTACTTTCCGAAACAACTGCAATTAAGCGTAAAATTCTTCTGAAGCTATCTCTTAATTGGATGACGTGACCGGGACCCCAAGTGGCCCAAGACACTTCTGGAATGTGCGTCCACTGCTCAGCAAGGTCAACTGTTGGTCACAGGATACTGTGATGACAAATTGAAGCCGCCACATTTTCACGTAATGAGACGGCCTGGACGTTGTGTTCGTGTTGTCTCCCGCCAGTGATGGTTTGGGATTTGATCCTTCATTGGGGTCTGAATCCATCTGTCGCAATTATAGAAACCATCAATAGGGTCAAAAAATAAAAACATGACAAAAGCATCAAACAAGAATTTATTTTTTTTCTTTGCTAGTTGAACAGTTTTCGTCTGAAACAACCAATCGCAGGCGATTGTCCCTTTCAGGGACAGCGGTTACGACAGTGGACAGCTTATCGTGTTATCAGGTTACAGGCTGCATAAATGGGTTAAAATCTTCAAGAAACGTTCCCGTTGCTAATATAGTTGAAGATACCGCAGGTCAAGGGAGATTTGATTGACATGGCAAGTTGGCAAATTCTGACCGGACAAAAAGATCGAACATCCACATGTACTGGATCAGCGCAGCCGATAGAAATGCTACCCATTGTCCCCCCCACAGATGAGGAGTGTGTGTCCCACTGCCAGCCTTCGCAGGTGAAAGTCAGGATGAACTTGGACACATATTGCCTCAAGGACTACGGTTGGTTGCTTCATTTGATTTCATTTGGTTGCCTCGACTTGGTGAACAAGTGACAAAAGCCTTTTTGGTGTGTTAGTGTTGAAGGTGCATGTGAGAGGGATGGAGCGTTCGGGTCCCTGGTGGCAGTTTTCCATCTCGGTCCAAGTCGTCTTCCGCACGGGATCCACCACCCACATCCGCAGGGGGCTCCAATCCCTTTGGGTCCCCGATCGGGACCTGGCCTGCGGATGCCCCGCCCTCCACGTGGGCCGGACCTTTCTGCTGATTGGCGCCAACGAGGGCGAGAGGGGCTGGGCGCCGGACGAGAGGAGGCTGGTGGCCGATCGCTCCACGTTGGCTCTCCAGTGGCGGGAACACTGGAGCCCCAAGCTGAGAGGCTTTCGCGGGCAGGACAAGAGGGGGCGCTGTGCTGACCGACCCCTTCACCAGCAAAGCAAGCCCTTAGAGTCTCAGACGGGATACATCCCGCCTCACCTGCTGGCTGACACGGACGGCGGAAACTCGGCGAGCGAGGTCTCGACCTCGTCGCCACCACACAGGGTCACGCAGGCTCTCAAAGCATGAAGCCTTAATTTGCTTTTTTTTTTTTTTTTTTTAAAAATGCTTTTTGCTTTACCACTATGCCTTCATGTTCTTGTCATAAAATTATTGTATTTGAATTCTTTGCTCTGTATTTATTGTGATCGTAGTTATTGCAAATTTAAAACGAAAGAGGAGAGCGGTGATGGCTGGATTCGGAATCATTCGCTCATTCTCTACTCAATTTATAGACCCTGTCAAGTGAATTGAAAACATTCGGGTCTGAGTAAATTATATACAAAGTCATTCCTGAAAACATGAAAAAAGACTCAAAACGTTGTATTTCTCCATTTTTGAGATGTCGCTCTCAAGGGGTTTTCCATGACTTCCAGAAGCGGTGTAAAAATGTCCTCCAACCGTCAATGTATCTTCATTCGCTTTAGAGCGAATCGTTGTTGGCTGTGAGTGCATGCACTTCATGCAGAGAAAGATAGAAGTTCATGGATGTCGACAGTTTTTTTTTCTATTCCAAATTGACAGCCTGTTTGTTTCCTAAGCTTCACAAGCACGCGGTATCTTAAGAGTGCCTCATTGTTGGCCATGAGTGCATGCATGTCACGGAAAAAGGGCGGAAAACTGGTGCCAATTTATTTATCTTTGTAAGTCTGACGTGACAGCCAGTGTACGGTGAAAAGCTCCAGACTTTAGAGCGCCTCGTTGTCCTCCTGGGGTGTGATGTGGCACATTTTATTTTTGAAATCAACTTCAATCATGCTCATATTTAGATATACACGTGTAACCTGCCGATACGGCGATTGCTTTCATTTGGGAAGCTACAGTGAAACTCCTCTACAACGAAATCTACATGGCTGAAAATACCCCCTAGTGTGAAAAAATCTTCATGCATTAACACCATTCCCACTTTCCTGTTTCAAATTTGCTACAGTGAAAAAACCCCCTGTTGTGAAAAATTTCTTGCTGCAAACATGTACAGTATTCGTTGTAGAGGAGTTTCACTGTAAAACATAATCGCCCGGTGTTCATGTGCATGTGTGCGTGTGTTATACATGGAGACAGATGGGAGAGCTCCTATTTGTGTGGCAGCCATGTTTTGGAAGAGGTGACTGCTGATTGGCTGCCTGGTCATTGGCAGGAAGCAACAAAGTGCATATGGGTCAGTGTGTGCACAAGCATGTCTGAGAGGCAAACTATCTGCCCTTCACGGAGTGTGCGTGTGCGTGTGTGTGTGTGTGTGTGTGTGTGTGTGTGCGTGTGTGCGAGCACCTGCCACACTGGGCCTGCAGGAAGCACCTGTCAGCGGTCGTCTCCCCTCGGCAGCGCCTGACGACATGAGCGTTTGATCCCCCCCAAAGTCCCCGAAGGCACACACTTACACAGACACTAACAGACAACTTAAGCCCGGCTGGCGCGGACCGTGCACGGCCATGTTGTTCGCACGCCTCCCCACGCACAAACAACTACCCGTTCAAAAGAAGGACATTCAGAGAAGAAGCCGCATTGTGTGGTCACGTACGTCATCAGGAGAAGTTTAGAATCCAAAATTATCGAAGATGTCATTCAAGTTTTTTTTTTAAAGGCTGTACATGAATACAAACAGAAAGTAGGACAATTCAACGTAACGCAACCCAAATGGGCATGACTTTATATGCTCCCTCATACGTGTTCCAGTTAAGATGTGAGAAGCAGCGTTTTGAACCACCTGGCGATGTTTGTTTCAATCCAAACCCGAGCTGTATGCAGTTGTAAATGAGTTTCCATTTCAGAAAGTGTCGTCATTTTCGAGGGGATAAAAATGTAAGATTCAACATGATCGTACGCGCAGTAAAAACTCAAAGGGAGCGCTGAATCATAAAATTGGAATTTTGCGAGTCTCCCTTCACCAATAAAAAAAGAAAAGAATATAAGAGCAATTTTAAATCATGAGGTGAATATTTAAGTGAAATGGTGATGGACATGAGAAGAATTTCAAAACAATGACAATGTAAAAAAAACAAAAAGGACAAAAATAGGAGTTTGGCAAAATAGTCAATAGTCTCATTTATGCAAAAACATTTTTTTGATGTTCTGTACGTTTCAGCATTCAAGTCTTGTCGGATGAAGAACAGTGCCAACGTTCAAGCGAAAGAAAAATATTGCACAGTGTGGTTGACAGATTGCGATGGCACTTGTTCAGGGGTCTGATGGCATGTGTGGAAAATCTGTTTTCAGAGTGTTTCACTTTTAATGTTGCATCAAGGTCAAAGCAGATTTTTGGGGGGGAGTTGCCAAACACCCTGGGCTTCTGTTAACCTGAGAGGGCGAGGGTCAATCCCCCCCGCCATTCCGTGGAACCGCATGCCTTCCGTGTGGACACGCCGCCTTCGCGGCAACACAATCTCGCTCAGATTAGGACTAATGGAGAGCAGCCAGACCTCGTCACAACATTCGTTTTCCACATTTCTTCAGCTTGTGGGAACAACCGACATTTTTTTTCGTTTTCTCAGTCAAAACACGATACAGTGAAACTCCTCGAAACGAAATCATGTTTGCAGCAAGAAATTTTTCCCAACAGGGGTTTTTTCACTGTCGCAAATTTGAAACAGGAAAGTGGGAATGGTGTTAATGCATGAAGATTTTTTCACACGAGGGGGTATTTTCACCCATGTAGATTTCGTTGTAGAGGAGTTTCACTGTACTTTTTTTTTTTTTTGCTGTTGTGTGGTGTCATAAAACATTTCCTGTTTATAATTGACTGTGTGCTTCATGACACTGACGATATCATTCGTATTTGCATAAAAGATTCTTCTTTGCTTTGTTAAGTTCTACTTGCTGATGGCCTGGTTTTGGTGTCGCTTGTCTGCAGGCTTCACGTTGAAGTGGACTTGTGTGATTTATAACAGCAGAGGCACCAAAGTCACCAAAGTTTTTTTTTTCTTTTTTTTTTTTTTGCATTTTACTTGAAGTTGTTTGAATTGGGCAAAGTGGGGGCAGCCATCAACAGACGAAAGGCTCAGGGAGAGGGGGAGCGGGTAACACTAAGCCGCCATGTCCAGGTGGTGGACGAGTAGAACGGTATCATGTGCGTGTGTGTGTGCCTTTGTGTGTGTGTGTGTGTGTGTGTGTGTGTGTGTGTGTGTGTGTGTGTGTGTGTGTGTGTGTGTGTGTGTGTGTGTGTGTGTGTGTGTGTGTGCGCGTGTGTGTGTGTGTTGCGATGAACTCTTGTCTAGTTTGATTTGAACCGAAACCAATGCGATTTCAGGGTCCAGGGGGTGACCTTTGACCCTTTGGCCAACATGTGTAAAGTTTGATTTCAACACAAAAACATTTCACGTATGCACAGGAATCAAATCATCTTCACTTGGCGGAATTCAAGTATGATGAGGCCTTGAAATAGAATTTAAAAAGGTAAAAATTCAGCTCATTTGCCCGAACTTTCATTTTGGACATCTTTTCGTTCTTATTGTATATTGTTGGAAGTGTGTCTTCTTCCAAATGATCACGCAGTTGTCTCACAGATGGTGGTCTGGCATGTGGGTGGTCTCATGGTCAGTGTCTGTGTCATGTGGCAGAAAGATTTTACGCTGCAGGTAGTGTGCATGTGCGCGCGCGCGCACACACACACACACACACACACACACACACACATACACTGGACACGAAGCAGTGTCATGACGTTAAATTATGTTTTTTCCCTCTGGTCGATAATGAAAAAAATAGTGCCCAAAAATGCTTTTTTTTCAGAATGTTAGGATTTAAATGGTTGCATGATGCGCCGTCCTTTTTTTTCACATTTGAAAATATTTGGCAAAATACAATTTGGTGCAAGTTGCTTCTACATTTTATTGCAGGAATAATATAGCTGAAGTGTAAAAGCTTTCTCCCGAAACTACAACGTTTTTTTTTTCTTTTTACTTCAGCAGCGTGTATTATTGTGGCTCAAGAGGATATGAAACCACGGCGCACCCCAAGCTCCAACATGAGCCCCTGTGTCTTTTTAAAGCTACAGCTCAGATTCGGTGTCACTTTTAGCACGGCCGATCATCTTTGAAGCTGCGGTTGAAAGTCTGGGCGTCTAGACAAGTCCATTCTGTGCTTTTTGGGCTACCGACATGAGGTGTCATTGTGAACTCAACATCTGTCCATGGAAAACATATGCAGTGTTAAAAAAATGCACATCATTTTTCTCTTCATTACAAACAAGCATATAAACCAAACAGCACACCCTCACACCCTCACAAGGTCGCAGTAATAACAGAAAAACAGAGTGCTATCACCTGAGGTGGTTTTTTTTGGGAGAAGCACAGGTGCAGGCATTCAGGTGGTCATCATCTCTTCCATCTGTGCTTGATGGAAACAATACGCGAATGCACCTAATCAGTGACACAAAGTCTGCAGAGATTCTTAAAACTTTCATACAAAAAATTAAGATAGATAGATAGATAGATAGATAGATAGATAGATAGATAGATAGATAGATAGATAGATAGATAGATAGATAGATCACACACACACACACACACACACACACACACACACACACACACACACGCTTAGTTCATACATGTAGACATCCACTTAAATTATTTTTCAACATTATATTGTATCAGTCAGACATAAACATACAATAATGTATGTTTTGAATATGAATATCACACAATTTTAAGTCTATCAAATAATTTCATTCTTAAAACAAAATTAAATGACAAAACCAGTGAAGACAACTCTCTCCAGCCCATGATATTAGCTCAAATGTTCGCATAAAAAGATCTGAAATTTAATATACGGTGACAAAAATGTAACGCAGCAAAATTAAGGGATCGTACTTCGTTAAATAAAAACAAACCCCAAAAAAGCAATAATCACTGTTTGGTAGGTAGTCAAACCTGTTTGAGCCTTATGGTCAAAATGAACATTTTATTATTATTATTATTATTATTATTATTATTATTACTACTATTACTAGTAGTCGCAGTCGGAGGAGTAGTAGTAGTGGTAATGGTAGTCGTAGAACACTAACCTGAACTAAAGGCTAGTCATCGCATGAACTCAATTAGTATTCACATAAAATAAGTAAAAGAACATAATATAGAAGTTAAAATAAGATTCAACCATAAAATAACAAAAAACGAGATTAAATATGATTTTGGAAATGTCATTTCAATGATCGATCGATGACCACTCTGTTTCAATGCCGTTTGTTTGTAAAACACTGCCCTCCTGTGGCAATTATTTGTCATTACAGCTTTAAGGAGCAAGCCAGCCGGCTTGTTGCCATGACAACCAAAAGACAACACAACTCCTTTTGCTAGCGGGTGTGCGAGTCCTCTCGCGTGACACACACTTGATTATACATTTAACGATAATTTTTAAATGAAAAAGAAATGTATACTGGGCCAGAGGATTCATTAGAAAGTGAGGTGCAGGAAAACACAGAGGGGGATGTGCACCCTCTTGAAACCGAATCAGAACCCCCAAGACGAAGTGAGGATCTTGACGGAGATGTTGAAGGCATCAAAAATGATTCCATGCGCCTCCTGCAAGAACTGGAGGAGGAGAACGACCGACTGAGCCGGCGCAACATGGAGCTCCAGGCACAGATGGTCTTCCATTTGAGGGGTACGACGCCCCATGAACAAGACCCTGAGCCGGACATGAAGGAGTACCAAGAGTGCCTGGAGCACCTGGTGGAGCTGAGGCAGCAGAGGGCTTCCCAGATGGAGAAAGCTAGGCGGCAAGAAGAGGAATTGAGGCTAAACAACCAAGAGAAGCTCAATCGGGTAGCTAGATTATGGCTAACTAGAGAATTTCATGTCTTTAAAGTATTTTGAAATGAATTAATAACAGGTGACTCTACTACAACTCCAATCTCGAATTTCTGTGGGGTTTATAAACGGTTATGAACTAGATTATTTGTAAATTAGCGCCCCCAACTGATATTGTCCTTTCACTGCAAGGGAAGTAATATGAAGTGGTTTCTGCCGCCATCTAGCGGTGGGGCTCTGACACCCATGTCTTTTTACGTTCGATTTGTCCACATTTGACTGCAATTTTTTTTTACATCAAGCAATGTCAAGTACACAAATGGAAGTATTTGTACTAAGTTACTGCTGATGACATCTTTTGTTGTTGTTTGTTCCCAGGTGGAGGATGAATGGCAATCCCTGTTGACGTGGAAGAAGAAGGTAGCCGTCTCGCTGCTAAGAGGCCATTTGTCTCCAGAAGCGGCCCGGGCCAAGGTGGACGCCGCGCTGGGGTCCGAGCAGCGACATCGCCAAGAGCTGAGGAAGCTGCGTTTGGTCCACGCTGGGATGGAGAGCAGGGTGGTCCGTTTGGAGGCGGAGCTCGGCGAGGAAGAGCAGGAGGAGGGGCGGGACCTCCTGCTACGGCAGTTGAAGCAGCTGGTGGCCCAAAGGACGCTGGAGAGGAAAGCCAACGAGCGGAGGAGTCAAGAGGCCTCCAAGCTCCGGAAGAATATAAAGCGCACATTGGAGGTGTCAAATCCTTCCTCGGGGAAGTCCGCTTAGCTTGATGCAAACAATGCAAAATGGCGGCTAATGAATAGCATCGGTGTTATAACCCTTTCAGAAAATCGAAATTTCAACCCAAACAGTGACCAGCACATGTAGACACATAACCCAACAATCCTCACAGGCGTATTTTCTTTATCCTCCCCTCTCACAGTTGCTGTCAAACATGAAGGAGAAGCTACACTGGAGTCACACGGAGGCGCAGGCCAAGCGGGAGCAGCTCGCCCGGCTGGAGGCCACGCTGACCTCCAGGAGGCAACTGCTGACCCGGACCAAGCGGGCTGGCGGCAGCCTGCGGAGAGACAACGCGGAGCTGAAGCAGACGCGGGGACTACTGGGGAACACGCTCCTCTTGTGGGACTTTGGGGTCACCGTGGGGGCTGCCCAACGACTGCAGGACAAACTGGAGAAGCTCAAAGGTCGACGAGAAGAAATTGCGTCATTGTCGTTCAGTCCATTTTGAGCAGGGGTTCATTTACAGTGGCGCTTGGAGATGCAAGTTAAATATAATACAATAAATGCATTCGGTCATTACCCGTATAATTTATCTTTCGCTTAACGGTTAGCATCTCAGCATTTTGCAATGTTTGTGAAGCACTGAGATAAGCAGACAGCAAAGTTGATATTAAAAAAAATAAATACACATTGTGTCTTTTGTTTTATGTTTATTTTGACACAAACTTTTAACTGGGAGTGACATTAAACAGCTTGAAGCCTTTTTTAATGAAAAATGACATGACAAAAACATTGCAATTTAAGTACATCATATCCACCAGAGATGCAGATGATTAAATTGATTAATATGTGCAGTTTACTACAGATGTCTTTTGATCACCAAACTTGGCTGCAGGTTTTGCTCATACCAAAAGTAGAATTTTGTTTCATTCAAGTCACCATTTATATAATTTAATTCATATTAAAAATATTGCGAAACAATGATTTATGCAATTTTTGATTTGTAGCCGCACTTACAAACCAGATAAACCCTCTCCAAAAAAAATATTTTATCATCCAGCAGATGGCAGCATTGCCCAATTAAAATTATTTTATCATCCAGCAGATGGCAGCATTGCCCAATTAGATTACGTCAAGCGCTACGTCAGCATGTACGTTTGTTACGACTTTATTAGACAGTTTTTGTATTTAAAAGCACAATTTAAGTAGATATTTGGATTCCCTGCTTCATTTTCGGGGGGGGGGGGGTTGACTGAAATGCCCCTCGCATCCGATTTTACATGAATATGCATACAACCTCAAGAGACTAAAAAGATTCTAACTATAAAACAAAAATCGGCGAGCGGCAAGTCAAGTTGACCTAAAACAGAGCCAGACGCTCATGACTACCATTTTTTTTCTGCATGTAAGACCGTTAAAGCAGACGAAGCAAACGTGGACAACGGTGCTTCACGAAGCCGCAGGCGGGCAGCGGAACCTTTCACAGCATGGATTCATCCAAAGACTTCAGGACTTTTTTCACCCAGGAGAAAGTCGGGTTGGCACAGATGTGATTGTTATTTTTCGTCACCAGACTGCGAAGGCACAACATCGAGATGCACATTTTGAGACGCATTCATTGCAAGAAGATGATGATGAAGAAACTTACATGACTCCCATTAAGGGGCATCGGACATCAGTCATAAAAGAGGACACAAAGATTTTGGGGCTCAGTCTTCGCGGGTAGTGTGTAAAACAGCACTCATCCGGACCGCTGGAATCTGCCAAATAAATAAATGGAAAGCACAATGAAACGCGTGGAAGGAGAAAGAAGGCAAAGAGAAATGTTCAAGGCTCACTGTTGCCGACAACGGCCGAAAGCATCGCGGCTGCCAGCGCGCAAAGCAGAAAGACGCCAATGCTCCTCATGGTGTGCTGCTTTCGGGAGATCTGGATGATGAAAGTGGTCGCGGTTCTTCTAAAGATGCAGTCCGCATCACATTTATAAATACGAGACGTCCTTTCTGCATCGTGGAAGAAGGTGGGCACTTGTGGTTTTGACGCGACTTTTAGTTGCTTGTGACATCAACTTTTTCCACTCTGCTTTCAAAGCTGCAGCGGAAACGAAATGCACTTGCGGTTCTCGCCCGCCTATATCAAGTCAATCATCGACATCGGTGTACAATATATAACAACATGAATATTTGCAAGTCCTTTATTTGGTCAAATGACATGTTCCTTTTCCCTTCAGCGGGCCAGTCCAAAGCAAGAAAAATCCAAACCTGAAGAGGACAGCAAACCAAAGACAGAACAGTGCAATCAACAGTTTACATTCATTTCTGTGCTGATCTGATTTTTTTTGGGAACTTTTCAACCAAGGTGGATCAAAAGAGCCAAAGACGCGTGTAACAAACGATTAGCCGAGGGGATCGTCTCATTCTGGAAATACGACTGCACACACACACACACACACACACACACACACACACAGATAACCAAACTGAAAAGAGTCTTGAGAAATGACTCATGATGCAACCGCAGGGTCAATGTGCAAAAAAGTGTTATTGCAGTTCTGTGGTGTGTTGCTGCGCTTGGGGAGGGAGTGCAAAACCACATGGACTATATAGAAAGAAAAAAAAAAAGACATTTCCTGTTAACCCACATGTAGTCAAAATTGAGCAACGAACGACGATCAAGTGCCCCCGGACGAAAAAACCGAAACCCCATATTCACACCGCCGATCTTGCAATCGATAACAGAAGTGTGCAAAATGGACAACGACGCCCGAGAAACCGCTTCAATGAATAGTGCAACATCCTGAAATTTGCAGTCGAGATGAAGAAATAAGCCCCGACAGGACTGTGAGGATTTTGATTTTCAAAATCCAAAGAAAAGCACCTGCGGCAGACAGACCCTTTCCTTTAAGTAACCCCCCCCCCCCCACTCCTCTTTCACACAATTAAAAGACCAACAAGGTGAAATGTCGAATTATGTGAAGTCCTTAGTTACATTATGTCCCACAAATATTGAAAGGCAGCTTCTGACCTTATTTCCAGAGGATCTCGACATGTAACATTACAACACAACAAATCGGCTCCAGAAGATTCGTTGGAGGGGTCACCATTAAAAAAAAACAAAAACAAAAACAAAAACGTTAAAGAGGATTAAGTGACAAAGTGGACGTGATAACTGGCATCTGGGTGGTCCCACGGGGGTCCGGGAGTGTGTCGTGTTGTGGCTCCTCTGCTGGGAAGTTCGTGAAGTATAAGGCACCCCTGCTCGGGTACTCACGGGTCCCCCGTTGACGTCGTCGTGGACGTCGCTCCATGAAAAGACACGAGTTCAGTCTTCCTGATGCTTGTACAGTGCAGGTCAGCGCTTCAGCACCGGACTGCCTCGCTCCGGATCCTTCTGTAACGTCTGCAGAACCTAAAAGGACACAATCGCGTCAAAAATATCATCATGGTTCAAAACTAGTAACAGTAATGAGTTTCCTGGTGCGCGTTGGCCTACCTGCGCCCACTTCCTGTTTCGGCTGGTCATGTGGACGGCGGCGATGTGCTGGAAGAGCTGCTCGGCGGGGACCAGGTCGGGCAGGCGGGTGAGGAACTGGGCCATGTGGATGAAGTCCATGCCGGTCAGCACGTCCTGGAAGAGGCGCAGCAGGCCCAGCGCCGTGCGGAACAGGAACTCGTCGCCGTCTCGGCAGAAGACGTCCCACACGCGAGACGCCAGGTCCAGTGGCAGAGACTTACTGTACAAGGTGAAGATCCTGGAAGAGCGAGTGGATGCCGAGATTAGTTCTGGACATCACCCAAAAATACTGGATCGTGACAAAAGTCCCAACTAGTCACAAAATGAGTGCAATGTTGCACACAATAACAAAAAAATGGCATATTACTGCAAATAGGGTGCGACTGATAAATCGGGCAATATTAGCCCTTTTATAAATGGCAGTTTTTTTAACTTAATAAATTATAACAAGACAAAAACAATGACAAACACCACACAGATTTTTGCAGATGTTTCTTTCTGTTAAACCGGGGGTCGGCAACACGCGGCTCCAGAGCCGTATGCGGCTCTTTAGCGACATCTAGTGGCTCCCTGGAGCTTTATAAAAAATGTTTGATAATGGAAAAAGATTTTGATAGTAGGCTAATAAAGCTCAAATAGATATAGATAAATGTTGCAGCTCCGAAAAAGGAGAGCTGTGGTGTTGGTTTTTTAAAAACGTACACTTTATTTATGCTTTTAACGGTCCTCAAGAGGGCAAACAGAGCACGGTTGGGATGAAGATCAGCACCTGCGTCCCCGACTCCGGGTGCCTTCTGTCTTGTTCGACTCGACAGGCGTTCAAAGACAGCGTCAGAAGGAGCTGAAAAGGGCGGAAATCGATCTACGTTCCAACCCTGATCACTTCAGACATTAAGAAAAGCGAAAATAATGCACCAAAACCAAAAAAAGACAGGACGACCCAGGACACGCTCATGTCACCCAGCTGGCCTGGGAACGCCTCGGGAGTAAACTGGGGAGAGGGAAGTAAAAACCCGACCTCGGATAAGCGGTAGAAGATGGATGGATGGATGGACTTTATTTATGCTTTTAACGGTCTCGACAAACAGACACATCTGCGTCCGACTCCGTGCCTTCTCTCCTCGTTCGACTCGAGAGGCGTTCAAAGACAGCGTCAGAAAAACGGAAATTAATGATCACTTCAGACATTAAGAAAAGCGAAAATAATGCACCAAAACCAAAAAAATCACGCGAGGAAACTACAAAATAAATTATACGGGTGCGTTTGTGAACACACAACAAAGGAATGAATAACAAACAATTCTGAGACAGTCCAGTCTCCTACATACATACAGCATGTGTTTCCTTCATTGTAAGTTTTATAGAAGGATTTTATTTTTTTGCGGTTCCAGACATATTTGTTTTTTGGGGTTTTTTTGGGTCAAATATGGCTCTTTCAACATTTTGGGTTGCCGACCCCTGTGTTAAACAAATACTAAAGAACAAAGAACAAAGTAAAACAGAAACCTTTTTCTATTATTATTGAAAATACGGACCCCCCCCCCCCAAAAAAAATTGTTATTCAAATCATGATATCTTTGAATTAACTATTTGATTAAGTGGACAAAAAAAAATCCATATTGGTCAGCCCTAATATGAAGGAACTCGGTGGCACGGTTGTTTATATGTTTCAAGTGGAATCCAACTGTTTACTGCCAGTGACGTAGATGTACGTCGCACACGTTTTCAACAAGTTATGAACGTTGAACAGACATCCCAAAGTTTAGAGGTCAAATGAATTCACTTTGAATGGTTGGAGTGCATTTTAAAATTTCACCCAAAGGCCAAATGTCACAAACGTTTTGGGAGTATGACACTGAAAATCGCGATCAGCTACCACAGAAAGGAGAATTAAGGACAGGAAAAACGGCATGTTCTATGTGTCAAATTCGAAACGGAAATCTTGGAATTTTCAAAGCGACACGGACCCCCTAACAAAACCCCCTCCCACCCGCGCAAACAGCCATTTCCTGTTTTCTCGGTAACTTAAAAGAAGCAGCTGAAGGCAGATGCCATGAGCATGTGCGTGGGGGGAGGGGCAAAGCATTTACAAGTCAAGACTTTTGAAAGATTAAAAAAGAACTCACCAGTCAATCAAATAAATATCGGGGGTCAGGTTGTTCTTCTTGAAATGTGCAAAGAGCTTTGGTAGGTTTTCTTCAAAGAACACCTCGAATGCAGCAAAGTACGTCAACATCTGCGGCCACACAAGAAGAAAGACACGTCAGGACTGCGCCGCGTCCGCGGGGGCCGACCGTGATCGTATCTTCTCGTGCACCGACAAGGCTGTGGTCCACTCGGAAGAAGGCCATCTGACAAGGTTTGTTGAGCAGGTTGGCGAACGCGATGAAGGCATCGGCCGTGTCCAGGTTGAGGATGAGCACCGCCGCGATGAACGACATTCCCTGCACCTGCAAAGGCAAACCCACACGTAGCGGACCGTAAGGAATCTAAAAAGTGGCACTTGAAGTCATCCCCGACTTACAGGAAACCGTCTGCCCACTACGGCTTTGGTTTCAGTTGCACTTGGTGGAAACCGATCACCTCAGAACAAGTGGTTCCGATCACCCACATGATATGTCGGGGGCGAGGTGACGCTGCCCTCTTGAACTGTCACAAATGCGGACGGCTTTCAGACGACAATATTGATACAATGCCGGTGTGATTACAGACAGAGCGATCTACATGAGGCAGACGCTCAAAACTGCTCAGTAAGCTGCAAAAATGAGACTCCTTGTACACGCAGAGGATAAAGAATACATGCCGGCGTGTGTTCTCATATGCTGCCTGCATGTGCGGATACGGTTTGTGTTGAAATAAGAGAAGCCGTACTGGACCTTCAGGTTAGAGAAAATAAATTTGGCCAACGACAAAACCAGAAAATGCCGACTCATGCAATTTTAAGTTAGCAAGGTGACACTTACATAGCCGACATCCGGCCGGTAGCAAGTGTAAGCCCCCAGAATGCTGTGCAACACGTCATGATAGGGTCCGCCCTAAACGACAAAGACATTACGATGCAAACCGGAATTCGGGCGAACGAAGTCGCCCCGTGGCAAGTGGCAAGTGCCGTGCCTCCCGCCAACCTGCTGGAAGATGCACAACTGCGGGAACGTTCTCGAGATGTCCAGCTTGATCAGCTCCAAGCTCGACTCCCGATTCGACGAGCCCGAATCTGGGGCAGGGCGGCACAACATCACGACAAAATGAGATCCGTTGTCAAAGACTTGCGGGCTTTTGGGCGGTGCGAGTGGCGCGTCCGTACCTTGGCTTTCAGCCTCCGGTGCGTTGGCTGCTGTGCTCCTCCACTTTTCCTTGGCCCGTGCTAAGCAGATGTTATAAAGCTCTGCGGAGGCCAATAAACGGACGGTCTTTAACATAATATGGAGCCGCAAATGTATACTATCAGTCTCTGCCGATCAATAAATCTTGTTCGATCTTTTTGTCCAGCCTCAGGGACGGCGAGCTCATCCGCCCGTAGCCCTGAGGCGGCTCAGCACGCGCACATCGGCTAAAAACGTGACTTTTTCTTGCCGTACGCGGATACACTGTGATTGCACATCCACTACAGTAGGTGGCAGTGGTGCTTTTGTCTGCTGTATTTAAATTTCAGGCAAATGAATGCATTTCCAATCTTTGTTGTTCCAGACTAAAAAGCGATTCAAAACAAAACATCGCTAGTGCTAGGGCTAAATCCAAACGCTAACGAGAAATTAGCATTGACTTCGGAATGATAATAAAGTTATTGTTTGTTCTTTTTTTTCCTTTTTTTCTTTCATATTAATAAGCATCTAATGCAGTGGTTCTTAACCTGGGTTCGATTGCGAACCTCTTGACAAAATTGCATTGTACCGCCCTGGAAAGTCGATTTGAATTCAATTCATTGTCCAGCCCGAATACCGAGCAGCAGTACCATGAGTGATGTTGAGTTCGTTGCCCACAGCCAGGCTCCACACTTTGCCTCTGACGCTGGGCGGGATGCCCTGCCACCACAGGTCCCTCACTCGTCGCGACGTGCACCTGCGGAGGACGGGAGCGCAGAGGTCAAAAGGTGGACTCGAGCCACTGCCGACGAGCTCCCAATTGCGATGGATGGGATTGAACGGCGCAGTGGGCGGGCTTGGCGATGACTAACATGGCGCTCCAGTTGGGCAGGATCTCCTGGTTCCACGTCTGCGCGGCCGAGCCGATGCTCTCCTCCAGCTTGCAGCGCTCCTCCAACTGCTTCTTTCTCTTCTGGGCCTCCTTCAGCTCTACGGCGACGACAAGCATGTTGAGACACGACCGGGAAGGATGTGAGAGAGTAGAAAAAGTACGGGGAGATCATGTTACCTCTCTTCTTGGCCTGCGCCACCATCTCTTCATATTGCTGCCTGTGTTTCTCGGCTTCCTCGGCCGGCTTGGCCGGAAGGTTACTGGAACGCGTTTGTACAAATACAGTTAGTAGGTGGGCTTTGGGGCTGCATTACACAAACAGAAGCGCCAACAGGAAGTGTTTGTTCTCTTCTCCTACTTTCAAAAAAAAAAAAAAAAAGCAGCAGAGTGTTCCCTGGATACATTGCAAGTGTTACGTATGCTTTGTCTGTGTTGCTGCTCCGAGTGATTAAGGGGAAGTCAAGTAACAACCTCTATTTACAATATATGCGCTGTGCGCCCCCCCCCCACTAGTCTAAAAGCAGCATTCTGATTAATGTTGTGCTTGTGGAGTGTGACTCATTCACCCATATTTCTCCATCTCAGGGAGGGCAGCCATTTTGTACTGCCAGGCATTTGGGACGCTTCACGACCACAAAAACGGAAGTCTGGCATGTCAACGTTTTCGTTCGTCGTGCCGCATAATGTTACGTCGGGCGGCCCGGTGATCCAGTAGTTAGCGCGTCGACCTCACAGTGCAGCGGCACCGGGTTCGATTCCAGCTACGGCCTTCCTGTGTGGAGTTTGCATGTTCTTCCCGTGCCTGCGTGGGTTTTCTCCGGGTACTCGGGTTTCCTCACACATTCCAAAAACATGCACGGCAGGCTGATTGAACACTCCGAATTGTCCCTAGGTGTGAGTGTGAGCGCGGATGGTTGTTTGTCTCTGTGTGCCCTGCGATTGGCTGGTAACCGGTTCAGGGTGTCCCCCGCCTACTGCCCGAGGACTGCTGGGATAGGCTCCAGCACCCCCCGCGACCCTTGTGAGGATGAAGTGGATCAGAAAATGGATGGGTGGATGTGTTACGTCGTCCGTTGATTGGGTTTCGAGGGACTGGATGAGCAATATTGCTGGACCAGCAATATTTACTAACGGAAGCACGGTTAAAGTAAAATGACGGTCTGGTTAACTGACGATAACAGTTTGGTTCGGATTGAAAAAATGATGGAGTGACGATGGCGGACGGGCACCCACACCGCTGACGGATGACAGCCCAACAAAATTTGATCAATTGCCCATGTCTGTTATATATAGTGTTCCATTCATTCCGTTTTGTTTCAGGTGTAGTTTTACAGTGAGAACAGG
The DNA here is from genome assembly GCA_018466805.1 of Hippocampus abdominalis. Lineage (NCBI taxonomy): Eukaryota > Metazoa > Chordata > Actinopteri > Syngnathiformes > Syngnathidae > Hippocampus > Hippocampus abdominalis. The sequence continues at coordinate 29,327,142 of CM031695.1, forward strand.
TGCTATGAAATACCCCCCCAAAAAAGTGCATTGAAGTTGAAGAGTGTTTTAAAAAGTTTCTGCAGGTTCACTGTAGTGTTTCGAAGTCCACAAATAAGACGGGTGAGTTTTGATTGAGGACAAAAGGTTCATACAGCAAAAATGGGAAGAATGGGGGGGAATGTGAAGATAAAAGAGCGGCAATGTATGCTTTCATCATCCGTGTGTCAAGTAAAACTGATAGCAAACCCAGTGTGTTTACATACGCAGGTCTGTCCTCCAGTATGAGAGCGGTGGTGGAGAGAGGCTCAAAGTCCAGGTTTTTCCTGACATTCTGCCTGGGGGACGTCAGATTGCTGTGTCCAGCTCTGCCAGTTTTTGTTTCATATTCCTGACAAGGCAAAAAAAAAAAAATGGCAGAACGCTTGTTATCATTCACATTCATTCATTTGAGAGTTTCTGGCCTCCAACATCTGACGAGAGCAGCGCAAGGCTGTAAATAGGTCAAAATATGGTCTCTCACACACACACACACAGACACACACACACACACACACACACACACACACGCTGCTTAATAATGCAGGCTGAGTGACCGACCGACCATCAACTTAGCGTGCCGACACTCTGAACGTGCTCATGATCCAAGACTGATGAAGTTTATTAGATTTACAGTGAAACTCCTCTACAATGAAACCTACATGGGTGAAAATACCCCCTAATGTGAAAAACTCTTCATGCATTAACACCATTCCCACTCTCCTGCCCCCCATACAACGAAAAAAAAAACCTGTTGCGTTCTACGAAATCTTTTTTTCTGCTCTTGCCTCGCGAAGAGATTCACAACAACAAAGTCTAATCCAACAGAGACCTCTACCGCTTCGTTTGGAAACGGCAACAGCAACCACCACACTGGTTTACACATGCGCAGTAGTCCAGGAAGTATTTGTTATTGTTCGTTTCAGACGCAGCAAGAACGTTGCATTGCTAAAATGGCTACAAAACGGACCTTTTGGATGTCAAGCAGCTAAGACAAGAAGAGCTCTGACGCTGGAAGAGAGGGTAAAAGTGATCAAAATGAAAGAAGGAGGAAGCAACATAAAATACATTAGCCAAGAAATTGATGTAAGTGAAAGTGAATGCTAATCATAAATTTCTTTCTTTCCCTTTTTTCTTTCTACACTGACTATATGAAGTGTCAAGTAAGTGTATGCCCATACTTATGCACTATTGGGATAAAAATAAAGAGTACACATATGTGTGTGTGTGTGTTTACATCTGAGATCAAATTTGCTACAGTGAAAAATTGTTGTGAAAAATTTCTTGCTGCAAACATGATTTCGTTGTAGAGGAGTTTCACTGTATTTGTTTGGCCAGGCTTGGCGAGGAAACGACAGAGCACAAATCTTTGAGGAGTACCATAAAAAAAAAAAAAAAACTTTAAGCAGGATTTAAAAGCAGCCATAAAGATCTTGTAAAGCACTTACCGTGGGGCTACAGCCAAATAGTAAATGCGTTGTAAAACGAGCCGCGTGCGCTTTGACGCCGACACGTGAAAAGCGATTTGAAAACCAAAACAAGTCCTCATTGCATGATTTATTTTTTTTTGTTAAGAAATTGAGATCATTCCTCAGTGGCGCCTATTGATTTCATTTTAGCCGAAACGAGACTTCCTGCGCTTTTGATTTTTGCTCACGTCTGAGTCATCCACCTGCTCCCTGCTACGATCAACACAAAGCGCCTTCCAGGAACTCAAAGGGGCTATTGTGTGAAATCAAGAGGCATCCTTCTGCCTGCCGAACACGCGAAGCAGGCCGCCGCCGGCTCGCGCCCGGTATCACATTGCTAACTCACCATGAACACAGCCGTTCCGCGCGCGACGACGGTCCTCCGGGGGGTCGGGGAGGGCTGATCAGGGAGTTTGCGTCTTCGCCGAACATTAGCCGAACGTCATGACTGCTCCCGAGGGGGCTCGCTACTGGCGACGGTGCCCGCGAGGGCCGGCGGACGAGGAGCGCGGCGGCGGCGGGGGGGTCGAGGGACACACTCGGCGTTGGAAAACACGCGGCGGCACGGCGGCACCCATTTGCGCGGCGGCTCCCTTCCCCCCCCCCGGCTGTCTGAAGAGGGATGCTCGCGCCAGCTGCTCCGCATAGGATCTGGAGCGGACCGCTGTGTGTGTGTGTGTGTGCGTGAGCCACGGCACTGAAACGCTCTGGGTTCTGCGGTGCCCTGACAGTCTTTCTAATCAATCCCAAAGAAACAGATCATCATTCTCGATGACGATACCGTTCCACTACAGATGGATTTGGATTGTTGAAAAATAAAAACAGCATCGTTGCTTTCTTCAAGAGGAAAAGGTAGGGTCGAGTGCAAAGCGCCACAAAAGGTTTTTCCAAGCCCGTCTTGAAAGCAGCAGCAAAACAAAAGACTTGACATTGGAGCTTCCACCCCCCCCCCCCCCTCCACCCCACCCCACTCCCCTCCTTAACCGATTCCGCAGCTCGGATATGAGGTTACAGCCACGGATCAGGTTGTGAAGCACACGTGTGGATCCTGGCTGTGAGCCTTTTGCTGCCCGGATGGAACTCTGAAAACGCTCAGGGCGGTGCGACAACAGCAAGTCGGAAGGACTGATGAATCTTTTTCGAAGCAGACACTTTGATATTCAAAGTGGGTAAAAGCGTACAGTCAAACCTTGGTTTTCGAACGTCTGTGTTCTCAGCCAAATCGGTTTTTGACCAAAAATTGAGTTTTTTTATGCCTCGGATTACGACCGAAAATCGGTTCTCGATCAAACTAAGCGTACTTGAATGCGCCACTTGACTCCTCTCGCCTTCTTTACACGAGGAAGTGACGCTTCGTCAGGTAGACGAGGAAGTGACGCTTCCACGTGTAGCGTTCCATTGTGAGCAGACGTGCTCAATAAAGATTTTTTTTTTTTTAAGAGCATGGTTTCAGTTTCCGAACAGCCTTCTGGAACGGAATATGGTCGAAAACCGAGGTATGACTACAGTGAAATTCCTCTACAACGAAAATCATGCAGCAAGACATTTTTCACAACAGGGGGTTTTTCACTGCAGCAAATTTGATCTCAGATGTAAACACACACACACACACACAGACGTATAGAAAGTGGGAATGGTGTTAATGCATGAAGATTTTTTTCACACTAAGGGGGTATTTTCACCCATGTAGGTTTCGTTGTAGAGGAGTTTCACTGTATTTAAAAATTACATCGAGTGGTGGCGGAGACCTTTGACCCTTTCAGGGACAGCGGGTACTACAGTGGACAACTTAACATGCTTTTAGGTTACAGGGTGCATGAAAGCGTTCGAGAAAACGACACTGTTGTGTTTTTAAAGTTGTGCGATTTACAAACCTTATGCAACCTTTACAATGCCCCAGCTGACAAAGTCCTTGCATAATTATTTTATCTCGCGCGAGGAGTCGTAAATAATCCGTGGCATTTATCACGACAGCGCGCTGGGCAATGATAAGCGATGCTTTCATCAGCAATTGGGGTCCGAGGGAAGCAAACGTTCGTTACCTTCTGTATTCTTCTCGGGTCCTTGACGGGCCCCTCGCGTGGGGGCACCTTCCCAAACAGCTTCCATCCAGCATCCCGCTGCTCCACCGAGTGACTGTCCTTCACTTTCCTGGCAAAGAGGCTTCCTGATAAAAAAAAAAAAACACACAATGAAAACTTTTCGGTTCAGACAACCTGACGCGACGCGAGATACCGCACCCAAACTCCATAATAATAAACAGTCAGCTTGAGTGCGTCCATTTGCCTGTTTTTGCTTTCATGTCGGCGTCACACAAGTGTAAGCGAGGGCTTCTACTGGAAGTGGGAACGGGAATCGGGTGCGGAAAGGAAAGACCAAGTAGAGCAATTAAAATTGTTTTTTTTTTAAAAACAACGCTATGGTGTTAATTCACCGACCTCATGCTTGTTTATCCAATCAAGACTGATTTTTACATAGCAAAAATACCCCAGCCCCAAATAAAAAATAGATATTTACATGCGAGAGGCTTCATTCGTTTTCACAGGGAGCCAATTGACCATTGTCGAGCCTTGAATTGTTATTTGGACAGATCAAGCAGGGGACGTTTGGGCCATCGGCAGCTGTGCTTCTCAAGCATGCAGATTTGAGTGAAGATGATATCACGTTACATCAGGCGCTTTTTGACAAAGGTTTAAAAAAAAAAAAAAGCAAAAAAAACAGTAGGGCATGATGCAGTGAAGGGATGAAAATGACTCTTTTAAAACATTGACGTCTTTGAAGTGATCAATGTCTGTCTTTGGATTCACCGGGAGCGGCAAAGCCATACCAGGCACTTTTCATTCAATGCAAACTACAGTGTTTGCTCTCTGTGACATATTCCGCTTTCGCGTTCAGAACAAATGTTGACAGCGCTATTTTGCGCATTTGGATTCATGGGCGCAGCGCTTCGAGTGGAACAGTCGGCGAGTTTAGCGCTGTCGCACGAGCACGACAACGACGACAAGCTATGACAAGACGAGAGAAGCCAAAAAGGTACGTCGAAACTTCAAAGCGCTGCGAGTGGCCGCTACAGTAAAATCCAGACAAGAGTGTTTAAAAACCCAGCGGCCAAACAAAAACCATGATTGAAATATCCACAAACTTCCTCCTACCTGTCAATGTACAAAAGAAGCGAAGGGGCCTTCATCCTGCTCTGACACAACCTAAAAGGCTCAAAGTCGTGTCCACCAAAGTCGGGCGCGAGGACGTCGGGTAATGCCTGAGTGCGGAGCCGCAGGTGCACATGCCGGAGTTTTGGCCCGGGGAGTGATCGATATCACGAAGGAACATTTCACTCTTCGCTGCTCCACCCTTCGCGGCGGGCGGGTGGAGAAGTCTGAAGGGCAGCGAGGGGAATGTGTAACTTTGCGACGTGAATGACTGATAACGACGCGATGCCGCCGCATGGGAGCGCGTTGGCACCAGGAGCCGCTGAGTAGTGGCTCCGCCGTCTCAACAAGGACGAAAAGCAAGAAGCCATGCTGCCAACCGTAACCAGTGAGCGTGAAAGGATTTGTGGCGATTAAGCCGCTGCGCTGAGATTAAAATGCATGAACAGGGGCTTGCTGACTTCATTTGGTGATTTAAGTGCAAGTGAAACCGGCACTTTCCGTCGCATTCCTTCGCGACATGCTTTGTTTACCTTTAAGCGACGGGTGTGTGAACAAAAAAATTAAAACATTTAAAAAATGAAAATCATGTGACCCATACAGGAAGTGTGTCGTTGGGATGTACCGCGCCAAATTGTGCTAATAAGGAAAGAAACCGTAGGGACGCATTGTGGGTTTGTTGGATGGAGAGGATACCCGCCAATGTACCTGTGCCTGCGCTAGGAGTTTTTCTTTGCTTCTACATGGATCGTTGGGAGAAAATGTTCACCAGTCTGGAAATATAATATCTTCTGGCGTCCAATAAGGTCAATCATTTCCTCCTTTGGGCATTGTTTACTGTTAGTTTTTAATCAAATTTCTGTTCTCTTAAATTAGATGGAGATGATGCCTGTACCTGTGCCAGTGCCACACCCTTATCAAATGGCACTTAAATATTTATCCACATCATCTTCATCTGTTCTTTGTGAACGAGCGTTTTCTAAGGCAGGGGCACTCGAGTCCAGGAGGAGACACTTACAAAATGTTTGTTGCTCAATACAAATATATGAATGAATGAATCAATTTTTTTTGTTTTTCTTTCAGATGATTGAACACTTTGATACAAAAAAATCCCATACATACTGTAAGGAAATTGCTTTACCTCTAAATGTTATTCCGGAAATATTTGCTATATATTTTGCATGCCAACTCATTTGAGTATTGATACAAATTTTGAACCCTTCTCACAAAGAACTCAGCAAATGAAATTCGACAATGATGACATTATATTTTAAATAAAAAACTAGCAATTGAATAAAGTTTTAAATCTTATTTCACAGGCTACTTTTGAGTATACAGCATGCAAATTGTATTTATTTTTTTTTTTACATTTAGTTTACCTGCAATGATTTTAGATGTACAGCAGAGGTCACTATTGACTGACCAACACAGTATCAATACAGTGTCAACACAGTTTTTCAATACACTCCTTGAGGTATCATCTACCCATCAGTACAGTCAAACCTCGGTTTTCGAGCGTCTCGGTTCTCGTCCAATTCTGTTTTCGACCAAAAATTTCGATTTTTTTATGCCTCGGATTACGACCGAAAATCGGTTTTCGATCAACCTGAGCGCATTTGAATGCACCATTTGACTCCTCTCGCCTTCCTTACACGAGGAAGTGACGCTTCCTCATGTTGCTTTCCATTGTGAGCAGACGTGTTCAGTAAACATTTTTATTTTAAAAAGAGCGCGGTTTCGGTTTTCGTACAATTTCGGTTGTGGTTTTCAAACAGCCTTCTGGAACGGATTATGGATGAAAACCGAGGTTTGACTGTACTTGTTTTGTTAATCCTGAGGTGTTTTTTTTTTCCAGACCCCACGCTGTTTCCCCCATGGGAGCATAGTCTGGAAGTCCCCCCACCCCCAACCCCACCCAACACTTTCTCATCCCATGTGTTTTCCATTTTTTATCTATGAGTTTGGGGTGCCATCTGGTAGCCCGTCAGATTCCCCTTCCTGTCTCCCCTGTTTTAAGGGTCTTGGATGCGTTGCAACTATAAAATTTAATTGCTCTGCACTTGCGACATGTGCAATGACAATCAGTTAAATTCAATTCCATTCCTGATCCTCTGCAAAAAAACGAGTCATAGCACTGATGTTGACTGATTTACAGTTGGCTGTGAATGTTGTCTTTGTGAGTGTCTTCATGGCTGCATGATACTGCCTCTCGGTGGCAAAGTCACACACCCCAGAAGGAGTCGCAATTTAATTCACCATGATTCACAAACTGCAAAATCCTGTTTAAAAAAGGTGTGACCAGGTCTCTCCATCACCTCTTGCGGGTGCATGTGGAACATATTTCCCTCGAGAAATGAGGATTGACTACAGCCTCGATTTACAAGTCGAGTAAAACAGACTTACCCGTTGAACAAGATGGCGAGAGATCCCAGTTTCTTTTGCCTGCCATCCTCTTCCTGTCTTATGACTCCAGGTGGGCTCCTTTGCGCCGGACCCCTGAAGTCCTTGGAGCATCCCGGCAACGAAGCAAGCGCAACGTCGGAGAAGGGAGCAATGCAGCTGTCATCCGTCTCCAGGGTGACGATGGCGCTCGAGTCGGAGGTGACAGTGAAATGTAAGATGTCTTCGTTGGACACCGAGAGCTCCGTGCTCATGCTGGACACGCTGCACACCGAGACGTCGTCGCTGCGGTTCAAGGTTCGATGGCCTGCGGCGGCTCCGGGCAATCTGAGGCCCGGGCTGAAGAAGCGGGTGGCTTCGAAGCCGCTGCGTGGGAAGCTGGACGACTTGGGCACGCCGTTGCTGTCGGAGGAGTCGTCATCTAATGTCAAAGTAGCGGGAGAGTCTCCCCCGGAGACATCTGGAGGGTTGAGCTCCAAAGTTGGGATACCAGAGTCCTGGGAAGTCAGACTGTGATTGTCCAGGTCGAGACTGAGCTTCTGTAAGTTGCCGTGCAAAATGGAGGTTGGGGGGGCGCATGATGTGGATTGACCTTGGAGGACCAGGCCCGGATCTGAGATATGCTGCTTGGAGAGGTTGTGATTACTGGAGGGAGAGGAGCCTTTTACTTCACAACCGTTCTCCACAATAGCTCCTTGAAACACACCTGTGAAGCAGGCATTTTCAATGAAAGTTTGAATAACACCGTCTCATATCTGTAATTTAGCACAAGACTAGCCTATAAAACAAAAAAAAAATTATATTACAACAATTGTGATACATTTGTTGTAATATTTATTCATTCCTTCCATTTGTTAAAAAAATAACAACAAATGGAAAGTGGACCGTGAAAAAAAAATATTCGCACATCATTCTCAAAATAAATATTGAGAGGGGGAAAAAATCTCAATTCGATCATTTTTCAAAATTTCTTAGCCCTACTGCGAACACATAGCTGAAACAACCATTGACCTCTAACGCTTTGCATCGATAGTTGCAGTGTTATAACCCTTGACGCAACCATATTTGAACACTCAAGGCGGACAAATATCACAACGCTCACAGGCGTCTTTATCCTCTGCAAAAAGCGCACAATGTGACAACGGTTTGCTGAGTCACAATAGCTCGCACATCACAATGATTTAACGTTCAAGTATTTGGAGCTATTGGACCTTGACTAAACATTTTAATCCATTCAGCGACCAAACTTGAAATTTAATAAAGTTCCCTGTTCAAATTAGGTGAAATGTCACGTTATACGCTTTCTTTTTAATACAGAGAAGTAGTACTGTGTTGTATGAAAATAAAACCGTACAGGATACAAGAGAATAAACTGGTTTTGCAGTCTAATTACTAGTACTGCAGTATTCACGAGTTGGTCGTATGTCAGGAAGTCAAGAGCTGGAATTTGGTTGGCTGAGTAAGTACCCAAAAGCAGCTCCTTGAGAATGTGTTCATTTTGTCTTTCACTGTTTGTCCCGTTCTTTCATTTTCTATTGGGTTACATGAAATACGTATTAAGAAGCTTTGACATCACGTGCATTGCTTTAATCTTAATCCATGCAGGCTCTCGATAGCTAATTAATGTCTACCTGTATTAGAAAATGGGCTGCAATGTTGTCTGTGTAAACAAGAGTGTCAAAGGGTGACCAGTGTGTGAGTTTAGTGTGGCAAAACAACCTACCGCGGCTCTCCGCCCGGCCCCGGTCACAGGGGGTCAGGTTCGCCATGGGGGCCGCTCGAAGCTACAGGTGGCCGTCCGCCGTCTGCGAGTCGGAGCGCTCCATGGTGATGCGGCAACCACGATCACCTCCCCGGCTTCTCCTCAATGCAGCTCGGCGTGAAAAAAAAACATGACCGCCCCGAGGTCATCTAGCAACGTAAGAGGGGGGAAAAAAGAAAAGAAAAAAAGCACTCTGAACGGGACTCGCTCGCACCCTGAGCCCACTTGTCTTTCTGCGTTTCCTCACTGGAACCGAAGCGAGGGTGGACGCTCTTGACTGGGTATTACGACCGCGGTTCGGTGAGCAAGGGAAATGAAGAAGTTTAGTCGCTTGAGTTGGCATCTTGTACCTGTCTGCCTGTTTCCGCCGCCATTTTAAAACAAACTTGCGACAGAGAGTAATCGAGCCCTGAGTGTTGACGTCGGATGGAGTCACCTGTCCACGACATAAGACATAATCAATCGACCTCCCAAACTACGATACAGTACTGTACTCCATTATGACTCTTGAGATTTCAATTTGTTTTTATTAGGACTCGTGCCTTATTCTATTTCAAGACTGTCCAGAAAATAGCTTTTAATAAGAGATTGTTAACGTCCGTTTTTGTTCCTAACTCTTCAAATTCCTGTTTCTTCGCACACAGCGTAGATGGAACATCAACCTAAAAAAAATTCACTCTCAGTAGCATATTTTTACCCCCTCGTTTTGTTCGTAATTCGTTTTTTCTACCGTCATCAGAGGGAGCTTCCGTTTTCTAAATTAAAATGTAGTTCTCCTTCACGGCCAGCAGAGGGTACCCGCACTTATTGGGAGTCAAAATTGCGTCCTTCATTTGCAATTACAATTCTGTACTCCTTTGTCCAAAAACTGATACATGTAATCAGTAGGAAACGTATCATTTTCGAGAGTAAAGTATGAAATTAAAGTCGTTTAATCCATTGGTTTTAACTGGCCAACAAAGAGCCAAAACGTACAACTTGACGTCAATTATATATTATTGGTACACTGTATTTAAAAAAGAGGCAAACTGGCATTCTGATGCTTGGTCGACCCTTTTATTAGATGTTAATGAAATCCACAATGAAACAAAATCATTTACTCAGGGTGTACATGAAATCAGAACACACACGGCTACTTTGAGGGAGATGGGGACAACCAAGAGGAAGGAATGAAATGATTTGAAACGTTTTCAGTGCGGGATTATGTTCGTTGAACCACGGCACGATTCCAGCTCAACGAGTCGCTCGCTGGTGGTGTCGTTCCAAAAACAACAACATAGCCCCTCACTGACTCCATTTTCTTCATCATCTGTTTTGTTGCCGTTTCTTTTTCGATCAAATGCAGCATAGGAAAAAGGAAGAATTCCACCAAGGTGTGACGCGTTCCTTTAGGAAAAATAATTTATATGGAGAATGGTGTGACGCGTTCCTTTCAACTAAGCGCTTTATGAGTCACTGTTTTTGATGACCAAACTCCCGCCAACATTTTTTGTCTCTCTTAAGGAAAACACTCACCGACATGTTCTGTCGCCTCCCAACCTCAACCACGACGCTCAACTCGAAACGTTACAATCGTCTCGGATTGGGCCAAAAATACCATCAAACCGATCAATCACCTCACTCTTAAACATTTTGGTTCATCCCAAAAAAGGTGGACTGATGTTTGCATGCTGCATTTTCAGAGACCTTTTTTTAAAATGCAGGCATCCTGTGAAAAACAAACATGCAACATTTTACATGATTTATTTTTCTCCACAAACTCTTGAAGGTTTTACAAGTGCCAAGGCATTGCATAGAAACCTTGGGGGCTCTTGAGAAGCCCCCCCGCATTGCTTATGCAGTCTACGATGGCTATTTTTTTTTCCTTCTATCTCCCTCCTCTCCTTAAACTATATAGCTCTAAATAAAACCAGTCATCTCGGTGGCTTGCTTGGAAATAATGTCAATGTGTATAGTCTACAATCAATGTTTGGTCAATGCACTTCCACAGCTGATTGTAGATCATGTTGATGAAAATAGATGAAAAAAATTCCTGAGTGTCTGATGAATGTGAAAGACAAGATGGCCGAGACCCTGAAGCTGGAATAGGGTCCCACATCCGAAAGCCATTTCAAAACGAAACGGCCTTCTTTCTACCCGCCACGCATATGAACCACTATATTGACGCATTCATTTCCAAGCAATGACGCACTGATGGGAAGTTTGTGCTTGAGAATCATGGTAAGGATCTAAAACAAATAATAAGCCTTGCCAAGTTCCCTTCAACCAGAACAAAATCTTAAGATCAACTGGGAAAGACATGTGGCCTTACTAAATGCAACACAGGCAAATCTTTTACCCTGCAGATATTTTTTTTTTCCACTATAATTTCAACCAGCAACACACAAGTCGCAGCATGGCTCAAAAACATACACTTGAACCTTTGAATCCAATTTGTTTCAATGTTTTTTTTCTTGGTTTTTTTTTTTAAAGGTATTTGCTTTTTTTGTTTTTGATTTTAAAGAACGTATGCATGCGTACACATTCACCATTCAAGTTGAATCACGCTAATTGTGACAAATGGTATTCGCGCGCATCGGAATATGACTCCATACTTCAACAAGATATATGGTGAATCAAATCAAATCAAATTGAAAAGAAAAACACAACATACATTAAAAAAAAAATCCAACCGTACCTTGTAGTGTAATTATGGCATTTTTTTGGTTGTTGTTTTGTTTAACCATATTCACGTTTTGCTATCGACAACCGAGTTGCAACACAATCATGAACTCCAAGCGGAGTCATTTGTAGGTTTTGTTTCAGGAGGCCGAACTGAAAGGAAATGCATTTGCGCAACTCAAAAGGTGACGTCAAAGAAAACCACATTCAACAGTAAATCAGGAAAAACAATTTTTCTCCTTTTTACAATTTTGGAGGGGGGGAAAAAAGGAAAAGGATGATGGATTTGGGACTAATCTGGATGACAAAGAAAAAAAAAATGCTATTACCACAGCCACATTATGGAAAATATTTTTAGCACCAGTGTTGTGTACAATAGAAGTAACAAAAGGTTTAAAAAAAAAAAAAATCAACTGCAAAAGGGTGCAGAAAACTTTTTGTGGGTCTTTTTTACCCCCTCCTACCAAATGATTTCAGTTCAAAAGACTGCTATGTGATAGTGCGTTCCTGTTTTTTCTCTTTTTGTTTGTTTGTTTTTGCTCACAAACCACACCTTACTCTACAACTAAAGGTTTCAAAAACTCAGCTTTTTCCATAGAGTGGGACAAGTCATCTTTAAAAAAAACAAAAAAAAAACTGCACGCATTCTCTACTTCTTTCATAATTGCATCCCAACAAACTCGAGAAAATTGAACTCAAAAAATCACATCTGGTCTTTGTCGGCGGAGGATGAAGAGCAGCGCACGGGATTGCAGTTGTTTTGTGCAGCAATTTGTTTTTGTTTGGTTTATTTTGTTTACTAAGGAAAAAAAAAAAAAAAAGGAGTGAGACTGGCCAGACAAACGCACACGCACGACCATTCAGACGCCACTAACTATCCAGTATTGTCGCTGGGAAGAACTGAAAAAAAAAAAAAAAAGTGGTGATCTCGTAGCTGCATCAACTGCGACGCGCTCGAAAATGCTTTCAACGGATATCTCTGCACATGGCATCACTCAATCACACTTATTTTTTTCAATCATCTTATTTTAAGGTTGTTTTTTTTTTTTTTTGTGTCGATCTGATTATTGATTACACAAGCATCGAGTTAGTAAATGAAAAAAAAAAAAACAAACAGCAGTTACGCATGTGTTGGGGAAGAAAGTGGAAAGCGAGAGATTAACCTCGGTTCGGTTTTGCGGCTCTTGAGATGGACCTGAAAAAAAAAAGCTGGTGGCGGCGGTCCAGTCGCCAAAACCCGGCGACCGTTCCTCGTGCCAACACAAGTCCACGGCGAAATGAAGAACTCAAATGTTGCTGCTGCCTAGAAGGGGAAAAGCAGGAACTTTTCAATGGTCGCCTTCACGTCAAAAATTTCACCACGGTGCCGTTCGCTTGCATCTCAAGGCCCCCCCCCCCGCTGTGGAGGATTCTTCACGAGGCTTACCTGTACACTGAGATCCGGGGAACAAGGGCGGGCCGAGTGCGTTTTGCCACCAGCACTCATCGTCCTGGTTGCCACCGACTCCCTGTCCGCTTCTATTTAACAGAGGGAACTAGACAGAAATCGGACGAGAGGCGTTAACGTCCGAGCAAGTGCTCGCCATCGCCCGCGTTTCGGTGAGAAAACGACTCACCTGCGGCACGTCTCTGACAAAGTCGTACGCGATGCCGTATTTGGGGATTTGACCCGCCGCCGCCACGCGCAAGCAGCTCGCTTTTTCCACCGGCGATTGCTCTTTTCGCGACGGAGCGACCGAGGAGCCCGTCCGCCCGCCCGCAGTCGACGCGTCGTCCACCAATATTTCTTGCTCGGCGATGGGCAGGAGGACGCCGGGGCCTTCCTGCGAATCCAGAGAGGTCTGGGCACTCTTCTCCATGCCAGACTTCTTCAACCTGGGCAGGAATTTGCCAGATTCCAGTTCGGATTTCCCGTAGTACGGGCCCTCGCATTCCGCGTCGTCCTCGAGCGGTTTGAGATCCGCCTGGGGATCGTCGGAGACGTCCACCGGCGCCGGGACGGGGAAACTGGTCTCCTCTTTGTCAGTTTCGGCCTCCGAATCGCTCACCCCGCCGGGAGACAACTCGGAGGCCGATATCGGCCGGAAATGAGTCCTGGGGGAAATGCGAATGGCCCTGTACTGCGTTTGGTTGATGCCATAAATCCGCGGGCAGAAGGCCTCGCTCTCCGAGTCGGAGCAAAGTATCGATTTCGGCTTGAAGCCCGGACTGAAGGAGGCCATGTCCTCGGGCTCAAAGGAGCACTCCACGTGGAGAACTTGAGAGAAGGGATTGTTCAGGTCCAAGGATCCAAACGGGTATTCCAAACGCTGCTCTTGGCCACGCAAGCCGTCGTAAGATCCCAGCAAATCTTCCCGGAAGATGAACGAAAATCCCTTGTTGAACGCGTCCCGGCTCCCGGCGATGGCGTGCTCGCTTTGGCCGAAGGACACCAGCGGCCTCCACAGGCGCCGGTGTCCCGGAGCGAAGCAGCCGCCCTTGTTCACCAACACGTCTGCGCCGGCGATGGTGAGCATTTCCGAACTGGAACGCGACGTCGACGGCAGCAAGCTGTGCTGGGATTCCTTCGGCGGCACGACGGCCCAGTTCTTATCGCAACTTAACGTCGTGAACTCTCCGTACACGCCGCCGATGATGAAAGACGTGCCATCTTTATCTGATCTCAAGTCCCAGGGCTTGGACGGAGTCGTGTAGTCCCCGGCGCCATCTAACTTGGAGGCTTTGTTTTTGGCTAAGTCCTGTTCTTCGTTCTTGCCCTCCCAGAGGTGATACTCGGAGCGCTGCACGGCTTTTTTCTGAGGCGCCTCGACCGTGCCGCCCTTGGCCGGCACCTCCCGGCAGGCGCCGCAGTAACCGCCCGAGTCTTCGGAAAACACCTTCTCGCTCATTTTCTCCCCACCTTGCCTCGACGCCGCCGACTTGGCCTCGCCGACCGCGGACCAAATGTCTTTGATTATTCCTGAGCTGTACTCGCCCCTTTCTTGGTTTGCGTTCTCGGAGAAAACGCTCGCGCGGTACGGTTTGCTCTCGTCCTCTTCCAATGCTATTCCGCAAAGGGACTCCAATTTGGATTTTTGAACGTACGTCTGACAGGAGGCGGTGCAAATACTCGCCTCCTCGCATTTGCGCCCCGAGTCCTCTTGCAAGAAGTCCAAGATTTCATCCTCGAGATACGTACCGGAAATCGGAGGGATGATACAATCAATTTCCTCGGTGCCGATCGGAGCGGCGGGGTCCTCGGCGGGAATAGTCGCGTGCTCGTTGTCCGAACGCGTCTCTTCCGAGTGTGACCATGGACTGCACGTCCGCGTTGAAAGGTTGGAGCAGTGTTCAGTTTCGTCAAAGGCACTATTTTTGGTCCATATGAGCAAACGAGACTGTTTGTTAGCATGCGGGTCGAGGCCGCCGCTAGCGTCGGCGTTGCCGTCGTGAGCCACGGAGAGCGAGTCGCAGGGAAAAGAAAGAGTGGGACTGTCGTACTGCAGCTCAAAAAGGGAGAAGCCGGACGAGTTGGGGCCAGACGGCTCGCCGGCCGCCTCGGGAACGTGCGGCTCGGCCGCCTTTGCGGCGAGATTGCGCAGGGTGAGGGAAACGCTATCGAGGAGCGGGGAGAGTCGGACGGGCGAGTCGCCCATGAAGCTTTCCCCGTCGATATCGTCTGAAGTCGACGGCGAGAAACATCCCCAGACTTGAGCCATGCTGTGGAGATCCTCCATGAGGAACCCGTAAGATCCCGCGGCGTCCTCCAAGTCTGCCCTTATTGCACTTTTCCCTTGCTGCTCCAGCCCGTCGAACACCAGACAACTTTGCTCCTTGCTTTTTTGCCGAATCATGCTGAGGATCCGACTCTCTCGTAACGAGTCTGAGGCACTAGTATCCAATATGGATTGGTAAATATCAACTTCATAGAAGTCGTCGAATTCTGGCAGATGCTTGTCATCTAAATGTCCACTATCCTCTGGCCGAGGGCAGCCGGAGGTCCCGAGGAGTTCCGCCGTCTCCTCGTCCGCTTCGCCCGACGCTTCCACAAAGTGGCCGTCCACAAAGGAGCCGGCGGCGAGGTACGTTCTCGGGTAGTTCTCGTCGGCGACGCAGATTCCCTGGATTCGTTCCGGCAGCGCGGCCACGTCGGCTGCCGAGGCGAAGTCTGCCGGGGAGCCGACTTTGCTTCGATACTTTGTTTCCAGCTTGCTTTGCTTGCTGCTAAAAGGTACAAAATAGTCTGTGATGGGCTCGGTGTACCAAAGTGGCTCCTCCATGTATTCCTTTGCGTTTCTCTCCTCAAACCTCATCCCGGTTGCTTGCGGCCAGACGGGATCTTTGTAAATCTCTTTCAGGGATCTCCGATTCTTCTTGTAAAGCTGCGGCGCTCTGCCCGTCCCCCCCGTGTTTCGTTGCTCCTCTTTGTCCGCAGCCTTCAGCTGGAGCTTCGGCTGTCCGCTATTGCGCTGCCTCTTATTCTTCCCAACCTCCCTGGATTTGTGCCTGACCCTAACCGCCTTGCTTCGGAACGACTTGTCGCCATGGTTCCCGCTTGAGCTCGACCCCCCCTCGCTCGAGCCGGAAGACCAGGACCGGGCCCGATATTTGCCCTCGGACCGGTGTCTGGCTTGTCTCTTGGAGTGGGCCGTGTTCTTCTCCTCTGCCGCCGCGCCGCCGTGGTATCGGTTCTCTTTCTCCTTCTTGCTCCGGCGGTGCTGGCCCCTCTCGGTGGTCGCGCCGGTGACGGTGGCGCACGCTTCAGGGTTCCGCTCCTTGGCAGCCTCGCATTCGCTGTTGCAATCTTTAGGGGAGGAAGTGTCTGTGCTGGTCTGTGGAGCGGCCGAGGATGATGAACTCGAGTATGCGCAGGCCTTGGCTTTGTTCCACACGGTCATGATCTCTTGGAGACAAACGGGCTTCTCAGACAAAGGTGGGAAGGCTTCATAATACCTGAGTCGCAATTGACAAAAGGGAGACGCATTCAAACAACCATCCCATTTTTTTTTCTTGCTATTGTTCAAATACGCAACAGTTCGTGACGTGGCTTACATTTCCACCTGGTCCTTTGAAGAGGGGGACTCGAATCGTTCGGGAGAATGTGCGCCGTCAGACTTTTTGGGGATCTGTTTTTCCTCTGGAGAAAAAAATACAATAAATATAGACATAGTCAAACCTCGGTTTTCGAACGTCTCAGTTCTCGACCAATTCGGTTTTCGACCAAAAATTGAGTTTTTTATGCCTCGGATAACGAACAAATTTCAGCTCTCGAACAAACTGAGCGCACTTGAATGCACCATTTGACTCCGCTCGCCTTTCTTACACGAGGAAGTGACGCTTCCCGGGTAGACGAGGAAGTGACGCTTCCTCGTGTTGCTTTCCATTGTGAGCAGACGTGTTCAGTAAACATTTTTATTTTAAAAAGAGCGCGGTTTCGGTTTTCGTACAATTTCGGTTTTCGAACAGCCTTCTGGAACGGATTATGGACGAAAACCGAGGTTTGGCTGTACAGTCAAACCTCGGTTTTCGAACGTCTCTGTTCTCGACCAAAAATTTCACGTTTTTTATGCCTCGGATGACGACTGAATTTCGGTTCTCGAACAAACTGAGCGCACTTGAATGCGTCACTTGACTCCTACGCTTCCTCGGTAGACGAGGAAGTGACGCTTCTTCGTGTAGCATTCCATTGTGCACAGACGTGTTCAATCAAGATTAAAAAACAAAACAACGTGGTTTCAGTTTTCAAACAAATCGGTTTTCGAACAGCCTTCTGGAACGGATTATGGTCGAAAACCGAGGTACGACTGTAGATGTATTTATAAATAAAATTTGCCATCATGCAAAAACAAACCTTTCTGTTTGTTTTGAATGTCCCTTAGTTTGGAGCAAAGCTCCTCGACCAGGCTTTCAATTCCAGAGTTCTGAAAAATACAAACAAAAGACACCAGCAGTAGTTAGGGGTGCCGGTCTCACAGGCGTAATACTTGAGAGACTTGTGCCGTCATCCGAAAATCACGAATTTAAAACACAGGGCCAAAGCTGAGGAACGGGGCTTGACTGTGACTACACTATATTTACTCAAGTATCTCAGGAACTTTTGAGAAAAGCAAAAGTTGAACTCCGTCAAACTCTTCTGACACAACAACTTATGCCTTTCTTTAACCAGCAAAAATAAATCGGCGTGCAGTTTCCTCTAGGCCTACGTTTGCTTTTACCTCATTGTGCCGAAGCTGGTCAGCTGACAACCAAATGTCTGCTGCAATCCCGTGTAGCATATGCCAGTTAAAAAATAGACAGCACAGTCCAGTCCTCCCGGGGCTTGTTGCCAAGACCCAACCCGACGATATACCCACAGCACCCCTTTTACTTTGTGCGCAGTCATGATGAAGTCGGCGTAGGCAACATAGCCTCCTGTGGATTTTCTCACATACGTCAAGCACAACCATGCTTACTTCAAAACATTTGACATATTACCCTCAGTGGCAGAGTTCCATGAACAAAAGCTATGTCTATACCAGGGGTCAGCAACCCAAAATGTTTAAAGAGGTATATAGGACAAAAAAAATAAAAAATAAAAATATGTCTGGCGCCACAAAAAAATAAAAGCCTGCTATAAAACTTACAATGAATGTAACACATGTTGTACGTATGTAGAAGACTGGACTGTCTCAGAATTGTTTATATTATTCATTCCTTTGCTTTGTGTTCCCAAACGCCCCCATAGAATTTATTTTGTGATTTCCTCGCTTGATTTTTTGTTTTGGTGCATTATTTTCGCTTTTTTTAGTGTCATTGAAGTGATCATTAATTTCCCGTTTTTCAGAGGTTGTCTTTGAAAGCCTCTCGAGTCGAACGAGAAGAGAGAAGGCACGAAGTCGGACGCAGACGTGTGTGTCGAGACTGTTAAAAGCATAAATAAAGTGTACGTTTTAAAAAACCAACACCATAGCTCTCCTTTTTCGGAGCTGCAACATTTATCTATATCTATTTGAGCTTTATTAGCCTACTACCAAAATCTTTTTTCATTATCAAACATTTTTTATAAAGCTCCGGGGAGCCACTAGATGTCGCTAAAGAGGCTCTGGAGCCGTGTGTTGCCGACCCCCGGTCTATACATTCAAGAGCATGGCATTCTCTAATTACAGGAAGCTCGGCCCGGGCAGCGCTTACCTCATCAGATGCAGAACGTAGACATTGCACCGCCGCTTGTTTCTTCATTTCCTCCAGACTCAGGTCGCTGCCTCCCTTCTTCTTACTCTTGCTCCATTTCTTCCCAGTTCCCTTCTCCCAGCCCAAAAAGATGTCATTCTCCTGTCAAACAAATGTTGAATAATTGAGAGCGGACCAAAGATGTGCAACAAGGTCATAATTGCGAAACCTTACTTGAAGGTAGTCCTGCAGGTCATAGTCGTAGCTGTCATGCAGGAGGAGGCTGAGGACATAGCGGGTGTAAATCATGGCATCGATCCCGCACTTCTCCAGCTCCTGGCCCAGCCAGCTTTGCACTGGACCCAGCGACTGGAGCAGGGACATCTCTGAAGCGGGCAGGGGGGCCACGAGCAGGTCGGAGCAAGAGAGCGTCTCGGGAGGAGCAGGGCCGTCTGAATCGGTGCTCACGGGACGCATGAGACCTCAGGTGTTTGTTATCCTCAGGTGGACTGGCATCGCGAGGAGTTGTTTGTCGGGTGGTTGGCGGAGACGAGTGCGGAGGGAGGGCGAGACGGAACCCGGAACTTCCGGAAGGAGGGCTTATCACTCCAGGGGGATGCACTGAAGGGGTTCTACGTGAGGAGGCATGTGGGATTATTTTTGCCCCTTTTTGGTTGCTTTCAGCAAAAAGGGTGGTTTTATTCGTCAGGCATGGCTTGTGCCGCTGATGGATCTCAGCTACGCAGCTAAACACAACAATGTGTTTGCGTCACACGGAGGCGCCCATGTCGTGGCAATCACTTCGCCAGCGCCACCTGAAACACAGCCGACTGACATGTCAGTGGATGGGGAACATTTCTTGGCCTGTTTTCAGCAATGAACATATGACAAAACGCCTATTCATACCAAGACACTCCGGAGGCATCAACAACCACTCTTTACAATTTGAATATTCCGTTTGATAGAAACAGCGAGATCATCTCACCATTTAAAACCGATTTCGGAACATAACACATGGCGCTCAAAGTCAAATAACCAACAGACAGCAGTGACACTGCGTCAGTCAAAAGATGAGATTGTGATGCTTCCTTTGAAGCCAAGTGGCAGGAAAACACTTGCTGTCAACACTTGCTGTCAACAACATGTGTTTTGGAGGCCGACATCTGGTGCGTAAGAAAATGGACATTGCGCTGTTGTGATTTGCCCATGTGGCCGTCAGTCAAGGAAGGCCAATTGCAGGACAGGTTACCTATTATGAGACATCAAAAGGACAAAGCTAAGAAGCTTAACTGTGTGCTGCAGCCCGACACACTTGCATGAAGTCCAGATAAGTTACCTTTGCTGGCTGGCCTGATCAATAACTGTGTAAATGCTGAGGAGCTCTACGAATGTCCACATTCCCAATTTTCCCAAGATTCTACACTCAAGTCAGAGACATTAATTGAAAAATTGACAATCCCCCACTCCGAATTCAAACTGTTCAGCTCATTTGTATCATGTTGGTAACTATTGTCCACATCCCCGAAATTCCACAGTCAAGTTTACAAAGTCATGCAATATTTGATCTATCTCTCTCCACCTTTCTCATTTCTTGAGCAATTGAAACCACTCCAACTTCAAAATAGTCACCTCTTTCGGGAACTGTTGGGGGGTGGGGTTGTCAAAATTTCACGCAAAAATCTCGAGACGAAGTCATGCTTTATCTCCTTCAACCATTTCTAATTTCAACAATTCGATTAATTCCACAGGATTTGCGTGTAATTTTAAAATTCTCCCGCTGCGTAACAGGATTGAACTCGATATACAACTTTGTGAAACACGCGACCTACAAGTACTGTATTTATGTTTTTGTTTTGGGGGAACTGTGACTCATATTTTAAGACTGTATTTCGTTCGCAGTGTACTTCAACTTTGTCCGACTGACAGCCGCAGTCCCCAAACGCCGTGGGTGTTCTTTTGGGTAAAGTTTCGCCCGGTTGTTGCACAAAACGACATCTTAAAACGTGTCCGCGCTCGTTCGCAGTCAAACAAGGTTAACTGGACCACCGACCTTTAATGTTAGCTCAAGCAGCTAATCACGTTGCACATCAAGCTAGCTCGCCTTGTTCAATCGGACAAGTCATATCGGCAACACCAACGTCACTCCCGAAAACTATGCGGCTACTTTCGCGTGTGTTGACGCTCTATTTTTGCTTTCACTTTGCCGTCTGTCCGGCGAATGACTTATTCCGTGCGCGGTGACATTCGAGCTCCAGGGCGCAACCATCAAGCTAGCAAGCGGCGACCCTCTGACATTAGGCCAAGTCGTTTACTTGGAAGTGGGCAGCATGGCATCCAAAATGTTGGGAGAGGTCAAAAAGTGAGCGATCGGATCCCAACGCCCGCTTCGAAGTAGGCTCGTTGTTGCGGGGAGGAGGAGGAGCTGCTGCTGCCGCTACTGCTTGTGGAAGGCTAACCGTTGAGGACTTGACAGTTGCTCTCTTCAAAAATGTGCGCCATGTCGTCACACAGTTAAAAGCGAGGAACGCGCGGAGAATAAAAGGCACGACAAAACACGAACGCCAGGCCGCTCGACGTACCTGCGAGCGGGCTGAAGAGGAGAGCAACACCGAAAGGGGAGCGGCTACTTGTCACTTGCTGCCGTTCCGAGCTCGGGCTCTGGAATCCGCTGCGGTAGCATAGCGTATCATGGACGCCGACAGAAATGGCGCTGTTTTCACGTCCACTGCCACTTGAGCGGGGACGGGGAAAATGGCGACATTCGGGCTCAAGCGAACGGAAGCGTAGCCCGTTGAATGCCAGCTCGCGCCAGAGCCACAATGGCTGACATCGGAAGCCAGTTTCGGAAGTCAGAGGACGGCGCTTCATGCGCCACCTCCTGAGTTGGTATCTAGGCAACGAGGCAAACCTCTGCCGTCCTATTACCAGACAAGGGCTCCTTCCGCCAGGGTATTGCATCAGAAACACAAGTAGTACGCTAAACGCCGGTTAATAATAAATATTTTTAAATATTATTTAAAAAATAACAATTATTAATGTAATTACAATTTAATTAATAATAATAATTAAAAAATATTATCATTAATGAAATTTAATTAATAATTATTATTATTATTAATGACATTGTAATTACAGTAATAATTGTTATTTTTTTAAATAATATTTTTTCCATTTGGTCTATAGTCAATTAACCATGTTTTACTCTGCCATCTACAGCCAGGTCGGCATTACAAATGAGAATCTGTTACCAGTGTTCTTACCTGGATAAATAAAGCTTACAAAAGTAAATTAATTTTGCTGCATCCCGACAGCAGTGTTTTGTGTGTCTGTGTGTGTGTGTGTGTGTGTGTGTGTGTGTGTGTGTGTGTGTGTGTCCAGGGAAAATAAATTACAAGGACTCACTCAAAATCCCAACTCCAGTTAAGCATAACTACCATCACATAAGGGAATTCATGTGACGTGTGAATAGTTACTGTGTTTAAAGCACTATAAAAAAAAATATATATATATATAATTTATGGGAAATAATTTTTGTTTGAAAACTGGCTCCCTACAGCTTTACTTAAAAGTGTCTTAACTTCCACAGAGCCATCTGGCGGTTCAGGTTAGGGTTTTTTTTTTTTTAGATGACCACTTGGCCTGTCGAGTGGCACACTTCACGTGACCTTTTGGGACACAATGAGTCAAGGCTACATGAATGTCATGTTTCAATTGTCATAGCTGAGAAAAATGATCACCAAGCCACGATCTCTTGTGGCTAGTTACCAGGGTAACTAGAGTACGTATTGACTCGTGCATCTGATTTGCATCTGCATCCGAAGCCCTGGAGCCAAAGGTCAAACACTTCATTGATCGGGGAGCAGCGCACACAGATGTGTGATGATGAGGACACGTGGGCTTTGTCAATATCGGCAAAACAAAATCACTCAAGTCCAATGGATCACAATGATTTTTTTGATTTTTTTATGTTATGTAGCACAGCATGTGGAGGGACGTTCACTTTCAAAACATGCGTTCGTTAAAATGGTCTATTTGGAGCAGATGGCACAGTTCAAGGGTGCTCAGTAATCCTCTCGGAGGAGTTTTTCAGACGGGGCCCAGTCGGTGGTATTCACCGACCGGCAAAGCAAAACATAAACGTGCAATATTTGAAAAATGTCTGCTCTTTTTTTTCCTTCACATTTTCAATGAAGCAATTGTGACAATTTTTCGGTATTCTTTTTGTGTGATATATTATCTGCCTTTGTTCCAAAAAAAAAAAAATAATCGATCTAACTTTTTCTCTTCACCTACTGCAACGGCCAAGTTTTTAATTTATTTGTGCAACGGGCAGCAAATGACTGGACTTTGGACTAAGCTTCTCCAGGAACCGCTGCAATAGAACATACAATGACTCTGCATTAAAAAGTCAATCAATTACGATCCAATCTCCCCAGTGGCTTTTTTATTGAACAAAGCAGTCACTGATCATTGCTGCTTCGCATCGAACATCCACATAACACTTCCCCTTGATGAGATGTTATTTCTGACAAAGGCTTAGTTGTGTTATTTCGCAGATCCCCAGGGCGGATTTTTTTTCACAGGGGTGTCTGACAAAGTTGAAAGTCTCCTCGTCCTGTGATTCCCATGTCTAAGTGGGCCGCTCAGTCAAACCTTACTGCTTTTAATTATGTCACAGTCGGTCAAAGGGGGGAGTGGGTGATTGCGTCACATGGTGCACAGAGTATGCGTTATCAGGACATTCCAGGCACGCGTGTTATCTCGACGCAAAACTTTGCGATCCCTGTGATGAAACCAGCGAAGCAGAGTCGCGTCGATGAATTCACCCCTGCGGCGCTGCCGTGAAAATTCAAATTAGAGCCTTTTTGCAAAGTTCTTCAACTGTATGTGGGTTAAAGGTGAGCGGCTTGTGCACTATGAGTGGGGCCTTTGTGCCATCGCTCCAACCTCAGGAACAGTCATGACTTGACCTGAGACAGACTTCAGGTGCTCATTTTCAGAGTCTGGCCCCATACTAACCTGTTACTTTGCTATGCCAGAAAACTACATATTTCGTTGTGAGGGTGATCTAAGCTCGCAGTTATGAATTGAGCTCACTTCACAACAAGCAAGTGTGTGTCACATACCGTAAATAGTAAGCATTCTTCAAAAAAAGAGGCTTTAAGCCGTTTGCGACTGCCATCTGAAATTTGCTGTCAAACTAACTTAAACAAAACGAATCCCACCGTGTTCATTATGAAAGCAGCCACGTAGCTTAGCCTTTCAGTCTAACGCTAACTACCACCTGTGCTCCGTTGCCATTACCGTTTAAGCAACGTACTGAACACAAACTCTGCACCAACGCATGTCAACAGAAAGTATAACAGTATGCTAAGTCATGTTATTTATCTTCTGCATAGAACAAATTTTTTTTTTTAGGAGAGTTGAGACATCTAAATAAACACATCACAACATATTTTTGTTCTGTAATGGACTACTGGTATTTTTACTCATTTCAATAGAGACAAAATGCAAAACTTGACTTATGACTTGATAGGACTTCAAATTTGGTTGGGACTCAACTTGACTGGCTTGATTTTGACGCCTGAGACTCAATTATGACTTGCAAATACAGTATGTGACTCTGACTCTAATATATTATCACAAAGGCACTGCATCCAGTTTGACGGAATGCAACGTGATAGGAATGTGCGGTATGGCCCAAAGGCATGCAATCAGCTGTCCAGTCGGAGCAAACAAGTTGAAGGCGAGAGATGCTGTCACACCCGCCGGCTACCTGACTGATTTGTTTTGGAAAAAGACAACCAAAGTGTCACAAGGCACCCACCAAACAACTTGTTTACAAAAATAACACATGTGCAATATGAATCCGGTGTGCGACATAAGCTTCAGTCCACACTACCACTACTGCTGCTGTTGTTGTGTGTTGTGTTATGTATTTATCAAACTGTTATTTTATCCTATTTTATTGTTTTTATCTATTTATTTATTTTAACGAAATGCACTAAGGAGTGGCACCCAAATTTCGTTGTAAGCTTATACAATGACAATAAAGGCGATTCTGATTCTGAGAAAAAGAGACTGGAAGTGTTACAGAAAGGCATAGTCCTCTGTTGTGGTCACCTTAATCCCCATTAAGCCGGTGTAATGTATTGAGCGCACACAGGTTAAGGCAAAAAGGGGTCAGGTTGGCGACCTCACAAGCCGATTAATGGAAGTCATTTGATGCAAAGAGTGTATTTGCCACTAGAGAGCAGCAGAGGCATGCTAAATAAACGTTTGCCAACTCTTGAGCCAAGGTCCATTATTTTACATTAGAAGAACCTCAGGGAACACGACGAAACAAAAAAAAACATCTTAAAAAAATATGATATAATGTGATACATTCACATTGAAGAGCAAAGAGTGTTGTTAACAACCCTGTCAAATTTGATTCATTAAAAAAAAAAAAAAAATCATCAGGTTAAAATGAAACGAGGCTTCAAAATCGTGAAAAGTCAAACTTCTTTAAAACAAACAAACAAATAAAAAAAAAACCTCCTCCTCACTCTGAAGCCTTTCTCTGCGTGACGTGTGTGCGTTTATGGCCGACAATGAAACGCTCTGAAAATGCCATGCCAGTCAACGATGTGATGTGCTTTCTTTCTGTCTTCATTATTAATTTATTGTTTTATTGCTTATTGTTGTATATATGATATTTGCTCCATGTACAGCACTTTGTATACAGCGGTGGTTGTTTTGAAGTGCTCTATAAATACAGTTGAGTTGAGTTGGGTAAGACCTCTTTGGTTTGTGGTCATCGCTTGCTAGCTAACCTAAGCTAGCTCCGATTTTCTCTTCACTGTAACGAAACAAACCAAAACGAAACGAAACGAAACAGACAAACAAACAAAAAAAAACTTACAGCTATTTTAGCTTGCTAACCTGACCGGATAACCATGAGGCGAATGAAGGTGCTCAATAATCATAATAATACATTTTATTTGTCAGCGCCTTTCACAGCACTCAAGGACACTTTACAACCAAGAGCAACAATAAAACCACAGATAAAATTATAATAAAAGAAGAGATAAATGTAAGTAAAATATGCAAGTCTGAATAGGTGGTTTTTGAGCTGGGTTTTGAATGTACTTTCGGTCTTTGCATGTTCTCATCAAATATCTTTGAACAGGTAAAATGCATGTAGAAACAAATTTCTGAATTCACTTTCTGCTCTTCAATAATCGGAACAAGTGAAGTCATGGTCTTTCGCTGTGAATATCTGTTCAAATCTGTTCAAATCTGTTGCTAGCGTATTGTTTGTTTGGACTTGCCTCGTCCACCTCTTGCCTCGTTGAGACCACTGAGCTTTTGTGTGGCTTGCGATGCTGACATTTTTCCCTTCTATTGTTCAACGACAGATGGCCCTTCTCTTGCGTGTAAAGAAATGACCCGTAACACATTTGTTCAAGCACTGAAACCGGTTTTATTTCAGCAACCTCCACCAGGCGTTGTCAGAGGGCACATCCTGCCACTCACTTCTCAGGACAGCAAGCGAATTTGAAGAAGCAGGCGAGGCAGGAAACGGTGATCATGAACTCCTTGAAGTCAATCTCTCCATCTCCATCCAAATCCATTAGAAGCTTTTGCCCGTCTGGCTTTCCCTGTGCTGCCTGTACACACCAAGAACACAAAGTGGGGGAAAAAAAATACTGTTCAATTACTGAGAAACTTGAGTAACGGCCGATTTATCAGAGCATGAACTACTACACGCATGCCTGGTGAACATTTCCAATTGCTGTAACACTCATGCTAATTTCTACTAGCCTGTTTTTGTTGCTTTGCAGTCAATTTTACCATTAAGCTCATGGACGTTTCTTCATAGGAAAGGGTTTGGTTGAACATCATGTTCAGTTACATTCGTATTTGTCTACCCATTTTGCAGTGAAGTAAGTGTGTAAGCATGTCACCTTCAAAAGATTGGGCAGCTCTTTCTCGATCAGGCTCTTGACCTCATTGTTGTTCAGGGTGGCCGGCTTCCCCTCGGCGCCGGCGTGTTTGTCAAAGACTTGGTAGAAAGTGAAAAAGGTCTTCTCCAGTGCAGTTAAATTTAAGTCACACATTGTGGAAAGGGACGTCAGCGAGCGCCGCCAGGAAGGAATTGCAGGAGGTGAGTTGCATGGGGCCTGGTGGAAGCTTGTTTTATACCTTGGTCAAGGGAAAATGGATGGATGGATGGATGGACATTGTGGAAGGGACTTTGCAGGATGGGCATGGGAAGCCAGGCTTAGATGGGCACCACAACACATCAGGTTATTCTGGTCAAAGTTTGTAACTAGAGGTACCATAAACTGGAAATATGACATTTGTCATAATAGGAAGAATGAAACTGACGCCCTGTGTACATACAGTATCGAACAAAGACCATCTTTATGGTATTTACTTGCTTAGTTTAAGGAGTGGCCTTTGTATTTCAGGGTTGTTGATATAGCACGAGTGTGTACAAAAGTGAAAAAGGCTTGTTACATGGCACATATCCAAGTGCCTGAGAAGGTAAGGATGGGGACATTTTCCTTCAATTTTTTTTTTTTTTATTTTGAACATGAGTGAATAACTCTTTATTTTTTAAAGATGGCCCTTTCATTCCGCTGCACAAATAAAAGCTCAAATAAACAAGTTGGTTACAAAGAGAAACTGGTTGAAATGTCACAGACGTTGTTTCCACTTCCTGTCACTGACCTGCCAGTCACGGCCACATAAAACACACACACACACACACACACACACACACACACACACACACACACACACAGACACACACACACACACACACACTTTCCGCTCGGTTTCATGGCCCGGAAATTGCATGACATGAAAACCCGCTCACAGCCGAGACAGTTGTCAATTCACAACTTCTGCTCCTATAACTAATTTTCAATAGAAAATATGACATTTATACACTTTAATACCCACAAAAGTTTATTGGGTGATAAATTCCCTTCACTTTTTGAGTATTGTATAACAGACAGTGTGTGTGCGTGCGTGCGTGCGTGTGTGTGTGTGTGTGTGATAGCTGGCGTCAAGATTTATTGAGCTTTATTTGACCCTTGGTAGGCATATCATGTTAAATCCAAGAATTTCGAAAGAACACGGAACATTTAATGCAATTTAATACAAGTTCAGATAGATAGGATATAGGTAGACAGCATGCTAGCTAGATAGCTTAATGGCTAGATAGATGGCTTGATGGATCGCGATATGGCTGGCTAGCTAGCTAGCTAGTGTATTGCTGCACTAATATTTATCATAGCGAGCCAGCTAGATAGATAAATTGATAGATATATGGATGGTTAGCTAGATAGATATATTCAAATGGCTCTTTGAGTCTTTAACCCTTATGCTGCAGTCAATGTAAATAAATTTATATAACGCAACAAACAATTTTACAAAAACTGTAAAAGTATTATTCCTGAATATTTATTTTACTTCCAACCACTCGAGATGTTCACTGGCATCAGCGCTATACATACACATATAGTTCTTATTTTTTTCTTTGTATTTTTGCCCTCTATGGACAATAAAAGCGGTACGTACTGTGCTATGACCAAAACATAAAAATATATCTATCTATATAAAACATGAATTGGAATATTTCATATCACACAATTTTTATGCTTTGTCTTTCATTTAAAGATAACACATGGGTTCAGGTTGCCAACTCCTGATTTAGATACTATACAAGCAGCAAAGGTGAAGCCATGGGGACATTCTCTACATACGATATACGCAGTAGTAATGACCAAAATCTTCGGATCCTCGTCCTCAGCCACTCTCCTTCATCTCCACATGCTCAAAGTAATCGACAGATTCGTACACAACCACCTGACACTGAAACACAGATGGATATCACACATGACATGGCCCTTGACCTTTCACCCCACAGCCTGAGTGGACTCACCCACTGGGCCGAGCCTGCTGAGGAGCTGCCGCTGCTATGTTTGTCCATGTCGGCGTTGTCCGAGTCCAAGTGAGGGCTCTCGTAAATCACTCGAGTGACTCCTTGTCTCACACACACACGCACACACACACACACACACACACACAGCAAATTAGTAGCTGTGATAACTCCCAAGAAAAAACAAAAAAAACATGTGTGCAACCTGGCCAGTGGGGCAGTGGACATATTTTTGGACATATCTTTGAACATGGAGCTGGTCACAACTCTGCTTTTGTTGTTGTTGTTGTTATTAGTTTTATTTCCTGGTGTTTGCCCTCCTTGGCGTGGACCCGCTCGGGACTGTTTTCAGCGTTTTGGCCACGACATTCGTCGAAGGAGAAGAATCTCTGCTTGATGGTTGCGCCTTCTCGGCAGCACGCGTTTACCAGCACTGATTGTGATGGCAGGGAATGTCAAATATTTGACTGGCGCCGATCAACATCCCTGGGGCGCTTTGTGTTTTTTACACCTGTAATGGGCAGCATTTTTCACAGCCCCGTTTTGTTCAGCACAGATGTCGGCGCTGTTGGAGAGCCTGCGTTAGTGCGACTGGATGGATGGCTGGTGGACCAGAGGATGAGGAGAGAGGAGCGCCGGCGTGGAGCGCAGATGCAGATTGGGAACCGAGAGTCGATGATCGGAATTGAAGCCATTATATTATGTTAACTGTTCTGTTACAGCTGTAGCTGTTGTGAAAGCGCTATATAAATATGTATTGCTGCACTAATATGTAAAAGATGTATTGCTGCACTAATATTTGTCATATTTAGCAGAGGATAAAGAATATATGTCTGTGAATATTGCTATATTGGTTGTCTACGTGTGCTAGTGCATTGTTTGCATGAAGAGATCCTTTGCTTGCCACGTTACAACACAGCCACATCGATCCTATTTGTTATCCTGTCGTTGGTGTTTGTCATCTGTTAGCAACAAGCTAAAAGATCCTTTCGAGTGACCATAAACTTCAACTGGGAGTGGCCCTAAAGAGCTTGCAGGCTTCTTCTATGAACAATAATTATTTACTGCCAAACTGCTGTTTGTTGTGAAGTGAATTCAGTCAATCAAGTTAAAACAAAACAAAAAAACAAAATCATCTGAATCAGGTCATTTGTAACTCAAGGCACAACTGTAAAAATATGATCGGGCCGATATACTTTGACAGTTTCAGTTATTTTGAACGAAACCACTACTGCAATTTGGCCACACACAACAAAAATTAGTTTTGCTTCCCTGTATTGTTTAAAAAAATAAAATCAAATAAAAATAAAAGTAACACCCTAACCCGCCTACCCCCCTTTATTTTTTCTTTAACTGACCTTTTGTTCGTTTGAGTTTGTAGACGCAGGCGGATGCTAAGAGCAGCAACAAAACCACCAGAGCCAAGGAAATCCCGAGTGGAAGCCAAAGATCACTTCTGGACTTTCCTGCAGCATGTAGCATGTAGAAAGCCATTTTCTGAACAAATATTCAACAAACTCAAGCAAATGTGGCCTTAAGCCTTGCTTGCCTACCTTCTTCTGCATTGCCATTTGACCTTTGGCGTGTTACTCTTATGACTGTACCGTTTCCGCTGTTCACCATCAGAAACGGAATGTCCACATTGACCCGGCACACGTATGTGGCCGAGTGCTCTTCGGTGATGTTGGTCCATTCTAGGCACACACACCTCTCAGCACTTCTTTGCAGAGTCGGCTGGCAAGATTGGTGTGGGTAGAAGGATTCCTCATAGACGGTTGCCTTGATCAGCCACATGACTTTAAATCTGGAGAAGTTGCCTGTCCAACAGCAGCTGATGTTGACCAGCTGACCCTCGAAGACGTCAATGTCAGCACTCTGGCTCACACGCCAAGTGGACGGATCACCTGCAGGCAGCCAAGACATGATCAGATCGTAGACTTTGGAAAAAAATAAATACAAATCCGAGTGGAGCGTGGTGCTCATCCATCATGAGGCAGGTTCCACGTTTTCGTTTCAAAATTGCTTTGACTTACTCCGTGATGAGAGAGCGCAGTGGGAGGCGAGAAGCAGACAGCTGAGCAGATGCTTCATCTTTCCACACTGAAAACAAGAGTCGCCTCTCCACATCCTCTCGAAAACCCTCCCACGGCTCACATAGACATTGAGAAAGATGACAACTTGGCCTTGTGTACAATTAATCACTTGGGGGTGGGGGTTGGGGGCGTAAACACAAAATTGGTGGTCAAATGTGAGGTCTCTATAGGGCTGAACAATTTATTAAATTCAAACCATCATTGCCATGTAATAAAATGCGATTTTCACATCGCAAAGGTTACAATTGTGAAAAAAGGGGCTTTACTTTTGATATATATGTACACATTTGCATTACCTGTTGTAATTTGACTTCTGTTTACAGCACACATTTGCTAGAATTTTGTGAAGTTGTCAGAATGTTGTATGTCGTAAAATTCACAGAACATGAATGAATGAAGTGGTTTGGAAGTTCACACCTCCAGTTTAAGGAGACTGTAAACTGTCTTTCATATTCATTTGTGGTTCATCTGCCTTCATTTTAGTGTAAAAACCTAAATATGTTCAATAACTCTAATAGTTGGTTATAATAGTTTAATTTATTGCCTGTTCTTTTAAAAAAAAAAATCTTGGGAAGAGTACCTTAAAAAAATCGCATTTTAAATCGCAATCGCATTATTGAGGGGGAATAAAATCTTTTTTTTTTTCTAAATCGTTTAGCCATAGTAAATAATACAATTTTTAAAACATCAATTCATATGACAATTTTTTGTGTGGTGATATTTAAGTGGAGGTCAGTTCCTGCTCTCGGAGTGCTGAGAAGAAGAAAAAAAAACACCCACGGACGCAAGAGATGTTGTTAAAATGCCATTTAAATAAAAGGTAAGAGTTGACAAAGAACATGTTTGTGAGAGGAAACATTCAGACAGACAGGCAGCCGGTGCTTTCAGAGTTAAGGAGGATCAGGAGAGACCAGACGAAAAAAAAAAAAAAAAAAAAAGATGTCAACTCTCAAGAACTCCCGCTCCAGCACCTGTAGTCAGTAGTAAAATTCACAGAACCAACAAACAACATACGCACAGGGAACATTTACAACGAGTGCCATCGATCAACCCCCTTCAATTCCATAGGAAAAGATTTTGGCGTAAAGAAAGAAAGGAGGGCGGAGGGCGGGGATTTGCGGTTAAAACAAAAGAAAACATGGATAAATTAAAGTACCGTTATATTTGTGCAACACAATTTGCTAAAAAAACAAAAAAACAACAAAACAAAGAATGGTAGTGTGTCGTAAAATGGCCTTCTTCAGAAGAGATGACTGCACAGTGCAACGCGGAAAAACTGTTAAGGCTGTAGCACCACACGCTGGCCGACTACCGCCATTACAGCTACAAATTCGTCAAGCGGTTCCAATTGCGGGCATTGCGGGATTCCTGGGATTCCCCCGCCCACCCTACAGTACCACAAGTCGTAAAAAGTGAAACGGGACAGCAAATCTTAATCACTCAGTGGTTACCAGGAAAATCAAGCAATAGTAAAAGTAGGAACATGTTTTTGCTATTCATGATTTTGATATGTCCGCTGATACAAAGTAAAAAATAACAGAGCTCTATGGACAAGAACCAAGTAAAAAAAAAAAAAAGAAAAAAAAAGAAAGAATATCATTAGTACACAATTTATCTACTTACTATCCCCGCACTAAAATCATTACAGCCCCCATTTGTACAAACAACAACTTCAAGTGAAGGACATCTCCAACTCAGAATGGACGGTCGTGGAGGACGAGGACATGGAGCCGTCCAAAGAAGGCGTGATGGTGTCCATGCTCCTGTTCCACTTGCTGCGATGAGGCGTCGACGAGTTGCTGGGCGTGGAGCAGTTGGAGGGCGGGCCCGAACCGCAGCCCGAGCCCGGGCTGCTGTTGTTGGACACGGGCGAGCAAAGGGCGTTATTGCTCAGACCTTTGTTTTGGAGCTCCAGCTGCAAGTGCTGGCAGATTTCCTCTGGGAGCCGCTGATACTCGTCCTCCAGGTTGCTATCCAGCTCGACCTGGAGCTGCACAGCGAGAAGGGGCAAAAAGAAATAAAAAAAATTTTTTTTTTTTTTAAACCTCAACCAGTACTGCTATAATTGACAGGGGAAAAAAATAATATGAATGAATGAATGAATGAATGAATACTTTATTGTCATTGCACACTTGTTTCAACGAGATTTTGCAGGAGCCCCCCCCCCCAACCCCCAAGTGTATCGTGATTATAAAAAGTATATAAATACATTGCACTCCCCTAGACCTACACACAATCACATACACACGTTTAAAAGTTGAGATTCAACGTTATAAAATGGATTTTTAAAAAGTGTGACTGTACACCGTTCAAGGAAGGGTTAGAGTAGATTGTTCTAGCAAAATATATTTATTTTGTGATTTAATTTTTACAAAATTAAATTTAGATATAAATATAAATAATAATAAAAATATAAATAAATATAAAATAAAAATAAATACACAAATAAATAAATAAAATATTTAATTTAATTTAAATTAAGTATATTTCAGAGTCATGGCTTTTTTTAAATTATACTAAAGGAGTTGAATCAGTACTTGTACGACAATCTTGTTTTTTTTTATGTCAACTACCTGTACTTCTACTCAAGTACATTGCGAGCACTTCTGCCGCCTCTACTTTGCACATTTTGCAACCAGCCTTTGAGACGTGGACCTAAGCGATCGTCGCTCACCGCCGGCAGCTCCTCGTCGATGTGCTGCAGCACCTCTCGTTGCCTGAGCTTCAGCTTCTCCAGCCTCTTCTTCTGAGTCTCCTCCAGCTGCGGCGGAGGGAAAACACGTACGGGGGAAAGTCGGGTGCGGGATTAAAAAGGCTTCAATCAATTAAATAAATCCGCACACATCCAAATATCGTTTTATTCAAGTGTGCTCACCCTGTGTATTAAGCTGACGGATTCATTAATGTGTTTCCTGTTGATGTCGTTCAGCTCTCTGCGCATGTGAGGGAAGAAGAAAAGCATTGGAGTCCAAATGAATGAATAATGACAAACGCATGAATATAGAAGTAACCAGTTACATCTCAGCCTTGTCTTTGTCCCGGCTCTTTGCTTCACTGATGCTGTTCTGCCGCTTCCTGTCCAGGATTTTCTGCAGGTCTTTCCTCTCCCTGTGAGCAGGAAAATCCAAACGCCGAAAGGAAAGTTGTAACGCCGGTCCTGAATCCCTCACCAACGGGGGCCCACCACGCGTACCTCTCGCAAATCTCCCTGAGCTTCTTGAGTTGAGCTGCTTGGCATTCATGCGCCGTTTCCTTCAGCTTCTGGAAAGACTGAAAAGATACAACGGGCACAAGCGGGTGAGCGACTGGTCAACTTTGGGCGAAAGGGATTCCCCCCCGCACCTCTTGCAGGTACGCTTGCTGCTTCTCCCTCTCCAGCAAGTGCAGCTGCTGCCGCAGCGTCAGTAGTTCCTGCATCTGCCATTCCCTGAGCTGGACCGTCTTTTTCTCATGCTCCTGATCCAGGGCCGAGAGTTCTTGCTGCACCGGCTCTTGGGGCTCGCTGAACAAGGAGGACAACAACATGCGGAAGCGTCATGGGCCTGCTGCTTCTACGCCACTCTTAGAGAGTCTTACTTCTTTTTGACGCTGCGTTTTAAGTGTTTCTCCATCTGACTGCGCCTCCGCTGCACATCAGAATCCAGCTGAGTACTTCGAGTCTTCTGCTCTTTACTCAGGTTCCACACCTAACACACACACACACACACACACACACACACACACACACACACACACACACACACACACACACACACACACACACACACACACACACACACACGTTACAAAGTACTGTACATGGACTAGCGCAAGATTTGCTCTGAGAAAGCTGATGCAATTGGTGCCATCTTTATTTTGAAATATGGACTTTTACTTTGAAAATGTGATACCGGAAGATGCGTGTTACAGACTCTCCGTAAGCTTTACGCAGAAGCCGAGAAGCACTTGTAGCGGCGTTTGCCGTCCATGTTGCTGACTTTTCCCTCCCCAGTTTCTCGCTGTTTTGCTCAAACCGAGTGAATAGTCAAAGTTAATATCATAAGTTTGTTGAACCATCACATTTTTGACTGGAAGGATTATCTCTGGGAGAAGATTGCCGTTGGTTGAAAGCAGGCCCAAGAACTATTTTGCTTTGTCTATCATGATTAACGTTGGGCTAAGTAAGGCTATCTTTGTCGTAAATGTCATTTGTTGTATTTTGGAACTTTTAGTTCTACGGTGTGCTGCGATGTGTTGCTGTGCAATAAACATGTAAAGGGAACTCGAGTCTCGCAATTAATCAATGGGCGGCATAGTTTAATACAGTCAAACCTCGGTTTTCGACCATAATCCGTTCCAGAAGGCTGTTCGAAAAACCGATTTGTTCGAAACCCGAAACCACGGTCTTTAAAAAAAAAAAACTTTATTGAACACGTCTGTTCACAATGGAACGCTATACGAGGAAGAGTCACTTCCTCGTGTAAGGAAGGCGAGAGGAGTAAAGTGACGCATTCAATTGCGCTCAGTTTGTTTGAGGACTGAAATTCGGTCGTCATCCGAGGCATAAGAAACTCGAATGTTTGGTCGAAAACCGATTTGGTCGAAAACAGAGACGTTTGAAAATAGAGGTTTGACTGTATATTAATTTGTAATTTTATTGCTTGCTTTCAGTCATGTAATACTCCAATGTTAAGTGAGAATCTATTAATAGTGTTCAAACTAAAATTTGGTTTCCAACATCACTGAAGTCCCCAAGTTTCAAAGAGACTATATATAGTTTTTGCCATAAATCAATTTCCTTCATTTTTTTTCAAAATCTGTCCAAAAGGAGGCCACAATATAAAATGCCAAAACAAATGTGTCAAGGACTCAACACTAAACAAAGTTGAGTTGTAACTTCATTCATTTCCTGTTTCTCCATCTCTTCCAATAAATTGATTGGACAAACCAGACCATACACAGCTCTCAATTAGTCACATTTTTCATATTGTACAATACAGTGCTATTCTTTTACCGCCACATTTAACTTAAAATTGATGTGTGTACCTTCTTCAGATGTTTCTTTCGTAACTCTTTGAGCTCTTTGCTCTGCTTCTTCATAAGCTTCAAGTAGTTCTTGGTCTGCTTCAGCTCTTCGATCGACTGCGCCTGCACGTCTGAGAGATGTGAGCAAAAGTGAATATCGGCCATTTATTTGCTGTAGGGGGGCGTGGGGTGGACAAACGTGCAACTGAATGGAGACACGGACACACGTGTCGAAAGTGATGGGGCGGCATGGTGTTACCTGCTAGAACAGCAGCGATGAGGTCTTCCTTTTGGCTTTGCACTATGCAAACACGCACAAAGGAAGGAGGGAGAAGCAGACGTGTGAAATGGAGGATGGGGAAGCAAATCGCGCAGCGGCAAAAAAGCGCAAATCAGTAAGTGACATGTAGAGAAGGTCAAACTTTTTGCACCCGTCGCTACCTGGCTGGATGATATCGGGACATTCGTCGGGTCGGCAAGGAGCGAGGAAGGGTGATGTGACGCGCCCTTGGATGACTTCGCACTCCCTCTTGGCCTCGCCTTCTCCGGGCTGGTTGGGGAAATGCTATGGAGGAGCCACTGGACTTGTAAGTGAAAGCGCCTAAAACTCCTAAAATAAGCCACGCAATCATGCGGGCACCTCATCGTTCTCCTCCAGGAGCTCAGCCAGTTGTGTCTCTCTTCTGGGCGGATTATTCATGGGATCGGTCAGGGCCTCGGCGTACTCTGAAGACACAAATTCAAATGAAAATAGAATTATTTCAGTGTAAATATTTTGGCTTTTAGGACTGTGTTGTCCACTGGGGTCCAAGGATTTTGAAAAATAATTTCAAGTAGGCATAATTTCCCATGAATAAGGGCAAACTTTAGGGCAGCATGTGTTGGCAAGGCAGCAGCAGAGATAACAAACTAACACTTTATTTATATTGTGCGTTTCACACACACACACACACACACACAGGTAACTCAATGTGCTTCACATAATTAAAAGTTATTCCAAAAATTGCTTCCTAAAATGACTACCTTGGTTGTCTGTTGTTGCTATTTGTTGATTTATTTTTATTTAACATATTTATGTCTTATGGAATTTTAACATCAATTTTAGCATTACATGTTTGCACTGTGGTTGAGAGAGGAAAGTAATTTCATCTGTGCTGTATGTTCCACATAGAGCATATTTGACAATAAAAGTTGACTTGACTAAACGAGTGTAAAGTGCTCAAAGAAAAATGTAGAAAACAGGATTTTAAAAACACTTTGGACAACCTTAATAATAGATATGGGTCATTTAGGGGGGCGTATTATATAATAGGGCATATTTATTCAGTGAAAATTACAGTAATTGCTATCTCCCCCCAGCCCTCTCCCATCAATATAGCAATTGCGAATTAATGTAATCATAATTTTTTTTCAAGGTCTTCTCACCTTGGAGTTCATTGGGAATGTAGTCCTGGGCCTCGGTGTAGACCAACAAAGAGGGCAGCTGGAGGGGCTGGTTCAACTCGTCCTTGAGGTTGATGTAGTGGTAACCTAAACGGAGGACGCAATTGAATTTGAAGCTTCAAGTTCATGCGAGACTGTTCTCAGGTGCCGCTCCTGCCCCCCCCCCCCCTTTCCCACGCACTGACCTGGTCTAATGGCCGAAACGGGGAGAATGCGATGTCCGATGAACTTGCCGTTCTCTTCGAACACGGCGATCCTCAAGGACGCCAGCGTTGGGAGGACCACCTGGCGAGTGAGGGTTTTCGTTTGAGGAGGAGAGCAGAACTAAACAATACAGTGAAACTCCTCTACAACAAAACCTACATGGGCGAAAATACCCCCTAGTGTGAAAACATTTTCATGCATGAAAGCCATTCCCACTTTTCTGCCCCCCCCTAAAATGAAAAGTCCCCCTTTTCTGTTATACGAAATCTTTTTCTCTTCTCTTTTTCACTACAACAAAAACAAGGCTTCCGCAAAAGTCTCGTCCAACCTCAGCATGCCACAGCGACCTCTACTGCTTCGTTCGGAAACGGCAACAGCAACCACCACACTGGTTTACACAGTAGTCCAGGAAGTATTTGTTGTTAGTTTCAGACACAGCACGAACGTTACATTGCTAAAATGGCTATGAAACGGACCTTTGCAGACCCACGAGTTAAGAAAAGAAAAGTATTCACACTTGAAGACAGCATAAAAGTAACAAAAATGAAAGATGGAGGAAGCAAAGTAAAAGACATGCAAGAAATTGATTTAAGTGAAAGTGAATGCTGATCGTAAATTCCGCAATTTCTTTCCCGTTTTTTTCTTTCTACACTGGCGATATGAAGTGTCAAATAAGTGTATGCTCATATTTATGCACTACGTATTGGAATAAAAATAAAGAGTACACACATACGTTTTTGTGTGTGTGTGTGTTAGAGGTAAGATCGGGCCCTAAAATGTCAATCATTGCTTCGGGTTTGGGTCGGGTCGGGCTTCTCTCTCGCTGACTTTTTTTTTTCATAGTCTCTCCTACTTCTCTCTCTTAAAGTGCCGCGCTAGATTCTTAAGGACGTACTGCTGTTGTGGTTTACGGCCCTATTTTCAACCCCTAAAAATGACGGACGGCCTTAAATTTTCCCCGTCCACTCTTAAAAACAAGCCGTCAATGATGGAAAATCGTCGGTTAATGTAATCTCTTCAGAAAAAAAAAATATAAAAGATGTAAATGTTTATACAGTCTTCTTTAACTTAGATTTCGTTACAAAAGACAGGCTTTGTTATCAGAAATCACCCCTCCTCCTCCCGAGTCCTCACAAATAAAATATGAAATCTCGGGTTTGCTTCGGGCTCGGGCCTGCGAATCAAGTTAAGTGATCGGGCTCGGGTCGGGTCAGGTTTAAATACCCTCGGGCCTGGTCGGGTCGGGCTCGATTTTTTACGACCGATCTTAGCTCTAGTGTGTGTGTGTGTGTGTGTTTAGATCTGAGATAAAAGTTTCTACAGTGAAAAGCCCCCTGTTGTGAAAAATTTCTTGCTGCAAACATGATTTTGTTGTAGAGGAGTGTCACTGTACTGACAAACATTGGGGAAAAGGATTGCTCACCTTACTAAAGACAAAAGGCTCATCATCCCAAATAGGATCCAGCGAGTTTCCGTTGGAGTTTTTCGTCCGATATTTCCGTTTCGCATCTGCAGGAAGTCCAAATATGTCCACTTCCACATACACGCCGACCTTTTTATCGCTCAGGAACTGGCCTGAAATCACCTGACGGGTGTTGGGAACACACGTTGTGTTTAAGTACTCCAGGAAACTTGGCTGATTTCCACACCAAGTTTGTCCTGACCTTCACTTTGACTGTGTTGGCAACTATTCCATCCACTATGTTCTCTGTGGAAGGGTCAAAGTGCTTGTCGGTCCTCCTCATGAACTCCGGCTTCAGCAGGTAGCCGCTGTGGCCGTTGTACTCAAACACGCCCATGTTGAGCTGCATGGCCAAATCTACGAGAGAACCGAGACGGAGATGAAGAAGACCACAGATGGTTTTGCTTGT
The DNA here is from genome assembly GCA_018466805.1 of Hippocampus abdominalis. Taxonomy (NCBI): domain Eukaryota; kingdom Metazoa; phylum Chordata; class Actinopteri; order Syngnathiformes; family Syngnathidae; genus Hippocampus; species Hippocampus abdominalis. Next base: position 29,366,278 of record CM031695.1, read on the forward strand.
TTACATTCCTCGAGTCGCATGCTCACCAAGGGTCTGGAAATTCAGCGCCACCATCTGGCAGCCGACGTTCCAGAAGAGCTGCGGGATGTAGTTGGAGCTGTCCACCCTCGTTCCCTTCGGATAAATCCGGCTCAGCTGGTTCTTGTTGTACCTTGGAGTCGTGCTGTTAAAGTGGAACTAAACTCAAGAATGTTTAAGGCAAGAATATATTGTGTTCGACGCGCTATTCTGATGACGATCAATCCGGGTCATGGCACCAATTCAAAAGTTCTTAATGCGCGCTACACTGACAGTAAGTACCAGAAGACTGTGTATTCTTAATTTCATTACTTATTCGATGCCAGAAAGAATATCGACACATGGCCGTGGAGTCTTTTTCTGCCACACCCAAAATGGCTGCATGTTTTTAGACTCCCTTAGCTGCATTCATGTCGAGGAAGTTTGCCTAGCCCATTTGACAACGTGTGACTCCACGTTTTTAACTGGATGCCACTAGTTTGTGTGCCAAGAGTGCTGGAATTCTGGATTTTTGTCTCATATTCATCTTTTGATCTGAAATCCAAATGTCGACAGTAAACCAACAAACAAATCGACAAAGCCAGTCCGATACTTTGGGAAGGAATCGTAAACAGCAGTTTATCAAGAAGATACATCATCATTTAAAATATAAGAGGACATTTTGAAATGGTTTTAGTCCCTCTCTAAGCTTTTAAATAGTGTTAGTTTGGAATTTACAAAAAGTAAAACGTGTGCAACGCTGCAGGTGCCAAATGGACGACTAAATCCACTTCCTGTATGTAAGGGCAGCTGTAATGCTTCTTTGTCCCTTGCAATCGTCAAAAGGATACTCAACAAACTCGCTGGGGGAGCTCTTTAGGGTGTCCATGCCTTTGGTTTCCACAAATGATGACATTTCAAAGAACTTCCTCCGCTCTGGGGTAAAAGACAGACAAGTGTATGTCGGTAGCGGTAGCCCGCAAGACTTCCCCAAACGTTGCTAAGCAGAATCTGGCCACGCCACTTACTGGTGGTCACTTCAAAGCTCTTAAATTTGACCGGTTCGATGTAGTTGACGAGCGTGGACATCTCCTCCGTGGCGTTGACCTCGCTGCTGGCTGTACCCTTTAGAGGTGACAAATCCGTCCATTAGCCTCAAAATCCAAAGCGCCAGTGCTTCGGTTCATACCTCATCCGAGTTGGGCTTTTTCAGTTCGGTGACGGGTTCGTCTTCTTCCTCTTCCTCGCTGTCTCCTTCGCCTCCTGAGAAGTGTGCAAATAAATAGCCTGACTTGACACCAATGACTCAAAACCTTATTACAGTGGTACCTCTACTTATGAAATTGGTTCTGGAAGAAATTTCATAAGTGGAGACGCGTTTTCCATGTAAATGCCCTAATCCGTTCCAATCCCGCCCCAAATTCAGACGTAAATGTTTTATAAAGCATAAACTGTATCAAAATATGTAATACATACATTTTGCAATTAGATTATTGTACAATAAATGAGAGTTGTGCATAATGTAAAAAAACAAAGAATAAAGAATACAAATAATGGTCACTTAACTTTTAACTGTGTCCTCATCCTTTTTTTGCCCTCTTTAGTCCATGTTCTCTCTCAGAAGTGGTTTTTGCCTGGCGTTTTGTAAAGAACTGATCCAAAGACGTTTGCTTTTGTCGGCTTTTAACAATCCTTCGAACATATCCAAGGCCAATGTCAGCATAGTGAGCGATCGCCCGACTGGTGAACACTTTTTAGACAGACACGTAAAGTGGAGGCCCATCTAAGCCAATGGTATGCCAGGATGATGCTCGGTAGTAGCCAATGGCAGAGCGGCGATAAGTATGTTGCGTTCATGAAAATCGGAGCTGCGAGTAGCAGCCCGTATTGTATTTTTACCATTCGTATCTGGAAATTTCTTTCATAACAAGAGGCAATATTTTGCGGTTGGGACGTTTCGTAAACTTCAAAATTCGTACGAAGAGTCGTTCGTCAGTAGAGGTACCACTGTATTGATCTCTGATCGGCTCTTTGACCTACCGAGGGACTTGCGAGGATCAGAGTCTTTGGCCATCCTCTCAGCGAGCTTCTCCTCCACGTTGGACAGGAGCTGCTCGCCCTCCAGCAGAGGGCAGTCTACACACACGCGCGCAAACGGCCCATGAAAACCTGAGCATGCCTCCTCACTCACTGCACGCTGACGGATTGGATCATTTCCTTGTTTTCATTACCAGCGTTGGGCGAAGACTGCTCTTCTGGATCGCGCCGGCGTATGCTGCCGCCGCTTGAGGCCCGGTGGTGATGGTGCTTCTTCTTGTTTTTGATGAGAATCTTGCCCAGCATCTCTTGCGGCGAGGGCAGCGCCTGCCCTGGGACCAGCTTTTGTCGAGGGGCAAGAAAGGAAGGTGAAGCTTCCACTGCACAACTTTAGCGTGCAGATCTCAAGCAGAGGCTTCCGCGCTCGTCAAACTACTGTATAACTTTGTCATGAATGTCAAGGTAAAGATAAAAGATGGCAGAAAGAATGCAGCCCAGATTAAAAGGACGGTTGGTCTTACTGGATATTTTTCCAGAGGGTCAATGAGCAAGGCGTCTCCAAATATGGTCCGACAATACTCCGCCATCTTGGCTTGCTGCTTGGCCCTGACAAAATAAATGAAAAATGCTTTTTGTACTGCACAGGAAGGGACAGATTTTAAACTCTCGTCACTTTTGCGGCTTTGTAATTCCGTCTTTGTGTTGTTCCGTTGCGTTAAAACAACCGCTGCTTCAAAGACTGCAACGCCAATGCTACCCGTTAGCTCGTCTATGGTGTTTTGCATGGTTTGTGAGCATTAAGCTATGCGAAGCTTAGGAAGCAAAAGTTGTGTGGTTGTTTTGAATACTGGATTGGATTGGATTGCTTTATTGTCATTACACATTCGTGCAACGAAATTACACTTAACAGGAGGTGGAATTCACTTTGTTTTATGTTTTGAGCCGCTGCTCAACCCGTATTGTGTTTCATTGTTTTTTATAATTTTTTTAAATAGTTTTTGTTCCTGATTGTAAAGTGTCCTTGAATGTCTTGAAAGGCGCTTATAAATAAAATTTATTATTATTATTATTATTAATTTGACACTCAATTTCAACTGGGTTATGCTTTCTTTTCATCACACACTTTTGTTCTTCACCATATTGACACTTACGAATCAACGTGATTTTCAAAGGACAGGATGACGGGGTACGGCGAGGTCTTGAAAGCGCTCTCGGCGATGGCTTCGATGACCTCCTACAATAACCATGACGGAATATAAACACATCCTGCATTTCTTCGGCGTACGAAAAGTCGCGTCGCACACCTTGAACGATATTTCGGTGGTCATGGTGAAGCCGTGGGTGATGTAGGGCTCCTCATCCTGGGGTCGACCCTTCCAGCAGTCCAGTTCCACGCAGCGGCAGCCGGTGAGCAGCACCTGCCGGTACATCTCCACCGACGACAAGCCGGTCAGCTGACCCACTGCAGGCGCCCGAGAGGGAACGGTGAGAGCCACGCCGACACAAAATGGCGGCTCCAAACTTGTGAGCGCTCGCTACCTGTGAGGTACGTGTTATGCGAGGAGTTGATGAAGTAGTGCGACAGCGGTTGCGTCATGTCGTCGATGACGTCCAGCCTCTCCGGGGGAATGATGCTGTTCTCTTCCCCTCCCAGGTAACTCGCGAAGGCCTGCAAACTGATCTGGTCTGTCGGCGAGACACAGTTCCGCCAGTCTGCGTTGTCGCTTTTAGCCGCAAATATACAACCCTGAGCGGAGGACGCTGACCTCTCTCCAGCTGGCTGATGTTGGTCTCATACTTCTCCATGATCTGTCGGACCTGCTCCCTTTTGAGCGGCGGGTACAGCACCTCATTTAGGCGCGAGTCGCGCTGCTTGCGGTTGATGAAGTCGGTGAGCTGGTCCAGAGAGTTGAAGGGCTTCCCTTTGGAGCCACTGGAGCACGAAGCAAAAGCAGGTCAAAGAAACAAACAAAAAAAAAAAAAAAAAAAAGAACGGTATGCGTGGTAAACTTGCATGTCGCTTGCCTTTCCACAAAAATGCTTTGGATCTCAGACTGCGGGCACAGACTGTTGAGAAACTTCTGAAAGGCCTCCCATGTGAAATCGTCTGGCTTCAATCCATTTGACTGCGGAGATGGAAAAAAAAAAAAAAAGCATTCAAGATAAGGCAAGGAATACAGTCAAACCTCGGTTTTCGAATGTCTCGGTTCTCGACCAATTCGGTTTTCGAACAAAAATTGCGATTTTTTTATGCTTCGGATGACGAACAAATTTCGGTTCTCGAACAAACTGAGCGCACATGAATGCACCATTTGACTCCTCTCGCCTTCCTTACACGAGGACGTGACGCTTCCTCGGGTAGACGAGGAAGTGACGCTTCCTCGTGTTGCTTTCCATTGTGAGCAGACGTGTTCAGTAAACATTTTTATTTTGAAAAAAGCGTGGTTTCGGTTTTCGAACAATTTCGGTTTTCGAACAGCCTTCTGGAACGGATTATGGACGAAAACCGAGGTTTGACTGTATAAGATTAAGGCACTAAATAAAGCCAAAGTGATACGTTTAATCTGTTCTGTGTAAACCGCCACAGGACAACGGCAAGAACAGAAGTGCTGATTTTCATGCTTCAAGTCTTGTGACTTCCTGAGAGAAGATTAGGGCGACCAATCGGGACAGAAGAAACACAGACAACCCACAAGCGTAGCATCTTAAAAATGCAAAGGCCTGCAAGAATATGCTGTGACATAACCACATTCAAAGAAAAGTGATTTTTTTTCCTTTTTTTCTGGAAAAGGGAAAATTGTTGTGATGTCTGATTGAATGCGCAATGGTCGTTTTATAAGACACGTACATGCAGGAAGGACGCTGATCAGCGTCGTTTCCCAGCAAGTAGCGACACGATCGACTCGCTCGTGCCCTCTGCGGCATTTTACCTTGTTGTTGACAAGCCCACACTGCTCCAGAGCCGTCTCCACTCGTTTTTTGTCTGAAAACATCCTGTGGAAACTGCAAGGCAGAGAGACCAAGTACAGAAAGCACATTGAGCCGCCGACTCTTCCTTACAAAAAAATAAAATAAAGACGTCGCCGATGTCATTACTCACTTCTTCACGATGATCTTGCCTTCCTGGTTCACCTGCAGCTTTAACTTGGTGTACCTGACAAAAGTCCGACAACACAAACCGGGCGCGTTAGTCCAAGTCGCACTCTGCCAAATATGACATGCCAGCCCTTACGCTTTGAAGAGGAACGTGTTCCGTGACGCATTCTGGGAGAGTATGTTTGTGGCCAAAGTGAACAGTTCATCAGTCCAAACCTGAGAAGAGTGGCGAAAAGTTCCAATGCCAAGACTGTTGTGATCGGTGAGGAAGGAAGGATGGAACGAGGGCAGAGAGGAAGGAGTGAAAGATGGATGACAGGAGCGGCCGGCGGGTTGCCGTGGCTCTACCTTGGCCGTGTCTTCCTGCATGGCCTGGAAGTTGAGGAAGGAGATGTTGACCAGGTCATTGCCATGGACGACAGTGACCAGCTTCCCCTCCACGTTGTCGCCTTTCCCGAAGCCCAGCAAATCTCGTACCTTGGGGTCCTGAGGCACACGCGAGACCCACATTTTTATTTTTCTGTCCAAGCAGAGGTACCGGGTTCGATTCCAGCTCCGGCCTCCCTGTGTGGACTTTGCATGTTCTCCCCTTCGTAGGTTTTCTCCGGGTACTCCGGTTTCCTCCGGGTACTCCGGTTTCCTCCCACATTCCAAAAACATGCATGGCAGGCTGATTGAACACTAAATTGTCCCTCGGTGTGAGTGCGAGCGCGGATGGTTGTTCGTCTATGTGTGCCCTGCGATTGGCTGGCAACCGGTTCAGGGTGTCCCCCGCCTACTACCCGAACACAGCTGGGATAGGCTGCAACCCCACGACCCTTTTGAGGATAAGTGGATTGGAAATTGGATGGACAACGCCTAAGCCGGGGGTCGGCAACATGCGGCTCCAGAGCCGCATGCGCTTCTTTAGCGACATCTAGTGGCTCCCTGGAGCTTTATTAAAAATGTTTGAATATGGAAAAAGATTTTGATAGTAGGCTAATATAGCTCAAATAGATATTGATACATGTTGCAGCTCCGAAAAAGGAGAGCTGTGGTGTTGTTTTTTTTTTTAAAAACGTACATTTTATTTCAGCTTTTAACAGTCTCGACAAACACAGACACGTCTGCGTCCGACTCCGTGGCTTCTCTCTTCTCGTTTGACTCGAGAGGCGTTCAAAGACAGCCTCCGAAAAACGGAAATTCATGATCACTTCACTGACACTAAGAAAAGCAAAAATAATGCACCAAAACAAAAAAATCAAGTGAGGAAATCACAAAATAAATTCTATGGGGGCGTTTGTGAACACACAACAAAGGAATGAATAACATAAACAATTCCAAGACAGTCCAGTCTCCTACATACATACAGCATGTGTTTCCTTCATTGTACGTTTTATAGAAGGCTTTTATTTTTTTGCGCCTCCAGACATATTTGTTTTTTTGGTCCTATATCCTCCCGACTACCAGGAAAAAAAATGTTGTCCAATCACGTTTATTTTGAAATTCCCCAATATATGTGAAGTAATTGGTGTACTGCAAAATAAATTTTTATTTTGGTTTTTCAGCTTTGATGTGTCCTCTACAGTGGACATCTGAACCCAATACATGGGAAACGGAACTTCATCCCGAACAGTCCAACAAAAATATCAAAAAGTCAACTTCACAATGTGTTCAACGTAAACATAACTGTCCAACATTTCTTTGCTTTGGTTTCACTTTTGCTTCTATTATGCTTATTTGGTATGAGACTTCAAAAAGCAATTTCCTCTCTTGGAAACACAAAGGAATAGCGGTGTTCCAGAGGACTGCAAGATCATAGGCGATCTTGGCAGTCCTCTGGAACCCCGTTATTCATGAGGGTTCCAGTCGCTGTCAGTCCTTTTGTCATCAGGGTGTCAAGAGGCCGATTGTTGTAAAGTACCTGTCAAAGAACAGGTGGGTGCCTTGGGGAACAGACTATGTCAATTGAAGAACAGCTTGTTCCCCGATGCCCTTTCCTCATGTAGCTTTGAAAGTTGTCTTGCCTTGGTAGACCACAAAATCCAAAACTAGACCAGTTGGTGCAACCAAGACAAATACCTTCAGTCCAGTTGGGTTTGGTTTGCCCAGTACATACTGGCGCACTGGGCATCGACCAGTAAAAGGAACCATTTGCTCGTCAATGCACACTTTTCCTGTTCTTGGCAGACTCAGACATCCTTGCCTTACTTTGCTCAAGAGGGGCCTGATTCTCCACAAGAGATCACTTGTTTTTTTTTTTCAATTTGTAAAACTGATTTCTGGTCACGGATTCTGCCACAATTTCAACTCTAGTACTTGAGGTCCAATTACATTTCAATGTTTGGATATCCTAGACAGCCCATGTAAATAGAATTCCCAAAGAATGTCTTCGGTTCTTCGGGTGTGGTATTTAACGTTGCTTCAGACACAAGTACTTCACGCTGATTTGTGTACAGGGCCATTTCTTCAAGCACAGAGTCATCAATGTATTGCTTAAAATAATCCGCCGGGGTCCAGATTTGGAGTGTCATAGCAGCATCATATCATCTTCATCGGACAACTCAATGTCTTGAGTTTCCATCAACAATCCGCAGTAAAATTCCCTCTGCTTCTGAGAATGACTTCCTTTCTTGTCATTTGGGAGAAAAAAAAAAAAAAAGAGCAAAATGGATGAAATAACTTCAAATGTCCACTACAGAGGACATTGTTTAAACACTTGAATGCGAAGCTCAAATACACTTAAAATAACTCAAACAACACTTGAACGTGTTCATAAGAGTCTTATAAATAAAATGCCACCAGCATTTCAAGGCAAAATGTGTTTGATAAAAAGTATTAAAGACTTACTTTTCCCCTTCCCATAAAAAGTGCTTGCACTGAGGGAAGCCATTTTCTTCTACTGTGAAATCAAGGTCACGAAGCCCCACCCCCTACAAATTTTGGTATCATTGGAAAGCACTGAATGTCCTCTTTAGAGCACAAAATGCAACTGGATGCACTGGGTGGGAGATATTTAGGTTTAGAAATGTCCTCTACAGAGGACAAATTTGAACTACTGGTAGTCAGGAGGATATGGCTCTTTCAACATTTTGGGTTGCCGACCCCCTGGTCTAAGCGGTCGCTCATCTCTCGCGAGCAAACCAATCCACAAGACTGCTTTCACGACTACGTTTGACGTGGGATAGGTGTTGCGCCGATGACACAAGGTCTTCCGCCGCCGGCCGTGTCATTTCCTGCTCCATCTGCGCCGGCGAGGCTCATTAGTGCTTCGTCACCAACATCGGCGGAGAGAAGCGATGCGGCACATGGCGCTCGGGTGACAGTCACACTTGAGTGGCATGAATTTGTCAGCAGCAGGAGATGACACACACACACACACACACACACACACACACGCACGCCTACCTTGGGTTGCTTGGCGTACTTTCCTGTTCTGGTGTCCCTGATGGTGCTGATGTCCAGAATCTCCACCTCCTAAAACAAACAAACAAATCAATAAAGGCCAAGTTATATTTGAGGAAATGGGTGTTGATATTTGGTGGCTTTACGCCGCCGTCATTGTGTGCTGGGAGCAATTTAAGCGGGGTTGCGGTGAGTCAAGTATGCCGCTCTCGGTGAGTCAGCGGCTCGCACAGGTCGGCGGTTTGACTTGCCGGGTATTTCGTGGCTTTGCGGGACTGTTGAAAAAAATCAAGGCCGTGTACTCTACGCTTGCTCCGTTCAACCTTTTTGGGACAAATTGTATCGCTATAGGAAGGACAGATATTTTACTGCAGTTTTTAAAAGGAACTAAATTAGATTACAAGTGGCTTTATGAATTATAATCATCAGATTTCAACAACCCCGCTTCACATAACTTTGACAGTTTTGCCGGCGCTGAATTGGGGTGTACGTTCTTAACAGTTACATTTAAGAATAAAGTATCAATATTAAATAAATATAAAATACAGTGGGCGGCCCGGTAGCCCAGTGGTTAGCACGTCGGCTTCACAGTGCAGAGGTACCGGGTTCAATTCCAGCTCCGGCCTCCCTGTGTGGAGTTTGCATGTTCTCCCCGGGCCTGCGTGGGTTTTCTCCGGGTGCTCCGGTTTCCTCCCACATTCCAAAAACATGCATGGCAGGCTGATTGGGCACTCTAAATTGTCCCTCGGTGTGAGTGTGAGCGTGGATGGTTGTTCGTCTCTGTGTGCCCTGCGATTGGCTGGCAACCAATTCAGGGTGTCCCCCGCCTACTGCCCGAAGACGGCTGGGATAGGCTCCGGCACCCCCCGCGACCCTAGTGAGGATAAAGCGGTTTGGAAAATGGATGGATGGATGGATAAAATACAGTTAAACCTCGGTTTTCGTCCATAATCCGTTCCAGAAGGCTGTTCGAAAACCGAAATTGTTCGAAAACCGAAACCACGCTCTTTTTAAAATAAAAATGTTGACTGAACACGTCTGCTCACAATGGAAAGCAACACGAGGAAGGGTCACTTCCTCGTGTAAGGAAGGCGAGAGGAGTCAAATGGTGCATTCAAGTGCACTCAGTTTGTTCGAGAACCGAAATTTGTTCGGCGTCCGAGGCATAAAAAACTCGAAATATTTGGTCAAAAACCGAATTGGTTGAGAACCGAGACGTTCGAAAACCGAGGTTTGACTGTACAGAAGCCTTTTTTTTTTAAACAAAAAAAAAAGTCAGAATTTCTTTTTTTGTCTGTTTTGGTCTGACATACTTAGCTGTTGAAAAATTGTCATGCTACGTTTTTGAAGCTAGATAACACTGTCAACAGCACAGAGTGCGCAACGTATCCTCATTTTTTTTTTTACTAACACAAACACTTTCATTGAGATTTTTCACATGGTCTTAATATGACACGGCGCATACATGATGTCACCCTCCCAAGGAATGCAAACTGTGAAGTCCCGGAATGCTTCGCTGCAAGTTGGAAACGCATTCCCCTTTCTTCTGTGTCCCATCGTCTACAGTTGTTTGCGGTGCGTTTTTATCTTGGAATGTCATCTCCTCTGTGTTTTTGATTTGTTAAATTTTGACCTTGTTCGGCGTGAATGGAAACCATAATGGGGAAAATATGTGATTCCCATTCATTGAATTGTGACCTTGAAAAGTGCCGTATTGGCCCGAATATAAGACGGCCCTGATTATAAGACCCCCCCCTCTTTTTCAAGACTCAAGTTTGAAAAAAGACTTTTTGAACAGCAAATGAATTTTTACACAGAAAATAATTACAGTACATCTGAAACAAATGATTATAACAATATATTTGAGAGAAAAAGCATGTTATTTTGCCTCATTCAAATCTTAATATCTGAACATTTAAATATGTAAACTAAAGTGCAATCTGGCGGCGCCATCTACCGCCGTGATTGGGTATAATGTCTAGACCCCGAATATAAGACGACCTCCACTTTTTCAGTCTTATTTTAATGCAAAAAACACCGTCTTATATTCGGGCCAATACTGTAAGTGTGGCCAGATTACTGAGGAAAAGGAATACTTTTGAATCGTCACTACTATCAAAAAAAAGGATATATTTGAGTAACGTGTTACTTTTAACGTTCATAATCTCGTGTGGTCCAGAAGATGAAACAAAACGGCAGCAATTGATGAAAGTCCTAAACAAAGAGGAGGGAATTGTAAATATGAAACGACGTCTTCAGCACTGCTCTCATTCCCTTCGCATTCCTGCTTCTTGGTTTCCTAACTCTACCATCATCAGATCTTTTGTGAATTAGCAGGAAAAAAAAGTGTTTATGTCATACTTCCTGTTATTCGCTGTCTGTCTGCCACTGTGCGTTTGTGTAAGGCCTTCCTTACCCGCGTTCTCCCATGTTGCAGTTGTTTATCCCCTCCAGAAGTAAACTTTGATTTTTGGATGCCTCATGTTGGTCTTGTATGCTTCGCCGGAATTGTTCACACACAGAATAACACGTCGAAAACGATACAGTACTTCAAAAGGGAACTCAAATTGAGTTGGACTCAATGTCCTCCCATTGGCCTGTGGAGACTAATTTTGAGTCCCGGAGGGAATAAAGCGCTACTGGGTCTGTAGGACGTGCACACAGGCAATCACTGAAAAAAAACAAAAAAAAAAACGTCCCCCTCTCCCACAGGCTGTGGTTTCATTCTGCCATCGCCATGGTGACTCCTTGGAGACCGCAAGAACTGAGACGACAACTTTGCCGGCACGTAAGGGTGTGCGTTTTTGACAGTTAACATTTTCTTACTTGCAATTCAAATACACACACACACACACACACAAAAACACACACACACACAAACACAAACACAAACACACACACACACACACACACACGTGCGCGCACACACACACGGGTGCCGCTAATCGCCGACACGCACAAACTTGTGAAACATCCTGACTTGTTGAGCAAGATGGTGAGCGCCTGTGGTTGGGGAGTCGGAGGGCGGGCAGAGGATCAACACTCAAAAGTGTGATTAAAAAAAAAAAGGCGAATGGTTTGTGCGCATTGCTGTTTGCCGAAGCGCTGGCGGGGGGCGCGCTTGCCGAGGGGGTCGGTCGTTTCTGCGAGTGCATTCCTGACATATTCCGGCCTTGTGCTCAGCTGGCCTGTAATATCTCGCCGTGTAATAATCGAGCGAGTCGCCGCAGCTGTGGAGCTCCATTCATCCGTCCGTCTATGCCAAGCCTTGACGCAGCCCACGCCATTTATTGCTTTGGACTCTGACCGTAGCGCCAAATGAGCCTGCCTTTTCCCTCCGTCCATAAATGAATGGAGGGACGCATATTTTTTTATGGACAAGCTTATGCAGATTCCCTCAAATGTGGGACAAATAGTCCAGTGCTTCCATTTCAAACTTATCCAGGCATGCCAGGGCATGTCCTTAGTCTAAAAAAATTCTCCGGTCTTTTTTGTTGTTGTTTTTAAATCAAAAGCCAGTCGAGGTCAGGCTATATTTTGCCAGCGTTTGGTCAAGAGTTATTGGACCTTGATTAGGGCTGTCATCCACTTTGTTCCACTGTCCTACTTTCATCATCAGGGAATATTAAAGGCCGTGGAAACAATCAAGGGAGCACCGCTCCTTTCCTGTGCCGCACCCGCCGCAGGCGCTTTATTGAAGATCGTCGCTCCGAAAACGTGCCTCGGGTGACCATTCGCGGTCGGGTTCAAATGTCGGGCGGTGGCGGCGTGTCGGGAAACCGATCCCTCTCTTTTCCCGTCGTCAGGAGAGACCTATGACCTTTAACAAGGGGTGTAATTGTTCCCTTCTTGCTAAGAGTAACAATCAGCGCAAAAGGAGGAGGCGGGATTAAGTTTACTTTGCCACATCGTTTTTATGGTCCGTGGAGATTTCGAACGACACGACAGTTTCATATTCCTACTGACTGTGACTATTAATGCTGAAGAAATTGGGGGCGGGGAGACGTGGGGAAAATCAACTTACAAAGCCAGTTTAGTTAACATCAGCAAAAGCAAGAGAGACCACTATAAAAAGTCACACACACACAAATACCACACACACACACACACTGGCTTGCATATAAACAAAGCTGTCCTATCAAAAGCAATAAAATGCGGCCGGGAATGGAGCGAGCGCAGACGAGCTCACACACTTCAAAAGCAACTCCGGGTGCTTGTGAAGCTATCCGCCAAACACAAAAACGTGTGGAGACCAAGTTTACCGTAGCTCACGGAAACGAGCAAGATTAATAAAACTACAAATGAAAAAAAAAAAAAAGATTTTGTGAAGGAAATGTTTTATTGAGCCGAAAGTGGACTCGAATGACTTTGTGGTCTGTTTCGAGAACGAATCAAAACAAACCATAACCGCAGTCAGCATGAGCTTTGTTTTCGTCTTCGTCAATTCATTGAATACTTTTCGGTTATTTGAAACAGCACCGGGCATTCGAGTTCATTTACCGCATGTCGCCAAGAGGTGCCGAGTATTTTTACGCAATAAGAGCGCTCACGCAAATGTGGGAGAAAGTCGTAGAGTCTTTTATTTATAAAATAACAAGTACATTAACTACTTCAATAAAAGTACAACCAAACTTCGTTTTGCTCCCGCTGCCTTTCAAAAACATATGCTAGCGTGCACGCATGCTACCGTATTGTTTAAGCTAGTGTACGTTTTAACACGCCTCTGTCCAATAATACAACGCGTGTTGCTAAATATGTTGAATACAGAACTGACAATCGGAACTGACACGACACCTTTGAACCCTTTCACGCACCCTGTAACCTGATAACGTGGTAAGCTATCCACTGTAGTTACCACTGTCCTGAAGGGGTTAATCAGGTGCGCCGTATGGTCGTGAAAATAGCCACCAAAATAGCTAATTTCATCGGAAATCAGATCACCATTGGGCAAAATGTAATACCGTTTTGGCCCGAAAATAAGACGGTATTTTTTTTGCATTGAAATAAGACTGAAAAAGTGGGGGTCGTTTTATATTTGGGGTCTAGACATTATACCCATTCACGACGCTAGATGGCGCCAGATATCATTGAAGCGAATGCTGAACTTGACTCCCCAGGCCAAAGTGAACCCCTGTCACGAAGAAGAAAAATAAAAATAGCGGTAAGAAAGAAAAGAGAAGAAAATAATAGAAGAGATAACAGAAAATGGAGAAACGTAGTGACAATCTGGAGAAAAGTGGGTCAAAGATCGGCCAGGTTAACCGGCAGCTGAGGAGAAGTTATGTCATTTACATTTCAAAAACCAGAAGCCATTCATTTACGAATGTGATTGCACTTTAGATTTGAATAAGGCAAAATAACCTGCTTTTTCTCTCAAATATATTGTTAGAATCATTTGCTTCAGATGTACTGTCATTCTTTTCTGTGTAAAAATTAATTTGGTGTTCAAAAAGTCTTTTTCAAACTTGAATCTTGAAAACGATCGCGTCGTCTTATAATCAGGGCCGTCTTATATTCGGGCCAATACGGTATATAATCATACGAATGGCTATAGTAAACTTTTATTAAATGAGCTGAATTTGAAAAGCAAAAGCCAAACGACAACAACAACAAAAAATCCTGTCATCTTACAACCTCAATGGAGACACGTTTGCGCACACACACACAAAGACAAAACCAAACAAGTTTGCACTTGTCATTTTCAACACGGATTGTCCAGCTTTCTTTCAGAGACTAAATATGAAGCTTGTATGATAAACCCGTTAGCTGCTAATAGCATTGGCAGGAAAACAAAATGTGTGTTTTCTGTGGAAATGTCAAGAATTTCCATTAAGGCTCATCTCCGGTTCCGGCGCACAACTAATCGTGGCAACATTATCACGATTAATAAACACCATGATTCATTTCAACATTTCTATCGCTGCAGTTTACTGAGGAGTGACAAACATTTAACGACCGACGCTATTAACCTGCTAACGAACTGGAGTTACACCAGGGCAGACTTTTATGATGATTTCTGTTCTTCTTTGGAATTGAGTGCGCGCGCCACACTGCCGCTCCATGTGCAGCCACAGATAATAGCAAAATGTGACCGTGCGGAAGAGGGGAGGAAGCCGTCACATTATCAAATGACACACTCAACTTCCCTAATACGACTGTATGCAGTGTGTGTGTGTGTGTGTGTGTGTCTCTCCGAACTCTTTGTTCCAAGTCAATCCCCTGTATGTTAAAGTTGAGCTACTTGTACCTGCCAACAACTGTGCCTCAAACAATCCATCTGCCTTATATTATATACACACACACACACGCACGCACGCGCACACACACGCCATCTTTTTGGTTTGCTCTGATGAAAACAGACACGCAACACGCTAATTGGACAGCAACTTTGGAATAACGCTGTGCTCATTGAAGGTTAGAGATGTTTACACACCACCGCCCAATTAAAGTGTGGCGAATCAAAGCTAATTGAAGGCCCAAAACAGATCTTTTTTTCTTGGTGGTGGCAACACTGTGACAGCGTGACAAGAATTGTGACGGTAAACAAGCGGCTTATTAAAGCTCAACTTGTTATTTTGGGTTGATTAGCCACTTTCACAGTTTTTATTTCACCCCCCCCCCCCCCCCCAAAAAAATAAATTAAAAAACTTCCAGCGTCAAGGCTGCGAGTAATGTTGGTTATCACGATCCAGGTAACAATGCACACTTGTAGTTGGTTGCCGTTTGAGTGTGAAGAATCAATTGGGCTCCATTACAGGCTAAATGGTCTGTGGTGAGGAAATAACGTCCCAGGGTTCGGGGCCCCCCTAAGGTGCAACTGATATACCAGTGGCGATTGCTCTGAGACTGCAAGGGAAGCTCAGCTTCCCCTAAAATGTCAAAAAAATAAGTGATCAAATATACCGTATTGGCCCGAAGATAAGACGTCTTCGTGCTACCGCTATTTTTATTTTTATTCTTCGTGACGGGTTCACTTTGGCCTGGGGAGTCAAGTTCAGCCTTCGCTTCAATGATATCTGGCGCCATCTAGCGTCGTGAATGGGTATAATGTCTAGACCCCGAATATAAGACGACCCACACTTTTTCAGTCTTATTTCAATGCAAAAAACACCGTCTTATATTCGGACCAATACGGTATGTGTGTACATACAATTTTGTGTACATGTCATTGACTAAATATGCGCTACAACGCGCTTAACTTTTGTTCCGAATCAGCTTCTTATTACTGGTTATGACGCGACTCTCTTCTCATTCATTCCCGCAGCTTCATTCTGCTTTAAAATGTGTGGACGCTCAGCGTCGAGAGAGTTCAGAGCCCGTTGTCCCAATGCATTGAAACGAGACGAGTCATTGGATAAATGCTGGTTTTGTCCCGCCCATAGGACGCTCAGCGTCTCTGGGTGTCTATGGACAGTGGGCGTTTATCGGCTGGCCTGGACGCTCAGCTTTTCGGCATGATGATTGGATGATCTGTCTGAGGCGGAATCTCTTTTTGATTGACAGCGAAATGAGCCAATCGGCGATCTTTTGGTGTAGTTATCCGTGGGAGCATTTTTCAATTCTCATTCTGTTCTAAGTTGAACTGGAGACTTCTTCTAATCATCTTAGCGACACCCTCTTTGTTGAAAACGACTAGCGACGAATTAATCTTTTATTTCTGGTGGGTTTTATTGTAGTTGTTGTTGTCGGACACTAGTTAAGTCCCTGGAAAAGACGCCTTGTTGGTATGACAGGGTCACAGATCATTTTCTTGAAAACGAACGGAGAGTAGAATTCACGTAGAAATAAACGGACACATTTTATGATGTAGGCCGAAATTGAGCTTCCCCTCCTTGACAGACCAGCATCCGCCACTGTGACATTCCCATTAGACTTTGTGGGTTAGCCTTCATCTTCCTGAAGATAGAATATTTCTTTTTTTTCTTCCCTTTAATTAAATCCAACAAGACATTTCCTGTACTGCAATACACCGTGTCTTCACCAATAGCATAAATTTGCATGACTTCAATGTGACACATCAAAAAAAGAGGGGGAAGGTGGGGGGGGAGTGTCAAACCGCGTGACAGCATTGCTAAAGCCGGCCTGTACGGTACGTGATGTAAGTGAGTCCAGCTGTCGCGACGTTTAAATATTTTGAATTCAGAGCCTGCTCAAAGCTAACAGAGCAGGTGGGATATAAATCACCAGTGAACCTTCTCCAAGTGTGGCTGAAGGTTCAAATTAACTCATTCGGTGTCAGCCCAGCCATTTCCAGACCCTTTTTTTTTTCTTAACCCTTGAAAAAAAAATATATCAATGAGTACCCGGGGGTTGAATGCGTCGTGTCTGAAATGACATAAATATCTATTTGGGATTGATTTAAGATCTTGCTCGTCGTGGATGTTTAAAAAGGGAGAAGGAAGGCAGAGAAAAGAAACGAGATCATACACAGTGCACATCAAATCCGAACAGGGTAACTATTACGTAACCCCTTTGACTTTTCTTTGGGGTTCATTTGGGTCGGTTTTCACTACATCACCGCTGCTGAATAAAACCGATTAATTCCCCTGAATTCCTTGCACACTTCTTGTCTCCTAGTCAGAACTTTTACTGAGGAGAAATATATATATATATATATATATATATATATATAGTCAAACCTCGGTTTTCGAACGTCTCGGTTCTCGACAAATTCGGTTTTCGACCAAAAATGTCGATTTTTTTTTTATGCCTCGGATGACGAACAAATTTCGGTTCTCGAACAAACTGAGCGCATTTGAATGCACCATTTGACTCCTCTCCATTGTGAGCAGACGTGCTCAGTAAACATTTTTATTTTAAAAAGAGCGTGGTTTCGGTTTTCGAACAATTTCGGTTTTGGAACAGCCTTCTGGAACGGATTATGGACGAAAACCGAGGTTTGACTGTCCACAAAGATTACCGATCAGAAATTGATTGCTGGCTTTACAAATCAGAGCTCAAGGGAACTTCATTGAAGCCCATCCATGATTACAATGTAAACCCTGCGGGCTTCCTCAAAGAAAAACCTGCCTTCTCCAAAATTGAAAGTGAATAACACCACGACAGCCGCACTGACAAAGGCGCACTGGAGCGCTAATATTTTTGGTACCGCTATTCCGAGAAATAGGTTTGCATCCAGAATATCCTAGCCATCCCTGTAAAAGTGTTCTCATTAACAAGAGAAAGATGGCTATCTGTGTTGCTGCGTCCTCTTTCCTGCTTCTCCGCAAGTTCTCCTCGGGGGCCACGAAGTCAAATCGAAGACCTGAGCGTGACAGAATTTCCAAAGCGAAAGTGAAACTGTTGGAGAAAGGCACCAAAACTGGGTATGGTGATTTAAGGCATGCTGCCAGAGCAACGCCGTTTGTGATGACCACAATCAGGAAGTGGTGACATAACAAATTCTGTGGTAGCGGGGGGCTCGCGTTTCTAGGGAACTTGAACCATATTTGCACCTCTTGATAGCGAACGCTACCATCCCGCTAAAAGCCTCTCCTCCAGCTTTAAATAAATCTTGGCCAAATAGTGTCACAGCAACACCTTGGGCGACGAACGGCCTATTATCTCAAAATGAGCTCGGAGAATGTTAAAGACTGGCTGCGTGCCAAGATGCTATGATCATAAATGAAGAGTGTACGGATGGGCATTACTTCTCAACGCAGGGTGACAATTCGATCTGAGAGGATATGTCCAAAAGTTTCCCGACAGCGCCAATAACAAAGCCTCCCTATTCCTCCCAGCCCACATCCTGCTATCACGTTGCCCCGTAGCCATCTGCTAATTACGTCCGCTAAATGCCTCCAACGTCCAATCTAATATGGCCGCAGTAATGGCTTTAAGCAGTGGTGGGCAGGAAGTTGCGAAACGTGATGATGGACTCAAAAGGATGACGGGCACATCAGGGAGGAAACGGGGGACAAGACAAGGACAAATAGACGAAACCGGTTCAACATGAGGGTCACATCCCCCGTTAGCTTGCGCGTTGTTTTGCTCGGGTGTGCGTTTGCGACTCACCATGTTGGCACCACCCGTCCAGTACAGGAAAAATCCATCAGGGTCAACTTTCAGGGTCACCAGTGTGGGGCATCCGCTGCTGGGCTCCTGTGATGGGGACAGAGAGTCATTGGTGTGGAGTCATAACCAAACGCAGTTACACAAAATAGAATGCAGTGAGCACTTGCTTGTCAGTGTTCACATGTACAATCATGTCATCATGATGGCACATGTTCATTAATTTGACCATTATGTTGTCATACACACACCCAAACACACCCAAGCTAAGGGACATTCTGCGAAACCACTTCAACGGTGTTCACTGCGGTGCTCAAATTACATCACGAGTCTCAACGGCATCATATGTGAAGGGAAAGATCTTCCCGGCAATCCGACAGTGTATTTCAAACGCTACAAACATAACCTGATTGTCCAAGATTATATCACAATTCAACAAGCCAAGCCAACTTGGCTTGGCTTGTTGAGTCACTCCACAAGTCGCTCTACTTGGGTGCTAATTTTAGCCCAGTCAGTTTCCTGTTAGCGCAGCTTAGCATAAAAGAGATGGTGAGATTGGAGATTTGCCAAGTTGTAGAAAAGCAAATGAGAGAACTTTACTAAAAGCCCAAAATACAAAGTCGTAATCTTTGTTGGTTTTTAAAGCGTTGTCTCGTAAGCAGTACCGGCATGCAGTGGTATGGAGTACCAGGACTTCTGAATTTTAGCCTCTAGCATAGCGGGACAACCCACAGTATCCTCTTTTATCCCCCCCCCCCCCCCCCCCCCCAACATTTGCCTCTTGCACTTGGTGGTACTCATACGACTCCTAGCTCAATGGCTAGCTTGACTTGTCTTTTAGACATTTTGGCTTGACTTATCACTATTTTCATTGCCATTACAGAGTTGCTACCAAAATCAACTCAACCCGAAACCATATTCCATCGCTCATTTAGGACGCTAAGAAAGCGGAAGTTAATTACAGTACGCACTTTAAATTACGCCATCATCGTATAATACGGCACAATGCTCTGACACTTCGCGGCCAGCAGCTAGCCGCTAACTGCGAGGAATGACTGGCCAGCTGGCTATAACAAGTAGTCCGATGGCTTTCTTTGTTTTTTTTTCAATGATGTGGACATAGGCTAGGTTGTAATTCACTCTCCGTGTTTAAAAGGAAGTAAATTGCACTTTCAGGTCTTCCTCATTCACGGCCCATGTATAGAAGAAGATAGTATCCGGCCTTGATTTGTATTTTTTTGTTCATTGGGCAAATGTTATCTTTATTTATCCGATCCATGACTCAAATCTGTCATTCAGCCGATCGAAACCGTGAGTGTTTTGATACTCTGCACCACTAACTGGTTCACACCACATTCCTGTCCCTTACGAGTAGGTCTCACAAGTCGAGTGTGTGACAGAAACAGGTTCAAAACAATTGAACTCATCAATGTTGGCGCTGCTCTAAAGGGTCCAAAGAGCACTTGGAGTGGTGACGAAGCGGGTGATGATGACACACGTTCATCGAGGAAGTGAAGAGCAGCCAGCTCACAGCTAACAGCTAACGTTAGCGCTTCTGATTCACTTGCTGCTGCTAGCAATGTCAAAAACAACTGCACAGAACAAGAATGGGCAGACTGCTGGTATGAATTAACTTAGTATTTATTTACTGAATCATCTGTTGTTACCCACTGCCAACAGTCGAATAAAGAGAGAACCACCACTTATTTATTTCCACTTATAGCACTTCCACCATAAGTAGAACATCCTTTGAGTTTAGGCTTCCAGGCTCAGCTGACAGAGGACTCAGAAAAGGGAAAAGTTTGGAACCAGAATAAAAATGTCTGAAAGCCAAAAGTTAAAAGGAAAAAAGGGAATAATCCGGCAATTAATATCATTTAATTATAAAGTGCAGAGACCACACACACTGTGAGAATCTCCAAACTTGTGATCTAAATTTACGCAGCAACTCCCATCAAGGCTGCGACCTTGCATCAGTCTAGTCGCCAATTTCACTCACTATCATCCATGCACATAGCCCCGGCGTCTAAACAACTGTCCACACAAACGCAGTCTAACGTCGCCCCCAGAGGAATGCGCGCTATCTGCTCATGTGACCACGAACAGCATCTCGCTTGTTGAATTCAAGCAAAGACAGCGAGGATGAGCACGCCGTTTCGTTTGTGTGGCCGGGTGCAGTAAAGTTAGTGTCTCTACTATAAAAAACAAAAAATTACGACCAGTTGCCCAGACAGGCAAAGTTTACCTGACATCCTGCTGTTGTTTTGTTTTATTTTTGTTTACAAGTAGGCGGCAGTTCTATAATTGGACCTACTCCCTAATTAGCACACTGTGAAAATCACTGGGAACGTGTCACTGTGCTTACTTCCTTGTGTGTCAATCACCCGTTTGTTGTATTTTCCTCAACCTAATTGACTGCTGGGGCCACGTCTGAGGCCCTGACCTTCTGACACGCACACACATTACCGGACCATAATGATGAACCCCCATCGGCTAATGATCACCCCCTTAGCCTCTCATCTAGGGATGTTGGATTTTTTTTTCCTCTTTTCAGTCCAATAGTAGGACAAGCTCTCTCTAGTACCTTTGATACGTAAAATTCCAATCACAATGACAGATTGTTGTGAACCGAGGCTTATACAGTCAAACCTCGGTTTTCGTCCATAATCCGTTCCAGAAGGCTGTTCGACAATTGAAATTGTTCGAAAACCGAAACCACCCATCTTTTTAAAATAAAAATGTTTACTAAACACGTCCGCTCACAATGGAAAGCCACACGAGGAAGCGTCACTTCAACAAATGTTGACGTTTAACTGAACTAAAGTGAAAAATTGTTCCAAATATTAGTACATAAGTTCAATAAAAAAATGACAAAAAAAGTGGAAAAACATTTTTGTTAACAAAATTTAAAAAATGAAACCGCTTAAAAAAAACCAACTGAAAATACAGATTTAAACACAATCCCTGCAACAAAGTAAATTACAGCATCAGAATAATATGAACACAATCTTACTCTCAGTTGTGCAAAAGTAGATACAGTATATGAATGAAATACCGTAATGAAGAAAGTCACCAAACAGCCCAAAGTGAGTAAGCAAATAAAGCCTAAACAATTTCAGTAGCATATAGCAACGGGCTAATAATACACTCCAAGTATTAAAATAACCCTTGCAAGCATATAGATTAGAGACGCTGTGTCCTATTGGCCATACGAGAGGAGGGCAAAGGATGCAATTCACACCCAAAATCCTTCTATCAGCCGTGTTTGTCAGTATCGGTGGCTGGTATCGGCAGCCGCCACGAGGACCTGATACATTGAAATAAGGCCGGTGTCGGAACTGGTCCATCCTTCACAACTTCCTGTGCTCCACTCCCCCTTTGGACACAACTGCCTGCCTCAAGCGCTGCAGTTTGAGAGGGGGAGAAAAAAAAGAAGAAAAAAAAAGCTCCGTCCTGTGCCCAAGCGTTAAAAAAAAAAAGCACGCTGACACTCGATTGACAATAGCATGGAGACAAGGTGAGGAGACGTCCAGGCGTCCAGCCGCACTTTTAACATGTGGCTGTGATTGACCTTCCACCCCTGCCTTCCATCCTTCAAGCCACCCGTCCATCACTTGCTTCTCACCCCTTCGTCATGGTGTCGGGAGTGTTTGTCAGCGTGGTGTCGGAACACGGCGAGTTCTCGAGTGCGAGTGAATCAGTCCCACTTCCGACCTGCCATCTTTTGTGGGAAAGCGAGATCGGGGAAGTGGAGAATCAGAGCTCCGGTGTCGGAAGAAATAGGCCGCAACTGCACACGGGCACAAGGAAAGGCTAAAGCGTGGACGGGGTGTAAACCCGCTCCCCCCCCCCAAAAAAATAGCTGCTAGCAAGTTGCAACAAGCTCACAAACTAAAATGAGCAGGCAGAAAGAAAGAGAATGGTTTCCCAACGGTTTTACATCATGGCTTCAGGCTGTCACACTCATTTGGACAGAACCGAGCCGTGTGTCAAACGGACGTTTGGGGAGAAATTTCAAACGAAACCGAGATGGAGTTCATCTCAAGTCAACTGCGGCCGGGCGGCTGAGGTTGGAGCATTGCTGAGGCGAGTGTATGAAAAGGCTGCACATGTTCCCAGCAGGAAGTTTTTGGATGTGAAAAACACACACACATACACACACACACCTACGAGACACACACACTAGACGAAACAGAGGCAAGAAAAGTTCATTCGGAATGCATTCCGCCGCCTCCCAACCCCTACGCGCACAATTACCTGTGGGCGCGGGCATGTATGTGTGTGTGTGTGTGTGTGTGTGTGTGTGCAACAGTGTCATTCAATGTGCCAAGCAGTCGAAGGTCCAAAACTATTGAGGAAACTGTTTTGACGCCAACCTGTTTTGGCAACGTTTCGACAAGGAAGCAAGAAAGCAGAAGAAGCGATGAGAAAATACAAGCGGAGGTATGAAAGGCGGAAAGAGGGTAAAAAAAAATGGAGTGAGGAGATAATTGTGAGGAGACACTGCAGCCGATGGAGGACTGAGAGCCAGAATTGGATTTTCATGTCAACAATCTAGGGATGGACGAGTACTGATGGCAGATATCAGGTTAATTTTTTTTTAAGGTATCGGGTACTCGTGGAGGCTGCTGATACTCGGTTTTCGTCCATAATCCGTTCCAGAAGGCCGCTTCGAAAACCGAAATTGTTCGAAAACCGAAACCACGCTCTTTTTAAAATACAAATGTTCACTGAACACGTCTGCTCACAATGGAAAGCAACACGAGGAAGCGTCACTTCCTCGTGTAAGGAAGGCGAGAGGAGTCAAATGGTGCATTCAAGTGCGCTCAGTTTGTTCGAGAACCGAAATTTGTTCGTCATCCGAGGCATAAAAAACTCGACATTTTTGGTCGAAAACCGAATTTGTCGAGAACCGAGGACGTTCGAAAACCGAGGTTTGACTGTACTGAGTAAATCCTCCTCAGCAGTCGTTGGCGCTATACTGCAGCAAATCATTATTTGAGTCTTTGCTCAAAAGTGTTGTTTTTTTTGTCATTGTGAGACATGAAATTTGATTTATCAAAAATGCGACAGGTGTCGATGAGTGAGGGTGTACTCGTACCGATATCGGTTTGAGAAAAAAAAAAAAGTATTGAAGATCCCAAAGACAAAATACGGTGCCTGCAGGCACCGCATCTTGAAGTCCTTAGAAGGACTCTGTCCATGATTTTCCCATTGATAGCATGCTCATTTCAAAAGTATGTTAGACCAACACTAAAAAGAAATTAAAAAGGGCCATTTCTAAAAATAGCCCGTGTTTGTCTTTGTAACCCCCCTTTAGAGTTTCCTTGAAAAGGCGGCTTATGCAAATTTCAAAAGAACTTTTTTTTTAAAGTTGCAGTAACCGAGTACGTGCATGGAGATCAAGGATTCCCGGCCTCCATGAGGGCAATCCTTGGGGTTTGACACCGAGCAAAACTTGTATGACTATTTGGTGTGTGAGAACACAAACAAACTTCTCAGTCTGCAAGGCATCGTTTGTCATCGAGGATCTAAAATATTTGAGAGTTATTTTGGAAAAATGTGGGTCACAAGTTCTCGGCTCGCGGAAGCCCCATGAGGCTTCATGGCTGCGTTTTTTTTTTGTTGTTTTTTTTTTGCAGGAACTGCTTTCAGTGTCGCAGTTTTGCGAAGCGGATTGATGGAGTGACGACGCACAGGTTGATGATCCCCCCCCCCCCCCCCCCCCCAAAAAAAGGCAAGGGAAAGCTATCAAGTGCGTTTCTTGGTTTTAGCGAGTAAAATCGCCGGCATTTCCCGGGAATTCCCATCAAGACGTTCTCTTGGCATCCGTGAGGGGGAGGAAATCAAAAGGACACGGTGGTCGTCGTCTAGCGTGACAAGACGCTTCTTGTGCCTCCAGATGGGCTCATTGTCCCCATGCGCGCGGGACTGCCGATAAACTGGGTCCGAGTCGGCGGACGCGCGGCGAGCGAACTCGGCGAAACAAAAATCAGATGACGTCTTGAAAGAAGGAAGGTTTGTGTGTTTGGTTTCTGCTCGCAGCTACAACTGTCACACAAAGCGGAACGGCCCAAACCTGCATCACACTGTTGTGCTTCTTGCAAATCACCGACGCCACGAGCTAGATTCCGGCGAACTTTGGCCGTCACCGTAGCAACCGCCACCATGTTTTTTTTTTTTTTTTAAATCTTCGTGTTTATCTGGAGAAACATCAGAGGCCCGCTTTGCCTCTTCATCTGCTTGCTAGTGCGACCAAAAAGAAACCACCGCCACTAAAAATAACCAACTTTATCGCGATGTAGTATATAACCTTGCATACTTTCCCGTTGCAAACCAAAGTCAAGGCGGGTGGCAGACGGCCGCCCAGCGGGTTTGAGCCTATCAGTCACCCGCCCGGTTAATCATTGATGGCCTCCGACGCTTTTTAGTGCTCCGTGGAGAAGAAGCCTGCCATCACAATGACCCCAATGGCCACATGCCCCGGTTACCAAACAACAACAGCTACAAGAGCCATTTCACAAACCCTTTCCCCCCCCCCCCCCCCCCAATATTCCGGCTTCGCGTCACTACAAAGGAGGAACACTTCTGAGTATGATGCAACACGGTCACTACGCCACTGCAAATATCAACCACCAAAGTAAAAAATATTTTTGCCATGTGCATCAACTGTTGCTCAATTGGCGTGCGCGGGTGTACCTAATGGGAGGGAGTCCTCCATTTGGGTGTGTTACCTCGATAAAAGTAGATGATGAGGGCGAGGGGGGGTGTGACATGTGGCGTGAAAATGAGCCTGAGGAGAACCGGCTTGACGAGAATGGAGCACAACACACACACACACACACACACACACACACACACACACACACACACACACACACACACACACACACACACACACACATTCAAGCACTGCTGATAGCTTGATGGCAACTGTATGGGAACTTTCTAGTCGTGATTCTCATTAACGCACAGGTGCAAATAGGGGGCTTCTGTGTTAAAGGTTTGCACACACCTGCACTTCACACGCAACCTGTCATGTTGGGGGGGGGGGGGGGTTTAGGCCACAAATTCGCCCTGCAGTGTCACGGTCACACTATGACACACACACATACACTCACATTTTAAAGGCTCAACTAAACAACTTCTATGTCCCCCAAAAAATAAATAATCAAAACGATGTCAAAGCTGGGTTGCCCCCTCACCTCGTCCCACTTGATGAATTTCCCCCCCTTCTTGAGAGCCTCATGGACGGACACGGGTTTGAGTTGCAGCGCGTGGACTCCCGGCTTGGCCCCGGCCATGGCGAGGCACTCTCGGCGGGTGCCAACGCCTTAACCCCGGCGAAGGCGAGCGGCGCTCCTCCGGAGGAAGCAACCGCGGATGTCGACGTTCGTTCGCTTCCTCCGACGCTGCAACGGGCGACTTCTCTCTTCCGGGGCGCTCTTCGGAGGAGTTTTGCGCCACCGAGGCTTCCGGCGCGAGTCACAGGCACTCCGAGAGACTTTGGAGGAAGAACATGACGAGTGGGTGAGGCGAAGGGTGACGGACGACACTTTGCGCTCCCGGGCGCGTCCACGCCACGCTACGCTACGCTACGCCACGCGGCAGCGCGCACGCGGGCACGCAAACTTTGATTGCAGGGCGGCCTTGACCCGCTTTTGTTTGTTCGCGCAGGATCCTTTAATCGCGCACTTGAGCTGGCGGAGAGATCCTTTCCTTCCGTCCTCCCATCTGCTCGAACCCTTCACTCCCTCCCCAACTTTCTCAGCTTCCTCCCTCTCTCTCTCTCGCTCCCTCGCTTGCCTCCTCCTCCTCCTCTTCTTCTTCTTTTTCTTCTCCTCCCAGCACGTTTTCTGTGGGGCTGAACCAAAAAAGAGAAGACAAGAAGAGGGACGGGGGAACGTTTGACTGAAGTGAAGGCAGTTGGCGGAGTTTTACGTAAAAAAAAAAAAAATCCTTCCATGTGGCCTCTTCAAGTGTATGAAAAAAACTTTCTTTTGATACAAGTTACGACAAGAAGAGCCAAACAGAGCTTCTTGCATTTTACAAGGCGTCATTAAAGTCCTTTCGTGGGGCTTTCTGGAGAGTGCGGGGAACAAAATGTACATTCCGGAACACATGAGTAGACTAAGACATCATACATCTGTTAAGCAGCAGCTTCCCAAAATAAACTTAACTGTAATGGGCGTTGCGTACACGAGTATATCTTTACATCAAGTTGTGTGTGAGAAGTAAAACAAGACTTTTGGAGGTCAACTTTTGCATGAGGGTGCTGTAAGTAGATGCAGTCGGGTTGGAAATTGTGAGATTTGCTTCAAAACACATGATACGTGTTTGAAGAGAATTATTGAAAACCCGCAAAGATTAGCGATGTTACAGTTGCATTTAATAATTATAATTACAGTATTTGTTTTTATTCACGATAAAAGAGAACCTTTTTAGACTTGCCGTAATTATTTTTCATTTCAAAAACGGTTTGGCTTTTCAAGTTAGTCCTGATGATACAATATAAACCATTTTTTTGTGTGAATGAAACTAAGCATGTTGTAAATAGGATAGTGTTTTGTTTTGTTTTTAAATCAAAAATAAAAGCTGTTGGAAGTGTTGAAGCTAGATAACACTCTGTTGACAGCACAGAGTCTGCATCAAACATACACAAACTAAATATGGTGACGGTATTTTCAGCTTGCAAACGCAAATCTCTCTGTTCAAGCATGATATGGACATCTATGTCATCAACACGCTGAAATATGTGACGCCACGCATTTGTGACGTCGCTCCCTAAAACAGGAATGTGAAATTACCGTATTGGCCCGAATATAAGACAGTGTTTTTTGCATTGAAATAAGACTGAGAAAGTTGGGGTCGTCTTATATTCGGGGTCTAGACGTTATACCCATTCACGACGCTAGATGGCGCCAGATATCATTGAAGCGAATGCTGAACTTGACTCCCCAGGCCAAAGTGAACCCCTGTCACGAAGAATAAAAATAAAAATAGCGGTAAGAAAGAAAAGAGAAGAAAATAATAGAAGAGATAACAGAAAATGGAGAAACGTAGCGACAATCTGGAGAAAAGTGTGTCGAAGATCGGCCAGGTTAACCGGCAGCTGAGGAGAAGTTATGATGTCGTTTACATTTCAAAAACCCGAAGCCATTCATTTACGAAGGTGATTGCACTTTAGTTTACATATTTAAATGTTCAGATATTAAGATTTGAATGAGGCAAAATAACATGCTTTTTCTTTTTTTCAGATGTACTGTAATTAGTTTCTGTATAAAAATTAATTTGGTGTTCAAAAAGTCTTTTTTTCAAACTTGAGTCTTGAAAAAGAGGGGGTCGTCTTATAATCAGGGCCGTCTTATATTCGGGACAATACGGTAAGAACTCCCTCAATGTCTCCCCGTCTTCAAGTTGTAAAGACCAGTTTCACATTTTTACATGTTCTATTAGATATTTTTGAGTGCCTTGAGTGAGTACTACTCTTGTATTTTATTATGAATTAACTATTGAGTTTTGTGGCCTGTGCGAGACAGAGGCACTCTGGCTGAGAAGTATGTGCTGTTTATTCAAGTCTTGTCAATTCATTCTCACTGCTTCAACCTGGAGAGGGTGAACTGCAACTGCCTTTTTTTTTCCACTTGTAAACTCCAACTTGACAGACAGCCAGATAGCGGACCGAGGTTTTTCTCCCCACACGGCCGCTTTAGAGTGCCACATTGTCAGCTGTGAATGCTCGCACGCCACGGAGAATGGAGAGAATGAACTTGAATGATTCATCATTTTGAAGCCTCTGTTTATGTACTCCTTACACTTCTCTTCTGTGGTATGGCAACCTTAGAAGATATTTATTTTCACTTGACAGGGACTTTAAATGCTGCTGGGTCAAACAGGTACGTGGCCTCCTTCAATACTCTTGGGATGAAAATAAAAACTACACTGAGACACAAGCAATCTAAATCCTGCTGTCAGGCAACATGACAACATGAACCTCACATTAAACACTCACAGGCTAGATAGATTTTTTTTTTTTTGGCCACCAACCTCCCTTCTCTGACTCCCCAACTACACCCGCCATGGAATGTCTGCTATGCTGCAGCATACCGACTTTGCTGAGTTTTTTTTTAATTCTTTGTCCCGACATGGAAGACTGGACGTGTCACAAACATACGGCATACGGCATTTGCGATGAAGAGCCCAAAATCAGCATGGACATTTGCATCCTCTCGACAGCAGAGTGCCACATGCATAAGCAGGGATATTGTGCGGTTGCTGGGGCATACACACACGCGCACTCACAATTATTTTGTGTTGAAGTGCAAGCACCTGTGCTCTCAATAGACTGCTGGTCCAACCCATTCTCTGTTTCTTCTGCATTTTTTCCCCTCTTTTGACCTCTCTTCCCACCCCCACCCCCTCCATTATCTCGCTGATATGTGGGAGGGAAGCTGTGGAAACCATATGTACATGATCAATTAAATTGATAGCATACGTACAGAATGAAATTTGGTGTGATAAATGCAACAAAAGGAGCACAGCTTTCACTATTTGAAAGTCACCCAAAGAGTTATGTTAAAATGGAACCAGGACTGGCTCGAGTCGGAGAGACCTTCACCCACTTCTCTCTATTTATGCCTTGGAGTCCAGCGACAGGCGGATTTTTCCTCCCAACAGGGCCAAGGAGGAGCCACAAAGACACATTGTGTGGAGACACAGACGTGTTCAGTCTTTGCACCCCACCCGCCCCCACACCCACCCAGACACGCTTTGAAACTGTAAAAGGTGCCAGTAATTGAGCTCACACTGCCATCTATCGGCATTTACCGACAATGCACTCAGCACGCATCCCCTATTGGTGTGATGAGGTTCGGCATGGGATTGAGTAGCCCGTACAGGGCACACGTCTCAACTTTGAGTTCGCAAATCAAAGCATGAAAATAAATCAACCGAACAGCGTCTCATATCGCATCAAAAGTCGGGTCAGTTTGCTTTTTGTCTTGAATTCAAAGAGAAAGTAATCGATTCTGCAAAGTAATTCTCTGTAAAGTAATGTTTTTTTAATTATTTTTTTTTAGATTACCATGACCTGGGTGGCGGAAATTCTACACTGGAAAAAGTAATGACTTTTTAAGGTGAATTAAGGATCATTACGTGTACAGGTACTCATATTTGAATGACTTCTTTTCATCTGGTAAAAAGGCCTCCATTGCTCAACGGCGCCCTCTTGTAGTAGAAAGACTCCCAACGCTACGGCTCAGTTTTCAATGCAGCTGGGGGGAAAATAGCATTCACCAAGTATTCCTGTTTGGCCGAGTCAAATATGCAACACGTCAACAAGAGGAATCTAAAAGAGATGCCTAAGATTATTCTTTGACTTTACAACTCTACAAATGGCCGATTTTAGTACGACAAGTGAGATGACTGCGGCAGATGTGGCTTGTTCAAAAATAGCTTTGTACGTCGATTTTATCCCTCCCCCAATGTAAGTACATGTTTGTGCTCGCCCAACCGTAAATTTCAGACATACTCAATGAATAATTGACGTCTACTACGGCAACTTCACCGACGTGGAAAGGCAATTATTTTTTTTGGGTACGGCAAAACAGTATTAGCATACCGCACAGGTCACATCGTTGGGTACAACTTTGAGTTCCAAGTACAGGAGCTGTATCAAAACAATTCTGCCTTGATCATTGTGGTTTTGTTTGACATTCCTTTAATGCAAAAGTATTTTTCCGTAACACCTCAAAGTTGGAACTGAAGAAGCCTTTTGGATTAAAGGTGAAACGTCTTCAATAACCTGAAAGAATCCAGTTGCCTTGATTCAATTTTTGTTTTTTTTGTTTTAGATTACCATGACCTGGGTGGCGGAAATTCTACACTGGAAAAAGTAATGACTTTTTAATGCATTGGCTGTCGTTAAATTATGCAGATATACTTACTGCTTTGACACTAGGATTGACAACAGAGCTCTCGGTTTAGGCATCACCAAGGAAGTGCTTGTGTGGCAGTGAAACCCTCGGGGCACGTGAGCGCTGTGCATTGTGGGTAAATGTGTCTCGCAAGACGATTCACACTGGCGATAAGTAATGTAACTTGAGGGGTTCGTTGTTCTTCAGTGGATAGATCCACTTTACGAATGACAAAAGGAGAGATGGAATCCTTTAATGCAGTTTATTAAAAGAGGGGGCGGGGGGAGACGTATGCACCGCAGCACGTTCGAGAACACAACTCTCGTAACTAAAATCACTTCCTGCTTCTCTTACTTTAACAGCCAATCAAAACCTATCAACATAAAAACATATCTAAGCAATTATTAAACAACAGAATATAATTTAGGTATGCTTAACATGAAATAATATGATGCTCAAACATAAAATGATAATTAATAATATAACATAAGATTACAGTAAATCGAAACTGTCAAAGATGAAGAAATTGATGGTTACGCGAATGTTAATTTGTGTCTGAAATCTGGTGTGGGTAAAAAGGGGTCCACGATGCATACGAGTGGGTGTGGACTGACTTAGAAGGAGGAGACAAAAAGTCCACATTTATAGTCGATTCCTTTTTCTGTCTGGGCTACGTCAGTTGCGCTCTTGTCCATTCGGAGAACGAAAACACACACACACATCTCCAGGGGACGCGTGGAGAGGAAAGAGAGAGAGAGAAAGATAGAGAGAGAGGGAGGGAGAAACAGAGCAACGGGGACGTTGGCTTTCTCTTTGTACTGGATAAAGAAGAGTTGACTGTCTTCCTTTTTTATGTAAGCTGAGTTTGTATGCTGTAAATAGGCCAATAAGCCGGTTACTCCTTTGTACGCGGTAGCATTTCTTCTGCAACTCGGACAACAAAGGCAGCTCCTCATTTCAGCAGGATATTACATCTCGCTTCGAAGGACAATAATCGAGCGTCGATCACCTCGTGTTTGTCCCCCCCGCCCCCCTCTTTTTGCACCTCCGGCCCGGGAGGTTGCATCGGATCTCTCTCGTCAACCCCTCCGCCGAACCGAGCGAGCATGGCGGCCGTCACGAGCCCGGAGACGAGCCCTCAGCCCCGGGTGTATTTCCAGACGCCGGCCGGCACCACGGAGGAGCCCGAGACCCCCGTTCGCAAGCAGGGACGCGTCACCGTCAAATACGACCGCAAGGAACTGAGGAAAAGACTCAACTTGGAGGAGTGGATCATCGACCAGCTAACGGACCTCTACGACTGCGAGGTACAGTCACGGCATTGTAAAACACCCGCCGATCGAACCGATCGATCGGGCAGTCCTGCTCAGTAACACACAGTCGGCCCTTTTTTGTCACCGATCTTGTGGCCTCTTTCGCCTTTATAGAGTCAGGGTCGTGTGCGTGAGGGGATTGAAGCAACGACTAACTAAGGGGAATTAATGAAACACAATCAACACATGTACCCGCGCGTGCAACTCCAGGTTGGCTATTCATAGCTCATGTCGCCTTTATAGGCAAGCCCCGAGAAGGGGAGGCTGCTCTGCCATCTCATTGGCTGAGAGATCTTTAAAGCACACCTGTGCAATATCCATCCAATACTGCAAATATGATCTTTGCAACAACAACAAAAAAAATCCCACTTTCAGACCCCAAAGCAAACTACACCTTTAAAAATGAAAGTTTAGCCAGACAGGAAATACTGTATGTGAAAACGGTGGGGGTGGGGTGGGGGGGGGGGGGCTTCCTGTGAGGGGCCCACTCGAAAAGCCCATCAAAGCCACGCTGGTGTCGTAACCTTCAGTCGCTGGTAAGCTCGGAAGCTCATGTCAACTTCACTGAGCTGGCAATGACCCACATGCTATTCCTGACCTAGCGTGAAGAATGCTTAGCAGGTTGGGAGTTTTCCCTCAAGAGCGACAGTGAGGTGGGGGCACACCTGGTTAACATGGACCCTGCCTACGTTCAGTTGTTGTGTGGCGTATCCAACGGCCAAAAAGTGTCAGGGGGGGAAACTCTAAACACCACTTAAGGTGATTAAGTGACCCACAGAGGATTTTGGGATCAATGTGCTTTGACTGTCTGCCAATAATGGATGTCAGATGCACGTCTGAAACTCGGATAGGCAGAAAAAAAAATGTACATGGACAAAAACTATTGGTTGGGGAAGATAAGGGAAATCTGTGGGTGGTTCTGGGAAGACGGCTTTTGGAGTGAGTCTGTTGGAATTTCTGAGCGTTTGTCAGGTCAGAGGCCATTGAGGTTGTTTATTCAGGAGGCTCAAAGACATGCAGAGATTCTCGTGACTTGGTTAAATCAAGGTTGGGGAACACTGCCTTACTGGACCTTATTTACAGTCCCGTCCAAAAGTATTGGAGCGGCAAGCTCAATTCCTTTGTTTTTGTTATATGCTGAAAACATTTGGATATCCGATCAAAAGATGAATGTCAGACAGATGTTTATAATTCCAGTTTAGATTTCATGGGATTTACATGTAAATGTGTGAAGCAACCCAGGACAGAGCACCTTTGGTTTGAAGCCACTCATTTTTCAAGTACCGTAAGCTAACGTATTAGCACGGACATTATTAGATGAACGGAAAGTTGAATATTTGGAGGGGTAACCCTTACTTGCAATAACGGCATCAACCCTACATACAACCCAAAGACATCACCAGACTGTTGGGTTCTTCATTTGAAATGCTTTTCCAGGCTTTTACTGCAGCCTCTGTCAGTTCTTGTTTGTTTTTGTGGGGTTCTCCCTTCAGTCTTTTCTTTGGGAAGAAAAATGCAGGGTCAAGTGGGATGCAAGTTTCATGAAGCAAGCTGGCAAGCTGGTGATCTAACCGACATGGACTGAGTCCAAGGGGGTGAGCTGACCACGAACAATGAAATTGGTCCGTCTCTTCCAGCGATATCACAGAGAATAGGGCTGGAATTTTGTTCGATCAACAAAGTTCCTGCAACAGGACAACTCAATGACTAAAATGTAAATACGGGCAATTGGGTTATGTTGGAGTCTTCGTTCCTTTAGGAGCCCTGATACCAGTGTGTGTGGGGGGGGTTTGCGGCAGTGGGTGAAGAACACTCGGAGAATTTAGGATTCTCGTCCAAGGGAATAAGTCCAGGAGAAAATCCTTTGTCCTCATTGAGTTACTCAACATTTGTCACGTACAAGAAGCCACTTGCGGTTTCTTTTCAGCACGAGCTGTGAAGCGGTGCAACCAGAGAGGCTGCTTGAGCTCGCAGCGGATATGAGGAGAACCCTGGCACGTTCGTCTTCCTCCCCTTTTGTTCGCCACGTGCGTCCTTATTAGAGTCTGACAGAGGCTATTTCGACGATTGATATTAAAAAAAAAAAAGGCTTGGAGTTGATTCCAAAGGGGATTTGGGAATGTTCCTCCTTCAAATAACTCCTTGAAAGAACGCCACCGGTTGCCAATTGCGCTGGCATTCCTGCCTGCCAACATGTCGGATGTTCATCCAGCCACCTGCTTCATCATTGTGAAGAGGAAGGAGACTAGCGCCATGGCAACCAGGCGTGTTCATGTACTACCCCTTTAGTCACGTCTCCCTTTAAAAAAAAATAAAAAAGCCATCCATCTCCTGTCCGACTAATCTTTCAGGATTATATCTTTATACCTTTACAAAGCGTGTAGCTAAAAGTACTCTTATAATCAATTTTGCCCATTGAAATATCATTTATCAATAAACTGGACTTTCAGACATCAAGACAGTACCGTCATTATCATTCAGGTGTTCCGATGTGGAAGTAAAATTCGCGGAATGTTGCGAATGAAGTCATCCAATACGATGCTATGCTAGCATGTTAACGTTAGCTAACATGACTTGTGGCAGTTTCTTGAGTCAGCAGGGACATTGTGTGAATTGATTTGAAACAATTTCAGCATAAAGAATGACTGTATTACTCACATTGTTGTTGCACGATAGTCAGCGTTTCACAAGTGATTAACACAAGAATGACGTTTTGTTTCCTCTTCCTGGGCCGACGTAATTGGCCCCATTTAGATCACAAGAAGACTGTTGATTTGAATCTTAACTTAATTACGCCATGTCTCCAATACAGACGTGGTGTCTAGGAAGGCCCAAACCGTCCTCACACAAATACACACGACATGCCGAGTTGCCTTAAACCTAACACGTGAATACACAGTGATTGACTCGGCGGGCCAAAAAAAGGGTGACAACAAAACGCGGTTGTTGCACACCGGGAAGTGAAAGACCCCAGTGTGTCCCTGCAAGCAAACACCCCACCCCCCACTCCACCCCACTCATGAAGACACACACATTTGTGTTAATGGTTTACACGTGGCTCCATGCAGAGCACACGGTTCCAGTTGGATGATGGCGTGGGGTTAGTCAGCGTGTGGTGTGTTTTGAAATGGAGGACTCACAAGGAGTGTAGGTGACTAAGTGTGTGTGTGGATTCCTTGAGTAAGGTTTGTGAGCGAGCGCAAACAAATGCAGAGATTGAGGAATAGCGAGAAAGACGGAGAACAAGGGATGTGAGTCATTAAGCGGGATGTTTAAACAGGAAGAGAGACCAAGTGAAGGAGCACCCGACAACAAGTATAAACAACTCACCGCATTCTCCCTATGACTCATGAGAAATAATTGTCAGTACTGTAAAGGAAGATCACAATTTTATATATAAATATATATAAGTTGAGAGTGTGTGCAGCACAGTGTCGACTGGTTACCACGTCCGCCTCACAGTGCAGACGTGCAGGGTTCGATTCCAGACTTCCTGTGTGGCGTTAGCAGGTTCTCCTATAAGTACGTGGGTTTTCTCCAGGTACTCCGGTATCCTCCCACATTCCAAAAACATGCAGGGCAGGCTAGTGGAACTCTCTAAGTTGTCCCTAGGTGTGACTGTCATTGTGTTTGTGAATGTTTGTTTGTCTTTGTGTGCCCTGCGATTGGCTGGCAGCCAGCGTCGTGTGTACCCCGCCTACTGCCCGAAAACAGCTGGGATAGGCTCCAGCACGCCCGCGAGCCACGTCAGGGGAAGTGGTGAAGTTGCGAGTGTATCGAATTGAATCGAATCGAATCGTCGTACTTGGAGGGATATATCTTTGAAGAAAATGCCACATTTACCGCACTGAAAAGTTCAGTCAAATGTATGTAAAATAAAACAAAAAAACAGAAAAGGCATTGCACAATAACTTCCAGAACTGAGCCGTACGTATGTTGAACCGAATCCTTTCACACTCCATGTATCAAAAATCGTATTGAATTGTTTTTGTGGCGAGATGCTCATCCCACATCTCTCTCGCTCTCTCTCGCTCTCTGTCTCTCTCTCTCTAGTAGCTAGCTAGCAGCTAGCTAGCTACTAGAGAAAGCTACTAGCTAGCAGCTAGCTAGCTAGATGTACACACACACACACACACACACACACACACGCCACGTATTCCCGTGAGTATGGTTATATTATCTGTCTACATATGTTGCTGTCCCACTTGTGTTCAGCATTATAACGGCGCCATATAGATGCTATTCATTAGCCTGTCTGTGGCTTTTCCCAATCTGTGTTAGCACTGAACTACAGTTAACTTCCAATGGAAAGTTATGTGGTTGTTTTAAATACACACAACATGTAGCTCTTTTTATTTTACTCTGTGTGTGGTGTGACAGTAAACGTCAACTGGAGTGGCATTAAAACATCCTGAAGCCTCTTATTTTGAAGAATTACCCTCTGCCAAAATGCTGCTTGTCTTGAAAACGAGTCGGAGTTGAATATACGCTTTTGGTGGGATCCCAAAATGCACTGCGGGATTTTCTTCTCTTGACCCGGGCTGGGTTGTTTGTCAAAATGCTGGTGTTGGCCGCGTTGAGCTGCGCGCACCGGTGACTTCACTCTTTCCAGTGTTGCGTTTCAAGTACTGGCTCAACTTGACGAGCTTGTCATTTTCTCTCGCGTCACATGGGCCAGCCTGTCAGCCAAGTGTGATGGGTTAAAGGAAACCGTTCAGAGACTGCATCCAAACAGTCACCGAATCACAATTCGAAACCTTCGGCTGTGTTGCCACTGGTGACATCATGATAATCGGCATTAATCCTTGTTTGTGTGCATTTCTATTTCAATCTCCTCTTAATCTCCGTGTTAGAGTTGTAGTGAGAATGAATGGGGAAATTTGGTCATGGTTTGGACATCAATCTGCAGTGTTCCTCGCAACAA
This sequence comes from Hippocampus abdominalis, assembly GCA_018466805.1. Classification (NCBI taxonomy): domain Eukaryota; kingdom Metazoa; phylum Chordata; class Actinopteri; order Syngnathiformes; family Syngnathidae; genus Hippocampus; species Hippocampus abdominalis. Next base: position 29,402,955 of record CM031695.1, read on the forward strand.
ATTGGCCATTTTTCTTTTTGGCCATTTTTCTTTTGCTAATATGTTGCTAGCTGCTTAGAAAATACCGATTATGGTGTGCTGGACAGAATGCGTCCTCCCTGCTCTGGTGTGATGGATGTCACCCTGAGGGCTGCCTGGCTAACATGCTCAGTCAAACACACGCATGCATGCACACACATAGTCGCGTTAAGTAAATATTACCACAAAAAAAACCAAAAAACAAACTGTGAACCACTGGGCCAGGCCAAAAAAACAAACAAACCCTGAATCATTCACCCATTACATGGAGCAGCTATGACTTTGGGCATCTTTTGGAGCAGTGTTTCCCAATCTTTATTCGACCATCGATGGGCGCATCACCCACAATCCCCCCCGCCCCCCCGCATTTTTCACCCTAAAAGGCGCACTGGATTATGAGGCGCACCTTCAATGAATGTCCTATTTTGTAATTTTTTCATACCTGGGCGCACCGCATTATGAGCCGCAATCTACAATGCATCCACTAGACGGAGCTACGCTCAGGAAACGCCAACAGAACGATCAGATGTCAGTAAAACGGAATAAAGCAGCGATACAGTCCACTTAACCAACAGCAAGTTATAACATTGACTCATTGGACTCTCTTGCCGCTGCTCTATTTCGGCATTTTGGGGTTGAAATATTACCGTAATGACCATACACAAGGCGCAACGGCTTTTAAGGCGCGCTGTGAGCTTTTTAAAGAAAATAGAAGGCTTTTAGGTGTGGCTTTTAGTGCAGAAAATACGGTATCCAAAAATGTTTTGGTACTCAATTTTGACGGCTGGTAGTGGAAGAGATTTGTATTTTTGGGCGACCGCAGTGCTCTAAAATTAGTTATTTATGTTGAAAAAGCAGCACATTGCCTGCACTCTCCGAGTATGGCGACAACTGTTTCCTGGCATGCTTAACAGCTGGCAGCTTTTGTGGTTTGGCCCTGCGTGGGCCACGTCCGTGACATTCAAGAGGCTCTGGAGGCCTGTTTGCATTTTTTATCTGCCCTGATGTTGCTGCGAGGCTCCGGCAGGCTGCATTGAATGCGGGCTTTGTGTTGTTGTTTTAGGTGAGGTTTTTTTTTTTTTTTTTAGGAAATAAAGGCACTCGGTGACGCGTGAGCTGAGTTGAACCGAAATAACTTGTGTGAAAGCCGTGTCGGAGCGCATGAGGGACGGTAGGGACAGACGGGTGACACCGTTTTGGACGCTTACAGACCAAATGCAGAACGTGGAAGATAAGAGGGGAAAAAATGAAAGTTGAACTGCATTTTCCTAAGAGCCGCTTGCCTCTAATTTAGACAAAAACAACCTGCATTTTCTTTGTAAATCTTTTCGGACATGAACGCAACTTTGCGTCGCGGATGAAGTTCACTTTCAAAAAGAAGAAAGCAATCTCTTGTTTGGTTGAGCTGTCTCCAGTCTCCGTGTCACATGTTGATGAGGCATCCCGTGTTGGTCACATGTGTTTTGTAGCTACGGTCAAGTAATATGATGGGTAGCAGAAGAAAAAGTTTGCCGGAAAGTGAGACAAGGGGCATTGTTTAAGCGCCACGCGGCCGACTTTTCCCACCCCTTCCTGCTTCCCGTCGGCCTCCTGCCATCACTTCCCTGTCTGGCGTGTCCTCACCCACCCCGCTATCTTCCCCCTTTGTCCCCTTTTGCTCTCAGCTCGACAAAACGTTGCTGTTGATGAAGCACAGCAGGCCAGCAGGCTAATCCCGAGCATGAGGCCAGCGTCCTGAAGTCTATTTTGGTCAATGAAACGTACCTTGATGTCAGCCAAGAGAAACTCGCATCACCCTTTTGGGGTGGTGGGGGGGTGGGGTAATTTGTCCTCATGTCCGACCCTGAATTGTCCTCATGTCCGACCCTGAATAGATCTCCGAACATCGCATGGCTATTTCTGCGTGCATTTGTTTATGCCGCGATATTGGACAGTATAGTGCGGGGGTCGGCAACACGTGGCTCCAGAGCCGCATGTGGCTCTTTAGCGACATCTAGTGGCTCCCTGGAGCTTTATAAAAAATGTTTGAAAATGGAAAAAGATTTTGATAGGAAGCTGAATATAGCTCAAATAGATGTAGATACATGTTGCAGCTCCGAAAAAGGAGAGCTATGGTGTTGGTTTTTTAAAACGTACACTTTATTTATGCTTTTAACAGTCTGGACAAACACAGACACGTCTGCGTCCGACTCCGTGCCTTCTCTCTTCTCGTTCGACTCGAGAGGCGTTCAAAGACAGCCTCAGAAAAACGGAAATTAATGATCACTTCACTGGCACTAAGAAAATCAAAAATAATGCACCAAAACAAAAAATAAAGCGAAGAAATTACAAAATAAATACTATGGGGGCGTTTGTGAACACACAACAAAGGAATGAATAACGTAAACAATTCTGAAACAGTCCAGTCTCTTACATACATACAGAATGTGTTTCCTTTATTATACCTTTTATAGAAGGCTTTTATTTTTTTGCGGCTCCAGACATATTTGTTTTTTTTTTTTTTGTCCTATATGGCTCTATCAACATTTTGGGTTGCTGACCCCTGGATTTTTGGCACCTGTGCGCCAAGGAATAACAATAGAGAACGATAAAACGAATATTTATCCGGGTGATTGCTTACGATCACACGCATTTTTTTTCCTCTTAAATACAATAATAAAAATTCCCAGCCGGCTCGGGAAGCGTCGGCGGCGGTGGTGCGCTCGCTAGCAGCCTCCTCGGCACTGGAGTCACCGGGGTCACGTCTTTCACCGTCATTGAATAGTAAATAACGATACAATCACGTTTGATGGTTAAACTGATTCAGTCATTGACTCGCCTGGTATGAAGTGATCGCTACACAGGCGGTAACCGCCACTATGAGAAGAATGCCACTTTCCCGTCTTGTTCTTGGCCCTCCTTTTGATGGCATTTATGATGCCATGTTTTTTGTTTGTTTTTTTATTAAGTCTTTACAGTGCTCGCCCCTTCCCATGTCCCCTTTTGCTGTGGCACCCCGATTGTCTCGCATTGTCAAAGTGTGCCATTTGCTCATGCTCAAACTAGCAACATGTTATCTATACTGCCAAAGCAGCATTATTCACATTTGGCGCAGTGCATTGTGGGATGCGTGACGATAATGCCATGAGCTCCACACACAAAATAAGACTTTTACACACCCCGAGTGTTACTGCCGATATTTCCTGTTAAGCAGTTTCATCATTGGTGTTCTGAATGCCATCTAGTGGCGATTGTTGGCCGGAACCATTTATCGCGGATAAAGGTCCACCCGACCCTAGTTACCGTGCACATTTATTGGAGCATGTTTAAAGGACACGTTTTGTAAGCTCTGCGTAGCCATGTTATAAGAAGACAAGAGTGCCAAGAACCTACCGTACGAGGCAAGTTGACGACGGGCAGGATTTCGGCCAAAGTTAAGCCCCTTATGGGTGTGAGCCCACGAGGCTTGTGTGCATTTTATTTTAAATCAATTGTCTTCGTAGTTTTGTCCTTTATTTGCTTTGTAACGCACTTGTTTACATGTTTCATGTTCGTGGGACCAGTTCTCACGGGCTGGCAAGAATAAAACCCTGTATTTATATCGTGGACTTCGTGTCGTCACTCATGCCGCTTCCTGAGGGCGCTACACCGAGCCCTCCCCAAAATTTATATTAGTAAAATAAAAATTCTTCAGTCATTCAGGATTCCTGTTTGGAATCACTTTCAGCAGTGTTTAAAGTGTACAACATTCAGGCTCACTCTGAGCTCAAATGAGTGGCTGACTCATGATCAGGATTTTCCAGTTAAAATGTTGGCTGAAAAATCCGGAGTTGCTTCATCAACCGTATGGCAAAATAGGCCCTGCAGTTTGTCTCTGCTGACCCACTTTTGTGTCTTAAGTCTAAATGCAGCGTGTTGTACATGATGGGTGTCGCGCTCTGCTCTTTTTCAACCGTAACTGGCGTTTGAGCTGTGCGCCACTGACGCCGCTTCTACTCCGCGCCAAGAGAAATCCGAACTGGGCCTTTCTGATCGGCTTACACACACAACTGACACGCACGCGCAATGACACGCCGGCTCTGCGCCGTCACTTTTCATTCCCGCTTCGACTCGGCTGCCTCCGGCCGACTCACTGTCTGTCTTGCCTCCGCCGCGACGGAGTAACGACGTGTTTGAAATCCAGTACTCGAGCACAGTGGTACTCCAAACGTTTTTAGATTGAGCACCACCTCACAAGTAACACGGCAGAAAGGTTTTATTCATCAAAAGTGTATTTAGAAATGTTTAAAATCCAGTTTGAACACTTAATTGCGTGATATTTTTTTTCGCCCACCACTAGAGGGAGCCCTCGTGATCCTCATACGAAATGCCATATTCATTCTTAACGTGTTTTGTAGCGTCAATAAATTCCCCTTCGGCACATGAAATGAAGAGCTAAATGGAGTCCCTTGAAATTCCCCCTTGCAAATATTCTCTTTAATACCCGTCAGTTCATAATATAAGACGCCTTCACTAAGCTGTCAGGCGTGTTTGGCAAATTTTGACAAGGTTGCCAAACAGGATATAAGCTAATCTCCACAACGGCTTCCTGGCTTGCAAATTATTTTTTTTTTTTTCTTGGTTGCCCTTTTAGACCCGTTGTGGATTACAAAATGACACCGAAACACAACCCTAATGGATTTGTGGGTTGCTGAACTCAAATGTCTCTTTCATTAAGCCTTAGCCACATTTTTTTCCTTATCAGTTGGGAAGCAAAGTGTACGTTTTTTTTTTTTTTTCAAAACTGCTGAAGTGTGCAAATTTCTGTCAGCAATCTGTGAGTCAATCGTCTGCAAAGCAGCACAAAGAGCGCTCGAGGGAAGCAGACTAAAAGTCAGTCAGAGGGAGTGTTTTGGGATTTCTCCCTTGTGGCTCTTTTCTTTGTTTCTCCTGTAGACTCTTGCAAGCCGTCCCGCCTCAGGCTCCCCGATTTCACGCAGGCTCTCCAATAGATTTCAAATTGTACTTGCTGGATTTGGAAATGGGTGGATGGACACAAAGGAAAAAGCAAATGCCTATTTATTGCCTTCCAGAGTAGCACCTGGATACCTTTATTTTTTTTTGTGTGTGTGTGAGAGTGACACCAACCTGTCTGGGCATGCTTGAGTGAAAATGTGTCTTCATGATATATTCATAGAAGAAAGACGATTGGATTCATGTGACACACAAGGAGCAGTGTTGGGTTTGTTTGGGGGTAGTGGGCAGGTGCACAGACAGCTGGTGCGGGCGACTCGGACTGAGGGAGAAGCGGAGAGATGCCAGAATCCTGGAGAAGCACGTCAATAATATAAGGCGGCAATATCATATGCGGAGGTTTCGGAAAAATAGTCCACCTGTTGCTGAACCGAACCCTTCTGAAATATTACTAACTATTAGTCTATATGTCTATACTTATTGTATTATTGTTATTCTATTATTATAATTCTTATTACAATGAAGACCTGATTTGTTGGAGGAGAAACGAGGGCAAATTTTGAATCAGCGCAAAAAAAAAAAATCTGGAAAAAAGTGAGTTGCATCGCTGATAAAAATAAAAAAAATAGTAAAACGATGTTGATCGATGTTATTTTTCAAAATCGTTCAGCCCACGCTAAAAGTATGGAAACATTCAAAGAAAGACCGCGAGAGAGCGTGTGGGTGATTTGTGTGTGTGGTTTATTATTAGTTTTCTTTATCTTTTGTTGAGCTCGTCGATTGTTTGTTTCTCTGTCGTTGTTATTTTTGGAAGAATGTCTCCCTCTAGAGGTCACATTCGGTAGCTCACTGTTGGGAGGAAAGCCAGGAATGACTGAAGTGCTGCATTTTTAGTCAAGCACACAAGGCAGTTATGGTCTGAGCAACATTCAAGACACTTTACACAGGCTAAAATTAGAAAAGGCTGATGACATTATGCGCGCTCCTCCTCTTTTAGTTTTATACTGTAAAAAAAAAGTTGTCTGAACTCAAAACTTTCAGCCAACAAACCAATCTAATTTTAAATTGGGCAATTCAACTATTTTAAGTATTATTGTTGTGAAAATTGGCTTTCCCGCAACTAGCTTGCTTTGTTGCGCGAACGAAAATTGTTCCAACTTAAATAACTGTTCTAGCCGCAAAATACACATCTTGTCCATTTGACAGTGTGGTAACACTTTTTTTTTTTTTAAATGAAAGCCTTGATGACGGTGTTCCCTCGCTCACTTTTTTTCCCAGGAGGAGGCCATCCCAGAACTTGAGATCGATGTGGATGAACTGCTGGATATGCCCAGTGATGTGGAGCGGGGCGCCAGGGTCAAGGTAGGACAACGAACAGGGTGGTTTGATACCAGGGGGTGCCCAAGTCCGGTCCCCGAGAGCCCTTATCGAAAGCTTATCGAACCAGACTTGGGCAACTCTCATCTTGGACTCGTTTTAAAGTGCATCCGGAGCTAAAATGGATCCATTCCTGTTTCGCAGGACTTACTGGTGGACTGCTTTAAACCCACTGAGGTAAGAACACCGCCCCCACCCCTTTGTTTCGAATGTTTTCTTTCCTACCGGGTTTGGCTCAAGTGTGTCGTCTGTGACGTAGGATTTCATCTCCGAGCTCCTGGACAAGATCCGAGGGATGCAGAAGCTTTCCACACCTCAGAAAAAATGATGGCATCCCTCCCCTTTCCATCGTCCTTCGTTCATCAGCCACCTCTCGTCTTCCTCGCACCCACCCCTTCTCACCCGTTTTGTCACTCAAGTCATCAAGTGCTGGAGTTTAAGGGAAGACTAGTCATATTTTACTCGGCAGGTCAGGGGTTTTGTCAAAAAGTTCATCGTCTGCTTTGTTTTGGAGGTTCGTTTTTCGACGGAAGTCCTTGCAGAGTTTAGAGGTGATCTTAACTGTATACCACCAATGCCTCCTTTTTACCGCATTTACTGCATTGAAAGACTGCTGGAAAAAAAAAAAAAATCTGCACTCTGACCATCAACAATTATACACGGTGTATTTTTAGACCAGCGTCATTCGAAAAAAAAAAAAAAGGAAAAAAAAGAAAAAGATCGTACTGTAGATGTGGCTAAAGTAGGTTTTCTTAAATTCCAGTGTGTTTTTCTGCCCTCTAATGTGCAGTGGGCCCGCGCATATATTCTGGTTGCTAAATGTTACAATCATCATAGCACGTTTTCTTCATTTGACATGTTTGTTTGTTTTTTTCTGCTGTTCTTTATGAGAATTTTTAGTAAAGGACTGGTTCCTCTTAGTTGATTTTTTTTTTTGGGGCGGGTCACTCTCTCTTGCAGTCCCTCAACTAAGCTGCCTTGTTGTTTTTATAATTGTTATACTCTTCTATGTCCCTCTTTATTCCCTTTTCTTGCTGCTGCTCTTGCTCCCTTTCTGGCCATTTTCTTTCAGGCCACTTCATTCTTTTGTGCTCAGCTCGTTGCGGTCACGTGAAGGTGGGGAGTGTCACCAGAGCTGTGTCGGGATTTCATGATGTCATCAAAGTCACCCATCGGGCGACGGGTGTTGGCAAAGGTTCAATTTTGAACACTTTGAATATACCACCCCCACACCCAACCCCTCACCCACCCCAACAAAATTGAGGACTGGAAAAGCATGAATCTACACAGCTGTCTCTCAGCTGCGTTTCGAGCTGCAGCTGCCAGTTACATCAGAGAATGAGCCATTTGTCTCGAAACTCATGCCTGCCCGGTCCGGAGAGTGATCGGTGGCCAATAGGAGAAGCACAAACGTTTTGCTGTGATTCCTGTGACCAATCGCCAGCACCTGTGGCGGCGGCAGCAGGACAACGCCATCATGTGTGCGCGCCGTCTCGTTCGTGTCCTCGCTCTCCTCCATTTTCATCCGCTTGCTTCTTTTCACGCTTTCTTTTCTTTAAGAAACAGATGTTGCCTTAGGTATTATTTATGTTACACAAACCAAATAAATGGAGGACTTTTTTTTAAGGTGTAAAGTGTGTTACTGAGCTTTTTTTTGCTTTTTTTTTTTTAAACAAATGATATTCATATGTTTTGGCTTTTTTATTGTTATTTTTAGAAGTGAGTGTTTAATACTTAGGCCTTGATACAGTGATAATGTTCTTGACATTTACCATTTGAATACTGGTCTGTTTTTAATGCGATCATGAAACGTCTTTCATGCTAGGCCATGGATTTACACAAACAAAAATCCAATCAGATGCTAATTCCTTTGGCTGCGCTTGTGTCATACCCAAACTGACACTGTTTGCAGGAAACTTTAAGATTGTACTGTACTACAAGAAGAGGCAAGGTCAACCAGAGTCACATACCTTTTTAGACTGTTCAGATTTTTTTTTACTGTTGGAGAAAATTGCAAAAAATAAATAATTCAATCTACTGATTATTGGCATTGAGGCTAAATACAAGCGCTAAACAGTTCAGAAAGAAGCTTGTGCTTTTTCTTTGGACGATTGAATCAAGCCAACAAACAAATGTAGCAATATCAACAACAGGAATTGTTTTTGTCCACTTTTGTTACACTTTTATGCAACTTTAATAAAAACATGTAAAACTGAAAGCTTGACTCGTGCCTTCGTCACTGGATCCCTGGACACATGCAGTAAATTAGCGTCATCTGGTGGTCATTTGTCCTGTATTGCATCCACATACAGAATTAGTTGCGAATTAAGAAGAAATAATTCAGCCGAAATTTATTAGTTTGAAAGCGTAATACAGAAACAAATATAATTACTACTGTGAAAGTCACTTTTAAGTACAATTTTATTAACATTTATTGGTACTTCCGGGTACAGAGGCGGCAGAACGTTTTTGGGGCGTGTCATTGGTTTCAGCGCGACCGCAATCTTGTTCGCTATTGGCTCATTTTACCGGCGTGCTCGGATCTGATTGGCGGCCTAGACTAGGGTTAAGTGTCTGTTAAATTGATGACGCGGTGTGGGATAAAACAACTTTATTTGAATTTACTGACGTTTAGCAGCTAGCTAACTCCCATGATTGACAATAGCATTGGGACGTTGCTCTCTAGTAATCTTCCCATCAATCTGACAAATTATGATTCCAAATCACCTTATTAACAGTGCTGCAAATAAATAATAATGATTCAAATTCTTTCAAAACAAGCAGATCTGAAAATGAAACAAAGGTACACTGTTTAAATTTGATGAGTGTTTATTTCTTTCCTCCTCAAAGCTGTTTGCTGAGTTTGCGCGCCTGCCTCTCGCGGGCCTCGAAGGCTAACTTGACCTCCATCAGCTCATCCAGCTGGCGGCGTATGTGCGCCATGTCCAGCTGCGAGGCCTCGCACTGCTGCCGCAGCGCCGACGACTCCACCCGCAGCTGCGTGGCGGCCAGCGACAGTTGCTCGCTGCGCTCGCGGCACTGCGTCTGCATCCGATTGGCGTCGCGCAACAGCGACTCCACGCTCACCGCCACCGAGTCAAACTGGTCTTGGGACATTTCCTGGTCAGGAGGGAATACATAATTTAAAGGTCAGGGTGGCAGTCCAGATACTTATCTGAGGGTGCAAGTGCGGATAATGGCTTGTTGTGTTTTTAAAAGCACCTGAACAAAATTGCTTTTAAAATCAGTTATTCAAATCGTGGGATTAAAATCGCTTTTGCATTACCAAACAACAATACCAAAACAAAATATGGATGTGAAGGGCGGGCATTATTTAGAGTCACCATCCGTACATTCGACACTGTTGTGTATGTGACTTTGAATGTGTATGGCTTTGAGTGACAAGTGCGTCAGCAAGTGTAGTAAACTGTTGTTAGCTCAGATTAGCCAGTCTGCGCGTTAAATGTGCCTATTATGTGCTTATTGTCTTACTGTTTGTTGAATAAAGTTATGGGTGCATTACAATATGTTCTAACAAGCAGCAATGGGCTGTATGAAATTAGCTAATGATGATTAGCGATTGTAGATATACCATTATGTAAGCCAAATTCTGCTTTCCAGTTGCTGTACGGCCTTTATTTTCTTTTTAAATGTCCAATTATCTCTTTATGGTTCATATTTTGTACGGTACATATAGTTTAAAAAATGTGTAATCAAAAATAATAAAACACATGAATAGTAAATGATTGGTATATAGGTACTAGAAGTGTAATAATGCGCTGTAAAAAATTTCTAAGCAACAAATTTGATAACATTTGAAGTTGGGCAGGTCAAGTAAAAATGTTCACCTTTGCTGTTGTGAAAATTAGCTTTCCCTTATTTCACAACAACGAAATACGAGTTTATGGAACTGTTGTCCCTTGTATGAAACCCCCATTTTAAAAAAACAACTTGCTTCCATTATTGCGCTAACATTGTTTTTATTAATCTCAAAAATGTGTTTCTACTTAAACGACTATTTTAGCTTAAAACTACCAGCGGGGTTTTTTTCCCCCCCCCAATGCGGTAACCTTACCATGGATTCCAGAGTCAGATCTATAACAAGCCTGGTACTTGTCTTTTCAGACTCAATTTCCAGATGTTCCTCGGTCTGCTCCAGAGTGCTGCTGTTCTTTGGTCCACTCTGTGGAAATCCTGAGGGCTGTATTTGAATAATAAATGAAGCTGAAATGCACAGCTTCTTTAGGCCATGGAAGAAGCGCGGTTCATTTTCTCGCGTCTCGTCCCGTGGCGTCTTCAGTGTCAACGTAGTGTGAGCATACTTTACTTCCGCAACTCGTCTGTTAATCCGAAGAGATTAAACACTTAAAAGAGAGCGAAAGGTAGCCGCGAGATGACAGTTGTAATCTTATTAAATCTATTTCCATTGATCTGTGGCTGTGGCTCCACTTCATGACACTTGCAATGCCGATTCCACAAAAACCTCCGCTTTCAACATAGAAAATTCAACAACGTGGCTCCATTTCACAAAATAACTGCATTTTAAAGGTCAAATTGTCTCTTGCATGCAGCGAATGGCCAACTTTTTTTTTTTTTTTGAGGGGGGCCTTTACCGTTCTCGTCGATGCACATTGTGCTGCTCATTCTGGCCACGTGAGGGCAGTATAGGACAAAATACAGGACATGGAGAAAAGGCGTCACAACTCCTCGGCAATCGCACGAGCTGTTCTTCGCAGAAGATAAAAGATGCTCGGCAGTCGCATGAGCGGTTCTTCGCAGAAGATAAAAGATGTATGACTAAGTAATGCGCTATTGTCTGCGTTGCTGTATGTTTGTGTTGAATTTACCACGTTATACTACGGCCACATAGTGCTAATTGTAAGGCGTGCCTATAGCATTCCCAACTAGCATTAAGCTATCAAACTAAAGGCTAAGATTCGCAAAAGTTTGAAATACACGCCATGTAATTCTTTGAAGTCCTACTTGACAGTGAACGTCAACTGCGGGTGGCGATAAACAACTTGGTAGTCTAAATGATAGTCTAAATTACTGCTTGCAAAGTGAGGTTAGTCTATGTCCCCATACAGCGCTAGTATCTCATTTTTGCACTCCCAAGTCAAGATTGCTCATACAGCCAGCGAGGTAAAAATGGTTTTAGAAATCCTCTACACTCAAAATAACTCTCATGGAATGTTGATGACACAACTGATTGCAAACAAGCAACGCCCAAATTTCTGGACAGTCAAAAGGAGACAAATGTCATTTTTCATCTGGCAACTAATGTCGAGAAAGATTCCTAACATGGTTTGATGTCAAAATAAAAGAGCGCGTTGTGAGGTGAAAATTTACTCAATGAAATGAAACAGAAGGTCAAAGGACATACCTGTAGATTGGACATTTTACAGTGATATATGTTTAAAACATCACTTGCCAGACTCAAATACATTAAAAACACTTGTGTAGCCAATAGGTACGAGTTTAAGTGCATACAAACAGTCAGTATAAAAAAAAAAAAAAAGCATGTGCGTGTTCATCGCCGCATCACTGAGGCCTTGCAGGGCGGTTGAAAAAGGGCTCCGTCTCGGCGGCCGTCGCCCCAGCCTCACCGAAGAGCGCGCCGGTCGGCCCGCCCAGACCTCCCGTGATCACCTTGGACTGCGAGTTCTGGCGCCTCTGAATGATGACCAGCACGGCGATGACGAGCCAAAAGAAGAAGTTGACCCACACGGCCGTCTTTAAGAGAAATCGGACAGCCGATTGGCAGGTAGCCGTGATGCAATTACAATAACAGTGAGCGAACGTCACGCTGACCTCAGCTTTCTGTAGGCCGCTGTAGAAGTTGTCTCCTTTGATCGGATTGACCCATTTCTTCGTCTGGGCTCCCTCGCAGCTTCACATGCATCGGACGCAAATATATTATTCATCTGTAATATCCCCTTGGCAAAATGTCAGCGTGCAGACTACCTGTCGATGTTGGGAACGCCGTGCATCACCGAGTTGCAAAGCACGTCTCGTCCGATCTTGAGCACACAGCCTGAGATGAGCAGGAAGAAGAGGAAGACGCCGCACATGACCACCGCCGCATTCATCCACACGTGCTCCCTGCGTTCACAGACAAATATGAGGACAGTGGTACCCCCGCTATATCGCGGTTCATCAGTCGTACCCCTCTATCGAAACACATGCATACACACGTACATATACGTTTTTTTTTCATTACCTGTGAACGTCACCGTCGATGAAGATGGCATATAACCAGTAGAGGGACAGCGAGAAGCAGAGCACAGCCACCATGATCGATATGGCCGAGACAAAGTAGCACACGGAGGCGGAGCTGGACACTTGAACCCCAATGATGCTTTCTGTTGCGTTGTAGCTCACAAGTCCGTAGAGCATGCACAAGCCTCCAAAATTACCCTGGAAGAGTTTGTAAACCAAATAGATGATACTAAAAATAACTTTTGACATGGGCCACAAGGTTAGTTTAAAAAAAAAGGTGAAGGTGCGGGCAGATTGAGAAGGGAGGGTGTGGTTTTAGAATTTTCAGCTCCAGTAATCCCTCGTTTATCGCGGTTAATGGGGACCAAAACCCCCCGCGATAAACGAAAATCCACAAAGTAGCGACCAATTAACATATACAGTCAAACCTCGGTTTTCGTACTTAATCCGTTCCAGAAGCCTGTTCGGAAACCGAATTGTTCGGAAACCGAAACCATGTTTCCCATTGAAATCAATGTAAAATGTTGTAATCCGTTCCAAATCAAGAAAACAACTTTTTTAAACCACTTTTTTTTTTTTTACAATTTCACACCATAAACTGTACAAATGTAATGGGAGATGACCAATTTTAACATTAACATAGTAACATAAACATTGAAGGAACATCTCTCTCTATCTGTCGTGGGGCGTGCGCCTCTCTCAGCTGTCAGCAGGCAGTAGGCGGGGCATTTCGGCATCCCGAACTCCTTCGCCAACACAGACACACGCACACCTGACTCATATTTTGCGATTAAATCTTTCTTAAATTCTATAGTTTTGCGCCCTATTTTCCTCTTTTCTTCACCAGGTTCACCACTTCCACTTGCTTTCTTTGGTGCCATGATTAGGGGCTGATACACGATGCAAAAATAACAGTCCAATATTACGTAGTTCTCACCAAACACGTCTGCTTTAAAAAAAAAAAAAATCTTAATCGAACAATACAAACTCGTCTGCTCACAAGCTGTTTCTGTACGATTATTGCCCGCGAGAAGCTGCAAAACAACAGCGAGTCACATAGAGCAACATATACAGTACTGTACTCCATGTATATGAATTTCCATCCATCCATTTTCCGAACCGCTTCATCCTCACTAGGGTCGCGGGGGGTGCTGGAGCCTATCCCAGCTGTCTTCGGGCAGTAGGCGGGGGACACCCTGAATTGGTTGCCAGCCAATCGCAGGGCACACAGAGACGAACAACCATCCACGCTCACACTCACACCTAGGGACAAGTTAGAGTGCCCAACGAGCCTGCCATGCATGTTTTTGGAATGTGGGAGGAAACCGGAGCACCCGGAGAAAACCCACGCAAGCCCGGGGAGAACATGCAAACTCCACACAGGGAGGCCGGAGCTGGGATCGAACCCGGTACCTCTGCACTGTGAAGCCGACGTGCTAACCACTGGACTACCGGGCCGCCTTATATGAATTTTATTTTAATTTTTTTAATGAATATGTTTGAAAAAATCTGCGATGCACTGAATCCGCGATAAACGAACCGCAAAATAGCGAGGGATCACTGTATATACAAAGATACAAATAAACCATTAAATAAAGAATAACACAATCTTCAAAACACTATAGTGAATAAAGATAATTCAGTTTTAGAGGCAAAAATATTTTCTTCCACGTTGTGCTCTGTGGCCGATTTATGAAGACATCTCACATTAAGTATCAAGTAACTGAAAAATGGTCACCTTACTACAGTTTGCCTTAATGCCTTTCACAGAAAGAAATTAACTAGACAATATATATTTGCTTTCTTGAGTGATTTTAGCGAGTTTCAGAAAGTTCCCGACTTTTAAAGAGACCCTTTCATCTTTCCTTTTCTCTGTATGCAGCCCTCAAACAAAAATGTTTGGACACCCGTTGTAAACATTTATTTGGCAAACCTGGTATTTCATCTAAAGTACAGACTTATATGCTTAGAGCCTCAAGTGTAAAGGTCCACGTAGAACTGTTTTTTTTTTCTTTCATTTCGAATATTTGTGTGGTTAGTGTGGTCCTAATTCGTTGGATGACATCATATAACTTTTTGCATCAGTTCATTGATTCCTTTACTTTTATGTGATGTCATCTTCTCCCTCTTTGTTACCTTTTTTGTACTGTTTTTTTTTTTTTTTTACCTTTAGAACATGATTTTGTCCTAATGTGTTTTGAAAAAAAAAAATTATCTTCCGAAATGGGTTAGCTGGGTTCTGGGGCTACACTGTATTTTTTCAATCATTATGTGATTATGACGTTTGACAAAGCACTTTTCAGATGTGCGACTTAAAATGAAGTTTGTTTGCCTTATCTGTCGCTGCCCCCCACCCTCTGGAACTCTCGACCACAACACATTCGCAACTGTACTGACCTCCTAATCCTTCCTTCAAATCATCTCTTAAAACTCACCTGTTCCGCAATGCTTTCAACACCTTTTAATCTCTTTTTACCCATTTCTGCTTTGTTTTTCTTTTTCAAAATGTGTTTTGTTTTAAATCACGTATACTTGGCTTTAAAGTGTGCATTTGTATCCCGCGTTTTAAACTCTTGTAAAGTGTCTTTGAATACGATGAAAAGCGCTTTCAAAATTAAATGTATTATTATATTATTATTATTATTATTATTATTACTACAATGAGATCTGTTTCGATTTTTTTGCGTCTTCCTGTGGGCCTGTAATTTTATTATTTGGGGAGAACGGCAGCATCTGAATGTTTTTCTGCTGGTGGGATGTTGCACGGTCCAGCATAATGGGCCACGAGGACCCTGTGGTCACATGATTGGATCTGAACCCATGACTGTTGTTATGACGCTCAATCTTGAAAAATAAATGCTACGGGGTGAGAAGAAAATTTACGATACCTTGGCTGGTTTGGGGGGGCTTTTCTCAGAACTTTCGGTTAAGGTAACTTTTACCCGGAAGGGGGTGGTGAGAATGCACATTTAAAGTTGTAAACGGCTTGTTGATCGGTCTGTCAAGTCACCTGGACGACGGTGAGGGAGGCGGCGGTGACAATTCCGCAGACGAAGCAGCAGGCGTACAGGACCAGCTCCAGCGGCAACAACCCGGGGAGCGCCATCATCAAAACGCAGCTGCCAGATTCTTGTCCTCTGCGGCTGTGAGGACAGTGCGATTGAGGTGGGAAACATCCGGTAAATGGCATCAAAATAAAAGCTTTACGGAAGTGCTCGTTTGTGTATGTCCTAAACTACTCTGATTTTACTAATGGAAGGGGGGCATTGAATTAATATAAAGCCCCTCGTTTGCTTTTTTTCAACCAAGTAAACACAGATTGTAAAACACGCACATATTAAAATAAAAAATCTTGTTAGTACAATTTATTTGCTCAGTATTTTATGGTCACGTGGATTGCTGCGTCATAATTATACAACACTGACGTAGTTGACTGTTCGCCCGACTCTGTTCACAAGCTTTTTAAAATTTCACTTGCCCACTGTAATAAACCAAACTAAACTAAAATCTTATACGGTGGCTGGGAAGTAAAGAATGAGTGAATTATCCTGAGCAAAGCCAAGGAGTCCTGAAGCGTTTACAACCGTTTTCCTCCCGTTTACAACCACTATGTATCTACCACATACGCTAAAGTTAGCCTAGCTTCTTCCGTTTGTTCTTCGTTGACGTCTTCCGTCCGTCTGGAAGCTCCCGCTGCCTTCCACAGGTCAGTTTTAGTACTACAACAAACATCAAAATGTCAAGCTTTATCCTCAAAAAAGGACAGAGCAACAGATTTAGCTACTTGTAATCCACTAGAAAGCGACTCAACCGCAGAAAACGCATATATTTTCTCACTAGACAACACGACATAATTTTCTCTGTCACGCAGGCAAAAAAAAAAAAAAAAACATATGGCCTCTTTGCAAAAGTATATTGTGAGCTACTAAATGTATGTTCGGGCGGCCCGGTATCCATCTACAGTTAGTTCGATTCAGTTTGCATGTTCTCCCCGGGCTTGCGTGGGTTTTCTCGGGTGCTCCGGTTTCCTCCCACTTATGCCTCGTTGGGCCTCTAGGGTAATGGCTGGAATTGGCTGGCCCAATTGGGTGTCCCCCGCCTACCCGATCTGGGATAGGCCAGCACCCCCCGCGACCCTGAGGATGATGCGGTTCGGAAAATGGATGGATGGATAAATGTATGTTCATCCACCTATTAGTTTTCAGCTAAGTCCTTGGACCCGATCCCAGCTGACTTTGAGAGCGAGCGTAAAACTCTAATCAGAGCAACTACTTGGGAAGACTTGCTGCCTAAAGAAGAGTGTACAGACCTTTTCAGTTATGTCCAGGTTGGTGGGATTGACAGAGTAAATGTCCTCCTTCAGTTTAATTTGACTGAACTTCGCTCAGATGTTGGTCACGTTGTGAGGCAAACTTCTCTCTGAATCATTCTCCCTTCCCTCCCATGGTACAAATGTGTGCAAAATGCAAACAATTCGTCAGACTGACTTGCTTGACACACTTGAACATTGGTTGTCATACTCACAGATTAGCTCTGGATTGCAAACTGCTCTCAAGCGTTGTGAATCAGATTGAGGTGATGTCAATGTGTGGAATCTCAAACAAGGGCTGTCATATGCCAACCTGGGAATTTGCTCCATCATTACTGTTTATCTTTGGGGTCGGGAGGAGAAAACTCATGCACAAATTCTTCATCGATGTTCTAATTTAGAGAGGATTGTCATCATGCTTTGAATGGATCTGATGACTCTGTGTGAAATGTGTTTTTTTTTCTTCCAGAAAACATGTTCCATGCTTGTGTCCAAACGCATCAAGAAAATGTCAGACACACTCACACGCCTGACTTTTTTTTTTTTATTCATTGCTCATATTAAACATCCAATCTCACGAGTGTGTTTGAATGAGGCACAGATTTCAAGAATAGGCTCACTGTATATTTGGAACAGAAAGCAACAGGTTACAATTCAAAACGCAAATATTATACACATGCACTTGAAGATACGCCACAAATAAAGTCTCACAAAAACAAATTGAGGAGCCACAACCCAAATAGCGGCAGGCCGAGCCCACTTAGACTTTGTTTCATTTTTTTTACACCATTTAAAATATATTGTTCCAGTGAACAGACATTTTGATTATCAATCCACTCCAATTAATTTCCCTCATCTTGCTCCAATTGTTTCTAAATGTCTTACAAAATACAATACATACAAAGATTAGGGAAAAAATAAATAAAAACAGAGACTGGACGAAAGTGTGTGTAAACAGCATGTCGGAAACCTGTATGGTTTTAAACTTCAAATGTAGAGTTCAAACTCGTCTTATATGTCTGAAGGAACACATTTAATCATGCATGTATGTTCATACAGTGGTGCCTTGAGATAAGAGTTGAACTACTGTAAATCGCCTTTCCCCATTGAAATGAATGGAAATGTCATTAATTCTCTCCAGCCTTTCAAAAAAAATACATTACGAAGGATTGTATTTTATTAAAAACATATTGTAAAACACAATCAACCGGAATTGAACAGTTTGTGCATCATGATGATTAATTTACTGTAATTGTGCAGCGCCCTCTCGTGTGACTGTGCGTGCCTTGGCCACCTGGGGGCAGTATCATACAGACGTCAATGAAGATGGTCACAACTCCTCAGTAAGCCGCAGTAATTTGCCTGAGAGAATTGTTATGTAATCGATCACCATCTGCCAACCTTTTGCTTGTTGTGAAGGCAGTTTGTCTCATACCTTGAAATAACTTATGACGAGTCTTACTCATATCTCAAGGCATTGCAGTATTTAGAAAAAAAACAACCCTTGGTTATAATTAGCCGACTGGACAACCAGGCAGTCTGAAGGCATCTGGTACACTACTGTCAAGCTTACAGATAATTTTGTATATTCCTTTCTTCCAGCAGGGGTCGCTGTCTCTGCCTGTCCAAATGGCTGAGTGAAACTCCCTCAGGGCCACCTCAGACACTTCGATAAACCTTTCCGGGACCTGGAAATAGCAAGAGAGAAAGGTGAGTTAAATAATCATGTTGTTATTCCATCTAGAAACATGAGCAGCTGAACCTTCCCGAGACATTAAAGCATCTAAGTTAAAGATCTACCTGGTAGATGTTACTTTTGTTGTAGTGCATGTTGAGTATGCGGTAAAGTTCTGTATCCCGGCCCACTCGCAGCTGACTCTCTCTGCCCAAGCGAGGTGCACCATCCCTGCATCACACCCAAAATATGCATTTCAATTCATGTCAGTAGCATCACATTTGAACAGTACACAGTGGAAAAAAAAGAAAAAAAAACTGACCGGGTTAGGGCCTCGCGGACAGCCTGCCGTGCAAACCGCTCCATCTGGATATAGAAGAACTCTCTGAAGTTGCTGAACCACTTAATCATCTGGGAGGTCACGCAGCGGTTAAACTGGACAGACAACACAGAGAAACACCAGTGATGGGAAGTGACCAAGTACGAATACTTCCTTACTGTACCTAAAGTTCCTGTAAAGAAAAAAATACTTACAGTACGTCTTGTAAACTTGACACACCATAGAGAAGAGCGTTGTTAATAACCTTGCCCAATTTGCAAGTCTTTCCAATGTGGCTTCAAAATCATGAAAGTCACGCCGTTCTCTCCACGCTGGGCTTGGGTGTGTCCGCTGAAAACACGCCTGCACTCGACTGTCAATCAAATACTACTTATACGACCTGGAAAAACGGATGCTAATTTGTCTAGCGGCCTTTTTATGCTGACGCAGACATCACATGTTTGAGCTGCGAAAATATCTGGCGAGAATATACAATATATCCCCTCGACATTGGGCTTTCCATGTCGCGGCAACGAGGCGTTCTAAATCAGCCATGCCAGCCTGAAGCCATGTCCACGTGCTGTCTGTGTTGTCAAAAACAAAACAAAATTCACTTTTTTTTTTTTTTTACTTCTCTCAATGTAATGTGTGCACTCAGAGCAGACAACGAGGCACTCTAATGAAGCCACACCATCGGACTACCCGAAGGGAAGGGATGTAGGCATAGCTAGCTAGCTGAACAATCTTTTTTCTACATAATTGCTGGACTACAGAGTGCGAGTACCGTTGCCACCTGTGACATAAAATCAACTGCTGCACACACACACGCACACACACACACACCTTGACATCAGGGAAGTATGTCTTGAGAGTGTTGGAGCTGGGATAGCGAGCGTAGAAGAACATGAGTTTGGCTTTCTTCAGGTGGCAAGGAGACAAACCCTCCTGAGTGTATACATGAGGCTAGTTAAGGAGAATTTGCTGGTCAATTCAGTCCACTTTTGTCCAATCGGATTTCAGCATCCGAGTGTTGCCATGTCAATCTAATCTGCCCACTTGCTTCAGAATCATTCGTGCTGACCTTTGAGACTTCAACTATACAGTATAAGCAATGGGACTGTTTCTTTAACCAGTCAGATTTCAAATTCCTCCGCACAGGGCCAGAGCGCTGGCTCGCGATTACATCATATTGATTATATATTTTTACGCATTGTTATTGATTGAAAACAAATCTATAAACTCTCTCAAAGTGTCGTAAAACTCCACCTCTTGCATCACTCTGTGGGAGCCATGCAGCATCATTTTGCCTCAAGATTAAAAGTCTGAATCTTTTTTGGACAATAAGTGCAAATAGTCAGGTTAGCTCCATTTGACTAATTCTATTTTGTTAGAAATGGATCGCTGTCATGCTTTGATGCAGGAGGAACGGTGTCAGCCACGAAGGTGAAGTGACTGCGGATTCATTTTGTTTTTAACAGATTTTTGTCTGACTGGGGTGGTGTTGGTATGCAACGGTATATGACTGCGATATGAGGTATTATACCGAGTGTTTTCCAACGATACATACATGACTCACAAAACGTTAGCGATATTTGGCTTTTGGGTGAAATTTCAGGGCGAGCCTAAAATGCATTCACACTTTTACAGGTGAACTTAATTGACCTTCTCTAGTTTGACTGCACACGTATACAACTGTTAAATTTTCACTATTTTTTGCAGTTGCTGTTCTCTAACGCGGAGCTGAACAGGAAAATTCACAACGTTTGATCCTTGAATCGACCAATAAATGTCAAGGTCCAACTAGAGCTGGTGTTTAAACATTCGTCCTCGTCATGCTGTTCACATTTTGACGTCATGAGACCAAGACGACACCAAACAATGGATCAAGACCACCTTGCCATTGTGATG
The DNA here is from genome assembly GCA_018466805.1 of Hippocampus abdominalis. Lineage (NCBI taxonomy): Eukaryota > Metazoa > Chordata > Actinopteri > Syngnathiformes > Syngnathidae > Hippocampus > Hippocampus abdominalis. Next base: position 29,423,712 of record CM031695.1, read on the forward strand.
CTTCAAACAGGACGTTCTCAGTAGCCACTGAGCTTAGAGTGTCACAGAGTGTCATCAGCAGTTGCTACAGAGATACTGGGAGACTGGAAGAGTCACAGAAAGATGTCAAAGTGGACGTCCTTTGGCCACATCCCATGCTGATGAGCGCTACATTGTGAACAATGCCCTGAGAAACCGGATGATGAATGCCACTCAACTCCTGGGAGGGGTGTGAGGCCCCCCAAGTGTCACATCAGACCATTGGAAAGCGTTTACAACAGCGCGGTCTGCGTGCTAGACAACGTACGGGCGTACCAGACCACACCCTTGGGCGCAGGCGTCATCATCTTGCATGGGTCAGGGAGCATTTACGCTGGACGAGGGACCAGTGGCCCTCAGTGCTATTCTCTGATGAAACCACTTCAAGAAAAGTGAGATGCCTCAGCAGACAATAAGTCGACTTGTGAACAGCATGAGACGTCGTTGCTCAAGGGTACATGACAAGTTATTGAGACGTTGGATTTTTTGTTGTTGTGGTGTACCCACCATTGTTTTGTTTCAATGAATTGTTTGAGATGAGGAAATCACCAGTGCATCCTCTACTTTCATGATATGATACCACTGTGGCGTGACGTTTTCCTTAAATGTCACCTGAAAGCCAAATCCCCCTAACTTTTTGTGAGTACCATTAGTTAAATTATAATCAGTATAAAATGTATTTATATTTTTTAAATATCAATTTTTTTCTTCAGTAATTCGAGTCGTCACTCTTTGAGTACCGTATTGGCCCGAATATAAGACGGTGTTTTTTGCATTGAAATAAGACTGAAAAAATGTGGGTCGTCTTATATTCGGGGTCTAGATATTATACCCATTAAGGACGCTAGATGGCGCCAGATATCATTGAAGCGAATGCTGAACTTGACTCCCCAGGCCAAAGTGAACCCCTGTCACGAAGAATAAAAATAAAAAATTGCGGTAAGAAAGAAAAGAGAAATAATAGAAAAGATAACAGAAAATGGAGAAACGTAGCGACAACCTGGAGAAAAGTGGGTCGAAGATCGGCCAGGTTAACCGGCAGCTGAGGATAAGTTATGATGTAATTTACATTTCAAAAACCAGAAGCCATTCATTTACAAATGTGATTGCCGTTTAGTTTACATATTTAAATGTTCAGATATTAAGATTTGAATGAGGCAAAATTACATGCTTTTTCTCTCAAATATATATTATATATAATTATTTTCTGTACAAAAATTAATTTGGTGTTCAAAAAGTATTTTTTCAAACTTGAATCTTGAAAACGATCGCGTCGTCTTATAATCAGGGCCATCTTATATTCGGGCCAATACCGTACTCACTGATTCTGAGTACTGATACCTGTATTACTTTTGATACATAAAAATGTATTTAATGACAAAACAGATGATGATTCGCCAACGTGTCAAACTGCCGCATTCCGGCGGCAACTACAGCCGAGGAAATCTGATTTATTTTTTGACATTTTGCTTTAAGTATCGGTGGCTGGTATCATCAGCCTTTACACATATCCGATACCTTAGGATAAAGCCGTTATGGGCCCGATACCTTTACCCAGACCCTCCCCATTCACTCGCCCATCCCTAGTATAAAAGTATAAAAGACAATCACCCTGAGTTTTTCTCTACAAAAGGATATTCCTCCTGAGTTCAGGTAAAGCTCTCCTCCGTCCATCATCCCACCTCCCCTCACTCCCCTCTCTCTGCCGCCGTGAGCGTGGCGCATGATGGAAGGTCCCAAATGACCGAGTAGGGGCAGCGGGGGAAAGGAAGGGTGTGTGGGGAACTCCAGGAAGGGGTCGGAGTTGAGGAAATCCTTGCGGGACGACGGCGGAAGGGGGGCCATCTGCGGGTGGTGGAGCGAGCGGGAGAAAAGCTGCTGCATGGAGTAGTGGAGCAGCGGGAGGGCCAGAGGAGGGGCGGGGAAGGACGAGGAAGAGGAGGATGAAGAGGAAGATGAGGGCGGATGGGCAGAGGAGGGCTCCTTGGGTTGGGGCGCCGGGGCTAAGAGCAGGGGAGGTCGAGGGAGATGCAGCGAAAGGTCGGGGTGACTCGGCGGGGGCGGGCTGAGAAAGGGGCGTGTCTTCTGGAGGTCGGGTGACTTTTGCGCCACCAGTGGCAAGGCCAAATCTGCGGTCTGGGTGCCATGAGGAGGCAGGCTGTTCATGGTTTGAAGCGGTCTTTCTCTGTCTCTATCAGTCCCACCTGGCCTCTCCTCGTGACCTCTGAACTCTTCCTCCACTCTCGCCTCTCTGTCTTCCACGCCGGCTTGGGGGCAGGACGTGTCGGTGTATAACCGAAGGACGCGGTCGATGACTCTGGCCACGGCGCTGCCGAGCTCCAGCTTCAAAGCCTGGGCGAACTTGTGCCCCCCCTCATCGTCCTCATCTTTTATCCCTTCATCCCAGTCCAACCACAGGCCCACTCCCTCCATCGCGCCTTCATCTCGTCCTCGCTGCGTCCTCGCGCCGTCTTTTTGCTTCTCTTCCCTTTCCTTGAAGCTATAAAAAGGGGCGATAAGACAGAGGGGCTCGTTTTCCGCAGCACCCCCATCGAGTTCCTCGTCGTCGTCAAACATCCGCTCGGCTATGACGTCATCCTCCGCATCCTTTCCATTTCCATTCCTTTTCCCCTCCTCTTCGTCGGTGTTGCTCTCCTCAAAGGCCCTCAGCACTTTCTCCTGCAGGGCTTGCAGTCTTTCCCTGGCCTCCTCCAACTGCTCCTTCAGCTCCGCTCTCCTCCTCCTCCTCAGCTCCTTCCCACCCCCGCCACGCCTCGCGCCGCCCTCCTCCAGCTTCATCCTCTTCACTCTCGCCAAGTCCTGACTCCATTGGGGTCCCGCTCGCTTCTTACCCTTGTCGTCGGTCGACAAGCCCTCCTGGCCCTCTGGCTCTTCTCGCTCCACGGCCAGGTGTGCGCTTGGCGGGCCTCGAGGGGTTCTGCAGGACTGGCTGAGGTGCTGCTGGATGAGGGGGAAGCCAAGTGGTCTGAAGGCGGTCGGAGGAGGCCGGCCGCCACCTGGAAGCCCTCCGAGTACTTCTGCCGACAGGAGTTGGGGGGCAAACGGGTGGACTTGCGGGTTGGAATCATCGAAGAGGTCTGAGGGGGAGTCCATCACTGGGGGAAGAGTTTCAGAATGTAAATTAGGATTGTTTGGTTTTTGGGGCGACCTGTTTTTGACTGAAGACTCTCAAACTAACTTCTGAGTTTCAAAATTGAGTTTGAGACTGTGAAAATCGTGAGTTGTAAGTCATTCTTGTAAGTCTCAGTGGCTGGTAGCACAGAAACCATCAGTGTGAAACAAGATTGTGCTATAGCAGCACCTAACTGCCACTTTAACCATCTGGAGTTCACAAGCCACATTTATCTCGTAACATCACAAAATCAGTTTTGGTCGCACTGCATCAATTGAATGGCCACGATGCTGCTGTTTTTGGTGCGCCCGCCTTGGCCACCTAGCGGCAGGATAAGACATATGGGGAACTATACTGTTCAGCCGTCTCAACTCGTCTGAGCTCATCAGCACGGCACTAATATTAGTCACTCTTGTCTGAGGATAAAGAATGTATGACTGTGAGAATATTGTCTGTCCACATGTGTTACTGGCTTGTGTTAAAGCACCGCAAAATAGATGCGATTTAGCATTAACACAAAGATAGCGGATTTAAAGGCTAAGCTATGTGGAGGTTTTAAGTTACACAAGGTGGAATTCAGCTTGAAGACTCTTTTTGAAGACTATTGACACATTCGATGTCCATGGAACAAAGGTTAGAATTGGAGAATTGGCCCCAAAATGCATCGTGTGGAGAAGAGTCAGGTGGATGTTTAATTGTGACATTTCACTCTTCTCATCATCGCCAAATGTTCCCTCCTTCCTGCCTCTGTACACCTCCCACCACCCCCTCCTCTCCCTCTTATCAGTTCAGACAGCTTGTTAAGCACTGTTTGATCAGAGTGTTTACCGTGGCGCGCGCACACACACACACACACACACACACACACACACACACACACACACACACACACACACACACACACAGGATGATTCACACAGTAGTGGGGCATGAGAGGCTTGTGAGAGGGCTAACAATGGTCAGTGGTCCTTTGGGAGTGAGATGGACTCAGAACACCACATACGCATGTATGTGTGTGTGTGTGTGTGTACGTGTGTGTGTGTGTGTGATCAGTATAGTCCGACTTAGCTTTGATAACACCCTTAATCCACTTCAGATGGATACACTCACCGCACACAGAGATGGACGGACGGACGAACGGACGGACGGATGGATGTAGGGATTGATAGTGAGCATTTCGGGTCCCCTGGTGAAACACTAAGAGAATAATCCCCCTATAAATAGCTAAATATCAATTATTCAAATGCCCTCTCTTCCCTGCTATAACACAGCCCAGATGGCAGGCGGGCCAATGCGCTTATATGCGCCGGCCAGATTAGCTTTTTTAAAGCCAGCCGCAAAGCTGGCCAAAATATTAACACTGAGCAATGGACATGAAAGCCATGTTGCTCGAGATTAGACTTAAGCGGCGAGTATTATTCACGATGCATGAATGGTCAATTTCAACAGATAGATACCATACACCGTTAATGGACACACAACTGAATTTTACTTTGCTTGATCTGATCTAATCAAATGAGACTTTGCATTCACGTTCATCCTTGACTACAATTTTGAATGGAAATCTATCATTAACCCCCCAAAATAAATAAATAAATAAATAAACACTAGGCAACATCTGTACAAGGAATACACGTGTGTGTGTGTGTGAGTGTGTGTGTGTGTGTGTGTGTGTGTGTGTGCGTGTGTGCGCGCGCCCCCGACTGATTGGCAGCTGGACAGATGATGTCGCAGTGTGAAATATATCAATTTTTTTACTTGCAGAATCCCAAACTTGCTAAATAAACTAGCAGGAAATAAATCACTTACTGTCAGACAGAAGAGCTCCAACGGGATCTCACCGAGGCTTTTCGCTCAGGTGTCCGCTGACGTGCGCTCTTCCTCGGTCGACTGTCCTCAGCTGGCACCCGCGATGATGGTGGTGATGGTGGTGGTTGAAAAAAAAAAAAAAGGGGGGGGGGGAGAGAAAGGAGGAAGGGAAAGGGGGAGCTCGGACATGTGAGTCCACAGCTCTCCGGCCGTGTTGTTTTGTGTTATTCAACCGCCCCCACTAGTGATCCACTTCTTCCCCTCCCTCAGGAAAGCAAATCTGTACCCGGCTGGCACAGTGTGTCATCATGCTCGAATGCTGCTGCTGCTGCTGCTGCTGCTACTAATGTCCACTTGATGACTCTGCCCCGCCCATGTTGGCCTTGTTGGGGGACGAGCGGCCTACTCTCCCCCGCGTGTTCGTTGAATTTCGGACGAGGAGAATGTTGGTACTCCAAATAAAGGCTGGAGGCAACGAACAGTTCCTTCGAAGGGTTTTAATTTATTTACTGCAGTTTACAAATCGATTTGGGCTCCTGAGGGGTCCAGATTTGAAATCAGGAAGCATAGGACAAAACACATTCATGAGATTATATAGAGACAATATGATAATGAGAGGCGGGGAGGTACGCCTCCCATGCAAATCCCGGGAAACAAAGAAAGTAACATGTCATCTGACCCGGTGTGGCTGGAGGAAGTTGGGAGTGGTGAGGTGAGACCGGACCACCACAACACACCATTTGGTGTGATGGCAAGTTCCAGACCCCCGCTGTGCATACATCCTAAAATAAGAGGTCTTCCCAGGGGGGCTTAACAGCACCCAGGGACTTTCCCAAGGGTCGGGGGACAACAGAAGACACTTTGGGGGGCCGTTAATCAACCCAGGAGGAAGAAGATACAATCTAACACTACATACGTTGTTTTAGGTGAGCGAACAAATGTTCAGGAAAGAGACCGGGATCATTAGTACTCATAGTAAGGCGCAGTCCCTCAATAGCTGCAACACAGATACTTGGGATAACAGTTGTTCTTTTGATGTTAAACAAGTCCTATGGAGGGGGCCCTAAAAGTGGTGGGGGGTCGAGGGACACTAAAGGTGATTGTAATCACAGTAAGCAGGAAATACCTCCAACAACATTCTACAGTCTTTGTTTCTTTCAAATCCAACTAACAGAGAGGAATGACACTTCAACAGCCTCATCAACGATGTACAAATAGAGATAGGTAGAGGTGACAATACTGAAGTAGAAGAATGCATACTCGAATCTGGTACTGACTCAACTCTTGTACTTGGCTTAAAAGTACAAAAAGTTTTTTTTAAAATAGCAAGTTTGAAGTTCTTTTTTTTCCCACTCTGGCCTCACTTCATTATCTCTCCCTTGCAGTGATTTATGTTGTCCTTCACATTAGCGTCTCCTGTTTGTTGTCTCCCTTTGCTTCTGTCAGGCAACTCACCGAAAGCCCTCAGTTGTCATGGAACCAAGGCTGGAGAACAAAAGATGGACGCGGCTATGGGTGATTTTATGGGGCTTGGCGGGGGGGACGAGGATGTGGATGAGGCTGACATGGAAGCAGGCAGTCAATTAATATTAATAGGAATAATTGGGAGAGGGGGGGGGATGCATGCAGAGGGAGGATGGCAGGAGATAACAAGGTCAATGATGGCTGCATCTGATCTAAATAACAAAGGACCGCGCACTGCGAGCGTGTGTGCGTGCGGGCGAGAAATGCAATTGATGGCTAAAACAGTCCTCTAAAAAGGCGCAAATGGCTCACAGAAAAGTACAGCCTGGAGCCTAAAATTGTGCGTCATTTCTCTCAGGTCTCCGATTATGTAAGCTACTCAAACACTATCCCTCTCATCCATCCATGTGCACATGCAGCCACTTTAGTCGGAGCTTATGAATACAGCGTCCAAGAGTGAGAGGTACAGTATAACAACAATTTGAAAAATAAATAAATAAAACAGGGGAGGGGGAGTGTAAAAGGATCAATAGATGGCATAAAGTGTATGTGCATTGATTTACTTGCAGCGGAGCGCAATGGGGTTGATGGAAACATGGGAGGGGAGCAGGAAATGGCAAGAAAACAGGATTACGCTCATTTTTCATCCATTATCTAAAAGCCATCCACAACATATGCTTCTGTGGTTGCTACCTGCCTGGACTTTAGACCGTTTGCATTGTGCTACATGCATGATGGATGACACACAAAAACACCACCTTGTTTCTGCAGCTGAGCCCCTCACATTACCTCACATTACTTTCGTGTGGCTAAATAGCACTCGTCGCGCTTATTGACTGGTTGCTCGCATTTATATCCAACCTTACGCATGAGGAGAGTCCAATGTCACACATGAGAACGGGCAGCAGAAAAAGCATCATGACTGGGTCCGAGTTTAATCCGTTCCGTGGCCACGCGCTTACCTTAAAAGGCTCAAATCATCGTTCCCCATTGAAATGAAGGTAAATGCTTTTAATCTGTTCCATTCTCCCAAAACAACAACAAAAAACACTGTAATGTGTTTTTTTTAAACAAAGAAAAATAGCACTGTACAATACTTAATAAAGCATTCAATCATGGCAGAACTAAATACAATGTAAAGAGTTAGCCAGCCTCAATTTTTGCTTCATTTCAATGAACATTGGGCTGTTCCTCTTCATGTGCACCCCTTGGCCACCTGGGGGCAGGAAAATACAAACATGGCTACATGGAGAGGGAGACTGATAGAAATTCTCAGTAAGCTGCAGTATTTTTTTTTCAGCAGAGCATTCAGAATATATGTCTTGAGTATCGTTATATTGTCAGACTATCTGTGTTGCTGCACTGTTTGTTCACAATTCTATTCCTTTAAGTGGTACACATAGCTGCTACTTGTTACCCTGTCTGTGTTTCCTCTTGTGTGTTTTATGTGTTAGCATTAAGCTAGCGGACTTACAAATGAAGTTTTTTTTTAGCCCTGGAGAACGCACGGGGTCAAATTTGGCCCCTATAAATTCTGCTACTCAAATGCTAACCTTAAATCCCAAAGGGTCAAATTTGGCCCAAATCCTAAATTAGGATTAAAGTATTGAAATGTTCGGTGTTCGGTGAACATATTGCCGTCATTTAATGTAAAATTCACCATTTTCCAAAGAAACAGGACCCAAGACCTCTTTCCAGGGTTAAACACAATTCTCTTTTGTTGTATGTTTAGTTTGACAGCAAACCTCAAGAGTGACAATCATCTATTTTTCAATTTTTTTTAAACTATCTGTCAACCTGCAACTTGTTGTGCGGTGACTTCACTGCCACCATCGTAACAACGGTTAAATCTTTTTTTTTTTTTTTTTGCTCACAATTTAAAGTAAAAATTCGGTTCTCTCCTATCTCAAGACACCACTGTACTGTGATTGTTTGTGTAAGAGAGAGACTCACGCACAAAACTACACTGAAATAGCTGAGGGCAAGGTGAATGAAAACGAACAGCCACAGACAGGGTATAAGCTCATAAAGGCGGGGGGTGGATAGTGTGTGTGTGTGTGTGTTGGATGGATGGAGGGGGAAAGAGGAAGCAGCAGAAGGGGCCGGGGGCGTTGAACAAAAACAAAAAGCAAAGAGTGTGGCCGGCAACAGAAAGGTGTCAGTATTTGGCGCGGTAGCGACCCGGGCATGTAGGTCATAACAGCTGCTCCGCGTGTGACTAAAAAAACCAAACTAATGTACAGCGCGTTGGAAAGTGGGCCTCTCACCATGTGGCTGCGAGTGCGTATGGTCAAAGGTTGGAGAAGCAGTTTTTACACGGACCCCCACACACACATAATGAATTAGCTTGCAAAGTTGCACATAACAGCTGCCCTCCCTGACATACATGCACAGGTAATGCACCATGTATGGCACTAAATTATGCGGGCGCACACACATAAACACACACACGTCCCTCTTTTGATCCCTTGTGATAACACGCGCGCGCGCACGCGCACACGCGTGTGGTGATAAGCTATTATGCTCTCAGGCTGGAGTGTTTTGATGGTATAATTGCAGTGACCAGTGAGGAGAAAAAGGCAGGGATGGAAAGGGGGGATGGTGACAGGGAAAAAAAAAAAAAAAGAGCGTGCTGACACTCTCAGCATGCTAATGTTATTCCTCCATTTCATCCATCCATCCATCCATCCCTCCCTCCCTCGGTCTCTTTGTCCGTCCACGTTCTCGCTCCACACAGGTGAAGCGGCGCAGAGAAGAGAGAGCGAGGTAGAGGGGATATGTAACAGGATAGAGCGGCGTTATCGCCCACTTTCATCCCTTCATCCTCTCCATAGTGCTCAAAACAAAGTGCCAGGGAAAAAAAAAAAAAAAAGATGGATGAATAGAGACCGAGGGGGGGGGGGGGGTTCACTTTTTCCATCCCTTCCAACAATAAATGGATGATCTCTGCTTACCCTCTAATCGCACCCCCCCCCCCCCCCCCCCCGTTATCTGCCGCTCCCGTACGAGCGTTCTTTCCTCTCTGCTTTTGTCAGCTCTCCATCTGTCTGTCCTTCCACTCATCCTTCACTCTCCAGGAAGGCTGTACGATGCCTCTGATATGCTCCCGCTGGTACCTCACAAGCCGTCAAAACCCGTTTCACCCACTCTCCTCACTTCACCTTTGCAAATCTCATTACATCTGCAAAGAAGCACTCTGTGACGCAATTTCAAACAGTATTTATTAGGAAAACAGTGCAAATGACTTCATACACGTAGTCAACAAAAAAACATGGGAAAAAGGAGTCCATGTGCCCATTGCGGGTGTTTATATTTTGATACATTTTGGTCCAAACGAGCCAGTGGCCACCTATGCTAGTGTTTTAAAGTGACAGTCCTGAGAATCTGGAGATTCGTATTGTATGTTTATTTTTTTTCCCCCAATGTTTGGTCCTTTACGGGTCCTGCGCATGTGTGGGCGAGGTGCGTCCTTCCAGCAGCTTCTCCGCGTGTTCCAGATACTGAGCGATTTTTCGAACGACGGCCTCCTTTCGCGCTGGATCTGGATCGTCTGAAAACAAGAATTCACAGTTGAGAGAATCTCAAATCAGGTTTGACATTCAAGGCAAGACAAGGCCACTTTATTTAAATATTTCACACACGAGGCCACTCAACGTGCTTCACGCAACACCTAAGAGACATGATGAGGTTCAAACACATTTCCCAACAAAACTTTTAAAACAAGACATTTAAAAGCCAGGGAAATAAATTAACTACAATATAATAGCGTGAAATTAATTTGATGAGATGCTTAAGAGGCCTTAATCAAATGTATGAAAAAAAGGCATTGTTTTTAATCGGAATTTTAAAAATATTTAAACTTGAGGTTGGACATCGCTTGCCTTGGCAACTTTTTCCATTTGTGTTGCAGCATGACAGCTAAATGTAGCTTCACCATGTTTGCTTTGAAACCTGGGCTCCACTAAATGACCCGTGTCTGCAGGCCTCAGAGCCCTACTCGGTTTATCGTCAATGAGCGTTTCCTTCATGTAACAAAAATCCAAACCATTCAATGATTTATAGCGCAGTAGCAGAATTCTAAACTCTATTTGGAAGCTGGCTGGGAGTTAGTTTGAAGCCTAAAATGGTGGGGGTGGCCGTCGCAGTCTATTTCAAAAGGGCTAAACCCAGTGGGGTTTCCCCACAAAGGCCACCAAAGATAAACCATGACAACATGGGACTACACGCATCATTCTGTTTGTCTGTGAAATTAATTTACAGAACAGAACCAACTCCAAATCCATTTAGTGGAAAACAAATAGCGGAACCTTGGGTTCAGCCATGTTTAATATGGTCAGACATGTCTGTGAAATGGGCTGCAGCGCTTTCTCGAGTCAAGCTTCTGACCGAACCGCTTAATTCACTGCTTGGTTGCAGTACAACGTTTCTACCAATAGAGGGTGCTAGGAGACAATGACATCTTCATCGGGGAGCATGACTTATATTTAGTATATATTTAGTAATATTACGTTCAATCAACAGTCAGCGCGATGTTTAATTTAACCTATTGGGTGTCGGCCAATTTAGAGCATTAATTTTGTTTTTCATGTCAACAAAGAAACGACCCAATGAAAAATTAGACTATTCTTTCATCACAAAAAAGTTTAGTTTCTACTTTACTCCATTTTTTTTTTTTTAGTACACGGCAGTAGGAAATGGGTTGGTTCACCCAAATCAACAATTTTGAAAGCAAAAGAAATGTTTTATCAACAGTAAATTCGATGCTAATAAAAATAATTGTTGCTTTGGTGGTATCGCAAAAATCTGAACAGTGCTTTTGTTCTATAAAATACTTGTATAAAAAAAATACCAACAATGAAAATGTGCTGTTGATGGCACAATATTATATCAATAATTTACAAATATTCACCAGTGTAACAGTTTTAAATTGAACAAACTTTAAAAACTATTTGCATGCTCTTCAGTCGTAGTAATATTTAGTAGCTTGTGCGTGCATCATGCCATGCATATCTTTGTATACATTACATTATCGCTTCTACTTATAAATTTGAATAATGAGTTTTTTCTTTCTTGTGCGACATTCTTTGTTGTCACTTTAAAGTGACAAACACTTTGCAACAGTCAAATTTCCAGAGGTCCCCCAGAAGGAGAGACCAAATGCTGCGCGTGCTGACTTTTTTTTTTTTTTTTTTTTGAGGGGTGGGGGGGATTTCTGGGGGGCATACATGGAAACTGAACAAAGGAAGCTCCAGAACCGAGATTCAACCCCCAATCTACAACTATAAGACAAGACATTCTGTTCTCTCACCCTTCACTCCAGTCATGAGTATGTCTACCACAGTCCTGTATCCAGAAAGGGCAGCGCTCGCGTCTCCCTCCGCCTCCCTCGAAATGGCACACGTCAGCTCGGCGCTGGCTCGGTTCAAATACGCCGTTGCCTCGTCTGCCTGATTGCTTATCGGCAACAAAAATAACTCGGAATGGTCGCCGAGAGATTTGCATCTGTCTGCGACGGACGTTAGAAATGAGTGAGGAGAAAGAATCAGTGTTAAAGTCACTTTTTCATTTCAATTTTAGGCTTGTTGCGTGTTCACCTTGTTTATAACAGGGATCAAAGACAGCCAGGTCATTGTCAGACAGCACCGGACCGACATCCACCTTTGGTGGCAAGGTGCACCCTTCCGCCGCTGTGTCAGAAAGTTGACTCTACCTCCTCCTCAGAAACTTGTGATGTGTGCGTTCTGGCTAGAGAAGTCACTACAGGTGACAGAGGAGAGTTTATTAACAACTGTTAACCTTCCCACATGTTGTACAGTGAAAATCATTTTTTTGTGGGGGAGCCTGGGGGGCATATTAGCAATGCTATTACAGTCATTCTAAACAACAGCTCCTTTAACACACATGGAGCAGCAACACAGATCAACAATACTCACCATCATGGACTGTAAAATCCATTTTAAAAATTAAAAAAAAGGAGCTAAAAAGTCTGCAATATCGCGGTGGCACAGAAGATGAACCGTACCTCTGTCGTCCAGCTCGGCATCCACACAGATGTCTTCTCCCGCTTCACTCATCTCGGTGTAGGCCTCTGTCGCCAATTCTGGCTTTCCCACATCAATCCCAAGGTTGGTGCCCAAGTCCTGGGGCAAAGGGGGAGCCTCCCTGCCCGCCTCCTCCTCTGCCGGCTCGCAGTCTGAGGCTCTCCGCTTGGGGAGGGGGATGAGAGGAGGAGGTAAGTCAGGGAAGGGCTCCTGTGGCCTGGTGACATCTCCATCCTGAGGAGGACAAAATAGAGGCTGTGTTTGGGATCAGTCGCTTATCGCAAAATAGAGGCTGTGTTTATCATGCGCGCATCGTCTACTCTTAACAAATAGACAAAATGTAAACGCCTGTTTTGTTCCTTTACTCCAGCTGATTCTGGAGACAATGGTCTTGCTGGAAAATAAAAAAAGTTTTAATTTTGTTGTCACATCCCTACTTTGTGTGTACACTGACCCTGAAGAAGTCTCGGAGCTGTGGGCTGTTGTAGAGTGCAGGTATGCTCATCGAGAAGACGAGCATGTCTTCCGCAGCCTTTCTCCTCTCCTCAATCACAGACGCATCGAACCTTCCTAGAAACACAAATGCAGGTTTAATTGGTGGTGACAAACTGTAATTAGGAATGACAGAAGCGCGGTTAATATAACGATGATGGAGTGTTGGACTGGTGACATATTTGGTCAACTTGAAATTATGACGTACTGATGATGATGATGAACGGGTTGCCCGGCCGCTGACCAATGACGAGTCATGAACCGGCAAAGTTTACTGCTGTGCCCACCTCTGCCAAAGATTTGCGCTGTTGGAAACGGCGGGAATTCCTCGTCTCTTCGGAACAGGTTCTTGTGAGTGTTGGCCAGCTCGGTGTGGAGCTTCTTCAGCTCCGAGTATCTCGTCCACACGACCACCTCCTTCACGTCCACCGGGCAAGGCTTGGGCACAAACTAGATGGTAAAAGAATCAAATTCATGTTGAGTATGAACATGCATTTGAGTGCGGGTGAGCAAGTCAGGAGGTTGGATTTGCCAAACAAGATCAAGGCCACCGTCACGAATGTTAAGCTATGAACAAATAATAATTCCCTTTGTGTCTAAAGGAATTTCCAAAGCACTTCTCATGATTTGATCACAAGTTCTCTACACTAAAGTGACTATGTGCCACACTTTGCACGTAAGAACAAAACTTGACTCACTCGTAAAAATGACTTTGCATCGACATCAGGAAGTAATAAAATCATGAAAGTCTCGGTGTAAACAGGTAATATGGCAGCATCGTGAGTGATTACAAAGTAGTTTTTGCAGAACGTAACTGACCCGTCCAATAACTTTGTATTCCGTGTGTCCTTTCTCGTGCGTGCGTACGTCAGTGACGCTAAAGAACCGGTAAAATTCTTCTTTCCGTGACATGTTCGATTTTGTCGAGAAATAAAATCAAAATAACACGTTCGGACAGAGAGCACCAGCTCCCCCTCCGCCCCACGAATGACTTCCGGGTTTCACGTACGTAAGAGCGTGCGTGATGACGTACGACGTTAAAATCGAGGCAATACAGTCTTCTCCTTTTGGTTATAGATTTAATTGTTATTTCCCTTGATATAATCCCTGTATAGCACTTTATATATTTGATTGATCGATTAGTGATACGTGCAATCATATTAAAAATCTAATTTCCATACAGTGTTAATATAGTAAACCACAAACCCACTTGCTTTCAGTCGAGCTAAAAACGGACGGGCGTCCGGCGTAACAAAAACCCATAGGGGGCGCTCAAAGCAACAATATAACGGCTTGAAGTCAAACCATTGAGCTTGTCAGACTTTCATCCGACTAATACTGAAGTATTTATATTCACGTTTCTTTCAGAAACAGTCCCAAGCTCCGTTTTCTAAAAACAAACGGGAAAAAGAACGTTTGGGGCCTCATCCTGTCTGAGACAACAGAACAAAGAGAGCAACAACAAACATACGGGGGAAGTCCACATACACTGTATGTCGATGCATGTTTTCCGACCCCAAACCCGCATTGATTGTTGATAAAACAGAATACACAATTAAAACAACAATTTTGAGTTATTTTGTGACGCTGAAAAAAAAAATAGCAGAGGATGGTTTCGATCCATCGACCTCTGGGTTATGGGCCCAGCACGCTTCCGCTGCGCCACTCTGCTCTGAATGTACGACAGCCCCTTAATCGTGATATAAATACTTATTGGAACGCGTGCAAAATCAAGCTGATTATCAGTGAAAGGCCATAAAGCAATAACATGACATAACAACCGTTTGACTTCCTCTGTTTTATGCCATAAAAATCCTCAACGGATGTCTTAATCTGTGCATAGTGTATTCTGGAATTGGAATGCAGGCCATGTTGGAAGAAAAGTTCAACTGTGCTCCAGTGTGATCGGTAACAATTACTTGAATACACAGCCCCTCAAATGGGAGGCCAGTCTAAACCGGTTTGGCGTGTGTGCGTGTGTGTGTGTGAGAACGTTCGCCTTGTGCAGGCAAAATAAACTCCCTCAGAGGGATCAGACAGGAATTTCGAGCGAGGCCCTGCATGTGGGCGCTCACGTGCATCCGCCTGGCCCTTCAGATTCGCTTCGTATGCACCCACACATCTGAAATACCTTTAAAGGCTTATTCTTGTTGTCATGAAATTGATTTTTGCAAGCTTTATGTTGAAAAATTTTTTTTTCCTTCGTTCACCTAGTTCGCAAATTCCAAAACACATTGATGCACTCCATGCCTTTCCCCTCTTTCCTTGAGCGCCACCTCGTTTCCTGGTTGATCTTTACTCTTCCTGATATCTTTTATCTCCCTACAAAGATGACGAGACGTGTGAAAGACTAGTTTTCTGCAGGGCGGCTTATGTGTACTAGGTCAACATCTCTGTTACAGAAACTCAGCCAGGCGCACACAAACACGAGTGCTAGTTAAAAACAGCAACAGGTGGCACGTGTATTTGGCTTCTCCTGTCATGTCCAAGTCACATGTGTTTAATTTTTTTTTCAGTGACATCAGTAAACATCATGTTCCTGATGACTATTAAAGCTTAAAGATCACCACTCTGGAGGGTTTGGCGATCAACATCGATGAATTGGTTTCATGTAAAGACATATTCCAATGAAAAACAATATACATACAATTCACCATGACACTGTAGTAAAATTGTAGTTGATGTAAATAGCAGGAATCTGTAGAGAGGATTTTCCACTAAATAAATAAGACGGTGGGTGAGTATCGCGGTTAGCCGAACTAGCTTTGGATATTCCGAGCGCCATTAGCTTAAAGATTCATAGCGGCGATACCTTCGAACTGGCAACATGAAGTAGCCAAAATGTTATGTCCAATAATGCACAGACAACCGTGTGCTAACAAGAACTTTATTTGTCAAAGGTAGTGTTTAATCATCGAGGCAAAGTAGTAAAGTCTATTAGTCGACTAATCGGTTGAATCCCAGCCAACTTACAAACCGATACTGCAATGAAACCAGAAACCCAAACATGTTATATGTCCACAACAAAATAATATAAAAACCTTCGAAAAAAATACACAGATTAAAGACATTCTCTGGCCTTAATTCTGGCCATCTGTGTTTTGATTTTCATACGTCTATTCGTCCCCCGTCGAGTTCAATGCTAAGAATACACTACAGCGGTACATGACGTCATTACTATTGGAGCTTTTTCCCAGAACTACACTTGGGTCTGCGTTAGTCATTTCACATTACTTGCATATTGTTCACTCTGCGGTGCTTTTCAAACTTCAACCGGTGATCCAATCAAACAGTTGAATGAAAGTGATTGATTATATTTGGATTGACTTCGTCAAAAAATTCAACTGAAGCGTTTGATTGAGTCACGAATTGTTGACTAAGCGCTTAACAGTGTTTGCTTTAGTATGAACGCGAATCCTTCCGACGAAACCAGTTTTTCCGGCTTTTCTCAAACCGGATCAACGGACACACAGGACAAACTAGTACGTAGCAACTACTGATACACCGTATCGGGTTTAAATGAAATTGTGCTAATCTGCTCGAAATAATTTTTATAGGACGTCGTCTGAATTTTTTCGAGGAAGAGCGAGTCGCCACCCACAGCACGACGGGAGGAGGGCTCACGACTTTCCAGGGCTGCTACATAAACACACTGAGCTTCTTACCCCATCAGATTATAAACTGCCTGGAAAGGATCGGCCAAGTACAGCTACGGGTTCATCATTTACACAACCCAGGTAAATACAATAATTTTATTCCCAGTTTTTACCAACACTTTACAATAAACGTCCACGTGTTTCGATGACGCGTCGGTTGCGTCATTCTTTGTCTAACGTTAAAAGTAAGGGGAAATGTTATTTATCGGCAAAAACCGAACCTTCAAGGAGTAACCGGGCTGTCCATTCGACGTAATTTTAATATATATTTTTTTAATTTTAATATATATTTTTTGTATGCAACCATTGGCTAGTTAGCACGCTAGCTAGCAACTTGGCCTCGTGCAACGTTCACTAACAATTACATCAGACAATTATTAAGTCTCTGCGACGCACAGGTTAAAACAGATTTACTATCGAAAAAGAGCCTCTAAGTAGGAAAGTAGAGAGCATTGAAGCTGTAGCATCTTCAAAAAACAAAACAACACATTCTCAAAAGGCCATGAAAGTGGATTATTTTTTGAATGACTCAAACGCTATAGTGGCTCTAAAGGCCATCAGATTTTTAGAATTTGAAAGATTGTTAAAGTTAAATTTTATAACCTCTAAATCTTAATACTTGGTCCAAAGGCCATTGTAGAGGATTTTGAACATTTTTATTCACTGATATTTCATCTCTGATTCCATCCAAAGTCAAGGTTTGTCCAATGTGACCCCTGAAATTAAAGCAAAGTCATTTTGCCTTAACGTCATCCACTCTGTGAATGTTTTCCCTCAGCACTGTACAATAAAGATGAACTCTGACGTCGACATGAAGGATGTGGAGCTCAGCGAGCTGGACACTGAGAAGCAGCCCATGGCAGCCGATGGGCAGGCGGGCAGCGGTGAAAAAAATGGCAGCGTAAAGGTGAAGATTCCTAAGGATGAAGTGGCTTTCACAGGCCTGTCCAAAGAAGAACTCATGAAGGTGGCTGGCACTCCAGGGTAAGAGTCTCAACTCAAGTGTATTTCTCGAGCACCTTAAAACAGCCATCGCTGTATACAAAGTGCTGTACATGGAGCAAATATCATATACACGACAATAAAACAAGAAATGAAGACGGTGGAAACCACAAAACAGTCAAACTAAGATCAACTCTGTGTCATGCCGAGTCAAATGCTAAAGAATACAAATGAGTTTTGAGATTTAAAGATGGGCAGCGAGGGGGCTTGCCGAATGTTCAGTGGGAGGTCATTCCAAAGAGAGGGACCAGCAACGGAAAAGGCTCGATCCCCTCTGAGTGTTCATAGTCTAAACAGCCGGGGGTACGTTACAGACCCACACATAATAGGTGAAAGTTCGTCAGATAGACGTTTTTTTTATTAAAGTATTACAAAGTGTTCTTGCTTCAAGCTTGTAACTCCCTCTTTAAAGTTTACTATAAAACTGATAATGTCAAACCAAAGAGAATTCAACATTGCATATTTCAACACCAAAATGTTAATCAAGTCAGTTCACGCTGCACCCTTGACGTTTCCTTTTTTTTTTTTTTGTTTTTAAAGATGGGTGAGGACTCGCTGGGTGCTGCTCATCCTCTTCTGGCTGGGCTGGTTGGGCATGCTGGCCGGAGCCATCGGCATCATCGTCCAGGCACCGCGTTGCAAACCCATCCCAGAAATGAGGTGGTGGAACCACGGACCCCTTTACCAGATCTCCGACGCCGAGGCTTTCTCTGAAGGATTGGCAGGTGCTGTATATTTTGCGTTGTGACTCAACATTAAGATTGCGAGGCACCGAATTGACCCTAGATAACTTCCTCAAAATAGCCAAAGACCTCACGTGTCCTGGGAGAAGGATCCAGTTGTCACAGGCTGGCTTCATACTAAATTGCTGACACAGGCGGTGTGTCTAAAGGTCTCACAGACACTAAAATGCCTGAGTCATTTCTTTAGTATCATGAGCTCTGATATCAGCTGAAGGTTAAGCAACTCTGGCGTTTTGTGGCTAGCAGTTATTCGGTTAGACTTCTGCTATTTTACAGCTTTAGCTCGGCTCAGCACTTTGATTTCCACCCTTGGGTCCTCCTTTCAGAGGCTTTTATTACGTTGCTGGAGGGAGGCCCGGCCGATCTTTGGCAGGAGTCCAAGCACCACCCCGCATGTGACTTGTTCCCCCATGAAAGATCTTTTTGTGCTCACGTGGTCGCCAGACAGCAAGGCGGAATTGTTCCCATCTTCTCGCCTCGTGTCAACACGAGTGACCTTCTTAACGTGCCAACATTCCCTCTCCTCTTCTGCTCGTGCAGGTATTGAGAAAAAGCTGGACAACGTCAATCAGCTGAAGGTGAAAGGTTTGGTTCTCGGCCCTCTTCACACCGTGCAGGCCGACCAGCCGAGCACTCTCGACCTGAAACGGATCGACCCGATTCAGGGGAGTGAGAAAGACCTGATCGCTGTGCTGGAAAAGGCCCACAAGAAAGGTGGGTGCTCAACCATGTTTCATGTGCTGAAACGTCGCTCGTCACAACTGTGGAGCACCGCAAGTCATTGACATCCCATTTAAAAAGGATTCAAATTGGCTTTAGTAATATTAGTCATTAAAAGCTGACTGTAGCAAAATGGATAATCCCAAACTGCTTTAAAATCCTTCTTGCAAAATCAAATTTTACCATCGACATAAAAAAGACATTCTTCCTCGACACAAGTCGCCCCTTTTCGATTTATCAGGGCTTTGGCGCCTTTTTCTTACACCTTGGGTTGTGACCGAAAAAGACCACAAAAAAAAACATGGCGGCTAATATTTGAATCAAAAATTGTTGTTCAGTCAGAACACTTGTTAAACACAGAAAATAATCCTATTCCATTTACGGAGGGGGTACACGTGCTTGCTTCTGTTGTGTAGTACATGACAAAGTGGTATCCGGTCTTGAACCAGGGTTAGAATAATTTTGGATTTTTCAATGTACAGTCAAACCTCGGTTTTCGAACGTCTCGGTTCTCGACCAATTCGGTTTTCGACCAAAAATTTCAAGTTTTTTATGCCTCGGATGACAACCGAATTTCGGTTCTCGAACAAACTGAGCGCACTTGAATGCACCATTTGACTCCTCTCGCCTTCCTTACACGAGGAAGTGACGCTTCCTCGGGTAGACGAGGAAGTGACGCTTCCTCGTGTTGCTTTCCATTGTGAGCAGACGTGTTCAGTAACGATTTTTTTTTTTTTAAAGAGCGTGGTTTCGGTCTTCGAACAATTTCGGTTTTCGAACAGCCTTCTGGAACAGATTATGGACGAAAACCGAGGTTTGACTGTAGTTGGTTTTCATTTCACTTTTCAGCTCAGTTTTAATTAGTTTTTTGAGAAGGTTTGTTAGTCTTAATCAGTTGGTATTTTTTCAAAAAAAAAAATGCTTCATAGGAGTTTCGTCTTTATTAGTTTTAGTATTAGTTTTATTTTTTTAATGCATGGTGTATGTATAGAGTGCAAGATGAAAAAAAAGGGTCCTTATTTATTGTCTTAAAGCCAATGACAACTCTCAAACGACCTTCCTTCTTCTGTACCGACATACAGCAATACCAGAATTAATTACTTCAAAATTATTGTCCCAGATGAAAACAAATGACATTTTTGCAACAGTTAGTTTTAGTGACTTTTACAGACATAAGTTTTCGTTTCAGTACATTATTTTGTCGTTTTTTGTTGACTCTAATCTTGATTGTTATGGAAGCGTCGCAAATTTCATGTGGAATTTCAGAGCGCTCCTTCTCATCTTAGGTATTTCTGTGGTGCTCGACTTGACTCCAAACTACCGCGGAGCCTCCCCGTGGTTCAGCAGCGGCGACCTCAACGACGTGATGGACAGCGTCCAGGTCGAACCCACTCACAGCTACGCAATCCACACGAACAAACGCCTCTTGGTATTTCACGGCAGCTTAACGTCTCCCACGTCTTGTCTTGCAGGCGGCGGCGGAGCACTGGCTCAATCTGGGCGTCGACGGCATCAAGGTCTCCGACTTCGCCACGGCCTCCAACTCTTCCGACTTATCTCGTTTGCTGGCCGTGGTTAAGGGCAATGACACAGAGGACGACGCCAATAAAAAGTAAGAGCGCTTTGCCGCAAAGTAAACGGTTTGAGTAGGCGTTTTTAGATTTACCTTTGAATACGCAGGAAGATGGGATTTGAGATGGTTTCCAGGGCATATGAGAAAGTTTACGTTTGGCAGGTACACGCTGTAGCGCAGCGTGGAATGAAAAACATTCCAGCGCTGCAGGGGAGGGTTACCGAGAGACAGACTGGGTTCAGCCAGCGGCTTCAAAGTGAGCCCTTGTTTATTACCCCGCTGGATAGGGATTTTTATACAATGGACTAAAAAGTCGGCTGGTTCTCAAATTTATGACATCGAGTACACCCAAAAAATATTTAAAAACTAAATGGCAAACTCGTAGTGATGACCAACAGCCGTTTTTGTCTTGGCTGAACTGGATCTCATTTTTCCAGGATGCTAATGGGCGTGGTCAAAGGCGTCTCGCCCGTCGAGATCTCCCAGCTGCTCAACACCTCCGGTGCTGATCTGGTGCTGTCGGACTTGCTTAGCGCCAAAGGTCAAGGTAGGTCGTGAATGCTGCGCGCTCGCCACCTCCGTCCACTTCTAGCAATTGACAGGCAATTGTTCACCAAAAAGGTGCGGAGCGCATCAAGACGCTGAACGACCTGCATTCCGAGCAAAGAAGTCTGGCCTGGGGTCTGGGCGCCGCCCAGCGGGAACAGCTGTCCAAACGGGCCGCGTCTCGGGCGCTGATCCGCCTCTACCAGCTGCTACTCTTCACCATGCCCGGAACGCCGGTCTTCAGCTATGGTGATGAGATTGGCCTTCAGATGCAGGTACGGCCATTTGAAGATTTGCTTTTTGCTTTGGTTCTTTTGGGGATGTTTCAGACTTTGCCTGCTTCATTGAAACAAGTCACATATTTTGCATAGGAAAACCTCACAGCATACTAACAAACAAAAAAATTAAATACTGCCAACGATCATGTAATCTTACCTTCTGCCATCTAGTGGAAGAGCTTTGAATTGTTTTGCAAGTGATTAATAAATAATGTTGCCCCATGAATGGACCCAGGGTGATAATCGCTGCTGTAGAGAGACCATATCATTTTTTTTTCACCATTGCGACATATTTCAAGCACTTTTTAACCTCTTAAAACTGACTTAGATTGGTTCTGGGCTGTTTGTCACACCCGGTCGAAGTTTACTGTTCCACCGACGTGAAATAAAATCAGCCGTTACTAAAATGTTCCAACAACTCTATCTGCTTTCATCGAACAAAACTGTTAGCTTACAGCTAACATATAATGCGAAACACCATGCAGGGGCTAATGGAAATTAGCATTGCTTTTTATGGTAATATAAGCAAGCAACTGCTACTACATGGAGCAGCAACAAATGCTGCGGCACAACGTGGGGCTACGATGAAGGCGCACAATTTTAAATTCTGACTTAAAAAAAAAAACGAATGAAAGGAAAAAGTCCTTGTCAGTGAACGTTCACAAGTAGTATTTCAAACCTGCAAAGTAGCACGGGAATGGGTTACCTGCGATTATAATGGGGAACACTCTCAGTCTAACGATGTGTTTGTATCCTCATCAGGGTGATAAACCTCCCAACATGGTTTGGGACCTCGAGAAAGACACTAAGGCTGAAGGAGCCGCCGTCAATGAGACTACAGAGGTCAGCGCTTGAACAAGCTGAGTGCTTCTAAATTAGGACGTTTGAGTTTTCACACCTGCCCCATTTTGCCCCCGTCCGTGCAGGCCGAGCGCGAGGAATACGTCGATGTGAGGACGTGGTTCCGATCCCTCAGTGACCTGCGAGGCAAAGAGCGCTCCCTCCTCCACGGCGACTACTACCCTCTCCAGTCCTCCACCTCCTCACTCGCATTCCTGCGCCTGTGGGACCAGAGCGAAAGATTTGTCACGGCGGTCAACTGGGGCGACGCCTCAGAGACGCTCCAGCTCACGCTGGCGCCGACAGGCAAGTTCAGCCACGCTAGACTTTTTTGATTTATTTGTTCCCCCTTGTTTTTTTTCTCCATGGCGTGTGTACACTCACGGTCAACAACGGGGCGCTCGCTTAGTTGGGCGCTAAAGTGGAGGATTTAACGCCACAATTGCGTACTACCGTAATTTCCGTAATTAATATGGTCTCCGGGTTTGCTGGTATGCTTTATGATCAAAGTGAGTAATATGAATGAAGACATTTTCAAAACATACCAATAACGTGTAAATGCTTTTAAATTCGGGTTATAAACCCTTCTTTTCACACTTTTTTTTTTCTTGCCTTTTAAATGTCTAACTCTTTTGCTTGTTACTGCTTTTACCTGTTCCACTTTTTTTATGATGTGAAGCACATGGAGTTTACTTGTGTATATGTACCGTATATGGTGCCCCAAAATCAAAGATAAGACACCACCTAGCGGCCCGAAAAAATAAGTTTAGTATAACATACATGGATAACATGAAATTGCAAGGACAAACTATTCTTATTAGGTGAGCTGACTCTCAATCTGCACAATTGCTAACAACATGGCGTTGTGTCCGCATAAGTGCCCCAAACGGCTGTCGCCAATGCTACCAAGCTAATGTGGCTAACTGCTCCACAACCGCATGGACCATTGTAATTGAAGGATATCCAGCACAGATCATGTTAGTTCCCTTTTCGTTATTAGCACAGCGCTGAGAAGTCATAAATGAGTTAAGAAGGAGTTATAAGGCAATTAAGATGACATTTAGTTGGTTTGCTGCGATCAAACCCGAAACATAAAGCAGAAAAAAATGAGACAACATCCGTCCTTGCGCATATTCTAGAATCATTATCGACAATCATCATTGAAATGTTTAATGCATTTCAAACAAATCTCTGAATTCACTTTACGACATCCCCTTACAGAAGGAATCGAGTTACCAAAAACTGCTACGGTCAAGTTGTCCACGGATCCAGAAATGAAGGCAGACTCCACAGTCGACTTGGACAAAATCACTCTGGGCCCTGGACAATGCGTCCTCCTGCATTTCCCCTACACGGGCTGAAGAGGGCGCAAAATTGCAAGAAAGTCACCATTAGATTCAATCAGTTGTTTTACAAGGAAGGTGGCTTGTTCGAAAGATTCACAGCATTTGTCTGGACGGGTTTCACGCAACTAAATTTGGTGAATGAAAACTCTTATTGCGCATTGGCCAGTCCACTTGCATTCTTCAAAAGCTGGCTACGTTTCAGACATGCACTCAGTGAAAATGCAGATTGTTTACAAAAGTTTTAACATTCCGTTATTGTTGTTTGGCTATTTCTCTGAGCTGTTTGGATTTTTTTTTTTTAAAGCAATTTTTAGTCATTTTGTTGTTTGGATATCAGATTGAAAGTTTTAGGCTGAGAGGCATTTATGTTGTTCTTACACTAATGAGTTCCTGAAGAAATGTCCGCAAACGGAAAGGAATAAACCGAAAGTTCTGTACTGACTTGCGTCTACCTGTCGTGTGTGACAAACTGAACGCACCACATGTTTATGCATTGCTTTGTGGCAGATCACCTTTCAAAAGTACACAAACAAATGCGTTAAACAGTAAATTCAGTATTTTGTGTTCAACTTCACAGCATCTTCTCAAATGTCAGAACACGTGGAGGGAACTGATAATTCAGAGCCGCTGTGGTGTCGAAAGGGGAACTTTGTAGGTTACAAATGAATCAAACCCGACTCGTCGCCTTGGCCGCCTCCGTGCACACCCGAGACCGACTCTCATTCTGACTCGCAGAATCTGACCAAAGTTTTTTTTTAAACCATCGGACAAAGGTGATGAATCATCACCTAGTTCGTTTGGTGGCTGTGAATGTTTTAACCGCATGGTGTACTTGGCCTGACTTTTCTTGCAGAGCAGGAACACAACTTGTCTGTCTGTCTTTTTGCTGTTGTTGAGAATTTGAAAGTAAATCTGGTACATTTTTCCGGCACTTCACATCGCATACTTCTGCCCAACAAGAACCAAACAACGTTGCCTTCGGAATACCCATGCTACCTTAATGCTAACACAAACGTGCTATATATTCTTTACATGTACTGTTTAATTCTTTACATTTATTATGTTATTACTCTGTTTTTATAAAGTGCAAAATTAAAGGGTGCCATAATGTTGCTAGAATAATCTTTTGAATTTAACATTAAAAAGGTGAGCTTGGTAGAGGGAATGGAGTGGATTCCTTAATTTTTCTACACATAAATGGAAAAAATTACTTCATTTGTGAATGGCTTTCGTTGGATACCAATCAGTCGGATGCGATTACATTCAAATGTCAGTGTACAAAATAAAAACAAGAAGTAAATCACCAATTTGTTTAGTTACCTGAATTTTGTCTATTTGTATCTCAATGTTAGCGTAAAAGCTAATTCCACATGAGATATAAGAGTGATTAAAAACAATTCTAATAACCGCTAATACAAGAGCGTGCTCGAAAGGTAAGCAATATAAGATGCACATGAATACATCTACGTTTCGTCGTCTATGTAGCGATTTTTTTGGTGTCTGCAAATCTTTGAGTGTATTCAGGCCGTGTTAATCGCTTGACAGTATTGTTTCATGGCATTTAACGATTCGTTTTTGTGACCTGCTACGTGATTGCTAGCACATTAGCATGTAGCAGGCCTTGTTCTCCATGTGACTTTCAACGTTTCAGCCACACACTTGTGTTTGACTTAATTACAATAAATTAGGGAGATAAAGTGAAGAGAAAGAAGACGATCTACGTGTTTATCAGTCGTTGGTTATTTTATTTATCAGGTGTTTACCGACGTATACGCTTGTCCGCCAGATGGTGCTGTTTCACCCGTTGACTTTTCATTAAAACTCGTTAAGAGGTAAGGTGGCCTCCCAATCCGGTTACAGTATTATTCGTTCTTTCCATATTCAAGTGGCAGTTACTTAATGAGATCGATTCATTACTCGCGGCGCCAGATGAGCGCAGGTGACAACAGCCAGCAACAGAAAAGAAGAAAGCAAGCACAGTTGGTGTGAAAAAGTGGTAAAGGAAGACAACGAGATGGAAAGAATGGGGTGGGGGCATGTTGAGTTAAACATAGCCTAAAAGAGGGAGATCATCAGTGTTTGTTTCCTCAGGATGTGGTTACCACGACGATGAAAAGGCAAACCGGCAACATCACTACACCGCGAGTCGCTTCTGACACCTGTCTCAAGTGTTAAGTGTGTGTTTGTGTGAAAGAGAGAGAGCGATCAGTGCGGTTTACTGTGTACACGGCAGCTGCGCCTGCGTGCGCCTTTTGTCTTAATTCTGCATGACACTGCGTTTGTACTTATCATTTTGGGTGTGTGCAAACTTTCAGGTGACGCACAAAAAAGAGGCCGCTTGCGCAGAGAAGATGATCTCGACACAGGCCGTGAAAGACAAGACAGCAGAAAATGAGGACAACCTGCACAACACATGAGCGCCGAAAACTGGTAAAAACCCAAACGACCAGAAAAAGGCAACCCGAGTTGCATGCAACTTGTCTTTCCACTCTTCTGTGCTTTCTGTCCTGTCTTCCAATGGTGTCTGCTGACTTCATGCTTCATAACCACTGAACAAGTAGTATTATTTTTGTTCTTGCTTGTTAGCGTAACTTGAATTGTTTGTGATCACCGCCATGAAGTGCTTTGGTGGATTTTACTATCCTTTCAGTTGGTAAAGATTTTTGGTCATGCACAGACATAATCTGCAAGTTTCTCCGTTTTTAAAAGTTGTGTGTGCACGCTTAAAAATGCCAGGTCGAAAGTAACCCAAATTGGGTAGCTAACCCAGCGCTGTCCAAAAGGGACAGGGCCACTGCTGGGTTATTTTACCCAGCACATTGTGTGAATTTTTTTTATCCTACACAGTGCTAATTTCACAGTTTACCACCAGCGAGTCCCAGGGACTCGCTGATCAGAAAAGTATGAGTCCCATTATGCATTTAGCGAGTCCCAAATTTTGATTTCTAAAATGGTCTACTTATTCAATTGTATATGATAATAACACAAACAACAACATATACATACAATTATAAACAAATTCTGCACAAATTTAAATAATTCAGTTGCAGGCCTGAGGATTTCGGAAATTCATGGTAACCGTTTTTTCAGTTCCGTTGGATTACCCAATGGGAAACCACGGTAACTAATCTTGGGTTCCGAAAACGTTCATCATGGGAACCCATTTTTATTTTTGGACTGATATTCATAATCAAGAATTCTGAAACTCAAAAGTACAATGTTTCAAGGGTAATTGTTTGAAAACTATGCATGAACAATGAACATTACATCAGCAGCTGTGTACTCCAGATTTGTTTTTAAAAAGAATTGATCAAAATACAGTATGGTGTACTCAAATGGCATCATGAATACAGCATACCATAAAATCAGAGTATTTTTTTCCAATCTCACACTGCAAAGATTAATTTACTGGTAATCATTAATTCTGGTAAGTATTAATGTGGCTTGACATCCTCTTCCCAAGACGATGCATGTGTAATCGACTATCAATTTGACGAGATAATCTACCACACGTCATCGTTAGTTCTACCAACAGTTAACATTAGCATTACTACATCTTGTGACGAATGTTTTAGTCCTAAAGTTAATATGCTACAACTGGTAAATTATAGAATAACCAATACTGTTTCATAATATTTTTCATAGCGATTAGCCTTTAGATCTAATGACCAACTTGGCACGGAATCGTGCCCCCAGTCGTATCACGCTCTCGTGTTCTGTGCATACGTCACAGGTGAGTTTAGTGATATGCCCTTCGGACGATTCATACGAAAAATCAGGCATTCTGGCATTCCATCCATCCATCCATTATCCGAACCGCTTTATCCTCACTAGGGTCGCGGGGGGTGGCGGAGCCTATCCCAGCTGTCTTCGGGTAGTAGGCGGGGGACACCCTGAATTGGTTGCCAGCCAACCGCAGGGCACACAGAGACGAACAACCATCCACGCTCACACTCATACCCAGGGACAATTTAGAGTGCACAATCAGCCTGCCATGCATGTTTTTGGAATGTGGGAGGAAACCGGAGCACCCGGAGAAAACCCACGCAAGCCTGGGGAGAACATGCAAACTCCACACAGGGAGGCCGGAGCTGGATTTGAACCCGGTCCTCAGCACTGTGAAGCCGACGTGCTAACCACTGGACTACCGGGCCGCCCCCAGACTGGCATTCCCATTTCTTAAATTAAATGTCGTAATTAGTAGACCTTTTCGCCGCCATCTCAAACTTTCATCCGCGCGATTCCTCAGTTTGCGGACGAAAATAGCAACTCGGGGGCGCACATAACGTTATCTGTTCCGTCCCCCCCCCAACACTGAAAACAAAACAAAACAAAACGAAAGTAAATTAGAAGAAACACACTAACACACCACACCACAAACACACATACAGGCACAGTGAAATCGCATTGATCACGCAGGAGAGATTTGATTGCGTACAGTCAACCTCGTGTGCGGTGACTTTTATGGTTAAACGATTTTTCGGTACCGTCAAAATGACGCCACGGAAACGACACGCTACCCGGTAACGATCGTTCCCGTGAAATCATCAGGCATGTCGTAGTTTGTTTGTTTTGACTGAGAAATTTCTTTGCGTCCCGAAAACGCACATTATTTGAAACTGCGCGTCCCACGGGAAAATTGTGCGTCTCGGACGCGGGACGCAGAGGATACGAGATGGCTGCCAACAAGGGGTAAAAATTACCCCTACCAAGAAACGGGCTATGAGGTTTTCCGTATAATAAATTTTACGACCGACGTTTTCACCCAGCAAGTCACTCGCATGATATATTTAACGCAGTTTTTACATCAAACGCTCTTCCTAAAATGTAAACCGACCATTTAATCCAACCATCACTGTGTCTTGAACCCCACCCCTGTGGCTTTTTAAAATAAAATGCAAGAAAATGAAATCCCCAAATAAGTCCTATACATGGGCCTCGGTTCACCCTTTCATCAAGTTTCTTTAAACACACTGTAAACACAGCAGGATATTATTAATGTATTTAACCCTTTCCGGGACAGTGGTTACTACAGTGGGACAGCCTGTCGTGTTATTGTCATATTAGGGGGCATGAAAGGGTTAGAGTTGCATTTGTAAATGACATATCACACCCAATTTTTTTTTTTCAAATTAACGCAGCTAAAATGCTTCATAAAAAGCATAAATGTGCATTTTTTTTATCATCTCTCCTAGTTGCAGTAAGCGAACAGCCAATGGATGACTTTTGGTCCACTCAGGAATTTTCCAATCGCCATCCCCACCACCTCCAAAGACCCTCCTTCCACCCGATCCCTGCGGTGGACTCCCCCCAGGATTCCCCCCAGCAGTTTGGAAGTCAAGAGAAAAACCAAGTGACGTCTTTCTTTTCTGCAAGACGGAGCGCGACCGCCTTCGATTGGTTGGAGAGCGGCGAAAAAGAGAGAAGCTGCGACGATGCGGAGGCGGGATTTTACAGCAACGGTAACTGGGAAGTAAATTCGGCTCAGAATTTTAATCCAGCTTTGAGTAAATGGAGACAGAGTATCGGAGAGTTCCAAAATTGGGATTTGGGGTCGAGCGGCGAGACCCCCAGCCCGTTATCGGAGGTTTCCTGGTGCCAGTCCACTCCGCTGAGCCAAATAGTGCTCCCCCAAACGTTACCCTCGCTGAATCTTCCCCAGGGGCCAGCAACCCAAAAACCGGACGCCTTCCTAGAAACTGTACCACAGAGAAGCCTCCTCGAGAGTCATTGGCCCGTTTGGGGGGCCAAAGGAGAGCACTTTGGGTCAGAGAAGTTCTTCAATCCCAACACCTGCTTGTCCGCCGCGCCACCCTTCCCGTTCTCTCACCTGGAATCCTCCGTGCTCAGTCCTCCTCTCACGCCTTTGCCAGCCCCGTCTCACTCACCAGCCATGACGTGCAGCCAGTCGCATTCGCAGGGAGGAGACGACAACTGGCCGCTCCACTTTTTTGTTTCCAACCCGCAGCCACTGCCGTCGCGTAACTCCTCTGGGATGATGTGGACGTTACCCGCCGGGTCGGACGGGACCACGCAGGGCAACCTGACAGCCTCGCACAACATCAGAGGTACGATCGGTTGAGATGTGAAAAGATTTTTGAATTGTGGAGACATAAGCTGTTTTTCCACTCTACCGTGCAGTTAGCGAGCTAGCAGGGTTGGACAATGAAATGAAATGTAATCAAAGAAAAAGGATTAATGACCCCCACTTGGAATTTACTGTAAAACTGA
This sequence comes from Hippocampus abdominalis, assembly GCA_018466805.1. Taxonomy (NCBI): domain Eukaryota; kingdom Metazoa; phylum Chordata; class Actinopteri; order Syngnathiformes; family Syngnathidae; genus Hippocampus; species Hippocampus abdominalis. The sequence continues at coordinate 29,453,604 of CM031695.1, forward strand.
ACACACAACAAAAAGAATTTCACACATTACATATTTGAATACAAAGCATCATTTTTATATTGAAAAAAAATCGCCAGTGCTAATGCTAGCAGTCAATGTAAAATCCCATTGAACAGCTAATAGACAATTAGCATCGAGCTCCAGGAGTAATATTCCTTCAAACAAAAATGAGTCACGCACAAAACTGTAGGAACATATACTAAGAAGTAATATAAAAATACTCAACGGCATATATTCTTCTTAATCTGTAAAATAAATAAATAAAAATGGTATTAATAAAGCTGTATATATAAAATGCTATTCATTTCATTGATGATGCATTTTCATTCCATTGAATTTCCGTTATTTATATTTTTGGATTCTTCTTTCAAGTTATTTTTTTTTTTTTAAAGTTTCGGTAGTTTAATGAACACTACATTTTGAAATCAATGAATAATCGTGTATATTAATCCTGTTAATCTCAAATTAACTGTGACTATTATTTTTCTCATAATTGCCCAACCCTACTAGCTAGCTAGTTTAGCCTTCGCCCTGAAAAAAAAAGTGTCTTCCATATTTTCATACAATTTACAGAACAGCTGCTCTCACTTGGAAAGTCCGCTCTCAAATCACGCAGAAACCCGAGTCACGCACCACCTAGTCAGGCGACTGGAAGTGTTTCTTCCCGTTGGGTAACCAAGTCGCAGCCCATTTTGGGCCACCATTTTTTTTTTTTCGGCAGCAACACACTCACCATCCTGCTTCTTCTTGTAGAAAGCCCAAACCTACACCGGAACTCCATTTCCCAGTCTCCTTCATTCTAGCCAGGAAAAGAGAGCTCACTATACACCTCGGCCACTCCTCAACCCGGCCCGTGAAGGGACAGGCCTTTATTCCTCCTTCTCCTCCATTCAGCCAAGAGAGAAGGATCCGCAAGCTGCGGAAGCGTAAGTCTATTCAGCAATCAAGAAGGTGAAAATGTGTGTGTAAAATCTGTAAAATAATGAAAGAAAGAAAGGCGTATATTCTTTATCCTCTGTGAAGAGCGATTGTACTATTAAACCCGTATGTTTGTCCTATCTGGTGACAAAGAGGTTCGCACCAGAATGAGCAGCACAATGTGCCACTTTTCTTGCTTTGGCCTTATTCATTCTTCATTTTTCTTATCCTGGACTCATGTTTGTCTTGGAGGGCATCAAATTAAGGCTTCCTGAATTAGGAACTTGATAATGCAGACAATTGGCCTTCTTTCTCCTCAGAATGATCAATATCGGCAGTGATTTCCAGGCGGAGGTCCCTGCGCTGAGCTTCGGCGAGAGCGGGGAAAAACCGAGTTGGGAACAATCTCTGTGGAAGTCATGTGAGGCGCTCACGGAGAGCCGCAAGACACAGGAGCAAGGTGAGCAGCCGCCCGCGCTGGAATAGTCTGAATATGCGCTCGGTTTACGACACAACGCATCTTTTTGTGGGCGCTCAGTGGAAAAGCTGCTGCTGCTGAGCAGCTCCAGTTGCTTTCCAGGAGGGGGCAGCAACATCGAGCTGGCCCTGCACTCTCTGCACGCCTGTCAGGCTAACATCATGGTAAGGTGCAATCTATGTCTTTTCGCATTGTCGGTCATTGCATGCCTCACAGCTCAGCTGCTCTCCCATGCAGGCCTCGCTGGAGATGCTCCTGCTAACGGGGACATCACCGACAGAAGACTACCACTATGCCGGTAACCTTTAACCTTCACCTGCGCATTCTGTATCCATAGACCCTTCCCATTGCAAGTGACATTGGGCTTTAAAACAACTAATTAGTCGGCAAAGGAGAGCCAGTTTCCCACTGTGGGTACAAAGGCGGTCTTTGTGCCCCCCTCCCCCTCCTCCCACACACACGCACACACACACACCCCACCACCACCATTCCCCTTGTTGTGATTCACTCTTACAATAACGCATTTGTCATCTCCTCGTCCAGGTAGTGACGTTTGGACCGAGAGTGAAAAGAGAACCTTCAATGAAGCCCTGAAAACTCATGGAAAAAACTTCTCACTCATAAACAAAAAGGTATACCCCCCCCCCCCCCACCCCCCGTTTTCTTGCACGTAGCATGCACACTTGGACAGCTTTTGTGTGTTGCAGGTGAAGACGAAAACGGTGAGCCAGTGTGTGGAGTTTTATTACCTCGTCAACAAAAGCCAAGCCAAGCGGCACAAATATACAAAGCTGAAGAGTCGCGATGAGAAGGGAGGGGAGTCGGACCGACACATGATCACTCTTGTTGTGAGTAGTCAGAATTGATGCTGAATTACGGCTAGGGCCCGACTCATAAAGGCTGATGCTGATTTGGATATTTTGGCAGACTAAAATAAAATAAGATAAGAAAACTTTCTTTGTCTCACAATGGAAACAAAATTCCCAATTTACAGCAGCAAAATTATGAAAGGGAGAAGTAGAACAAAAAGTATATGAATAAATATACTGTAATTTCCAGACTAAAAGCCGCGACTTTTGTCACACGCTTTCAACTCTGCGGCTTATTTAATGAAGCGGCCTATATAAAGACTTTTTTAACCGCCGCCTGTGTACCGTCTTTCTTTGTAAATATCTCATGTAACAATATGGGCACCTGCGGCTTATAGACGGGTGCGGCTTATGTGTGTACAAAATTTTTTTTTCCTTTAAAAATGTAGTGGTGCGGCTTATAATCAGGGTGCGGTCTATAGTCCAGAAATTACGGTAAATGATAACAAATAGATATAAGCATATTAAAATGTTAATAGTAATAATAATAAAAAAATTACAATATATTTTAAAAAATTAATGAATTAAAAACAATCTATAAAGAGTAAAATTACTTTCTTTTTTGGTGCCTTAATGGTTGCGACGCCAAAGATATGAATTACAGGGACATCATTTAGTATTTGTCACAGCTGAGAGAAAACTCAGCAAATATTGGATATTTTTTGTTGTTGCTGTTGCAGTTTCAGTTAGTTTTTAGTTGTTCATAAATGCAATTTCATTATTATTTTATTTTGTTGAGCAAAAATGCTCTTTCTTTCCATTTTCGCTTTAGTTATTTTGGTCATTTTTGATAACAATAATCACCATGGTCGGGCCTAAATCAAGACTGGTGCCATCTTATGCAGGATATTGCCGCCTCCCCGCCAGTGGAAAAGCAGTCTGGACCGGAGGAGGTGTGCCCTGGGTTCCCATTGGCCGGCTCCTTCCCTTGCACAAAGTGCGGCAAGTGAGTCAACCCTGTTCTTTAAAAAAAACAAAAACATTTTGGGATGCCTTGTTGTGATCCGGTCATGATTTTCTCTGTTTTGCTCCAGAATGTTCAACAAGGTCAAGTCCCGAAACGCTCACATGAAAGTCCATCGGAAGTTTTCAAAGGCCTGGCGCAACAGTCTCTTGGTTCAACACTTGACTCCTGCGGTTGACTCCTCAATCGACGACTTCTACCGTCAAAGCGGTCAAAGCGTCGCTCCTGAACTTTTTGCTTGCCACGGTGGTAGCATGCCGGTCGCATCCACCTTCACCGGCGACCCGAACCTTTACGTAGGCGCCGTTGTCGACGCTGATGATTCAAAACCAAAAGAACACCCGCACGCTTCGGTTTTTAACCCGTCGTGGAACTCCTTTGCAGAGTTTCAAATGGAGTCTTACGTACCTTAAATCGTGTGTCATTTCCTGCAACACGGTAGTTTAGCGTCATCGGCAAAAGTCTCGTTTTGTATTCTTCTGCTTCCACGCAAGCCATGTTTGAATGTGTATTGTTAGCGTTTGGACGTGGTCAGAATTGTATCGGAGCCCATTAAAGTGTGCAAGTCTTTCGAATCTAGTGGCTACAGAATTTTTATTATGTACGCATTACATCGCTTTTTTTTCTTTCTTTTGCAGTCTTACGACCAGTTCACCAGATTGTTTTCATCTTGTAGTTGTATCTCATTTTACAGCATGCTTGTCATTATTTGATGCTATATCTAAATGAATGCTGATTACTCTGTCGCTGCAAGATAAGTACGTACGTCTGCGCTGTGTGTGACCTCGTATGACATCACTGCAGACAGCAGCCTTTGCCCTATTTAAACACCCCCCCCCCCCCCGATTAAAGTCCAACATTCCCATCTGCTGCCATGTTTCTCTTTTCTTCTGAATTCGACTTAGATCTGGTCTCACTTTTCCGCGCCAGTGTGATCGCGCTTATGAAAACCGATCCGGAGAGGTCAGGTCACATGACACCCGCCTGACAAAAATGAGCAGCTCTCCTGGCTTGTTCTTCTAATAGTGCAGGATACACTTGATGTTCCAAAAGGGCTTCCGAAAATGGTCAAATAACACTGATAAGAAATTTCTAAATACCGACAGCGTGCCGGGGTGTTTGCTCACTGGAATCCATGTGGCTAGGCCACACTGTACCAAGCTCAATGATCTAATCCGCAATCATCTCTCAGTTTTTACAGTGTAAATATGTCTCTAATCCTCACAGGTGAAAAGGAGTCAAACTTGTGACAACAACAATGTGTAGGGCGTGCCCTCTATTACATGATGGAATCCCAACAGTGTGGGGAGGTTGGCGTTAATTACAGGCCTCGAGGCAGCAGCAACAGGGATGAGGAAAGAGAGCGAAAAGGAAGCAAAATTCAACACGTGCACGTGAGACGGAAAACGGGGTCAATGCATGTCGGACGGCATTTGAGATGATCATAAAGTTTCATTGTTTTGTGCCGCGGATCTCGACTTTTTATACCAAGAGCCAGTAAGACAGCAATTGTGCGTATAGCAGTCATGAGTTTGTGTTATGTCACAGTCCCTGGCAGTTGTGGTGCTAAGAAACGTTTTGTTTAGTTCACGTTTTATGTTGGAATTGTCGCAAAGCGTGTGAATGTGAAATATGCGTTTTAGTCTCATAAAGGTTGGGAAACCGCTGGGCACAAAAGTAGGCCCACACCAAGTTAATTAAGCTCACTTTTGTTGACTGAATTGAATGAATAAAATGCTGTCTACACAATATGCGTAATGTCCCACTGAGATGAAAAATCTGCTAAGGAAAAAAAAAAATTTTGTGAACTTGAAACGAATATTATTTATTGGTCCATGTCGGAAAGTTTTGCAGTTTACAATTAAATGATGTGTGTAAGCGTATTGCGTGCGTATTTTGCATCGCGTTTTTTAAGGTTCTGTTTTTCTGAGTATTTTGACAGCATTTTTAATCCAAAAAACAGAAATTTGAAAAAAATACATATATTAAAAAAAAAAGGGAAAAAAATAATTGAAAAACGTTTTTCCCCCCCCACAGAAACTAGGAACAACATTCTATCATGTCTTCATTCAATTCAGGACACGCGTACAAATTTATCAGAAACGTACCAAAATGCCTCAAATATTACATCATGACATTCATAACCCGCGCGAGCCTGAGACGCCACGCCCTCTCCTCTGATTGGCCGAGAGCCGAGAGGGCGTCGGGTGACGTCACGTGCCCGAGCAAGAGGGATCAGAGTTTGTGCTAGAAAAGAGATTAACGCAACCAAACCCACCCAGCTGCTAGCACGTAGCATTAGCCGCTCGCCCACTTCAGCGTGTTTGACAGCGCGCCTCCGTCCTCTCGTCCTCCCGCGGCCACTCCGCCAGCCAGCCCGTCCTTCCACGCCGTTTCCTTGAGTGCGCATATGAATCCAATTGATCCCAAGTAGCAGCAGACCTTCCCGTATCCCCTCCCACCCTCTTCTTCCTCTTCCAAGCGTGACCGCGCGTGCGTTGAGCTACGTGGGCAAAACCCAAACAAACTAGCCAACGCGCCCGTCAAGTACTCGACTGTATACAATCGGTGTCCTGTTACCTGTCATCGGACGCATAACGTGAGTACTGATGCACAACCGTGTTGCTAGCTTTGTGTGCCTTCCGTGTGCTTTTGCTTCCAGGCTGTCCGGTTTGCCATTCGTCTCGTGTGTCACACATCTGTCGGAGAGGAGAAAAAAAACCCCCCCAAAAAGTAAATGCACACCTGATTGGAGCTAGTTGACTTTAGCTAGCCTCGCGCTGCTAGTTTGGAGCTTGCTGGCTCTTTTAAAACGTGGACGTTGCAGGCGGCAATGCGGCTGCTCAAGTCGAAGGAAGTCTTTTATCAGCAACTTTTTGCCAAGTGGCTCAGCCGGTCCGCTATTGTCAGTGCTTTAACGGTAAAAGCGTTTTTCAAAACGCAAACAAAAGTCGCTTCAAATGAATTTATCAAGAGTTGCATCTATGACGGTGGTGAATAAGGTTGTTGTTGCCGGGCACCGTCCTGCATACCAATGCGAACGCCGCATTTTTTTTTTCTTCTCCATCATTATTTTCTCGGTACCAAGCGTATTGCTGCCAGAGCAGAGAAACAAAATATCAGGATCACGTTTTAACGTAATAAAGTTTTTAACATGATACATTTCCCGTAATTACGAGATAAAATTAATTCGCATTTGAATTTGAATGAATCAAATTTGAATTAATTCACATTTGAATGTGATACATTTCACATGATAACGTGATAGGTTCAGTATTACGTTGCCAAAGTTCCCATTTTGCATGTTGACGAAATAACGTGATTAATTACATGTTTTAATGTGACAATTTCCACGTTTTAAGTGTGATAAATTTCACGTTATGCGATTGAAGTTAAAATTTCAGTGTGAGCAAAATGTTCCCATTTTAACGTCGTCAGTTTCAAGTTTTAATGTGAATCAAAACTCACTATCATCACTATCACCTTATTACCTTATTTTAAATACATTTTTTGTTTGTTTGTCTCAAAGCCCTAATAAGGATGGGCATTGGATATTACCATTAGCTATAAACGCTGTGATGCTGTGCTAAGTTTGTTTTTCATTCGTCTTTGCTGTGGCCATGTTCAAATAAACATGAAATGAAATGCACCACTGTCATATGGTGTTCCACAGGGTTCAGTTCTGTTAAAACGAGATACGTTGCCACATTACAACAGTCCTGACAACCAAACACTTAATATGAGTATAAGTGCTATCGAGAACACGGCTGGATGAAGGAAATAGTACCCATCCGTGTAATTGTCTTTCTGTTCTCTGTTGCCAGAGTAGTTTTGTTTGTTTAATTGTTTGTTCGATGCTCGTCAGTGTTGTTTAGTCACCGTGAAGTGAGCCCCCGGGGGACAAAACCGACTCTTGTTTACATGTAGAAACCTGCCAGAGTGTACAGAGTGCTTGTTTGCTTCCCGGCCACACGTCACGCACGGCCTCACTCCGGTGTCTCTCTCTTTTAACCTTTGAACCAGCTCTCGTGCATCTGCCGCTTCTTTTGTTGCGACAACCTTTACTCCAGTCGCCCTTCATCCCCGAGCTGCGCGGCGCTTGACTGCGGTCTTGATCGAACGACAGGTAGAAGTTCAGATGCGTTGCGGTGATCCCTTCTCAGGCGTTGTCGGGTGTTTTTGTTTCACGAGCATTCTTTCTTACGAGTCTCCCGCAGAAGCATGTGGAGTTGATTAAGTTTGTTGTATAACAAACCGAAATGAAATCCAGAGATGCATCTGAGAGGGAGGCCGCGTACGAGTTGATAGAGTATTCGCCACACGTTGTCACGGAACGGTTTTAACACATGAGACGATTTCAAATGGTCTGAGTGATGGGTCAGTGGAGTGTTTTGAAGCCAAAGAAGGAAGGGAGGTGTGTGCACTTATGCACACACATTTTGTACACACATACACACGCACACACAAAATGAGACGCTGACACCGAGCTCCTGACGTCACTCCCAGTGCCACACCCCTTCAAGGCAAGCATCCAACACACAAATACGTCCGATATTTAGACTGTGTAAAACAAGTTCAATTCTTTACGTTCAAATTCAGGTTTGTTGCCTTTATGGCCCGACGTCAAAAATCAAAACAGGAAGAGAGCTTTTGATGACAGTCAGATTAAGTTTGTCTTCATTTTTCTTTGCCAACAATCACTGGATGTAGTTAATGTGCCACTTGTACCCCTTTTCCACCCCCCCCCCCCCCCCCCCCTCCCAAAATGTGGTGCTCGTTTGACGGTAGGGCCAGTGCTCCAAGAGCCAAGTAGGAGCGACGTCATCCTAAAGCATTCAAACGTCACCGCTGAGGTCGATGTTTACCCAAGAGCTGTTAGCATCTGCTAGGCAACTTAGCATAGCATCGATTATACTTGTATGGAGTTTATAACAGTCAGGGACATGCAATCAGCAAACACTTCGATCTTTCTTAACCATTGCAGATGATCATGAGGCTGGTTGCGAGGCGGCGATCGCGTGATGGCGCGGGCACCCGCAGCGGCTCCTCTTATTTTATGTTGTCTTGAGAGGGAAGAAATTTGCTGTATGTTGTACATACAGCACATTTAACAATAAAGTAGTACAGTCATACCTCGGTTTTCGACCATAATCCGTTCCAGAAGGCTGTTCGAAAACCGATTTGTTTGAAAACCGAAACCATGCTCTTTAAAAAAAAACAAAAAAAACATCTTTATTGAACACGCCTGTTCACAATGGAACGCTACCCGAGGAAGCGTCACTTCCTCGTGTAAGGAAGGCGAGAGGAGTCAAGTGACGCATTCAAGTGCGCTCGGTTTTTTCGAGAACTGAAATTCGGTCGTCACCCGAGGCATCAAAAAATCGAAATTTTTGGTCGAAAACCGATTTGGTCGAGAACAGAGACGTTCGAAAACCGAGGTTTGACTTGTACTTGATGCTAGCTGGGCACATCCGCCATCGCTCTTTTTGGTGGGACACAACTGCGCCGGAGTTCACTGCTCAACACCGATTGTCATGATAACCCCGCCCACCCCGACGTAGGTGGTGCCAGAGTCTGGCCCGACAAATAATTGGGGGCAGCTTTAGCACCAGAGCTCGAGCTAAATGGAAAAGGAAATAAACTGGTGCTAACCTGGGAACTGGCCCAGGACTAGCATTAGCACAAGCGCGGTGGAAAAGGGCCATGAAGGACCCCCCCCCCCCCCCACCCAAACATGATTTGATGAGCAACAGCTGAGTGTACCCGTTGCCAAAACACCAATTGTGGAATTGTCGCGAGTCCTTGCACGTGCTCGCGGGTTTGTCTCTGCCAATATCTCGGGAAGTCGGGCTGCTCGGTTGCCTGCTGGGAACTGTAATGGAAACATGATGCCAGACAGCACTAGTCGAAAATAGAAAGCATCATCTTGTGGCATCGCGGGGGTCACTCGGTTGAACCCGTTGCTTATGAAATCTCCAAAAAGGTGCTTGTTTTTCATTTGCCCTCGAAATCTTTCCGACCTCCTAACATAACCTAAAGTTGTGTGCGTTTGTGTGTCACAACAGCACTTGTGCATCATAACAAAACTTTGCTCCCTGTGATGTTAATATGTCAACCGTAAATGATCTCTGCGCTTGGAAATGGGTTAATGGTAAAGTTTTTTTTTTTCTCTTGTTGGAATGCTTTAGTTGAGTAAATGAGATATCATGCGGCGTGTGATTGAGAGGCGAAGGTCCGGGACGCGACTTGGCATTTCAAGCTACATTGCGCTTTGGCTTGCTTGTTGTAATTTTGTTGTGTTGAACAGTTTCTCAAATTGCGTGCCGAGGAAGATTTTCAGATGACTGTCTTTGCTGTATATGCTTTACTCTTTTACTTTTGTCGTAGAGCTGATACTTCACCTCATATGAACTTTGTGAATGTTTTATCAGGAACATTTTGATTTGATTCGGGTTTTGTATCTCAGCCCCTTCCCCGCTCCAAAAAAAAAAAAAAACCCACACAAAACAAAACCGACGGTTGACCCAAATTCCAACACAATTTTTACAATGACCTAACTCGCTGGTTGAGATTTAAAAAAAAAAATTTAAAAAAAGAATCTTGATCTCCGATCAGAAGATGGGCCAATCTATCCAATACTGTTGACCCTATCACCCCCCCACCACCCCAAAATTATACATAATTTTAATTACATTCAATATCAATTGACATCTTTCTATATTCATCCATCCATCCATTTTGTGAACCACTTTATCCTCACAAGTGTCGCGGGGGGTGCTGGAGCCTATCCCAGCTATCTTCAGGCAGTTGGTGGAGGACACCCTGAACCGGTTACCAGCCAATCGCAGGACACACAGAGACGAACACCCATCCACGCTCACACTCACATCTAGGGACAATTTAGAGTGCCGCCATGCATGTTTTTGGAATGTGGGAGGAAACCAGAGTACCTGGAGAAAACTCACGCGAGCCTGGGGGAGAACATGCAAACTCCACACAGGAAGGCCAGAGCCGAACCCACGACCTCTGCACTGTGAGGTCGACGAGCTAACCACTGGACTTCCGGGCTGCCCATATACATATTCTGTATACAAAAATCTGTACAGTCATACCTCGTTTTTCGACCATAATCCGTTCCAGAAGGCTGTTCAAAAACCGAAATTGTGCGAAAACCGAAACCACGCTCTTTAAAAAAAAAAAAAAAAAAAAAAATTATTGAACACGCCTGCTCAGTAATGGAAACGCTACACGAGGAAGCATCACTTCCTCGTGTAAGAAAGGCGAGAGGAGTAAAATGGTGCATTCAAGTGCGCTCAGTTTTTTCGAGAACCGAATTTCAGTCATCATCCGAGACATAAAAAAACTTGAAATTTTTAGTCGAAAACCGATTTGGTCGAGAACTGAGACGTTCGAAAACCGAAGTTTGACTGTATATTTTTGTAGACATAGAAAAGAAATCTGCATGCACAGCACTGAAGATAAAAATGGGAATTGGCAGAACCTTTTTTTTTTTTTTAAACGAAGCAGATGTCAGCATCGTTGATGAATGTTGAAGTGCGGAGTCATTAACAAATCACACAACTTTTTTACTTTTAAGTGGAGTCATATTATTCTAACCTTCATGTGTTTATTTTCTCTTGCTGCAAGAGTCGTGCGGCTCCTCTTCGAGGGCTCGGCTTCCGTGTTGCGTAAGAAGCATCGGTGAGCGTCAGGAAACAATTGGGAAGGCAGCCCCAAGGAATTTTTCTCTGCATGCGTTGCCCCATCGAACCACAAGGGGGCGTTGCCGACTCACTGTATGTGTGACACATAGTTGTTCCTCTGCCATTTGGCCCCGCGTTGCACCGAAATGACCGTTTATAACGCAGTCGTGCTATTTGTATACGCGGCTCCATCCTGCGTAACTTTCCACAAACGAGGCGATGTGACAAAAGTAGAGCGCTTGAAAAGAGTCCCCACCATCTGACATTCCTCTCATTCCACACCCGATCCTCGACTTGCATGTTGTCCCTGAAAGCCACGCCATTAAAAAAAAAAATCAGAAAACGAGTTTATGGAGATTTTCGCCTGACTATCATTGCTGTGTGTGTCACTGCGGGTTAGGAAGATGTTCTCTGCTGCGGGGCTTGGCTGCCTGCTGTACTTCCAGCTTTATCAGTGATCAAAGAGCATTTTTGATACAAGGCTGGGGCTTCACTTACCATCTGCGGGCAGGCTATCTCCCACCGTGCGTGCGTTTGATCAATTTAAATTCCGGTCGTGGATTGCAGCCCTATCAAAATGCTACATTCCATTTCTTATTTAATCCGAGATGTTTTTTGAATTAGGAAAATTCTGCACAGGGGCATTATCCAAGGCTGGGGGTGCGGGGGGGTCCCCTCTGCACATGTTTACAACGACAGGCAGCTGCAGTGTGTGTGGGGCATCTGTACATGAATAAATAAAACGTAGCGAGAGGAGGCAGCAGTGTTTTGGAAGTAGTATTGTGGAATATTTAACTCTTGCCCTCCTCTGCTAACGCTGAAAAACAATTTAGAGACCACTGAAAAAGTTGATGTTTGCAATAGCGTGTAAAGGATGAAATGCTGAAGGAAAAGAAATTGTAACATTAAATTATATTGAAAAAATATGGAAATATATTGAAAGATAAAGAATGATGTGAATTGATATTGAATGTAATGAGTGTTTTTTTTGTTCTAATGTGTCATTTGGCAATGAATGTGGAAGTTTTTGTGGGGCCAGGAAATGAGAGAATGTGGAAAATAATTTTCAAGGTGAATTGAATGAGCTGAAAATGGAGCAATTCTTATGGGAACGACATGAATCTGTTTTGTTGAATGTGTCATTGAGAATGAATTGGGATTTTTTTTTGTGGGAACTTTTATTTGGGAAAAGAAAACTTTGAATACAACACAGAGCAATTTTTTTCTAAAAAATTCGGATACCTCTTGATAACTCCCAAATTCCAGATAAAAATATTGCCTTGCACAGCATTTATTCTCAGAAAATAAAAAAAATGGTTTAATGTTCTATTTATTTATAAATTTATTAATTTTTTGGGGGTCCAGAACCGCATAGCATTTCGTACATAATCAAGGAAATGATTGCATTCCACAGCTGTAAGTAATGCAGCCAATTGGCCACGCGATGGCAGTAGCATCCCAAGATGCTTTGAAAAAGCTCAGTTTGTTTTCCCGTCCTTTCATTTTCTCAAGTAAACAACTGGAAGGTGCTCATTGTGTGTATTTATTCATTTTAATGTGTTTGCTCGTTTTTTCCCCCCTTTTTTATAGCCAAAGATCTCATTATGGTTGAGTTAATAATACATCCATTGTGTGGCAAGTAACCGCGAGTACTCTCATTGCATTTGTTGTCGTATATTATGCAACATGACTCCCAGAATATGGATATAAAGAGTTCTTTTATAGTTTGGTGATTATTTAATTTGTTGACGGTTTGTTGACAGTGTTGTTGTGATTTGGAGCCGAAGCGAGACAGCTGGCTTTTGTCGAGGATACACCTGTAGCTAATTGGACAGTGCGAGGCTGAGCAGCCGCTGATTGGCTGTCACACTTCCTGCTTGTGAAACGACTACCGCATCGAAATTGCGATGGTTTATATTTTGAAACGTAGTTTGAACTGCCTCCAAAACCACAATAATCAAAAAATCAATTAAATATTCCTGTCCTGGATGTATAGACGTTTTCTCATCTTGAATGGTGGATATTCCAGCGTATAAAATGTCATGTCATGTCGTGTCTTATGCAGGATGTTGCTTCACGGTGCAGCGCGAGGCGGCCTCAGCCTGCTGGCCCTGAGGAGGGCGTGTCTCCTGTACCGCTCCGCCCACTCGGCGCCGCCGACCCATTATCGGCCAATCAAAAAAGTGATGGTGGCTAATAGAGGTGAGAATGCAAATGTTTGATTCCTATTCAAAAGCATAATGCCGCTTGCTTTGTTGATCATTCATGTTCAAGCACTCATCTGTGTGGGCGACTGCACAATGCACCTTTTATTTTTTCCCCCCCTCTCCTTCTGCCTCACTGAATAGCTTTATTTTCTATTTCTGTTATTGGAGAAAGCCAGGTTACATTTAACACATATTAGAGGTTTTCACTTCAGCGCTTGGGGAGGGGTGGTGGTGGGTTGGTGTAAATGTCCTGAAGGACATTTGAATATTACTGCCAATCAGTTATGCCATTTAATTAGGATGGGGTTCTTTGCAATTTAATTCTTGGGTTGAAAAATATGAAACATAAAACCTGAGACAAATTATTCAGTTAGGGCTCGAACGAGCTGCTGGAGATCGCTACTTTGTTTTTTCGACTTCATCCAACAATACCAAGTAGGGAGAACACCCTCGAGACGGCGTGCACATTCATGTCAGCCTTCCTCCCTTCAAAGCTGTATTAAACTGCTTTCATCCATCATTGTGATTGAGATGGCTTTTGGTCTGTGACACACGCACGCACGCACTCACACACGCACCCACACCGTGGGGCTTTCCGTCAGTGTCTGTCCTTCACTTTGGCGTGGCACGATATCTACACCACATTAGATCACATTCATCACACTGCAGTGCACCGGGCTGAGCTGGGCTGTTGTGTGTGTGTGTGTGTGTGTGTGTGTGTGTCAGAGAGAGAGAGAGAGAAATTTTCCCATGTTTTTCAATGTCTCTTCCGTTTTTTATGCTTTGTGTTGGGAGCCAAATGTCTATTATTTGAACTATGATGCCATTTCTTTCTTAAAAAAAATGTCTTCCTCCAGGTGAGATCGCCATCCGTGTGTTCAGAGCCTGCACCGAGCTCGGGATTCGAACGGTGGCCGTCTACTCTGAGCAGGACACTGGACAGATGCACAGGTATGCTCGCCGGTGTGATAAAGCTTTTGCGAAATGGCACACTGCAGCACCCGGAGGCTCCTGCAGTGGTTGAAATAATGAGGCTGGCAGCCAGACTTTTGAGCGAGCAGCTCAGCTGCCACTGCAGATTATTGATCACGACACACCATTAGAGGAAGCCTTTCAGTGTGTCTTTGTGATGCCTTGTGAGCGCGGACGTAGGGGGTACTATATCGACGTAACAAAACATTCAGTCCAGCATGTTTACCCAAACACCCCTCATGTCCCTCAATGCCGGTGTTTTTTCTTTTTTCCCCTCATAGCATCTCTGTTTTATTGTTTTCCTTTAAAATTGAGCTATTCTGACAAAATACATAGAAAACATGCCTACACAATGTTTTTTTTTCTTCTTTCTTTTGTCTTTGTAGGCAAAAAGCAGACGAGGCCTACCTCATTGGGAAAGGGCTGCCGCCTGTCGCCGCCTACTTGGACATCCCCGACATCATCAAAGTTGCCAAGGTAAACTGTCATTACTTTGCTCAACTTTATTGATAGCGCACTTTAAAAACAAAAGAATCTTAAAGTCAACGGGAACGTGCATAGGCAGTGCAGGGGGGGGGGGGGGGGGCTGGAATCGGATATGCTCCCTCTTACATGTTCCAGTTAGGAGGTGAGCAAGCAGCATTTTGATCCAAATGGAGAGTCGGACTGGCTGACTCACACACACACACACACACACACACACACACACACACAGACACACACGTCGCTAGATTGCAAGTTAAAGTGTTTAGGAAGTTAACAACTCTAAATGAAGTACAGAAGCAGTCTTTTTAAAAAAATAATACTTTAACGTTCATTTGGCTTTATTTTAAGTCTTGCCCATAAGAGCAAAACATTCATTTAGTGAGTTTGTTGAATGTAAAACAGATTCACTCATTGCTGGATTGTTTGCTAAAAAATACAGTCAAACCTCGGTTTTCGGACGTCTCGGTTCTCGTCCAATTCGGTTTTCGACCCAAAATTTAGATTTTTTTATGCCTCGGATGACGAACAAATTTCGTTTCTCGAACAAACTGAGCGCACTTGAATGCACCATTTGACTCCCCTCGCCTTCCTTACACGAGGAAGTGACGCTTCCTCGGGTAGACGAGGAAGTGATGCTTCCTCGTGTTGCTTTCCATTGTGAGCAGACGTGTTCAGTAAAAATGTTTTTTTAAAAAGAGCGTGGTTTCGGTTTTCGAACAATTTCGGTTTTCGAACAGCCTTCTGGAACGGATTATGGACGAAAACTGAGGTTTGACTATACATAGGAAGAATACCTTGGAAAAAAATGCTTATTAAACTGCAATCACTATATTGAAGAAATAAAAAAATCGCAATTTGATTATTTTTCCAAATATTTCAGCACTAAGCACTAGTGTAGATAACTGTACTACGATCGTTATGGATTTCTACTATCAGCCGTTGAATCTGCAGAGAGCTCATGTCAGTTGTCTCTCAATCCGGCATTTTGTTCCCCAGCCTCTCATTGTAGTCAAGGCATAAAAATGTCGGCAAAGAAGGCTCTTTTATCAACATTTCCATAAACTTGACATTTAATATGTGTGAGTGTGAGTACATGTCATATAGCAGCCACCACCTCCCTTGGCCCCCTTTGTCAGCCACATCGACCAATTATCTTGTCACTTTTGTTCTTTTTGTCCTTTTCTTTCCCTTAATACGCTCTTTAGCACGTACGCAGCCAAGCTCATAAAAAGCTAAAACAATGCTCTCCTCTTTGGTGCTTATTTGCCACTTCCACATGCAACCGTACTGCTCCCTTGCGTGACGTTATTGTCATATACTGTGTGGAACAGTGTCTCTCTCACCTGCCTCTTTGTCTCTATGTGTGTCCAGACTTCCCTTAGCAACAGGATTGTCCGTGATTAAAGTCAGCCTTGCACTTAGGAGCAGATGGTACACGCTGGTGTGTGTGTGTGTGTGTCTGTCTGTGTGTGTGTGTCTGACCTTGTCATCTCATCAGACGTGTCTACATGCTCCCAGATGACGAACTTTGATAACATGAGAATGAAAGTGTGTCCAGCACCAGTCTCCTTTTGTGTTACGTGACGTGTCAATTGCATAAACTGAGGGGCCCAACTTGGTTTCCCGTGTTCAATTCAAATCACTCACCTTGGGTACATTAGTAATAACGATTTCGTGAAGAATTTCAAAATACAAAGAGTGGATGTTAAAATGGCTAAGGGAGAGGAGGGGGGGACAATTTTGTAGATCTTTTCTGGACATAGGGGCTCCAACGCAGCAGCAGGTGTGCCAAAATTGGTATAAAAGAAGGCTGTTTACCATCGAAATAGCCTGTGCATCTCGTGTCCAATGGAAAGGGCGGGCCAAGCTAGCCAACTGATACAGAAAGCAATTACAGTCAAACCCCGGTTTTCGGACGTCTCGACTCTCGTCCAATTCGGTTTTCGACCAAAAATTTCGAGTTTTTTTATGCCTAGGATGACAAACAAATTTCGGTTCTCGAACAAACTGAGCGCACTTGAATGCACCATTTGACTCCTCTCGCCTTCCTTACACGAGGAAGTGACGCTTCCTCGGGTAGACGAGGAAGTGACGCTTCCTCGTGTTGCTTTCCATTGTGAGCAGACGTGTTCTGTAAACATTTTTATTTTAAAAAGAGCGTGGTTTCGGTTTTCGAACAATTTCAGTTTTCGAACAGCCTTCTGGAACGGATTATGGACGAAAACCGAGGTTTGACTGTATTAGTCGTGTAGCTAGCACCAGAGATGAACCCAAGTGCTGATTGGTAAACAGAGTCTAAGGATCGAAGCGGTAGGAACAGAGACATGTCTGTGGACTACATCGCTGTCTTCCAGAACAGATAAAAACACAGCTTCAATCATCCTCTCCTAATAAAACAATGGAAAACTGTTTCTCAACAAGAAACCAAGCACTCTCTCTCTCTCTCTCTGATGGAACCATTAGAAGCAGAGATAAAAACAGCATCAAGGTTAGGGGCTGTAGCCTTGGAAAACAACATAGACGGTGCATTTCCTTTTGCTAACCTTAAGCACAAGCTGGAAGATAAGCAAGGGTTTCTTGAAAATGATTATAAAAGGAAGTTGCCGTTTTTTTCACCGCTGGTGGAACAGCATCAGCTATCTAATTATAAAATAGTGTCGTGAGCATTAAAATGGTGACTGTTACTTTCTGGAGCCACAATTTCATTACTATGAGGCGTAAAAAAAAAGCACCGGACCTAGAATTGACCCCTGAGGGACACCTTGCGTTCACGGCTAAAGGGTCCGACCGGACACCCCTCTTGTCATCCTTTGTTAACAACGGGTCTGTCTCTCCATAGAGCAACGACGTGGACGCCATCCACCCGGGCTACGGGTTCCTATCAGAGCGCTCGGACTTTGCTCAGGCCTGCGCCGACGCGGATGTGATGTTTGTCGGGCCGACTCCGGAAACGGTCCGCAAGATGGGAGACAAAGTGGAGGCCCGCAACCTCGCAATCAGCGCCGGTATGTAGACAAAGGGAGTGTGACCGACAGTCTCTTGATAATGGAAGTCCTCATAGATGCTGGGATTATTTCTACGTAACGCGTCACTCTTGCTCGTCAAGGCGTACCCGTAGTCCCGGGGACAGACTCCCCCATCAGCAGTCTGCAGGAGGCCCACGCCTTCGCCCAGAGCTACGGCTTCCCCATCATCTTCAAAGCGGCCTACGGAGGCGGCGGCCGAGGCATGCGGGTGGTCCGAGAGTACGAGGTGAGCCCTTCCGATCCCCTTCCGGACAAACTTGCTCTTTATATTCATGACATTTCTGTTTTGTGGCGAATTGCGAGGATATGACGACCTGGTCGTTTATATATCCGCAGCTGCCACTCACCTCCTGCTAGCCGGTCTGCCGTCTGGCAGCTAAAACATTGTGAGCAATTTTCTATGTGCCGCGGGTCCTATTACCGGAATGCATTGTAACACTTTTCACATGTGTGGAACGTCTGCCTTATTTCCCACAGAAGTAATGTTTACCGCAAAAACAACCCTGGCAATATCCAAATGTAAATCTCCAGCGATGATTGACACATCCACTTCCCTCTGCTAATGCTGGCCTGTCTTCCTCTTTGCATCCCCCCCCACCCCCCCTCAAGTCGCAGCCATTTTCTTTTGCATCTTATGAAAACTAATTGAGTTTTCCTTCCCCCTTGTCGATGGCGCAAGGCACATTTTCGCATAACAGGGTCCATGCGGAGTGACTCATTGTCCCCCCCCCTTTGCTGCAGGTGGGACTAATGCGGCTTCTTTCCTCAACCCCGCATCGCTTTCATGTCCTTCTGGCGTGGGCTGTCTCTGAAATGTGCAACTCAAATGTTCAAATGACCTTCCGCAGGCGCCTCCACGCCCTCGCGCTGTCGCTGCACACTATTTTCACTGAGAGCCTGCAACCAGCTTCTTATGCTCCCAATGCTTTTTTTTTTTTTTCATCCTGTTTCTCAAATTTGGCCACGTCCAGCTTTATTTTTCCATCCAATGAAGGGATCACTTCATTTTTTTGTTTGCCATCACTGAAAATGACAAAATAGTGACCGTTTTGACAGTCACGGCGAGAAAAAAAAAAAGAAATGCTGCATTCTGTCTCTGCAGTGGCGTCTTGAGACACGGGTAACCCAACTCAGAGGCTTTTCGACAGACGGGTCACCATTTTTGCTTTGACTTGGAGACAGATAATATATTACGCACACAAGCATGAATTCTTTATCATCTGCAAAGAATGACTGATATTTCTGCAGGCGACTGAGGAGCTGACATGTCTCCACGTGTTGAATCTGCATGTCCGTATTATTATTTGGAGGCACCTCAGGGCTCTAGACTGAGACCAATTTGGGTGCTCAAACACCCTATTAAAAAATAAAAAAAAGTTTCACTGGTGCAAGCAGCCTATCGAGCGACAGGGGACGAAGGGAGTAGTGAGTGTCTGTGCCAAAGGTTTAATGTTTGCTCAAGTCAGATTTCTGTCACCAGGGTTCTGTTCTACTACTATTATTATTTTTCTTTTAATTGACCTCAGACATTTTATTTATGATTTCACATGTTCACTGTCAATGTTTAATATTCTTGAGAAAACAAGTTATTTGCTTTCGCAAATACAGTCAAACCTCTGTTTTCGTCCATAATCCGTTCCAGAAGGCTGTTTGAAAACCGAAATTGTTCGAAAACCGAAACCACGCTCTTTTTAAAATAAAAATGTTTACTGAACACTCACTGCTCACTGCTCACAATGGAAAGCAACACGAGGAAGCGATGTTGCTCCTTACACGATGCTTCCTCGTGTAAGGAAGGTGGGAGGAGTCAAATGGTGCATTCAAGTGCGCTCAGTTTGTTTGAGAACCAAAATTTGTTCGTCATCTGAGCCATAAAAAACTCGAAATTTTTGGTCGAAAACCGAATTGGTCGAGAACCGAGACGTTCGAAAACCGAGGTTTGACTGTAGTATAATTCGATTCAACACGCTCCATCATATCAGCAGCAGCATAAAAACAAAAACAATATTATCGTCGATTATGATAATTTGGGGAAAAATCTATAATTCTAAAAAAAAAATATATATATATATTATTGTGACAGGCTTAGGTGAGTGACCAATGCAATTCCGGTTTCGAGTGGAAATACTGTAGCTGCGGCAAATCTACTTGCGGGTGTTATTTTATTAATTTGGAAAGTTGACAATGGCTTGCTCCCTTTGATGATGCAATGTTAATAAACAAAGATGCCGTTTTTATGGTCTCCTGAAAAGCCAGCATTTTGGAGGTACGAGGATTGTGCCCGACGCCAGCGATTATGCAATACATGCAGCATCCATACACACCCAAATAGTGCAATGCCATTACAAACTCCTCTCGACGAATGTTGCCTTCACCCAATGCGCTCCTTTTTTTTTATCTTCAAATTGGCTGTTGACATTTGTGAGTGTTTAGTCTCAGCAGTGGCGGAGCCGCACCTCATGTGAAGACTGCACCTTTTCAAAAGCAACAACTTGACTTCTCGAAATAAATAAATAAACAAAAATAAAAGAGCCAACAAAATCCAGCTTCTCCACATCATAGAGTCCATTATGGGCCCAAGAAGTTCTCTTGTTCATTGGCTCAAAGTTTGGGCTGGCGCCGATGACGCACGACGCAGCCTTGAGCACCCGCTCGATTTGCCTCTCTTTGAGACGACTCGAGTATCTTCCTGTGAGTCAGGAGAAGTGAGTCACCCCCTACCCCTTTTTTTTTTTTTTTTTGCCCTCCCCGAAGCAGGGGGGCAACACCATGGGCCGGCAATTTGTCGCAGACTGACAACACAGATTGAGTCATGCCCTTGACTTGCCCTCGTGCCTCATGTGTGGCGTTGTCGCCCCATGCCTTGTTTGCAATAAATTCTGCGCCGGCGGAAGAAAAGACAAAAAAAAAAAAAGGCACGGGACAAAGTGCACCATGTGGATTTGACAAATTGTGTGAGATCTCAGGGAGGTTTTTGAACTCAAAACAGTAGCCAACAGCTGCTGAGGTGCAGAAGTTGAAGTTTTGATTGCAAAAAAAGTATGAGGAAATGTATGCGGCGGACTTTTTTTTTTTGCCTCCATTTATGGATTTTTGTGCTCTATTTGTCAGGAACTTGAGGAGAATTACCAGCGGGCCTACTCGGAAGCGCTGACGGCTTTCGGCAATGGCTCTTTGTTTGTGGAGAAGTTTATTGAAAAACCAAGACATATTGAAGTGCAGATCCTCGGTAAGTGCACTGGGACACATGTGGGCAGCGCCACTCTGGCAGTGTTGCCACAGTTCCCTTGAAAAAGGAGCTTGGCTACCTTACTGATGACTTGACTTGAAAAGTCACTTTGATTTCTTGATTTGTGACATTCAACAGATGCCGATAACCCCAACTAACTGAAAATGTGACAGTTTTTAGATTTTTAACTGTGGTATTGAAAAAAAAAAAATTAATTACAAAGACTGTAATTAAATTAACTTTGTCAACTGTTTAAAATAAAAATAAATAAAAATTAAGGAATTTTTTTTTGCCCTGACATATTTTACTGTTCATATTGTCATGGCAACCTTCACATTTATCATGTACATTGTTTATAAATATAATGATCCCATTTTAGGGACCTCATGCGGTCACGCAGCCTTGTGGGTCTTGCTCTTGAAGCTCAAATGTTCCGCAATACTTTTAAAAAAATAAATAAAAAAATCACATACGGATATGATTGTTGAAGCGAGATAACGCTTTGTCGACAGCACAGACTTTCATCAGCTGAGACAAACTCCCCAAAAAACAGTGACTGCATTTCCAGCTTGTGAATCTGTCTGCTTCCTCGTTTGTTATTTTCCCCACGTGGTCAAAAACATGACAAGGTGCACGCGTGACCTATTGTCCCACAAACACACGGAAGGTAAAACCGCGATTGAAAAATAATAATGTCTGATTCAAAAATTCGTGTTCCTGTGTTTTCAAATGTCACTCACTGCTGCCCTCAGGAGGCAGTGAATGGCACTGCCGCTTAATAATGAACAACGAGTGGGCGTTAGCGTACTGTTAGCTGATTGTCGCTATTGTTAATTTCCGTACAGTAACGAATTGTGACTTTACAAAGTAACTGTAGTCAGATTACTAAACTGAGAGAAGTAGAACATTGGAGTAGTTGTTCCTGTTCCATTGACACCAAAGTATGAGAGTGGTTCATTTTTTTTTTTTAACAAAACTGGCTCACTCAATTATATTTGCACTCGTTAGTGTGTAAATAACACAAACCTCCGTAATGCAGCGCGGCTCCCGTGGCGTGAGGAACCAGGCCCGGTATTTACAACACTTATAGATTTGTTCTCAAGCGATTTTCAACACCATAAATTGGTTAATAAGGCGTAAAAATAACACCGGCACAGACCAATAGTATCGATTTGTAAAAAAAATATAAATTATACCCCTGGGCTTTTTCTGGAAATGACTTGTTGTGACTACAATGTGAGTCACAGCACCGCCTGTTTTTAAATGTATCGATGTTATTTTTTACAGTTGGAGGGTGGGGGTGGGGGGTGGGCTGGAGAATAGTTTTCTTTTGTCACGTTCTGACTTGTGTGCCTCCACAGGAGATAAATACGGAAATGTCATCCACCTCTACGAGAGAGACTGCTCCATTCAGCGGCGCCACCAAAAGGTGACTTTCTCACACCGTCGACGGCGTTTCTGTGGGTGGTCACGCCCGGCAGAGAGGGTCTCACCTTCCAGCGCGGCGACGAGGATAAATCGGCCTAATCGGCTTTTGTCTATCAGCCGTGCGTCTCATTAGGGAACATATTCATACTTGAGTTGATTATGATAAAGGAGATTACGGCGGGTGTGTGGGTGTGTGGGTGTGGGTGCCAAGAGGATAATACAGCAATGAAAATGCCCTAATGCTGTTATCGGCATCCGCGGCGCTTAAAGAACCCTGCGCCAAATCAACTCTGCTCTTGGAATTATCTGGGAATTAACGCTCGCCCCTTTAGGCGGCGCGGCGCTCTTTGCGTCCCTCCTAATGAATTAGCTGTTTTAGTTTCACTTTATTGAATGAGCGAACATGCGACGGAGCACCAAGTGGCACGTCACCATATATGCCGCATGCGTCGCCCTTGCGTTTCATCAGCGTCGCCTGCTTGTTTTTTTGTGAGCTACTACTGCTCCTCTTGAGCCGACGTGACTTGATCTGCATTTGGCCTAAATCTAAAGTCTTTTTTTTCCCCCTCTCCCTCGCTCACATGAAGAGTCGCCTGTTGGAATAGATTTGGAATGTTGGAGTATGGATGGGATATTTTTAGTCCCTCTGTCTCAGAAGTGAAATTCATACTGGGTAGAGGAGCAGGAGGAGGAGGAGGAGGAGGAGGAAAAGATGAGATAAGAAGGCTAATTGACTTCCTACTGTGTTTTATTTGAGTTGATTTATTTTTGGGTTCCCACTTGAATTTCCTTGGGTTAGTTAGCTTGGCCCGTAGCCGCAGGCCAA
Source organism: Hippocampus abdominalis (assembly GCA_018466805.1). NCBI lineage: Eukaryota > Metazoa > Chordata > Actinopteri > Syngnathiformes > Syngnathidae > Hippocampus > Hippocampus abdominalis. The sequence continues at coordinate 29,476,710 of CM031695.1, forward strand.
TTGTTGCATTGGCAAAAATACTTTTGCACTAGCTTTTCCATCCTCCCCACTTAAAAAAAAAAAGAAGCTGTTAAAGTGAAACTCCTCTACAACGAAATCATGTTTGCAGCAAGACATTTTTCACAACAGGGGTTTTTTCTACTACTATAGCAAATTTTATCTCAGATGTAAACACACACACACACGAATGTGTACTCTTCATTTGTTATTCCAATAGTGCATAAGTATGAGCATACATTTATTTGACACTTCATATAGTCAGTGTAGAAAGAAAGAAATTGCGAAATTTACGATCAGCATTCACTTTCATTACATCAATCTCTAGGATAATGTCTTTTATTTTGTTTCCTCCGTCTTTCATTTTGATCACTTTTACCCTCTCTTCCAGCGTCGGAGCTCTTCTTGTCTTAGCTGCTTGACATCCAAAAGGTCCATTTTGTAGCCATTTTAGCAATGCAACGTTCTTGCTGCGTCTGAAACTAACAATAACAAGTACTTCCTGGACTACTGCGCATGTGTAAACCAGTGTGGCGGTTGCTGTTGCCGTTTCCGAACGAAGCAGTAGAGGTCTCTGTTGGATTAGACTTTGTTGTAGTGAATCTCTTCGCGAGGCAAGAGCAGAAAAAAAGATTTCGTATAACGCAACAGGGTTTTTTTTTCGTTGTATGGGGGGGAGGAAAGTGGGAATGGTGTTAATGCATGATTTGCAAGATTTTTTCACACCAGGGGGTATTTTCACCAATGTAGGTTTCATTGTAGAGGAGTTTCACTGTATCTGCTCTTAGATAATGGTAAGGAAAGTGACCAAATCGGGATTTTTTTTAATCTCAGTGGCCACCGTTCAAAGATGCTGTAAGATGGTAGCTTGTCGCTAACGCTGTGCGTGCTTTACAGGTCGTGGAGATCGCACCGGGTTTCCAACTGGACCCTCAGCTGAGAAATCGGCTTCATTCGGACGCTATCAACCTTGCCAAATTGGTAGGTGCTCCCCTGCTGTCTCGCGTTTTTTTTGTTGAAATAGCAATCAAGTATGAGTCACAGTAGCAACTACAAACTGCGTGTCGTGATGGTGTCAAAAAATGGAGTCCACGGAGTGAATGAGGAGTGCCATGCAATTCGGGCGACGTGGTGAGTCTGAGTCTGAGTCTGAGTCTGAGTCTGAGTCTGAGTCTGAGTCTGAGTCTGAGTCTGAGTCTGAGTCTGAGTCTGAGTCTGAGTCTGAGTCTGAGTCTGAGTCTGAGTCGGAGTGTGTGTGTGTGTGTGTGTGTGTGTGTGTGTGTGTGACCAAACTATTTGCATTTTGCCAAACAACCATGCGTGCGAGTGGACTCGAAATATATGGAAATCAAATTTGTCGAGTGCTTTTCGAATCAACTCTCAATATCATCCATCCTCCCTGACTTTCGCCGAAAGTAGCTGTGGCAGCATCAGTTGAAGGGGCTGGGGGGGCTCAAAGAGAGAGAGATTTCATGCAGATCGCAGATGAAGAAAAGGACAAGGGAGAGAGAAGATCTTACGTAAGAGGGGCTGAATGCAAACTGGCCAAAGATGATTATTGTTAGGGATGCTTATATATAGTGGCAAGACCGATTTTCTCTGGTAATCTGGACTTTTTTTTTTTTTTTTTATCGTGTAGTGGAGTCTCTTTGAACACGTTTGGGACGCCTTCTTGAAAGCCAAATAAAGAATTTTTATCCCTTCGTAAAAATCTTAATAAAGGTCTTAGAAACCGATTACCGACCCAATCACAATTCATGGTTCAAAAAAGTATGAATGCTTTTAAAACCAGGTTAAAACTATGCTCATTTCCCGTACCTATGATGAAGCCTTAAAATCACATTTAACCACTCATGAAGTCAAAGACTTAATTTCGCCCATACTGTATTGTACGGCGCCTGCTGCCAGCGTTTAGTGGCGGCCGCGCTTGTGGCTAGCAGCACTGTCAACAGCTGTCATCTTACTTTTCAAAGGTAGTTACCGTAATTTCTGGACTATGGACCGCACCTGCTTATAAGCCGCACCACTACATTTTTAAAGGAAAAAAAATTTTTGTACACACATAAGCCGCACCCGTCTATAAGCCGCAGGTGCCCATATTGTTACATGAGATATTTACAAAGAAAGACGGTACGCAGGCGGCCGTTAAAAAAGTCTTTATATAGGCCGCTTCATTAAATAAGCCGCAGAGTTGAAAGCGTGTGACAAAAGTCGCGGCTTGTAGTCCGGAAATTACGGTAATTCGACGTAAATGACTTTGCACAATTTGATGCCGATACTCTGACTCAGGTAACCAAATTACACAAAGTCAGAAAAAAAAATTGACTGATTTTGGGGCAGCGTATTACACACACAGGATTTTACGATATGGATAATAAATCTGTTCATTGTCATGCAGATTAATTATTGCTTGTATTTGTAACACATACACAAGGACTTTTACAAACTAAACGCATATTTAATCATTGTTAAATTTAATACTAAATTCAATTTTCAGATTTTTTTTAATGTAGGCTTGCTACTTGTTTTGAGAAATCTGATGAAATAATATTCCTTATTATTTTCAAAAGTGCCGTCACTTCCAAGTTGGTAACAGCTTGCAAATGAGAGGGAAAGCACTTTTGGGAGGACACGGGAAGCCTTTTGCTTTAGCGTCAAATCTCTCCGCGGGTATTGAAAGCTGCTCGCTCCCTAGCAACGGTCAACTTCGATTGCGCGGCGCCCCAAAACAAAACAGCGAGATGCTCTTCAGCAGAAAATTGTGCTCAAGCATCTTCTTGCAACGCCTCCGAATGAATACATTGCTCAGATATGTATGTGTTGAGTAACCCTGCGCAATTGTAGCCTTTTCATGTTAATCAGGATCACACTTGGAAGTAATGACATGCTTTTCGCAACATCAACCTGCTATTGTGTCTTGCACTGTGGTCTTGATGCTGGCGACAGGCACTCAGTCTCCCTTGATGCCTCCCCCCCCCCCCCCCAATCCTTGTTGCTCACCGGAGAATGGATATTCCGCTATCGTTTCAGCAAAGTCGACGTCAGGTGTTGGGTTGTGACCGCGAGTGCACGGCAAACGATTGACACCTAGCCGGTCACACTTTTGTGTTTCTGATTGATGGTGTCTGAAAAATCAACCGTAATACTCACAGTTTGAACTAAATTGATTAAAATGTTTTTGTTTGTTTTATTTTGGGAGAGCGGGGAATTGCACATTCCCGGTTTTGTTCGATTTTTCAGTCATCGATCCTTGACAATGTATTTTTCTGGTCATATTTTACATTCACTCTCGACATTTGAAAACTGATATCTCCACCTCTTACGCTTTTCGTTAGATGCCCGTCCATCACTCTGTTTCAAGGATGGCTTCTTTAATTGTTCATGTATAGTAATCCCTCGTTTATCGCGGAGGTTACGTTCCAAAAAATACTAGTGATAAGTGAAATCCGTGAAGTAGTGAACATATTTTTTTTACAGTTATTCTACAATACTTAACTATATATACAATGAAATCAAAGACCAAAACCTTTTTTCAGGCCCAATTACAAAAAACAACAACTAACTTTCATAGTTTTTTGGAAATACTGTACTGTCGACACGCGGCGCCACCGACACGTTCTGATTTAAAGGGTTAAAAGCATTAAAAAAACTGCACTAAAAAAATTTGTGAAACAGCAAAGCCGCGGAAAGTGAACCGCGTTAGAGCGAGGGATCACTGTATTGCTTTATCGTAATTGATTAGTTTAGCTTGGATAAATGCACTTTTGTCTGATCCCCGTGTGCATAAGAATAGACAGGAACGCCCAGTGAGTGCAGTGCAGTGAGTATTGCCGCGACAAGAAGAAATGATTTTACAGTAAGATGACATTTAAAAACAAACGTCGTGCGGAGTATATTTTTAACGAGCGCAAAGTGGGAGATGAGCTTAACTAGCCAATGGAGGATCTGCTTTCTCCCTTTGCGGCGCAGGCGGCGGCGTTGTGTGCGTTATGTCCACAGTGCGAGCGGAGCCCGAGCTTGGAAATGAAGCCGCTGAGACACCGGACCAAAGCAACACTTGGTTCACAATATTATCAGAGCTTTGAGAACCCCCACCCCACCCCCCACCCCACCCCCCAAACCCCCCAACTCATTGTGACTTTTGAACTTCAGTACATTTCAGAATGAGTGTCTCTGTAGCTTTCCTTCAGTACCAGAGTTGAATACGTACTCGTAAAAATTGTGAGCGTGAGTACTTTTACCACCTCTGATTCCTTGCGCGTCGCCTCCGAATTCTTCAGATCTTTTTCTCATTGGCGATCACTTGCACACATGCGCGCTTGCAATTTGTACATTGCACTCACGGTTGTGTGTGAGTAAAGCCAACGCGCCTTTTTGCATGCAAATGCTGGCGGATACTCTCGCAGAACAAAAAAAAAAAAAAAGGCAACGCTGTGAAGTAATTTCATGCCTGTGTAGTTCCAGACAGCGCTGATAAAAGCATTCTCATGCGCAAACATTTACACCAAGCGTCTGGAGATGCGGTAGAAGCCGAGTAGATTTTTGTGCTGACTGGCTTTTGACAACTCATTAGTCTCTTTTTGTTTCTTCTATGAAATGTTTTGAGAAGAAGCTTCTCGCCAGTGTTTGGGCGGCTTCGCTTTGCGGATGCATTGAGTGTTGTCTCGTTGAAATCGACTTCCAATCCATCTTAACTTGGCACTCGGTACAGTGAACCCCGCCACGCTGGCATTTTTAGCATAGATGCTACAATAAAAATTTAAAACGACTGCGTGTAGGCATAAATCGATCAGCGCAAAAAAAAACAAAATTAAAACAAATACCCAGTGAGGCCGAACTTGACTGGATGCTTTCGATAGAAAATTGCAACCCTTTCTTGAGTTTGAGGCTCCACATAGTGTATATTGTACGGCATCACTTTGATTAAACCATAAAATCGTAGGGTGATTGTCAAGGAAGAAGCAGGTTTCTGCCAAGAGACAAAGTGGCCACACTGCATCGTTAAGTTGGGTTTGGCCTCAGGCTGTTTCAATGCCACTTTTTTCAGACTGATAACCAGTACGGGTATTCACTCTTTGAGTACTCACTAATGCTGAGTATCGATACCGATAATTCAGGGTTCCCCACGGGTCCTTAAAATGAATAATAATCCATAAAAAAAGAAGTTGTAAAATGATGTTCTTAATTGTCCTTAATTTTCAGGGAAAGTTTCTAAAATCAATAAAAAAATCCTTAAAAATGTATTTTATAAGTTTAATATTTTGAAATTTACATTTTCTTAGTGTACTTATTTAAGAATGAATTCAGGTTTTTTTTCATTTTCCTACGTGTAATATAGTTAGGAAAATGAAAATTGGACATATAGTATGTCAAATAAAGGGTTAGCTGATTGGCCCTAAAAATAAAGATGTGTCCTTTGGCACTGATTTGAACACCAGCTCAGTGATATGTGGCTTTCTGTTCAGCCCGCATATTGCTGAGCAGGCATTAAATCCACCGTAAATCCCCTGCTGAATGCAGAAAAAGTCCTTAAAAAAATGGCTACATTAAAACTCCTTAAATGGTCCATAAATAAAAAGATAGTGGAAGAGTGGGAACCGTGTAATACTTTTTTGGATGTACAGTCAAACCTCGGTTTTCGTACTTAATCCGTTCCACAAGACTGTTCGAAATCCGAAACCATGTTTCCCATTGGAATCAATGTAACATTTTTTAATCCGTTCCAAGTCAAGAAAACAACTTTTTTAAACCACTTTTTTTATAATTTCACACCATAAACTGTAACAGGTCATATGTAAAATACTGAACAAACACACTGTAAAATGTTTTATTTTCACCAATTTTAACATTAACATAGTAACATAAAAATTGAAGGATGATTTTTTAATTATTAATTTTTAATTTTTTTGGGGGTGGCCTAAATTATCGGTGGCTGGTTTTGGCAGCCTCCACAAGTATCTGCTACCTTAAATTAAAGCGAGTATTGACCTGATACCGATACCTGATGTCAATACTCTCCCATCCTTAGTTTGACCATCGCTCAAGTTATGGCGGGATGGTCGGTTTGACTTGACATCCATCCATCCTTTTTTTACCGCTTATCCGGGGCCGGGTCGCGGGGGCAGCAGCTTTAGCAGGGAAGCCCAGACTTTTTTTTTTAATACCGAGGCGTTCCCAGGCCAGCTGGGTGACATAGTCTCTCCAGCGTGTCCTGGGTTCCTCGGGGTCTCCTCCCGGTGGGACATGCATTTCAGGAGGCATCCGAATCAGATGCCCAAGCCACCTCATCTGGCTCCTCTCGATGTTCGACTCTGAGCCCCTCCCGGATGACCGAGCTTCTCACCTTATCTCTAAGGGAGAGCCCGGACACCCTGCGGAGAAAACTCATTTCGGCCGCTTGTATCCGGGATCTCGTTCTTTCGGTCACGACCCATAGCTCGTGACCATAGATGAGGGTTGGAACGTAGATCGACCGGTAAATTGAGAGCTTCGCCCTTTGGCTCAGCTCCTTCTTTACCACGACAGACCGATGCAACGTCCGCGGTTTGACTTGACATTTTTTTTTAATTTACTATTTTTTTTTTGAAGAGCCTTCCTTTTTTTTTCACCATTTTGGATATTTTCCTGCACATGTTGGAAGCGGCTTTGGCAGCAAGTGTCTGCGGTGCTTTCAAGTGCCGATCGTGATGGAGGTATTGCCAGCTCTTCGATTCCGTCTTTCGTCCGAGAAGATCAAGCGTCTTTCAAAAAACAAAAAGGTGGTTTTGAACTTTTCCTTCAAGTGAGCCCAAGCGCTCAAGAAATAAATAACAGGTGAACTTCATTGACGGGGACCGTGGTTTGCATGCAAGGAGGCTCTTCGCAGATGTCTGCGGGCAGAAAAACAAAACAATCTCTCTAATTAGCCGGGTGTTCTGTCCGTGTGGATTCTTGCACGTTCCTTTTATGTCAGTGAGGGCTCGCACAACCGCGCTGCGTTAAACCTTCAGACACAGCCGAGCGAGCTTAACCGTAATGATGCCTTGTTTGTTTTGCGTGACTTGTTTGTGCACCTTGATTCGAGGTTAACTCAAAAGTGAGCCTCCCTATACATGGAAAAGCCCTATAAAGGCGTTCCAAGTGATAAATGACACCAAGCCCCATAATAAGCCATTTGATGCAAAAGGCATGCAAACGAGCACATGTGGGTTGCAGGAAATGTAATGCCGAGCGTGTTGCGTTGACACCGGGGCGTTTTGTATGTATAATCCCCTCATCACATATACATAATCAGGACACACAGACATCCATCGTTTTGACCCCCCCCCCCCCCCCCTCATCCCCTCCCACGTTTCTTCACTCTTTGTGCAGCGCTGTACACAGCCTGTGTTATGAAGGAGAAAACCTCATTTTTATACATTTTATGTCTCTAATATTGGCGCCGAGAATAGATTCCGTTGGCGCACGTGGCCGCGTGTGCCCGGCCATGTGTGCTCATGTGGCGCTCTGTGATCACTAGGTGGCTTTATTCCCTCCACTTTTTCATCATTTCAGAGACAAGCAGCTCATTATGCTTCCATTAAAGTGCTGACGGCGCAGAAGGGGGATCTGGGCCAGCGAGAGAGCCGTGGGACCGAGGCGGGCACGTAATCGGGCTTCCAGGAGGAGAGCGAGTTGATACACCAAGCGCCTGATTTGCTCAAATCATAAATAGCAAGCGCTAAAATGCCATTGACTAAAAAGGTACCATATAAACAGGGAACGACTTTTATATGCTAGCTGCACGGTGACAGCTGACACCCACTTAGCAAGCAGAATGGCTAATGGTTAGCCAGTTTGCAACTCGCTGCTATCCTGAGTCATCAACAGCATTGTTGATGACTCGACTCGACTCAACTTGATTTAAAGAGCACTTTTGAAAACAACCATGGTTGCGTCCCAAAAAATTCTGAGGCACCAAGCAGGTACTTGGAGTTTGAGGAGCTGTGACAGGCAGGGTAGGGCGAGACCATTTAATGGTTTTAAGACTAATAAAATAAATTTAAATTCTAAAATGTTACCCGGAGCCAGAGTAGGTAGGCCTGGATTGGAGTTATGTGCTCCCTCCAACGAGCTCCAGTTAGGAGGCGAGCCGCAGCATTTTGGACCAACTGGAGACGCGAGAGGGAGGACTGGCTGACTCCAGAATAAAGCGCAGTACATTAACCCACCAATATGTTTCAAGGGCATGCATTACTTTTTCTAAATGTTGTCTTTGAAAGGAGAGACTTTACTTTAGCCAGCTTCCTAAGATGAAAACAAAACAAAACAATTTGCCAGTCCAATTTTAAATCGATGTCCAATTTAAAACCCAAATTCCAGACTGCCGGCTTTAGATAAGATGCCAGGGGGGGCCAAGTCAACATGGTGAGCGAAACAAGGCCCACTGGGACCAAACATCATCACCAAGTGTTCTTCTTGTTGAAGTTTACAAAGTTTTGTGCCATCCAAACATTGATTAGCCCCAGGCAGGGCAAAAGTACCAGTAGCCTAAAGGAGAAAGCACTCTTTTTTTTTTTTTTTTGCCTCGCGAGACATTGATGTGACTGTTATCCACTTTATAATTCAAGGAAATTCCATGCTTTCTGAAGATGGGCAACCACTACAATGAAAACAGCAGGGGCCACAAAGTTGAACCCTGTGGAATCCCATATGACACTGGGGCAGATGAGTGACTAATTTATACTTGATGCACATACATTAAATTAAGCACACGTAATGTTGCTTTTTCAAATCTGAGACTAATTGGACTGGTTGATTTGGGGTGTTTATTTTCAAACCTGCAGCAAAGTCAGAAAATGTCAGCTTTGAATGTAAAACACGTAAAGGTTATGAAGCAAGGATAAAAAAAAAACACGATTTTACATGGTGACTTTTTGCAGTGTCATTAATTAAATTGGTTTGGTGCTCCTCTTCCTCTTTCGGTACGTGAAGTTATTGCTCTACTTGGAGGCATATTTTTCCCCATTAATTGATAGTTAACATCCATTTTTATGAGCCCTCGATGTTGCACTTGGCCTATATATGACACATTAATATGGATGGAATTTCAGAGACTGCAACCACAGAAGACGGCTCTCGTCTTTCCTCTTTACATTCTCTGGATCCACTTTACTGCTTCATTCCAGCCCTCTTGTAAAATATTTGTTCCCCCCTCCCCCTTTCCTCCTTCTCTTGCTGAATAATACGAGTACAGTGGTATCTCCACTTACGAGTAACCCGGTCACCTTTCTTCGGAAATTCCACTAGCTTAATGCTAACACTCATTCCAAAACGGCATAGCCAGGCTAACGAAGCTAGCGTTGATGTTGTGGTGAATATAACTGTGCAACTGTGTAAGCTGCGCAGAAAAAAAAAAAAATCTTTCATATGCTGTTTGACTTATTAAATCAACATACCATAAGTCAGGGCACGACTGTGTTATGGTCCGTAGCCTCTCCTTTGGAACTCTATCTTTTTTTCCCAACCGTGTCCATGCATTGCTCCCTTGCCATCTGTCCATGTGTGACCTGAAAAACGTTTCGCCACATTTGCAACACTTTTTAATTAGATTTCACGGAGAGGTAGCAGTGAAGACACTATTACCATTATTTTTGGACCTGTAGTCATCAAGGTGTGTATAAGTGTGTGCGTGTGTGTGTGTTTGGCGGCAGTAAAATGGGTGAGAAAGGTCCCAAGACCAAAATGGAGCTGATGTGTTGGTGTGTGCGTGTGTGTGTGTTCACGCTTATATCAGCTATGAATCAGATGAGAATTGTCTGACCAGAGTCAGAGCGGGAATTGGATAAGATTAGGGAGAGTCCCGGCGCCATCTTGACAGCAGTTTTCCCCAGAGAAGAAAGAGACACTTTTTGCAAGGGAACAAAGTTGCCGCAAACTCATGCCGCCTTTCACTTTTTTTTTTTTAAAGATGCTCCCGTGTCTCGCCCCAGAATTGGAAATGAAAAGGAAGCGACACAGTGGCAATTTTCCGGTTCACGCCATTTCCCGCTCAGCGCGAGCGAATGAAAGGCACAAGCGGCGCGCAAAAGCCTTTCTGGCCTCAGAGCGCATCGCCACTTGACTTTGTTTGATTATGTCTGGAAAAGTAGCGACGCTTTTGTCGAATGTTCTTGCTGGGGATTTGGAAAGAGACTTTCCGACATAGCCAGACAACATTATTAGAAGCATTCTTTTGGCTTCACCACATTTTGCACATCCTCATTTTAAATATTCAGTGTAACCTTGCAAAAAGAAGAGCGCTAAAAATAAAATGCGAGAGTAGAATACGCCTTTAGAGAACTGACTCTACCCTGAATGATTAAACTCCACATTACGCAAACACAAAGTAGAAAATCGAGGACATGAGGGGCAAACGGTTACAAGCCAGCCTCTTGTTGTATGAATGTAGTTCTTTGAGTTACTTTTTCAATGGTTGCGTTTTGTTTGAAGCATACTGCGAAGCTAAGCTGCACTAACTGCCATTTCGATGCCAAATGTTGCGTTTTCCAAATCAATGAAAAAAAATCTATCTATACCCTGATATATCTCTACATCTAGATATATATCTAGATCTATATAGATAGATAGATATCTACGATTGGCTGGCAACCGGTGTGTGTGTGTGTGTGTGTGTGTGTATATATATATATATATATATGTGTGTGTGTGTGTGTGTGTGTATATATATATATATATACACACAATGTATATATGTATGTGTGTATATATATATGTATATATATACACACAATGTATATATGTATGTGTGTATATATATATATGTATATATGTACGTGTGTTTGTATATATATATATATATGTGTATGTATAAATATATAAAAATATGTGTATATATATTTGTGTATATGTATATATATGTATGTGTATATGTATGTGTATATATATATGTATGTGTATGTATATATATATATATATATATATATATATATATATGTACAGTGTATATATATATATACACACACGTATATATATGTATGTATGTGACGACAAAAGTTTTCCATTCATATTTCGTGTCTCGGTTTGTACTAAAATGTAACAAACAAAAACCCCCAAAACGTTTGATGTGGTGTTTCCCCCGTCCCGACTTCTAAACTAGTTTTGCGCCCGTCCTTGGAGTTCAAAGACTGGAGGGATTGTTATGCTTCCCGCCACTCGTCTTCTTCTCGCCTGTATGTCCTTGCGGAGAAAGGTTGTGAGAAGTTGCTGAGAAGCACGAGCAGATGCACATAGCCTAATTGCAAATGTATGTGCTATGTTTAAAAAAAAAATGGGTGGGAGGGGGGGAATTTGGTGATAGTGCTGCGCTCACAAGATTCAAGCCAACGCTAGAAATGAGACAATGTGCAGCGGCGGCAGAAAATGGCGACCGCGCAGAGGAAAAATAATGCTGTGAGCATCTCCCAAAACTGCCAGCCTGATAGTTTTGCATGAGGCGGCAGTAAACAAGCACTCAGTGTGAGCGCCTGGAGTTTCTGAGGCACATTGTCCCTGTGAAATGGCACCAAGTGCACTCGGAAACAAACAATGTAAACAAAAGTATTTGACCGTGGGATCACTGAGCACATCAGGTCGGCTGAGACCACTTCCGGTACGGTTTTGTTCAACACCTTTGAAGACAGACGAGCGATAATGTGATTGACATTCGTTCATCATGTTGATGGTCACGCCGCCGTTCCAACAGATGTTTGGCACTTCTTCGAATAAGAACCTTTGGAGCCTTTTCTAAGGCAGCAAACGCTGTCCTCTGCTGGTTCGAGTTAGACATTGCACTCCGTTTTCCACAATATTGCGATTTACAGTGTTCCCTCACTTATAGAGGTTAATGGGGACCGTGACCCTGATACGCTAAGTTAAAAACCGTGAAAAAGAGTTGCCCCCCCCCCCTCCCCCTATATAAATAAAGCTGTGTTGTATTGTAATCCCTTTAGCATAGCTCCATCTAGTGGACGCATAACGCAACCGCATCCACTACTGTAGCTTCTGTTCTTTGCACCTTATCATGTGGTGCGCCCTATATATGAAAACTGTTTTAAAATAGGTCATTCATTGAAGGTGCGCCTTATACCCCGGAGCGCCTTATAGCACGGAAAATATGGTATATTTATATGTGTAAAACTATATATATTTCATTCAAATGACCCAACTTTGAGAATTCACGTGTTCACGCTTACAAAAATAAACATATGAACTACAGACCCCCCCCAAAAATTATCCAATTTTATCAAATTTTGAACAAGCTAATATCGGCCAATTCCATCATCTGGTCCCTAGCTTTGGGGGGGGGGGGGTCATGAAACAAATTTAACTTGTATGTCAAAGCAAAATGGTGTTGCCTGTCGACTTGCCTGTCGTCGCTTGTCAAGCAGTGACAAATTAGTCTGTTACACTGATTCACTTAGACACGGTGAGAGCGTGTGTGTGTGTGTGTGTGTGAGCGCGACGGCCTTGTGTGTGAAAGCAGATATAGACGAGGCCTTGAGCATTATGTATCCATCATCATTAGTGTGAGGGTTGCTGGTGATAGTGCTCCTTTTTGTTTGGCGGGCACATCCGTTTAGGTTATCATCCTCAAAGTGAGGATGATTCATTCATGGGGTCAGTGTGCCACCTAGTCTCTAATTTTGACTTTTTGTAAAAACAACTGCGGCACTTTTTTATCCCCCATAAAAAAATTAACAAGTCGCTCACGAGTTAAAAAAAAAAAAAAGCGAAGTTAGTTTTGCTTGACTTTTTAATTACATCCAAATAAAGACTGTCTTCCGTGAAGCCCTGTCCCGGATTTGCTGTTTTTGAGCTTGTCGAGTTTATTGAAGTTTCTCTTTATGTGTTGAATGTATAAGTACAAAGTAAATAGTTCTACTTTTGGCAGTGGGAATTCAACCCTCTACATTCTTTTTTTGTTACCACCTTTGTTGATTTCTTTTCTTTTTGGCGTTGAATTCAAACTGCCAAGAGCAGAGGAAGCAAAAGTATACCCTGATTTTTGCAAAGGGGGCAACACGGAATCAGCGGTTTTCTTTTCTCGCAGGTGGGCTACGAGAACGCGGGGACGGTGGAGTTCTTGGTGGACAAACACGGCAAACACTACTTCATTGAAGTCAACTCGCGGCTTCAGGTGGAGCACACGGTGACAGAGGAAATCACGGAGTGAGTACAGCGAGATTTTGCTTAACCGCTACGGGGTAGGGCTGATATATATTTTCCGCACTATAAGGCGCTTCGGCTTCGCTAAGATGCACTTTCAATGAATGGCCTATTTAAAACTGCGATCATACAGTATATAGGGCGCACCGCATCATAAGGCGCATCGAATACAAGTTACAAGAGTGGCCACAGTTACGTTATGCATCCACTAGATGGGAATACAATACAGCTTTATTTATATCGGGCTTTCACAACCGCTGCAACTGTAACAAAGCGCTTTACAGAACATTTCAAATATTACGTCCAAGAAATCAGAATATTGATCCATATATAAGGCGCATTGGATTTTAAGGCGCAATATTGACTTTTGAGGAAATGTAATGCTTTAGGTGCTCCTTATGGTGCGGCAAATACGGTATGTGTGTGTGTGTATAATATATATATATATATATATATATATATATATATATTTTTTTTTTTGGTATATATATATATATATATATATATATATATATATATATATATATATACCAAAAGCCACCGTTGAAGGATTGTTGCATATATTTGGAGCTTGAAGCCCATTTGAATTGGCCCGAGAGGAGCCGCGTCCTGCATGAAGTGGCAGAGGGTGGACGTCATCTCGTTTGCACAGGCCACCTTTACACAGGCAAAAGTCCAGCCCCCCGGTAGCCAGTCGCAGATTATGCCCACAGACGGCAGGGAGATGGGTGATGAGGGGTGGGGGCGGGGCGCATGAAATTGGGAAAAAGTATGTCCGGTAAATTTGCACTCCAAGCCCATTAGTCCTCAGGCTTTTCCCAAGGCGGCACTATCAAACTCTCTGTGTGGTACCACCGAACTTCACAACATTTTCATGCCAAAAAAAGTGAAAGCCTCCCTCTTGCCCTATATTCCTGGATCCCACTTCACACCTTTTCTCTGCATCCCTTATCTCATTTCAACTCGCTCCTCTCCAAACTGGCAGAGATTAAAAAAAAAAACTAGTCCCCTCCCTGGACTGCAGGTGGGCTTGTGAGCCCCTAAAGTCCTTCTTGAAAGCCCCTTCAGTCAGTGTTTGATCAACAAAGCCCCGCTGTATTTGCTGGAGATTGCATCTGCCAGTTTCCCTGGCATCCTCACAGCAGCAGGCCTTGTGGATGTGTGCCCTTGTCGAGCTCTGCTGCTGGGTCTCGTCTATTTCTGCCTTCCGCTGAGAAGACCAGCTTGAACTGAGCTCGTTTTTAGCCCGCTTGGAATGTCTCACCGGAGGTCGCTCGGCCTCATCCCGCTCTGTGCCCGCCCATCCATCTCACCGTTATCACTGCTGTCACCTGTGATGCCTCCACATGCTATCGTTGGCCCGCTCATTCATCTCCCCTCCTGATCGCGTTGTCCCGAACATCACCTTTGCCTCGTTTGCTCCACGCCATGATTCATATTGCTCTGTCCCCATTGGCAGCTTGTCCCTCCCCCACTTTTTAATTCGAACCTTGAGAATCACAATCGGAAGAGTTGAATTCTTGTGATCGCATGATAGATGAAAAGAAAAAAAAAAGCAACTCCAGACTTGGCTCCTGGGAGCACAGCACGGATTTGGAGGAAAAAAATAAATAAAAAATTCAGAACGCAAGCATACATTCATACAAGACGGACAGAATAGCACAGGTGGAGGTGGGGTGGGCGAATGTCAGGGGGGGGGGACATTGTCTTCAGGGCGCCGCCACGTCCCGTTCTGCAGTTGCGCCATAATAGAGGAAAAGAGCCGAGATGGTGGGGCAGCCAACGAGCGCTTTGATATCTTGGGTTGTAATTTGCATTTGCGTGTGTCTTGCTTTTGTGTGATTAAAGGCCTTATCTCACTGAGCCGCGAGATTTGAGGCGTGTCTGCAAGCGGCCCGAATGTCGATTTTCCGTCCGGGTTCGTTCAAGCGCGCAAACGGCCTCGACGGATGTTCGCCAGACGTGCGCCGACAGTTTTAAGAGCTTTTCTTGTTGCCAGGAAACTTTGAACATGTTAAAATGTAAATGCTAATTTCACAGGTTTAGATTATACCGTATTGATAATAATAATAATAATAATAATAATAATATTACACTAGTCTTGAGTCAACGGGCGTTTAAATTTTTTGGTCTTTTGGCATGCCATTTCAAAATACTTAATAAATATATATATATATAAATATATATATATATTTATATACTTTTTGTTTTTTTTCCAGATTAGCAATGGATTTGCGACATGCATTTGGCTAACTAGCTATGGCTACACCCTAACCCTTTTGCTGCAGTCAATGTCAATAATTTTAAACAACACAACATACAATTTTACAAAAATTGTAAAAGTATTATTCCTGAATATTTATTTTACTTTCAACCACTAGACATGTTCATTGGCATCAGCGCTATACATACACATATAGTTCTTATTTTTTTTCCTTGTATTCTTGCCCTCTATGGACAATAAAAGCGGTACTGTGCTATGACCAAAATATATTTATATCTATACATATAAAACATGAATTAGAATATTTCACATCACACAATTTTTATGCTTTGCCTTAATCTTCCCTTCAATTAGTCCACTGGCGTAACCGCTTTACGGTGCCTCGTTGTCGGCCACGAGTGCACGCAGGTCACAGAGAGGTGGCGGAAGACCCACAGAGAAGAAATCCTTGCACGTCACAGTGCTTCCACAGCTCCTATCGCCACGCTAGTAGCGCCCGCAAAAATAATAGAGAGTAGGTGGGATACCGTTTTGCGTAATCGCGAGAAAGGAACCGACATCTCTCGCTCACAAATGGAAAAATTCCACCCTCGTGTTGAAAGCTGTTGATGTCCAAAATGCTCTCCCGTGCTAATACCTTTTCATCTGTCTTCCTGTTCTTCTCAAGTGTCGCACACCATTCTCCTTGATGTGTGTGTGTGTGTGTGTGTAAAAGAGATACAGAAAGAAATATGCGTGGTATTTAATCCCGCAGGCATTCAGTGTATGATGTTTGAGTGGCAGAACAGAAAACAAAACAGAATCAGTAAGCCCGCCTCCGTATCAAACTCTTCTTTTTTTTTTTTTTTTTTTTTTTCGTCTCCTCTCTCATTTTGTCCTTAATTTAGCCGTGAGTAATCTCTGCGTTGCTCTCGTGTGAAGAGTGCGTGAGCGGACTGTGCTTTCCATGGCGAGCCCTTCAGATGCTCAGCTCGATCCAACCCAGGCTTGCCTTTGTGTGTAAAAAGTGTGGTGCACAATTGTGTCTCAATGTACAACGTATTCATTGTGTGTTGCCAGGAGAGATCTTTCTCCTGGCAACACGCGACGAGCCCTCGGGGCTTGGACAGTCACGGTTGCGTTTTCTTGTCGTTAACCATCAGGGCCCGGACTTCATCAGTATGAGAGTGCGTAAAGAAAGGGTGAGGAAATCTGCATTGAAGGAATGCGATGAATTCATTGAGACGTACATGTGACTGACTCGTCAGTCACATGAATAAACCATGACGCTGTCGCGACCTCATCTGGATGTAGGCCACTTAGCTGAATTGTGTTCGGGGCTGATGATCGTCATCATCATCATGCCGTTCATGCGTGCGCAAGTTAAACGTGATTAAATGTCAACGTTGAATCGTCTTGAAGTGCTTTCTATTGACATGCTTTATTGATGGCTTTCACGTCGAGTCGGCGCGTATCCCTCCATCATCGTGACAAGTAATACGATCCAGTCCCTTTATTGCGGGGATCGTTTCCCCACCCACCAGGAATAGGTGAAAACCTGCAATATACAAGTGTGTGTGTGTGTGTGTGTGTGTGTGTGTGTGTGTGCATATGTTTGGGTATATATGTGTATGTATATATGGATATATGTGTCTGTATGTATGGGTATATGCATATGTGTGTGTGTAATATATATGTATGTGTGTGTGTGTGTATGTATGTGTATATGTGTGTGTGTGCGTCTATTTATGGATGTATATATATTATGTATACCGTATTTTCCGGACTATAAGTCGCTCCTGAGTATAAGTCGTACCAGCCATAAAATGCATACTAAAGAACAAAGAAAACATACATAAGTCGCACTGGAGTATAAGTCGCAGTTTGGGGGGAAATTTATGTGATAAAATCCAACCCCAAGAACAAACGTCATCTTGAAAGGCAATTTGAAAAAAAAAAGAAATAGAAAACAACACGCTAAATAAGTGTACGATATGCTAACGTTACATGACGCATAAACGACGAACTGAGAACGTGCCTGGTAGGTTCAAGCAACATATTAAGAGTTATTCAGATAACTACAGCATGAAGAACATGAAAACAAGTTCACCAAACCATCAATGTCACTCCAAATCACTAAATCCAATGAAATCTTCATCCTCTGTGTCACTTTAAAGCAACTCCACCAACTCCGGAGGTAGAAGATGCAGCGCTTCCTCTTCTACGTCGCTTACGTCAAACTCATCGTGGTTTTATCAACACGGGTCTAGAGCGGCCTCTTGCGGTTTAATGTGAAAATAACATGTGAAATGATATAATAATGTGTTAATAATTTCACCCATAAATCGTTCCAGAGTATAAGTCCCACCCCCAGCCAAACTACAAAAAAAATGTGACTTATTGTCCGGAAAATACGGTATATTTGTGTATGTTCCGGATTTCAAGCAAGAAACATTTACAGTACAGTCAAACCTCGGTTTTCGAACGTCTCGGTTCTCGACCAAAAATTTTGAGTTTTTTATGCCTCGGATGACGAACAAATTTCGGTTCTCGAACAAACTGAGTGCACTTGAATGCACCATTTGACTCCTCTCGCCTTCCTTACACGAGGAAGTGACGCTTCCTCGGGTACACGAGGAAGTGACGCTTCCTCATGTTGCTTTCCGTTGTGAGCAGACGTGTTCAGTAAACATTTTTATTTTGAAAAGAGCGTGGTTTCGGTTTTCGAACAATTTTGGTTTTCGAACAGCCTTCTGGAACGGATTATGGACGAAAACCGAGGTTTGACTGTATTGTTGCAGGCTCTCAATGCACCCAGTACGTGCACATCTCCGTGGACTCATCCTACTTCGCACGTCTACGGTGGACTTGAGAGCGTGCAAGCCTCATGCATTGCGATGTCGCGGCCGCCGATTAGGCGCGTGCACGCCAACTAATTTGTCTCAAATGGCCGCAGTCCTTCTCCATCAGAGCCACAAATGATGATGGACATAGCATTCATTTACCAAAAAAAAAAAAAAAAAAAAGCCTCGAAAAATGAGTCAGGTGTGCATGCAGGAGAGGAAGGAAGAGGCATGAGATGAATCGGAAAGAGGAGGTGAGTGACCGCAGGCTACTGTGGGAATATCATCATGAATAAGCGGGGCAAAGGTTCCGGCCCGCGTCGGTTCGATATGTTTCAGCGGATGTGAAGGTGCGGCATTAGTCCGTGTCACACATTCTCGTTCTCCTCTCCGCACTTTGTCCGCCTCTTTTCCCTTTTGTCACCTTTTGCACATTTTCCCCGCATTGTACCGTCCTTCATCGTGTCGATTCAAGCGGCAGCCATTCCCTCCGTTGTCCGGTCTCGTCTCGCTCATTCCCTCTTAACCAGGGTTCCCACGGGTCCTTAAAGTTCATAAAAATCCATAAAAATAGAAGTTGTAAAATAATGTTCTTAATTGTACTTAATTTTCACGGAAAGCTTCTAAAATCAATAAAAATTCTTAAAAATGTATTTTTATTCGAAAATAAATTGTAGTTTTATATTTTCTAAATGTAAATTTTTCTTAGTGTACTTTATTTGAAAATGAATTCAAGTATTTTTCATTTAACTACCTAACTGTAATACAGGTAGGAAAATGAAAATTGGACATACACTATGTCAAATAAAGGGTTAGCTGATTGCCCCTAAAAATAAAAATGTGCCCTTCCTTTGGCAGCAATGATTTGAACACCAGCTCAGTGATATGTGGCTTTCTGTTCAGCCCGCATATTGCCGAGTGGGCATTAAATCCACCGAGAATCCCCTGCTAAATTGAGAAAAAGTCCTTATAAATGGCTAAATTAGCCCTCAAAAGTCCTTAAAAGGTCCATAAATAAAAAGCAAGTGGAAGAGTGGGAATCCTGTTAATCCTTCTTCAGCCTCGCTGCTCGCTGCTCCCTTTCCCTCCGATCTTATTTATTCATGTCGCTCATGGATAATTGAATGTGTTTTCCCGCTGCCGTCTCGGCCTCGCCTTGGCCTTCCTTGGCCCTTCTTTAGTCCTCAGCGTCACGCCGCGCACGGCCAGCACGCCGCCGCTCTCGCGTTTGCTGCATGTTTGTTTTTGCGTTTCCGTGTTGTTGACAAGCCGGTATGCGCTGCAGCGGGCTTGATCATGATTACAACGATTGTAGCAGGGTTTGAGTCGCTCCTGTGGCGAATGGTAATTGTCCAAATCAGCCTTTATGTGCACGGATTGTCCTTCTGTAAGCGCAGCTGTACGCCGCTGAGCAAGGCGCGTTCGCCTGCTTTTTGTGCGGCCGCGAAATACATTTCAGGTGATTATAATTGCGCAATGGCGCGGCCCAGACTGATTAAGGAGCAAGCTGACGAATGACTGGAAAGGCTCGAACTGTGTGTGCGTACCTGCGTTATGTTTAATAATGACACAGATGCTTGTCATTGTTTTGGATGGGGTGTTTTTGTTTGCATTTCTGAGAGCATTTATATGCCTTTTTAAATTGACGTTTGCTTCGTTTCGCTGGTCAGCTACCATGGACTTTTTGAACTGCACGCGTCAATAAAGCGCAGCAGTTCATTCGGGGTGATTACGTTTTTACCGAGAATGATCCGGTAGCACCCTGCTGCCGAAGTTCATCGTGACTGCCCCTGCTTTGCCATCGTTTTTAAAAAGCTGGTTTAAAGTGACAGCATCGTCTCTTAAATCGTTTCACATTGAACTGAATGGAAATGGAATTAAACTTTTCCAGTTCTTCCTAAAAAGACAACAAAATTGCGTATTTTAATGCGGGTAAAATAGGACTCCCTTGTATTATAGTTCATATAAAAAAGTAAAAAAGTCATCACAATTTTACAGTTTTTGTCACACATGCCGTTCTTTTTGGTGTGCTCACCTTGGTCACATGGGGCCAGTACCAGACACAGACACATTTACTGTTCATTAGGGTGTCTTAACTGCAATTACAGTGATCCCTCGCTATTTCGCGGTTCGTTTATCGCGGCCTCGGTGCATCGCGGATTTTTTCAGACATTCATCAAAAAATAAATAAATAATGTTTTTTTGTTTTTTTTCCCCCATATCCATGTAGTATACAGTACTGTATATGTTGCCCTATGTGACTCGCTGTTGTTTTGCTGACTTTCGCAGCTTCTCGCGGACCGTTTGCGGACTTTTTGCAGACTTAAAAAAAAAAAAGTTTAAAAAAAAATATGTTTACTGTATTTTGTTATTCTTAAACTAACCTAACTTATACATGTTTACTTGACTTGACTTGACTTTTTATTTGGTCTCCCATAGGAGAAACATGTCTTGGAGGACAGGCCCTTATAAATCTATGAGTATACAGTGATCCCTCGCTATTTCGCGGTTCGTTTATCGCGGCCTCGGTGCAACATTAAAAAAATAAATAATGTTTTTTTATTTTTTTTTTTTAAGTCTGCAAAATGTCCGCAAACGGTCCGCGAGAAGCAGCGAAAGTCAGCAAAACACACATGGAGCAACATATACAGTACATGTGGGGTGACGTGTGCGTGCGTGCGTGTGCGCGCGTGTGTGTGTGTGTGCGTGTGCGCGTGTGTGTGTGTGTTAGTGGCTCTGCTCAAGCGCAAAATTTTTTAAATATATATGTTAATTGGTCGCTACTTCGCGGATTTACGTTTATCGCGGGTGGTTTTGGTCCCCATTATCCGCGATAAACGAGGGATTATTGTACTACAGTACTTTAAGTACTCATGTTGTCTTTCTACATGTGTTGGTTGACTGTATTAAACTTGTTGCTTCAGCGCAACACAGATGCTACTTAGACTTAGCGTTATGCTAACAGACGGAAAAGCTAAGCTATGCTCTTTTATATACACAAAGTATAATTCTCTTTGTTTGATGTTTAGTTTGACATGTACAGCACTTTGTATACAGCGGTGGGTGTTTTAAAGTGCTCTATAAATACAGTTGAGTTGAGTTATGTTTAGCTTGACGGTTAAATTTCAACTGGGAGTGGCAGCCATAGATGGTGTACAAATACTACGAGTCCACATTAAGAGTATTGCTTTTAAAAGCTGCTGCTCTCATGGTAAGTGAGCAGGGCTTCCCAACAACATCCAAGTTATGTCTGTGTCGTCGTGACTTTTGGCTTGTGCCGTCAGGGCTTCGCTCAGCGAGTCTCCCGCATGATGTCATTGGCCCAATTTTCAGACGCTGGATGCCCTTCCTTACACAACCCAACATTAAAAAAAACAACCAAATAAAAAAAAAAAATTGGGCGGCCAGGGAATATTATCAAGGTTGTGTAATTTATCAGAAACTAAAAACAAAAATGCAGTGACACAAGATTTACAAGCGTCGAGTCATGCCGCAGCAGACATGCTTTTATAACCCAAGGCTGGCATGAATCAAAACCCTTCATTTACATAAATTACCATGACCTAAATGATAAATTAGACTGTAATTTCCATACATTTTACCCAGTAATCCCCTTTTGGAGTCCTCCTAAACCGATTCCGCCCTCTTGGGGATTGTGAGCCGAGCGCGATCAAAGGTTAGACTCCAACATGGGGATTGAGCATGGCGAGCATTGAAAGGTCCCGACACGCACACGCACACGCACACGCGCACGCGCACCCTTTTTGGAACTCATCATTCCCGTTGCCTCTCCGTCATCCAATGTCTGCTGCCACTCAGGGGACTATCAATAATGAAGAAGTCACTTTTTCCTGAGCTGGGATCCCACATTCCTAAAGCACGCTTCGTTTGCTCAACAGTGATTCGCTCGGAGTGATACAACAGCTGCACTCATGTTTAGTCGACGCCATACGCACGGCCGTCGTCTGCGGGATGTCTGCGAGGGCGATGTCGCGGCTCGAGTACCTTCAGACACTTACCTGTGCCTCCGTCGCCATCCCGATTTGACCCGCATAATGCACGTCATTGGCAGCGATTTGCTCGCATGTGCTCGCCCCACGTGGGATTGCGCGCGGCGTCTGCCAAGATGATTCTTCTTAGCGAAATCGCGTCAGGCTTATTCTTTGTGCTTGAAATGGATTTGAATGACTTGGGGATGTTGACATCATTCGCGTTTTCTGTACATCGTGTCTTTGCATCGACGTCGCTCGCAAGAGAGACAGCGGCCTCCGTCGCCCTTTGCGTTGTCACGCGTTTGGAAGAAAAGTCGGTCGTGGGAGCTAATGTGGCGTGATGCCGAGTTTTAGTTGATGTGCGCCTATTAATCAAGGCCGCAAAGTCACCATGATATTAATTAGGCAATTAAGCACCCCCAATCAGTCAGTGTTATCGCGTGACCCAACTTTTCAAAACTTCTCCAATCACATCTACTGTTTGCGACGCGTCTATAGAACGGAAGCTTTCAACTCTCAAATCGCATCAAGAGAAAAATGAATTGGAGAGGGAGATGCGATGAGGCCAAAGGTGTTTCCTGTCGAAACTGAACCCGAGCGCTCATGAATTTTCCCATCGCCGCGTGCGCCGGAGAGACGTCCGGCGTTTATGGAGATGATTTGAATTAAATACCGCGCACAGATTTGATTCGCGCACGGACCAAATGTCAAATAAAACGCTGTTCAGCGCCGAGTGTGGTGCTATATCGCTCGTGTGTGTCGATACAGTGGAATACACGGATTAACTTGGCAAATAGAATTGACTTTCCCGCCTATTTTGCATGTGTGATTTCATGACACGCACTGGCAGCGTTGCCACCTGCAAGATCAAGATCATTTCGTTGTTGTCGGGGTTTTTTTAGCTGAGAAGTTGAAGCAAAATGAACGTCATGTGTGTTGTAGGGAACCGTCGTTCATTGCAAGGCGTACTTTAAAGGTCAAGTGTGAAGTAAAGTTGCCCAACCATCTTTTGAGTAATACTTTAGGCATACTTAAAATTTCAGGCATACTTTAGTTTTCATTCCCGCAACCCATGAAAATTTCAAGTTACAAGTAGGCTCATGGAACGCATTATGTTTGTAGCTTGAGGTCCCACTGTGTTCCTTTGCAGATTTTCTTTGGCACTTATTTCAAGCGTTTTGTCACTCCTGGTGGGAGCGCCGTTTAAAACTGACATCTAAAACATAAGAAATTCAAACGTTTTAGATTGAAACCCAAGTATGTGGAACCAAACTACAGTCAAACCTCTGTTTTCGTCCATAATCCGTTCCAGTAGGCTGTTCGAAAACCGAATTGTCCGAAAACCGAAACCACGCTCTTTTTAAAATAAAAATGTTTATTGAACACGTCTGCTCACAATGGAAAGCCTCCTCGGGTAATCGAGGAAGTGACGCTTCCTCGTGTAAGGAAGGCGAGAGGAGTCAAATGGTGCATTCAAGTGTGCTCAGTTTGTTCGAGAACCGAAATTTGTTCGTCATCCGCGGCATAAAAAACTCAAAATTTTTGGTCGAGAACCGAGACGTTCGAAAACCGAGGTTTGACTGTATATTTCGTCTCGCAACAGTCTGCTAGGCTAACGCTAACGACTACTACAAGCTAACAGAAATGAGCATAGATGTCAAGGCAATCATTAAAAGTTGCACGTATTGACTTGTTTTGCTTTATATTCCCCCAAAAAGGACGCCTTATCATTGTTTGCGGTGCTTAGCGTGTCACTTAAAATTTGCAGTGCGGCTACGCCGTAGAAGAAATATTTGTAGCTGTGAGTATGCTAATCGGAGCTGTACCTCATCTGATGTGGCGGCGACTTGTTGGTGCGTAAATGTAGCATGGCAAGACTCATTAATGATTCATTTGGTCCCTGAAATGACGCTTGCGTGTGGTGTGCTTATCTGTACGTTGGCGTCAAGGGGTCGCGGTGCACGTGCGTGTGTGCCGTTGACCTCGCTTGTTGGCTTTAATGGAAATAGGCGTCTCTCCTCCTCTTCTCTTCTTCCTCGTCTCATCCGCAGCTGCCTTCTGGACGCCAGGCTTATTTTGTTTTCCCCTCCTCACTCTCCCATCTGCTTCATAACAAGGGAAGCAAGAATTAATTAGGGGGCTGATTGCCAGGCGGGAGAAAATGACGGCGCGCGTGAGCCGAAAAGGAGACGGAATCTCATCGGATAGTTGCGTGCGTCTTGGCAATATACTACAATACATCTTTATTTATGTAGCGCTTTCACAGCTGCAGTTGCAACGCGGCGCTTTACATAACAATTAACAAAATATAACAGAACACAAAATGTGGCCAGTCATACAATTGTGACAACTATTCCTGCATACGTCTTGTTGTTTGAAGCAATTATAGATGAAAGAGACTCAGTCTCCTTTCACCAGAAGATCAGAGACGTCACGCTCAAAACGTGCATGATGTCCCACATGTCGGCTACAAGCTCATTTTGGAAGTAAACAAGAAGCTCTAGCATCCATTGCAATAAAAAAAAAAAACAAAGAGTGGTTCCCTTCTCCTGTGCCATGTAAATCCGCTTCAATTCCAAGCGGCAGCTCCCAGTTGCACATACGCGTCCGTGCTCCGCGCTGGCGCTCCTCTCTCCTCAACCTTGGCTCTGGCAGCCATCCATCCAAGCCATCCATCCAGCCGCACCAACGCAGACTGTCTAACAGCGCCGACATCTCCGCCGAACAAAACGGGGCTGTGAAAAATGCTGCCCCATGACAGGCGCAAAAAACACAAGCGTCCTGGGTCTTTCGAGCGGCGACAGTCAAATAGCACCGATCAAATCAGCGGTGGTTCATTCGTGCTGCCGAGAAGGCGCAACCGTCAAGCGCAGATTCTTCTCCTTCGACGAATGTCGTGGCCAAAACGCTAAAAAAAAAAAAAACAAGTCCACAACGGGCCCACACGAAAGACACCAAACACCATTTGACAAAACAAAAGACGAAAACAACAACAACAACAAAATGCAGAGCTCTTGCAGATGGCTGCCAACTATGCCAGCATGATAATTCCGCGGGATGATGACTTTCACCACCCCCGGTCGTTCGAAAGCGAGTCGGGTCCAGATCCCTGCAACCGGAGGTGCGGAGAGGGGCGCGCGACGGCGGCGCCGTCGTATTTCCCGTCTTTTGCTGAATATGTTTTTCAGAGTCGGCGGTCCATTCCAGTGCACGCTTTGTTTGCATCGGCTTCCTCCCCTAAATTGATGTCGGAATGCCATCCTCATGCCACAGTGATTCCAATTTCTTCTTTCCTTTCCCCCCGCCTTCTCCATCGCACGCGGCTCACCTCCATCTCGATCTCTTTCCTTTTGTTTGCCGTCGAAAAGCATCTCATGAAAATTCACTCGTTTGCGTTTACCCGTCCCTCTACTTTTAGCCGAAAACCTTTCGCAGAGCCGCTGTGTAGAGCAAGTGCCAATCATGTGACCCTCACTTGTAACAAAATCAACAACCGTCGTGAAGCAGTCGATTGCGATTGTGTACTCTTAAGCGTTAGCATTTAGCGCCATTTGCACCACGCGTTCCGTCCCTCTAATCAGTTGGACATCCATTACCATCTCCTCCTCCTCCCGCTTTCCACCCACGACCTCCTTCCTTTCATTCAGTGTCTTCCCCCTTTTGAGTGGGGCCAAATCCAATCCTTTTCCACACTCCCACTTTCTCCACTTTGAAAGCAGCTGTTTATCCTTTTCCACACTCCCACTGCCTCATCTCTCCCCACTCCTCGCCTTCAGTAGGAAACGTAGAGCTTTCATCTTGTTGTTTTTTTTTTTTCTTCCTCTCTCTCTGATCTCTCTCTCTCTCTCTCTCGCTCTGTCTCTTCCTCGCTCTTCTTTGTCAGCGCGCATTGAAGCACGGCGGCGCTCCGCTTTACCTGCCGACTTCTTCTCAATCATATTTTCTTCTTCGATGTGCCCCCTTTTAGCTCCGGGCCTTGCAGTGTGAACTCACTCACTGGCTCACAGCGATGAGTGCGGTGACTTTTGGTGATCGGTGGCTGTGATCATAAGGCTGTTGTGCTGTTATAATGTAGTGAGGCTTAGGGTTTTTTTTGTTTCCTTTTTTGTTTTTTTGTTTTTTTTTGCAGGTGTGTGTGTAAGATAGAATTAAGAAAACCTTTATTTGTCTCACAATGGAGAAATTAACAATCTACTGCAGCAAAATATGGAGGAAAGAAAGTAGAAAAAATTAAGTACAGTCAAACCTCGGTTTTTGTCCATAATCCGTTCCAGAAGGCTGTTCAAAAAACGAAATTGTTCGAAAACCGAAACCACACTCTTTTTAAAATAAAAATGTTTACTGAACACGTCTGCTCACAATGGAAAGCATCCTCGTGTAAGGAAGGCGAGAGGAGTCAAATGGTGCATTCAAGTGCGCTCAGTTTGTTCGAGAACCGAAATTTGTTCGTCATCCGAAGCATAAAAAACTCAACATTTTTGGTCGAAAACCGAGCCGTTCGAAAACTGAGGTTTGACTGTATTTGCATGCACAAATAATAATTAAAAAAATGAACTGTCCAGAATGCAATATAAAATATAATATATAAGCATATATGCAACTGCATATATGCTGCATAAGGTGTGTGTGCGTGTGTGCGTGTGTGTGTGTGTGTGTTTCTCCGTGCGCGTGCACGCTTTGTCACTTATTACACCCAAAATAAGCATTCTGTATTACATAAGCGTGTTTTATTTTTAGTGATACAGGGGGCGGGGGTCGGGGGAGCTCAAAGGTGCTGCTCTACCTCACCTTTATCAGTGTGATCCACTCGTCCTCTGTGGCCTTTGCAGACTGAAGAGTGTTTTTCCTTCTAATTGGCTTTGCGTTCGACAAAAACAGTAATTGCACCCTTTGACCCGAGGGATCAAGCACCTCTTTTAAATGGCAAAAAGTAATTGGTGTTTACACATGCTAACGTCCGGTGAAACAAATCATGCTTTGAGGGAGCCGGTTGAAGCTGTTTTCATTTCAGTTGTGACGTGCTGGTGGTATTGATTTCTGACTTGAATTTTTCTCTCTGTTGGACCAAGTATTGTAACGTGCCAGTTCCAACGAGATATGTTCACATAAAAACCGGAACCAAAATAACACCTTAAAACAGCGACCAGTCTCATGCTCAGTCAAAAGCCAAAGAATAAAAATGGGTTTGAAGATGAGGAGATGGAGGCGCTCAGAGAGGTAATGTAGGGTGAGAGCTTTTAAAGACAAATAAAAAAAAAAATAAAATCACTAAATGAACTCTAAAATGTATAGGGAGCCAGTGAATGGAAACATGAATTAGAGTTATGTACTCCCTCCTATGAGCTCCAGTTAAGAGGGGAGCCGCAGCATTTTGGACCAACTGGACACCGTTGAAGCCGTACTCGCTGACTCCAAAAATATAGTGCGTTACAACAATTTTGCCGAGATTTAATGAAGGCAGTGAATACTGTATCAAAGTGTTGTTGTGAAAGGAGAGGCTTTACATGAGCCAGCTCCCTAAGCTAAAACAACCACCAAAACAAAAAGGAACAAACACCCTAATTTGTCAATTCTTGTGAAATTCAGGAGAAATATCTGTGAAAGGAAATTCCATGCTTTCTTATTGATGGAACCCATTGGCATCAAATACAATAAACACAGCAGGGGCCCTCCAATTGAACCCTGAGGCACACCACACATCTGTGCAGCAGAGTGGGACTCAAGAGCAAAAAGTCTTACCTGCCAAGTAGGTTTGAAACCACTCTGGAGCGCTACCACCTAACTACTTACTTAAAAGTAAGAGCCCATCAAGCAGACCGAGAACATTCTGACTGTCAAAATGACTTCTGGACTTCTGCCACTTCCTCATCTGTTAGGCCCGGATAGCCAATCGGGACCTTTTTAAATCCGACATAGAGCACGGTGTGTAAGGTAGAAGACCGGTGCTCTTTGTCTTTTCGACCGGCAGCGGTAAAATAGATTCTTGGCAGCCATTCAAGGGCCCGGGAGCAAAAAAAAATGCTCAAATGCTCAAGTGCTCAGCTGGCGTTGCTGGCAAGAAAAATAGACGCACAGCATCGGGCTTGACATCTCGGCATGGCAAGAAATAAATAGATTGACACTTGAGAACATCACGTTACGGCAACGCCATCGTAAGACTCTGTGAAATGATCCTCTAGCTAGAGAGTCCTTGATGCGTTGAAAATTCAAGGAAAAGAGAACTTTGGTTGACTGTCTCCCTTTTTATACTTTGCGCTTAATTACAGCATACCGCTGCATCCACTTGGGGTTGAATCCCACATTTATTCTTTTGCCCCGCTCATGTTGCAATGCTTCTCTGCGACTTGGCAGCCTCATTATTTGTATGAAGTGCAAGTTGCTAATGACACAAAAGGCTGTTATTGTATAACCGTAACGAGCCGCACTGAAGGACAGATGCAGCTGCCGGCTCCTTCATTTGTCCAAGTCGTATTTAGCTCACAATGAATTTCCCGGGACCCCTCTAGGCTCCCTTTGTCTGGGATTTCAAAATAGCGGAGTAATGCCTAAATAGTCGATGTGATTTGATCTCTGTCATTAAAAAAGTTATGGATGTGCTCATGACCATTTTTTAAAAAAACGAGTACTTTTCCATATGGGACGCTTGTCTCGAATATGTAAATGAGGTTTTGTGAAAAACATATGTCAGTCTACTGCGGGCAAAGGCATACTTCATATTTTAAGGTGCCAGCGGAGCCGTCGTAACGACAACGAGCGTCAAGTTGTCTGTCACTCGTCTTGCTGCAACAACACATTTCACAACAGGCTGCTGCGTAATTGTCCTTCTGCTCGGCCAGTGTGACACGAGCGCTAATTGAGGCGAGCGGGCGAAGACGACGAGCTTCTGGTTGTTGCGCATCCTTCGCTCCGTTGAGTTTGCCGCTGTGCATTTTAGTCCGAAAGGTCAATTATCTGAACTCGGGAAGGATTTCGCTCCGTCTTTTCTTGTCTTCTTTTCTTCTACCTTGGCGTCAAGTAGGAATAAATAAACTCCCACGTGCAGGACATGAAGCAGTAGGCAAGTGGAGTAGTTCAGAATCATGCGATAAGCATGAGGAATCAAACAGGATATATTCCGTATTTTCCACACTATAAGGCGCTTTGGAAGTATAAGGCGCACCTTCAATGAATGGCCTATTTCAAAACCGTTTTCATTTATAGAGCACACCGCATTATAAGGCACATATAATAGATGCCACAATAGAGGCTGCAGTTGCATTATGCATCCACTAGATGGGGCTACGCTAAAGGCAATACAATACAGATTTATTCACATAGAGCTTTTGCAACGGGCTGCAGCTATAACAAAGCTCTTTACAGAACATTTAAAATAGTACGTCCAAGAAATCGGAATATTGATCATATATAAGGCACATCGGATTTTAAGGCGCAATGTCGGCTTTTGAGAAAACAATGTTTTTAGGTGCGCCTTATAGCGCGGAAAATACGGTCTGTGCTGTACTCAGCGGAGATGCTGATTCTTAAATGTATTAATGTGTGGGGATCGATCGAGGTTTTGCTCCTACCAACCAATCAGAGGCTGGAACAAATATGTAAATGAGTTTTTTTGTTTCATTCTATCAGTGAACGTGCTGTTATTTGTCGGGCTTTTTTGCAGGCCGATTTGCATTCAATCATAA
Organism: Hippocampus abdominalis; assembly: GCA_018466805.1. NCBI lineage: Eukaryota > Metazoa > Chordata > Actinopteri > Syngnathiformes > Syngnathidae > Hippocampus > Hippocampus abdominalis. The sequence continues at coordinate 29,506,588 of CM031695.1, forward strand.
TCTCCGACCTGATTTCCTTAATAGCACTCCAATGACATGAGCCTAGACTGGAATTAATGATTTGCATTTTGAGTGTACTCAGGCTTTCCTCAGGAGAGGCACTTACATGATCACATTACACCTTTTGTATTTTAATCAAATTTGTTTTCTTATTTGACGGCGTATTCAGGTGGGCTTCGTTTCCTTTCACGCGTGGCGGATTTCATTTGCCCAAATGGGATGTGCTTTACAAAGTCACTCATCCACGGCGAATCCGCGCGCTCGCTAGCTCGATTTGAGCCCAGGAGGAGCTACTTAGTGCAGTTTTCAATAGAAAAGGCGCCATTAACAGCGGGGTTGTCTGTGTCTTCTCAGCGTGGACCTGGTGCACGCCCAGCTGCATGTGTGCTCCGGCCGCAGCTTGCCAGAACTGGGCCTCAGACAGGACAAGATCCGGGTCAACGGCTGCGCCATCCAGTGCAGGGTGACCACTGAGGACCCGGCCAGGGGCTTCCAGCCTGACACCGGCAGGATCGAGGTAGGCCTCGCAGCGGCTGCGCTAAAACGTGTTGAGGCTTCCGCGTTAGCCTAAATAATTTCCTCCGTGGGCCGCATCAAGAAAAACCGATGCAAGTCGCACTTTTTTAAAAACTTATTAAATCAGGTGATAAAGCAAATAGTTTTGGGTTGGCCAAAGAACTTTTCCCCAGTTGAATAAGAGCTGTCCCTCCTTCGTCCGACCACATCGCCACATTCAGAACCAAATCGAGAGCAATTTGTCGTCACCTGACTTGCGATTTGTTCACAAATGGGACCTCGACACGAAGCAGAAAGTGGACAAAATTTTTTTTTGGGTGGAACTGAATTGTCTTGATTCTCCACAGTCCTATGAAGAGAAATTCAGTGACTATTTGAGCTGTCAATCTATTTGTGTCTTTGCCTCTTGAGAACAGTTTATTTAGTAGCAGTGGTAATCGCGCCAAATTTTGGATGCTTTTCACACTGACAATTTGCGCTGGCCATTTCAATGTTATTTCTAGTATATGCTGAGGGCCGCTATAAAAATAAATAAATAAAAATGGACGGCGGGCCGCAGTTTGGACCCCACCTGGCGAAACACCACCCAAAGCTCTGACCTTCATTTTACAAACCTAAATTCAAATATACAGTCAAACCTCGGTTTTCGAACATCTCTGTTCTTGACCAAGTCGGTTTTCGACCCAAAATGTTGAGTTTTTTATGCCTCGGATTACGACCGAAAATTGGTTCTCTACCATACAGTGCACTTGAATGCGCCACTTGACTCCTCTCGCCTTCCTTACACAAGGAAGTGACGCTTCCTCGTGTAGCGTTCCATTGTGAGCAGACGTGTTCAAAGATTTTTTTTTTTTTAAAAAGATTGTGTTTCGGTTTTTGAACAAATCGGTTTTCGAACAGCCGAAAACAGAGGTATGACTGTATATTGAAAACTTCAACCTAAATCAGTGCATTCATTCTCAAGCTACCCACAGTAACTCAAAACGCAGCTTGGCTACACGGTTAGCCCAACTCTACATTCTCATTCGCTGACACCCACGTCACTCACCACTCAAGGTCACCAATGCTGCGTCCGATTACTTGAATAATCAGCGGGGTACTAAAAAGTAGATGGAATACTCAATTGTAGAAATATTTGATCCCAAATGCACGGACCACTGGAGTCTCAAAGTCCCTTTATTGTCGTAAATGCTTGGCATTATTGGTGAACGCAGCTCACATACAGTTTTGAATGGTATCTTTTCAACAAACGCGTTTCTCTCACCATTGCCTGACTTTTTATCACTCATCCTCCACATATTTGTTTATCTCAAGGGCCTTGCAAGCAATTCAGCGGTAATGAGGGCCGGTAAGAGTCCATAAAAGTACAAGTGCGTATCTTTTTATTAGGGACGAGCGCACGGGTAAGAAAAGCCACGACGGAAATGTGCTTGCTGAATGTATTTCAGCACAACGTGACCACTGTGTAATTGTCATCCTGTAAGTCCACTTGCAAGACGTTGCCGCGAGCGCTCCTTTTCGTGTCTCATCTGTGCAGTCGGGGGGATGCTGTACACCAATCGCAGCCGATGCTTTTGTCTCCCTTTTTAAATATGATTTAATTTGCCTCGCGCTATTGACTTCCCGATAAAACAAATCATCAGTCTCTTGGAGGGTGGGTCTGGGGGGGGGGGGAAGAGGAGGAAACGGTTGGTTTTTATGTGCGCAAAGCTCCGTTTCAATCAAGACGTTCATTTATCGGCCACATTTGTTTGGTTATGTGATTCAATTACCGACAGCCCATCGTCATTAACTCCCATATTGGGGTATAATCCGGGAATAAGCGCAGCGTGCACTTCCATTTGCTTTGAGGCGGTTGACGTTCTCACTTTCAGGCAATGTTACTTCCCGTGTGGGTTTGTACTACAGAGGTATTCTGGACCCCCCCCCCCCCCCCCCCGCAAAAAAAATCCCAGCTGCATGGCCATGAAATAGCTTGCGACCTTTCTCCTCGGGTGACTTTTCTGCCTGCTTTCCACCCCGTGTTCCTTCTCTTCACCGCATCGGCTCTTCCCGCCCACCCGAAAGGAGTCTTCAAACGATATACATAATTTTCCTCATCCTTTACAGTTTCATCTTCACCCCCAGTGGCGCCGTCAAAATCCCACCCTCCGCTCGCCTATTTTCATCTCTCTTGTGCCGCTATCTGGGCTCACATCGAAAACCTCCCACCTACACCCCCCCCCCCCCCCCCCCCCCCCACCCCCACCCCACCCCGCTCCCGCGCTCGCTTGCACCACTTTGCCATGCCGTTGAGTTATGAAACATGTTGACACGGTGAAAACCTCCCCAGTCGCCATGTATTATGAATGAGCCAAACACAATCAAGACAAAAACGCCAGGATGGAGCAGTTTGAGGGGCCGGATGAATAAATGATTCATCAAGAGCGGCGCCAAGGGCATCGTGGGCGCGGGTGCGTCTTATTGGCGTTGACAATTTGTTACCTCTTTCTCCGTTTTAGACTGGTTAGAAAATAACAAAAAGTGTCTTCAAATGACAGGATCATGAAAAGCAAGGTCAGGCAATTGTCAAACCTGTGTAACAAGTGGACAGCACTCCAAATATTTACCCTGCACCATGACAAGGGTTTTCTTGGAATTTTTTTTTTCCAAACATTTCTCTTCATGGGCAAGCCTCAAAAACTTTTGAGGTACTTTGTAGATATTTTTTTTGAAGCGGCCTGAATTTTCACGTCACTTTCAAGAAGTGATGCAATTTAGTCGAAGTCCACCATAATCATAAACATAGCCTTGATACCTCTCTGAATGTGCCAAAGAATTTTGGATTGTGCAGGTGGATCATTTCACACTCTTTGTAAACTATTTGCAAGGTATTTATTGTTATTATTATTATTAGTAGTAGTCCTAGTATTTAGTAGTGTGTGCGTGCATGCATGTGAGCCGTTTGTGTGCGTCTGCATGTTTGTATGTGTATGAGCTTGTCTTTATGTACGTACGTCACTCCTTTAATTCAAAATTTTTATAATCTCTCCTCTTTTATCTCTTTTTTTTTAAACCCTTAAATTTAGGAAGGCCCCGTATGGGGACGTCCGTCATCTGTCAAAACAAATCGCTGATGCACGTCGTCATGTGTGAACATGTTATACATCTTTATAAAGCTGAGTTTCTGGAGATTTGAATGGTACCCTACAAGTTACAATTGTCAAATTCGAACCGGAGCTTGGGAAGACTTAAGCTTTGATCGTGTAGTGTTTTCAAGTCCTAATCGACATTCTAAATCAATTTTCAAGGCAGATATTGTGAAAAGAAAATTAGACAAACATAAGATTCGCCTTTTTCTTTTGTTTTCAAACATCCATCGTTCTGAGACAGGAGCACTTACACAAATTCTTACTGTATGGGAGAAATATTCATAATGTGACATTTTGAATATTTCAAAAGTGACCAAAACTAAGCTGAGACTCCAAATGGTTCAAGAATGGCTAAAAATTGACTTTGAGTGCACCTTTCCACAGGCGTTTTCGGCAAAGTTGCCCTCGGTTTAAGGGTTTTTTAACACTCTTTGTGGTAGATTCAACCTGACAAACACAAACTGCTTGTAATGTTTACATTTCCAGTGCTGCCGTCTGTTGATGACAGTTTTTTTCATTAATAGTGATTTTTTTCTCCAGCCTAATTATTAAACCACAGTTGGCCAAGACTTTTCCCAGATCACCCCCCCCACCCCAGGCCCCCAAAGAACGTTGTTGACGTGAATCGTCCCTCCTGATTAGGATTCCCGTTGACGGCATTTCACATCTGCAGCCCTCAAAGAGTTGGAACAGTTTTATTCATTGCATCAGTCATGGCTTTAAAATCTTTTTTTTTTTAAAGTGCAATGATGATGATGTTGATGATGTAATTGCAGTGGTTAGCTTTTGCGAAGACTTTCTGTCTGGCATGAGTGCAGACTGATGTAATTAATTTTCCCAATTTTTGGAGTGGATTAAATTCACGTTACATGTTTATGGAAAGGTTTTACATTGGTTTCAAGTTTAGATTCCTCCTTCCAGTGACAATTGAGTTTAACTGCTCAGCCTCAAGCTGTGACTTGCACTGGTCTCCAATGCACTTCAAGGAGTGATGCAACGACAAAATCCAGGGACTGAGTCTCAGTGTACCGGCGGGAATCAGAGTAAACGGCGTAGAGGACAAGCAGTGATGAATTGTCATAGTGTGAAAAAGGTGCTCCGTCTTATTGACAGAGACGGAAGATCACCAAAGGCTGAACTGCACGCTGGCAAGGTGGGCGGGCGGGAAATACAGAGGAGGGGCGTTAAAGCGACACCTTGATTTTTATTTTTTTTTTTCTATTCACCTTGAGCCAACAAACTGTGGACGGTGGAGCTGGAAGGAGGGCGGGGGTTGGGGGGGGGGGTAAAAAATGGCAGCGCAATGGCGACGGCCATCGCTCCTTTTTGTCTCTTCATCAATCTGGCGCCATGTTTTATTCCTCAACACTTCATATCTCTCTGTCTGCCGTTTCTCCGTCCTCACTTGCAGGACTACATCGCTGGCTTTCTCTCGTCTTCCTCCCCTCGTCCTGCCTCCTTCCGTTGCAAGTAATAAGGCCAATTCCCGCTGTTCCTCTCCCTTCTGCGTTTCTATTATCCACCTCCTCCTGACACCCGGCTCCTCATTTCACTTCCTCCCGCTGTCATGTGCTATTCAGTGCGCTTGTTTTACCCGAAGTAAACCATGTAGCTCTGGCGAGAGGCATAACCCTTAATCTTGCAGTCTTTGCCCGCCAAGAGAGACAGAGACAGAGTGAGACGGGGGGGGGAAGTGTTTCTTCTCGCCTTATTGTTTTTGCTGTCATAATTGGAATATATATATAAAAAAAAAAATCAAATCATCGTAATTGATCCCATGTATCATGTCGCCATCCCAATATGCCGTCGTCACTGTTGACGTGCATGCGGTTTTTTTTTTACCCCCCCCCCCCCCTTTGTTCTGAGCGCCTTTACATCCATCTATCAATGTGACGGCGTTGCATGAATTATCGATCCAGATGCATTACATTAATATTAATTAACATTGTTGTTGTTACTCCCAGTTGAAATTTACTTTCACGCTAAATGAAAGCGAATTACACGATGTATACATATTAAAAGCCGCCACTGCTTCGCCTTAGGAAAGTCAGCGAAGCTTAATGCTGACAATACAAAATGCCATAGACAGGCTAACAGTTAGCATCGATAGTTGTGGGTATTAGAACACAAAAGGTGGAGCAACACATCGGACAGATGACAATACTCGCAGGCTTGTCATCCTTATTTCCATTCATTCCAATGATGAAAGATAATTTGAGATGCTTATTTTAGTTAACGCAAACTAACAGGATAAAACTGTCATCTAGCGTCAATCAATAAAAAAGCGCTATCAGATATCGTCGATCCTTGGCGACAGTTGCGCTTGCGTATTTGGAATGGCTTCCCTGCTTTTGTCACTCATCTATATATATATATGTGTGTGTGTGTGTGTGTATATATATATATAATCTTGCACACAAGAAATACACCAAAACTATTGCCACCCTGTTTGAGATCCACTAAATGGAACCATAAGAGATGCCGTTGGACCATGTGACGTTAGCGTGTCTGTGAGGTCAGAGACCAGAGGGAGAATAAGGGGTGTAGCGCCCCCACCCCTATCCTCCAAACCCCCAGAGAGGGCGACAACCACCCAACCACCCGGCACATCGCCTGACAAGGTCCAGTTTTCAAAGAATGCCCACTTTGACCTTGAGAAGGTCACGCATTCAGACAGCCTGGACGTGACCAGACTTACAGGGGCAGGTGGAGACGAGTACAGAGAAATTGTGTGCGGGGTGTGAGGACTGCGTCTGACAGTCAAGGCCGAGGTAATTATTGGAACAAATTCAGACAGTGTTTAAGGACTCAATTGTCTGCTTTTGTCCCCGTCTGCCTTTGCAGTGCTTCCTCTTCCTGCGTGTCATCATTTGACATTTCATCTGGCCAAATTTAGCCCAACGGAAATCGTCGCTGCGGCCGCGGCCAGACCATTTTAATTGCGGGGATCGGACCGTTAAAATAGATGAGAAACCGCCCGCCGCGCCGAGGCCGTTTGCGGCTCCGCTAGCCACACGGCCGATTGGAATATTTCGGAGAAGTGCGGCGCCACCCCCAGTGGCTTTTTCTGAAATGATGTGTGGTCTAAGGAGAGGCCAGCTGTTACGGGAGGCAATCAGCCTTTCAATGTTTCCGAGACAATGCGATTAGGAATGATTACCTGTTCCTTTGCAAAGTGAGCAGCCAAGGCACTAATTCATTCGGGGAAATTGGTCTTGCGATGGAGTATGTTTGTACATTTGAATTGATTCGTCCATTTATTTTTCCGGTGCTCGCCCAGCTCACTGGCGCTGCATTCTGTGAGTTTCACAACATTGTTTTGTTTAGCTAGCAGGAGTCAACTTCGCCTTCCCGTCATACTGCTCAAACTTCAAAAGTTTTTGTTTGTTTGTTTGTTTTTTTTTAACATGAATGAATTGCCAACAGATAAAAAGCAAACGGCAAAATACTGTTTGTGAGCCTGCTAACAGAGTGGACATATTTGCCTAGCTTAGCTAGCTGGCTAGCTTTGCATAGCTGACGAGTTGGACAGTGATGGGGTTGATTTTTAGGCTGGATTTCCAGGTGTGTTCGTGTGTCGCCGAATGCGTCTTCCGTCTCTTGTATGTTGTTTTTCCTCGGCTGGCTGTCATCATCTGTCGTCTGTTGGCGCCTTATCACTTTTTATGCGGTATTTGTTTCAGAGCTCGGCGCTCTCCTGCGCCGCTGTATGCAGTCAATCCTCGTCGTTCCCTTGCGCGCTGTTGTGCCTTCTCCTTGATTTGTCCTTTTCAGGCTCTATTTTTGCATCTTTTCCTTGCCAGGCCTGCCTCGCCTTTTTCTCATCTTGGAGATTTTACTTTAGTGGGTTTCCTTTCACGCCGCCGCCACATCCAATATTTACACTCCATTCTCTTTCCTCCTTCTTTATGGAAATCTCCTTTATTTGCCAATTTTTTTTCTCCTCCACCGCCCTTCCGACTACCCCTCCTCCCTTTTCCCTAATTCACTTTGAAATCACATTCTCCGCGGGCCTTCAATATTCACCTTGTCTCCCGTTTCCTCAATAAAAAAAACCCCTCCTTTCTTCTGTGGCCATTTTTCATTTGTTTGTCTCCAGGATTTGTCTCCATTTGTCTGCACTGTCCTCATTTCCTCATTCCGGCTCGATCCGGCTCTTTTGCAATAATTTCCTTCTCCGTGGGCTCGCATCATTCACTTGTCTCCTGACTGCGCTGTAAACATAGGACGTGTTATTGTATCCGATTGGACTGCGCATGGCTGTGGCGCGTGTGTCGGATCGCTTATCTGATTTATTTACAGTCAAACCTCGGTTTTCGAACGTCTCAGTTCTCGACCAATTCGGTTTTCGACCCAAAAGTTTTTTTATGCCTCGGATGATGAACAAATTTCGGTTCGCGAACAAACTGAGCGCACTTGAATGCCTCATTTGACTCCTCTCACCTTCCTTACATGAGGAAGTGACGCTTCCGCGGGTAGACGAGGAAGTGACGCTTCTGGTGTTGCTTTCCATTGTGAGCAGACGTGTTCAGTAAACATTTTTATTTTTAAAAAAGCGTGGTTTCAGTTTTCGAACAATTTCGGTTTTCAAACAGCCTTCTGGAACGGATTATGGACCAAAACCGAGGTTTGACTATTTGCAATTTCACTATTTTGCGGGAAAAATCTGGTCGTTATAATGAAGTCTACGTTGGAATGGAAAATGAACGAGATGAAATGGGAAATCTCAACGTTGTAAACGGGGTACGCTGAAAAGAGATTCGACTGTATGCTAAATTATGACTGATGATTTATTTTTTTTTTTTTAACATAGCAAGCACTATTCTCATCATCAAAATCACACTTCCTGGAGTTGCCAAGTAACCTGCTCATGACCCCGCAGCGAGTTTGACATCTCTACCAGTTATACATGTGAACATGTGCACCACCATCCGTTTTGCACCCTCCCCCCCCCCCTCACGCACTGCTCTTCAGAGGGCCCCGCCCCCATCTACGATCCTCAACTGTTCCTCTATCATTTCCCTTCTCATCTTTATTCCGGCTGTCATCTTGTTAATTTTGCACTTAAGGGGGGGAAAAAAAAAAAGGATCCGCTTTCATCTTATCCTTGGCTCTCTCCTTTCGCTGCGGCTCGTCACACGCGAGAGAGGCCTAATCGATTCTGTGTCCTCCACCAACGCCTCCTTTTGTATGTTCCGCGAGCGCTTGGGTCCGTTTCAGTCCGGCGTTATCAGCATGCGCAGACATCCCGCGCCTCCCCATCCATCCTTCCAGTGCAGCGAGGAGCCTTCTGTCGAGTGAAGCCAAGGATTGACAGAGAGGTGTGCGGAGAGATGAGAAGGGCGGGCGGAGGGGAGAGGGCGGGGGGGGGGGGGGGTTGTTGTGACCGACTGGACAGAGAGCGTCTGCTTGCACTTAACACCGCGGCAGCGTGTCGTCAAAGACGAAATGACAACAAAATGTGTGTTTTGGGGCGGCGCGGTTTGCCTGGAAGTGGGCGCGCTGTGCAATGTTTGCCGCTGACATCAAGTCGTGTACATGTTGTCGGTCACCGAGGTCGGGGGAAGGGGGAAACTACGGAAGATGGGAGTCGAGTGGGATGCTCTTTGGCAGATGTTGTCGCCGTGCGCGGTGGAGCGGGAACAAAGCGTCCGCGCAAAGAATAGCGTATGGGGAGTCAAACATGTTGAGTCCCCCCCCCATATCACAGGTTTGGCGCTGTGAAAGGTGCCAGCCTTTTATGATGTTGTTCAAAAGGGCAAAGCGGTATTGGCATGGCGAGACAACGGGACACACAATGCTTCCAAGAATCTGAATGAATGGACTTCCTGGAATTGTTTTTGAATAATCTTTCATCAGTGTTGGGCTTATTGTCAAGTGATACCGTACAGCATTATACAGTCAAACCTGGGTTTTCGAACGTCTCGGTTCTCGACCAAATCGGTTTTCGACCAAAAATTTCGAGTTTTTTATGCCTCGGATGACTTCACAAATTTCGGTTCTCGAACAAACTGAGCGCACTTGAATGCACCATTTGACTCCTCTCGCCTTCCTTACACGAGGAAGTGACGCTTCCTCGTGTTGCTTTCCATTGTGAGCAGACGTGTTCAGTAAACATTTTTATTTTAAAAAGAGCGTGGTTTCGGTTTTCGAACAATTTCGTTTTTTGAACAGCCTTCTGGAACGGATTATGGACAAAACCCGAGGTTTGACTGTATTCAGTCGAATAGAACGCATTTCAAATAGCTAAGAAGAATGATGTTGACGTGACAAATAATTGAACAAGCTGTTGCGGGCGCACTTATCTTGCCATGGCAATGTGCAGTGACGCTCTGAGAGGCACCTTCTGTTTTTGTTTACGCGGCGCAGCCTTCCTCTGCGGAATCCTTCCCGCACGCCTCGGCAAAAGCGGGCCTTTGAAATGTCACGCTGATAATTCAATTCGCCCGACGCGGTCAGACGGGCGTCGGCCGGTAGTCACGCAGCAACATTGAGAACGTACTTGTTTAAAAGCGGTGGCGGGGCCGTGCTTTTGGTACCTGGGCTTTCGGTGTCTCGTGATACCGTCGTGATTGTTAACATTGTTTAAATCAGCGGTCCCCAACCTTTTTGGCCCCATGGACCGGTTGAATGTCGGACAATATTTTCAGAGACCGGCCTTCACTACGAAATAATATGATATGACCTGCATGAAAACTGTGGAATTTTCTAAACACGAATCATGACATAAGGAACGTCCTATCTGGCTGCAACACTCTCTGGTCACTATGGTAACATTTAAATGTGCCTTCAAAATAAGATACACTGCAAATGCATGCATGCATGGGAAAAATACGACTCACTATCGCCGCATATTTTGCAGAGTGGTGCATGGGGAAACTTCCGTTGAGATAAATCAGTATTTTAAGTAGAACTCCTGATACTGTTTATTAAATGTAGCCTTCTTTTGCTTGAAGGTCTTCTGGCCAGGGCTTTTCCCCTTCCCATAGAAGCTTTCCATAGACGTTTGTTTTTTTAAAAACTAATTTTGCTAGTTCCTGGGTTTCATTTTAGCGGTAACCTATCACGCCTTTTCTTGCGTCAAGAGTGACATACTATAGATGGATGTAACTGAGAATCCGGTAATTTTTCAAAATAAAACTTTCAGTTCTCGAAATAAATAAAACGTAAGTCATCTAAGTTATTTATTCTTTCTGTGCGGCCCAATACCAAATGACCCACGGACCGGGATAGGTCCACGGCCCGAGGATTAGGGACCGCTGGTTTAAATCACACAGGCTTGATCGTGAAGGCAGACTAGCTAAACATGGCGACACACAGATGCGAAGAAGCAAGTGCTTTAAAATGACAAGCGCAATCGCCAGGTGTCATTTGGACAGTCCTACCCTCCGTTCTTTGTTTTCCAACTCCGTTAGCACCTAATCTACGTTCTCCGCACCCCTGAATGTCTCGTGTTGGCTGCAGGCTGGCAGCTCGCTAAGTATCCACTCCCTCATCACGCACCCTGCCGCCAGGTGTCCCGTTCCTGACAGCTCTGACATGCGAGGTGATAGCGATGCGAGGAAGGGAGAGAAATCCTGCAGAGGATTGCTGGAAAGCTGTTGTTGTCTCCCCCGAGCACACTAATCGAGTATTTATGGCGATTGAGTCGAGCGCTGAGATGTGAGAGAAGCAGCCCCTATCAACACCCCCCCCCCCCCACCATTTGTGCAGTGACACGTTTATAAGCAAGATTCAATATCTAATAATAGCCCGGCAGCTTGGCCACGTTGGACGCATAACGCGGTCAACGCCGCCTGGCAGGAGGTCGGCGCACAGCCTCTTGTTGTCTCGTAACAATGTTGGCGTAACCGTGTTGCTTAACAGCTGCTTACCGCTCAAAACACATCAGTCCCGCTAATAAGCTCGACATCCGAGGCTCCATTTAGTGCAGAAAACACCCGTCACAGAGGCGGCTCTCCCGTGAGTTGCTCTTCAAAAAGTGCTTTTGCAAAGGTTTTATCGCGTTTGCTGACAAAAGCACAACAGAAGGCCACCTGTCCTGGTGGCAAGTATTCTTCTGTTGCTGAATCACTCGCTGCATTCGTGAGACGCGTTTGTAAACCGTGAACTTGATACCTGCAGATACCGCATGGTTATTCTCGCATTTTTAAATATGTATCGTTAGCCCAATCCTCCATGAAGCGTCTCCAGTTGGTCCAAAATGCTGCTGCTCGCCTCTTGGCTGGTTCTCGTAAGAGGGAGCACACAACTGTGGCATCCCTTCACCTATACCTAAACATTTTAGAGGGTTTTTTTGAGATTCTATTTCTTTTAAAATCTTCTTTATATGGCCCCGCTGCACGTTAGCCAAGCCCCCTCGCTGCCCATCTTTAAAACACATCTGAATTCTCTGGCTTTTGACTCAATTAATTAATTCAACAACCAACAATAAAGCAATATATGAGATTCATATATCACAATATATGAGATTCATATATTGCTTTATTGTTGGTAGTTGAATGAATTATACGGCTCTTTGTATACCGCACTTGGTTGTTCAAAAGTGATCAGTTGAGTTGAGATATTACACCTTGTTTGAAAATGAGCAATATTTGAGAGCCGTTCACTATCAAACAGTCGACCGTAAAGAGCCAACGAGTACCATCACAATTAATTCACGATAAATCCTCCATTGGGAAAACAGAAGAGAATCAATGAAGCGTATCAACAAAACTTTATATGCAATCGCTTCTTTTTTTTCCCCACCGTATGATGAGACCAAAGCCTCGGCATCCCGTGACATTTTTTCCAATGAATATTATAAATGTAGCTTCAGCCCCTCGTTCAGGTCACATCAAAACAGACGCCGTGCGTGCGAGGGTGAGTCAGCGTTAACACCCATTTGCCTACCATTGGATGCGGGTAGCTATGGAGGCGCAAAAGCAAGAGAAGCGATGCTTGTCCTTGTCGGAGAAGTGCGAAGAGGAATGAGGTGTCCTGCGTTTGGCACAACGTGGGAAGGTGTCGAGGCGCCCTTGAATCATTTGGATTTGAAATTAAAGACCAAGGTGAGATGGCCTTCCCGGGGGTGTCATGAATCCGATTCGAATCGGAAAATCGGTTTCGAGCGAGTGCATCAAATCGAACCGAATCGGATTGTTCCACTTTAAACACCGGCCCTGTCAAATTCATTGGCGATGGATGTCGCTGTCTCCTGCAAGGCGCGGCAAATACATTTAAATCGCACATCCCATTCCCAAGGCAACTCAAGTGCTTCACACAACCAGCACAACAAAAGTAGCTTATTAAAATTATGAAAAGAATTTACATCGACAAGATTGAAACACTCCTAACAAACAAAAAACATTCAACGATATTTAAGTGTAAAGGAAATAAATTTAAAAGTAGCCCGTGAAATGACCAAAAGACCGACGTATCGTGAAATAGATTTTAAAAAAAACTTTCAGAAGAACTTCAGTCAAAGGAACGTGGGGACAGAGAGCATCGTTTTGAACCTGGTTTTGAAGGCATTTTTATTCGTGGCTGACTTCAAGTGATTACATTTGCGTGCAGCATCACAGCCAAATGCTGCTTCACCATGTTTGCTGTGCAACATATTAGGGCTCCAATTCATGGTTGTTTGAATAATCATTTATTTGGTCGATTAATCGATGAATCCGATTTAAAAAAAAAAAAAACATTGATTCGTTTGTTCAAAAATGTTTTGACACTATTTCAAATGGACAATGCAATGCAACATAAATTTAATCCTGATTCAATTTCTGGTTTGGTCGGCAACATGCCAGAAAATGGTGATCATTGTTTTCAAAGTCGAACAAATGTTTTATTTTTATTCAGCACAAAAAAATAACTGCCCACTTGAATGGAGGGCGACTGAAATTGGATATTTACTATTCAGAAGCTGACATTTTGAGCTTTTGGCCGATTAAAAAAAAAAAAAAAAAAAATGTTGATCACAAATGATCGATTAATTTGATCATCGATAATTTGTCTGCCAGTAGCTCCACCTCCAAGTGGAGACTTTAATCTTCGTTCCACGCTCTCATTGCCAAACGACTTTACACAATTTGAGCTGATCCACAGCAAATCGTGACGACTGCGCTTAGTCAAGACAGCGGGAACGGCGTCGTGTCATTCGAATCAGAATTCCAAGAGCAAAGCTTCACAGCGGTCGCCGTTGGCAACCTTGCGCGCCACTGGCGACGCCAGTCGCAGCTATCAGGCGTCCATGTTGAGAATAGAGCTCTGTGTACATTATTCCTAGATCTCGCGGCGTCGAGGATCGGGTGTGGGGGGGGGGCTCCACCAGGGAACAAAGGCAATAAAGCGACGTGTGAGTGGGAGAGCTCGAGTTCTCTCCCTGGCCGTCCCTCGCGCAGCCATCTGCGCCGAGTGCGATTAATCATCCTGCTTCTCCCAGACGTGGCGAGCCGATGCCATGACACTCAAAGCCGGTGTGTGTTCGTGTGTGTCTTTCCCTTCTCTAGCCAAACATTTGCATATTTCGTCGTGTCAGTATTGACTCGACTGCCACGCGCTCAACGTTGTTGGCATTTATGAAGGATTCTTCTTGCAAAGTAGCACGCTGCCAGCGGTGGTTATGACCAGTCCTGCCGGTCAGCAGCAGTTGTTGATGATGTTCATTTTGCAACACGTCCCTGATGGTCCACTTGACTGACGGGTCTGGAGGGAGACCGACCACCATGTCTACTTAAGATTAGCTTATTGTGGAACTAACTGACATCCACAAGTTGAGGTGAAAGAATACACGCCGCCATTCTCAACTATCTCACTAGTTCATCAGATGGAGGACGATTTCCCCGAGGGAATGAAGGAACGTCATTGACGGGTTGAGGGACGAGTTCTGGGACTCAAGCTGAGCAGTCAAAAGATGCGCAGCAGCATAGAAGCCCTCCACCAAGGCTCAACAAACCTCATCTGGATCAGCACCAAGTTCCTTCATAGATCTTCTGAATATGTATGGCTTTCTCATTAAGCTTCATGCATTATTCAATGGCAAATGAAGAAAAACGTCAAAAAAATGCTAGTTATGGTAACATGGCCTCAGCATTTTCCCGGCTAGCTCATAAAACGAGAGGAGACGTGCAGTGCTTTAACTGGAGGGGGGGGGTCCTCCCCTTATTCGACTGTTGCCAGGTAAATTAGGCGGTGTGTAACAGCAGATCATGAAGTTATACAATTAATGAATAAATGTATGATAGATATAAATGTAATATAAATAAATCAATTCATATGCCCGTTTAGAATTTAGGAACACAACTTCAAGGCAGGATACCTCCTTATTTTAGACTGAATGAAAACAATCTCCAAGCGCACTTTAAGGCATGTCAAGTACAACTTTATTGTCAAATGTGCTGCATGTCCTCTTCCTTTAAACACAGAGACAGAATTACAAACTAGCCTATGTCTTCATGATTGAAAAAGAAAGAAAGCAAAACAACGCAACAGCTGTCAGACGCTGTTGCCCGGCGGTCACTCAATGCTAGCCCTTAGCGGCTAGCTAGCCACTAACGCCGGAGACTTGTGCCGTATCATACAATGAAAGCGGAATTAGCTAGCAGTTTCTTAGCGTCGTGATTTCGCGAGCGAGTTTGATTTTGGAATGGGAGCAATTTTCTTCTTAATTTTCTTCTTTTTGCTCCCTGGTCCTTGCAGTGACTCCTCGTCCAAATTAGCGATCGCGGTTCTTTTCAAAAGTGTACAGGTAGTTTATGAGTGGGACTTAGAGGAGCGGCTCGGCACTGTGTAAGAACATTGTTTAGCCGTGCTAGCTAGCCTGCCGTAGCTCCGGTGGCGCAGAGCAGCTTAGCTTAGCTCCTAGCATTCTACAGAGCAGAATGGATCTGTGGTCGGATTAATCAAACATGTTTTAAGACTTGCATAAGGCTACGCTTTTGCCACAAACACTACAAAACCAAATTCCGTGGCGCTACAAAGTTACAAGAAATTACAAACCGATTACTTTTTAAAAAAAAAAGATGTTCTTGCGCTGAGCTTAAACAGGCTAACCAGGCTGCACGAGTGAGAGGTGGTGATTGAGATAAAGTAATGCTGACTGCGTGATGAGAGATGGCGGCAGCTGAGCAAACGCACGCCAGAAAAGTGACACTGGCATTACTCGCTGGCTGCTGGCAGAGATGAGAGAGAAATGCTGAGATCACGCTAATGAGGATGATCTGCAGCTTTTGGGGAGGAAGTGTGAGTTTATCCCAATGTCAGGCTAATTCTCCAGTCAACAAGCAGCCCCGGCGGGACGGTTGCTGCTAGAATTTTTTTTTTTTTTTTTAAAAAGAGATCCGGGCCCTATTTATGCTGCTGCCCCAGATAATAGCACTAATATGTTTTAAACAGCCTGAGCCTCGAGGGTGGCCGGGCATGCTCACTTTGGCTACCAATACAAGAGGAATCCATAGTGCTCCGACTTCAAATTACTCCAGTCCGATTGTGACAGACAACCACTATTCATCAGTATGGAAAATTATGCGGAGCATCTCAGCGAGTGTGTGTTCACTTTCATCCTGGAGGAAGCCCGGCGTCTGCTTGTTTGCACTTGTGCGACCTCACAAAAAAGACAAGCATCCGTTCGCCAGCATTCGGCACAAAAAGACACCGGTGCAGAAAAACAATGCTGTCTGAAAATTGAAAGCACTCCCTGCACCCCATCAAGCGCTGTAATCATTGTGAGAGGATGCAGGAAGACGCACGAGGGGTGCGAAGGGAAATAAATAATAGATGGCGAGCAGGGAGGGCAGACTAATGAGGGTCTGATTTCAAAGCGCCAATGATTTTCAAGTTTAATAGGACTAATCCTGACACCCACAGCCAGCGTTGGTCGACATGAAAAATGATCAGAATGCCATCGAGAGAGAGAGAGTGAGAGAGTGTGTGCAGGGTTCCCACATGACCTGGAAAACCTGAAAAATGATTGCCCAAGAGTGTGTGTGTGTGTGTGTGTGTGTGTGTGTGTGTGTGTGTGTGTGTGCAGGGTTCCCACGTGACCTGGAAAACCTGAAAAATGATTGCCCTGTTTTCCAACCATGGAAAATGCATGCGAAATGAGGGGGGGGGGGGGGGGGAATATTAACATGTCCTGGAGAAGATTGAATTGCCCTGGAAAATTATTTCTCCTCCCTCAGCTTCTCCCCGCCTTGTGGATGAACGCAAACGGGTTCATCAGACATGTACAGTACGTCCGTTTTCGGCTGCCTTCAATGGGCAACAACATTGGGGTGTCGCGCTTTTCTGCTTCCTCTCTGCTTCGAGCCACCACAGAGCCCCATGTGACGCTACCAACTGATCAAATTGGATTTCCCGTGAGAACACTTCTAATGCCCTGTTTGTTGATTGATAAACCGACTTTTCAGACCCAGGTCAAGATTGATTTTCTCCAAAGAATCACCAAAAACTAGCGACTTACAATTGCAAGAGTTTTGCTGTAAAGCGCCGTATGTCGAATGTGAGGCTTTTCTTTCTCTCTCTTGTCGCGTGACAGACGAATCATGGGTGGTCTTCCTGGGCCGTATTTCATTCTCGCGCCATTGTCCAACAGCAGAAACAGCAAATATGTGAATGAGAAAAACTTGATCCGGAATTCGGCTCGATTAAAAATGCTGTGCATGTGCACAGCGAGCCAAGCGTCGCGCCCTTGGGCTAGTCAACTTGGCTGCGGCAGTGGCATGGGTGCTAGCATGGGCTCTGGCCTCTCTCCAACCCGTCAACAGCTAAAGAGTCCATCAGCTGTGTCACATCGACTTGAAAGTCATTTCGATGCCACCATCCGAGTGAGATCTTATCTTTGCGTTTGACGATCTTGAGTTGTGCTTTTCAAGGGCTCTTGTGGCGTGAATGATGAGAATCACTTTGCGGCGGTGGGACAGTTGTGAAGATTTTTGCAGCCAGTTTGGTATTTGCTAACATTGACGCAATCTGGTTGAATGTACAAAATACAAGCTATAATTGTAGAAAATAACACTTCTCCCAAGGTTTTTTTTTTTTGTATATGTTGCGATGACATGCCTTATAACAGGGCTGTCAAACTCATTTTAGTCTCCCTCGGAGGGCCGAAACCACAAAATTATTACTTCTACACAACAAATGAATAGATTGCTAGTTTTGAAATCAGTCAAGCCGATTAAAATTCAGTCAAACCTCGGTTTTCGAACGTCTCGGTTCTCGTCCAATGCGGTTTTCAACCAAAAATTCCAAGTTCTTTTATGCCTCGGATGACGAACACATTTCAGTTCTCGAACAAACTGAGCGCACTTGAATGCCTCATTTGACTCCTCTCACCTTCCTTACACGAGGAAGTGATGCTTCCTCGTGTTGCTTTCCATTGTGAGCAGACGTGTTCAATAAACATTTTTATTTTAAAAAGAGCGCGGTTTCGGTTTTCGAACAATTTCAGTTTTCGAACAGCCTTCTGGAACGGATTATGGACGAAAACCGAGGTTTGACTGTAGTTTGTTCAATTAGTGTTCAAGTGAGAGTAAACAGTGAAACAAAATTATTGCAAAATCTCAACGTTATTTATTCCACATGACAATTTGACATTTCGGTACACATTTTAGCAAGTTGACATACATGATTTGCTTTCACGGGCCATGTAAAATCACCTGGTGGGCCGGATCTGGCCCCCGGGCCTTGTGTTTGACACATGTGCCTGATAATGTAATCGTAATGTAAATAATTTTAAGTGGGAACCCTGAGAGGGATTATGGAGAAAATTGTTACGTTCAAGCTAGCAGGGTTGCCGTAAAAATCAGCTCAGTTCCATGTTGTTAAAATTTCCCAAGTCCATTGACGTTGGAAACTAGTGGAAGCACCATGAAAACACGAGCGGTTTCCGATGACGCGCTTGTTTCCGCTTTCTGTACACATTTGTGTTCATTAATCTTGAACTGTATTATTATGCCTGACAATTATATTTGAATGTAGGACACATCATGTAAGTAGACCAAGGCAAAGGAATACTGATCAAAGTGCTTATAAATATAAGAGGAGGACATCGGAGAACCTTCACAGATCCTATTTTACGTTTCTCATTAAAAGAGAATTTCGCGCATTCACTCCCAAACAACAAGCTTGTATTCCATGGCGGCATTCACTTCCAGCTTCATCAATGCATCACTGCCTAATTCATTAGTCCCGGGCTGATGAGAAACGCGACTCGGTAATTCACAAGCAGGAGGGGCAAAATTGGACGGATTGAGAATTCATTTCAGTGTGAGTGAGTGAGTGAGTCCTTCAAGCCGCTGTGCCACTCACGCACACGTAAAACTGAGATTTGGGATATTTTCCCCCTTCGCGTGACGTGGCATAGCGAAGGAGAAGGTTGCCAAACGCAAGCGCCAAGTTTGCTGCCGACGGAGACGTCAAAGAGAGGCCAGCAAAGATGGCGAATGGGAGACGTGAACGTGCGGATGAGGGAGGATTACGAGGGATAACGTCGTATCTGAGTTGCCGGAGGGTGTCGAGATAAGCAGAAGTTGGACGCCGTGCTGTCGTTTTGGAAACGACTTGAGTTGGGTTCCCTTTTTCCCCGGATGACTCGCGATGATAGTTTGCACCTCTTCTTTGCACTTTGTTGAACTTTCATTCGCAATTCCCTCTCGTTTGACTGACCGCACTGTCCAAATTTGCCATTTTGCTCATGTTTGCGTCGTCTTTTCGCTCATGGATAGCGGCGGCCAGGCCATGAAAATCGTCATCGTTTACACCGCACATCGATTCTGCAACGCCCAGTGGGACAATGACGTCTCACCTCGTAAACGTGAAAGGAAAAGAAAAAAAAAAATGCAGGAAATGGCCATTCTGTATTGTTTTGGATCACACTGGGCGGTGGCGGTAAGGGTTAATGAGGCAACCTGTTAGAGCATTAGAGAATTTATTGCATGAGCCAGATTCCATTTCAGCATTCGTATTCATGTCGGGCAGTCAGCCAGGCCTGCGATTTGTTGTTTGGCCATCGTGGCTGCGCTGCGGAGTGGGGAAGAGAAAGCGATAATGGCAGGCAAATGCATCCACAGAACGGCCGAGGAAACGGATTAGTGGCAGTCGGCCATGTTGGGTCCGCTCGCTGCAGTCTGTGGAGTGAGCTTCGAATGGATCTGCTAATCAGAAGAAAACGACATAGATGTGGATGTATGTTTGTTTCTATATGTTTGGTAAATATATATCCATATATCCATATATATATATATATATACATATATATATACCGGAATTTCCGGGCTATAAGCCGCGACTTTTGTCACACGCTTTCAACTCTGTGGTTTATTTAATGAAGCGGCCTATATAAAGACTTTTCTAACGGTTGCCTGCGTACCGTCCTTCTTTGTAAATATCTCATTTTACAATATGGGCACCTGCAGCTTATAGACAGGTGCTTATGTGTACACACAATGTTTTTTTCCTTTAAAAATTTTGTGTTGCGGTTTATAATCAGGTGCGCTCTATAGTCCGGAAATTACGGTGTGTATATATATATATATATATATATATACACACACACACACAGTCAAACCTCGGTGTTCGTCCATAACCCGTTCCAGAAGGCTGTTCAAAAACCGAAATTGTTTGAAAACCGAAACCACGCTCTTTTTAAAATAATAATGTTTACTGAACACGTCTGCTCACAATGGAAAGCAACACGAGGAAGCAACGTGTAAGGAAGGCGAGAGGAGTCAAATGGTGCATTCAAGTGCGCTCAGTTTGTTCGAGAATGTCCGAAGTTTGTCCGAAATGTGTTCGTCATCCGAGGCATAAAAAAACTTGTAATTTTCGGTCGAAAAAAAGAATTGGTCGAGAACCGAGACGTTCGAAAACCGAGGTTTGACTGTATTTATATATATATATATTAGGGTGCCTCATCATCATTTTCTGGCTAATCACCAATCCCCAATCTTTAAAAAGCCTGACATGCCGATCTTGATTTTTGCCGATTCCAGTATTGTTTTTCTTTTCATAACCAACTTCATAAACCTTCAATACTCCAATCTCGCTTTACTGTAAAACATTAAACAACACCTGCCAAATTTTGGTTCTCGAACAAACTGAGCGCACTTGAATGCACCATTTGACTCCTCTCGCCTTCCTTACACGAGGAAGTGACGCTTCCTCGTGTTGCTTTCCATTGTGAGCAGACGTGTTCAATAAACATTTTTATTTTAAAAAGAAGGTTTTCGAACAGCCTTCTGGAACGGATTATGGACGAAAACCGAGGTTTGACTGTATGATGGTTCTAAGCACCAAATATTATCCGCATGTTTATTGTGAGATGAAGTTTGAACAGTTATCTCACGCATTCCCTTTTTCCCCCCAAAGTTCAGCATTCATTATTAATGAGCACTGTGCGCACACGAGTCACATTGCATCAGCACTCTAAGACAACCTACATTCATGGGCGCTTTTTTTGTGGGTTGAGGTCGGGAGAATTTTTGTAAACATTTTGTTGTGATGAACCTCGCTGGCGCGTTATTTGATCGGATTGATCAAATAGCCATTCTTACATTGATAGTTCAAATCGTTTCATCGGTAAGACGGTGTACCAAACACAGTGCGCCCAGCACTGTACAGCTTGATTTTATGACATTCAAACTGAACATAGACCTTTTTATTTTTCATGGAAATCCATAGAGGAGAAGTGTTTTGTTTTGTTTTGGGGTTTTTTCGGGGGCCGGGGGTGCAATGATTGTGCTGTGTTGATGTCTTCCGTTTCAGCCGAAGATGTGCAAAATGTGCACGTTATGTAACAGGCGAGCTTTTGTTAAAAGTGCCTGTGCAGATGGCAGTCGGGCCTTTTCGTGTCGCGCCGCGTTAACGTGCAAAACATGAACATTTGATGCCAACCTTTCTAACGGCGAGGCAATTACAAAACATTCCCCGCCGCTCTTTCCTTGCAACACTTGCGACGAGGAGGACCGTGGCGGGCGGAGATGCGCGAAGTTTGAAATTAGGCGTAATGAAAGGGCGACGCGCTGAGGAGAGAGAGAGAGAGAGAGAGAGAGAGCGAGAGAGAGGAGGGCGAGCCCGGCTGGGGAAGGCTGATGAAAAGGCGACAGATGAGAAGGCGCGCGGGGATGAGAGAGCCTTGTGAGCAGGCAAAGCAGAATGGGCCTTAATTGATGGAACATTCACACAGCCAGGAAAGCAGAGCGGAGTCTCGGCTGCTCATTAAGGTCATTATACCTCCGTCTGGAGCACGCACGCCCACACACACGCACACACACACACACACACACACACACACACACGGGCGTGCTGGAGACATTGAGAGGAGAAGCCAATTTGGTTGGGTATCAAAAATGAGCCTTTTTGATGAGTGGCAACTCCAGGACCGAGTGCTTTGTTTGTGTCAAAGCAGTTAGCGCATGCTCGTCGCCGTCTGTAATTGCGCCGCTTGCGACGGAGCGAGACGCCGGCGTCCCCTTGAAAACGCCACGCACAAAGAGGAGGAGGAGGAAGAAGAAGAAGAAGAAGAAGGAGGAGAACAAATGAGTGATGCGCTGAAAAGGTGGGAAGGAAGAAAGACTGAATGGAGAAAAGATTCCAGAGAGGCTCTGGGGGCCCATGAAGGTCCGAGGGCCGAGATCAATAATGAAAACAAATCGTTGTCGATACGCGGACAGGAAATGAAGGTAAAAGCGGATGCAGAGCGGCGGAGCATAGATGTCGGGCAAGATGGGAGTGGGGATCTTCCACTTTGGTTTCAGCAAAGCAAGGTTGCGTGCGGTCACCATTGACCAGACAAGACTGGTCAATTTCTTGTCTTCAATGTTCCATTAGCTACGAGTGAACAATGTCAGTATTGGTCACTCAATAGCGATCGGGAATCCGCTCAGTAGGTGGTGCGCTCGTTAACCATTTAACGAGTTTAGAGTGAGGTGATCGTTAGCGAGCACAAGGTTGGCGGTCTGGCTTTTAATTAAAGAAAGGGGTGGCGGCGAGATGCTCAAGAGCAGGAAGGGGAAAAAAAAAAAAAGTCTCATGAAGGCCTTGAGGGACCGTGATCAATTCCCGGGTGGCACACTGAGTCCATTTAAAGGCCTGCGTGTGCGTGCGCGCAATGATACGGCCCTAATGATCCAGCGCTCGGTGGGAGCTAGCTGACAGCAAACGATCACTCAGAGGTTGATCGTCGACTACAATGCGATGAAAGTCAAGTCGAGTAATCAAAGAGCGCCGCCGCACTTGTTCCTCACCGCCAGTCTCGGTATATTACAAGACGAGCGGCTGTCAGAATAGCCCGATGATAATGAGACCAACCGCTTCTTGTCCACCATCAGCGAATTTTTGTACTGTGATAATAGGGCCCGACCGATTAATCGGCAGGCCGATTACATTGGCCGATGTTTGAAGGGCCATCAAATGCCGTTTGTACTTACCTAATCTCGTGTACTCTAACCATTTACCGCAATGATCTCGTTATTTATTACTCTAAATTCTGAACCATAACTTTGTGTCTCATATATATATATATATATATATATATATATATATACAGTCACACCTCGGTTTTCGAACGTCTCTGTTCTCGACCAAATCGGTTTTCGACCCAAAATTTCGAGTTTTTTATGCCTCAGATGACGACCGAATTTCGGTTCTCGAACATTCTGAGCGCACTTGAATGCACCGTTTGACTCCTCTCGCCTTCCTTACACGAGGAAGTGACGCTTCCTCGTGTAGTGTTCCATTGTGAACAGACGTGTTCAATAAAGATGTTTTTATTAAAAAGAGCGTGGTTTTGGTTTTCGAACAATTCGGTTTTCGAACAGCCTTCTGGAACAGATTATGGTGGAAAACCAAGGTATGACTGTGTATGTATATATATATATATATATATTTACACAAAATATTTAAACATCGTGATAAATATGCTACACGTCGGAGAAGGGGTTACGCACTTATAACGTCATTTAAAGATCTGATCCAAGCTACGCCTGCCCTCTAGTGGTGATTTATCAGACTGCAATCGTTTCCTCACCCTTGATACTGACTGAGGAGGTGCGCGAAGCCCTTTAGTATTATTTCTTAATAAAAATTACCCAAAACGTATATATACGTTTTGGCACAAAATTATCTTTTTTTACGTCGAATGAGTTAATGGGAGGGCGGGCCAATTATTGTATCCAAAATCGATTAGCGCTCGCTTGAAGGATTATCAACGTCTTAAAGCAAATACAATTCAATACTTGAACTCCATTTGAAATGACATTTTTGGAAATCTAAGACCAACTTCTTAATGCCCCACATCGTCCAACGTTAGTACGATACGTCAATGACACTGAGGAGTCCCGACCAAAACCGCATCCGTGTTTTGTTGGTTCTCTTGTCGCAATTGCATGATTGCAGTCATTTCAGTCAATTATTTATTCTGAAAAATGTTGATTTATTTTGAGAGTCGAGACCATTCACAGTAACAAAAAAGGCCAATACCAGACTTTTTTTTGGGGGGGGGGTCAATTAAAGCCCTGTTTTAAGATTTATGAATTCAGTCACTGCTTTCCATCCGACAAGAATCCCGTGGCGGCCGCAAGGCAGCCCTGCCGCTGAAAGCTTATTTAGCTTTACATCTGGGCCGAGTGAGTATCAGGGTTGTTTTCGGAAACCCCCGCCGGCAAGTGCGCACTTTATGCTCACACTTTTAGCCATGACAATTTCCAATGATGAAAGAGGCGAGGGGCCAAAGATCAGCGACTGTAGCTCAAAGCCGCTCTTCTGTTGCATTTGCTCCCAAAATAAAAAAGGAGCCGGGCGGCAATTTCACATGCGGGAATCCAACAGTGACGATTTGTCCATTTGTGTGTGTGTGTAGACGGGTGTCGAACAGCAGGTGTCGAGCAATGCGGCTAAGAAAAAAAAAACAAATCTGCTGGGACCTGAAAATGGAGCGAACGCTTCTTAACACATTGTATCCGTAAAAGCCCGGCGCCTCCCTAAAGACGTTCCCCTTTTTGAAACCCGACAAATCAAAATGGCAGGAGCGTTGCAGCCGAGTGGAAAGAGCCAAATAAACGGCGCCGCGGAATGCGTCCATGCATTTTTAAATACGCGGCAGCTCTCTGCACGCGCAAGTCATTTTGGCTTCACACTGCTTTAAATTGAAGTGCACGGCCCAGAATCTTGTCCTGTCAGGACGTTAAATCAAACACGCGGTAAGACAGATGTTTGCTGTTGCACTTTACTGCGCGCCATACTTGTTGTATATGGCCCATGTAATCAGACTTGAAGCCTCGACGGGCGCCTCGGTTATGGCGAGCGCTCGGCACGCTTGTCTTCCTCTGCGCGACGCGCCGCACGAACTGCCCTGCGTGGCCTTTAACGGCGACTCGAGAATCACGGCCAATGCACACAACCGCGGCAATGAACGCTAAAACAAATGCTACATTTCGCCCCCACGCGTTCGGAAAGCTTGTAAAGACGACTTAAGTTTGTCTGCGCGTGTGCTAATATGCACTGTGACCCCACGTTCAGGTTTTTCAAGATACGAGCCTTTGCCCAGACGATTTTCCCCAGTTTATTCTCAAACTAAACACAAAACAAAGAGAATTTCATGTAGCTTATTTAAAATATGACACCGTTTAGGGTTAGGTCTTATAACCCCTGACACAATGGCTATTTGAACACAAAAATTTGGCGGATAGCGGCTCGGTGAACGACTGGTTAGTGCGTTGACCTTAAAGTGCAGAGGTCATGGGTTCGAGCCCGGGCTCCGGCCCTCCTGCGTGGAGTTTGCATGTTCTCCCCGGGCCTGCGTGGGTTTTCTCCGGGTACTTCCTCCCACATTCCTAAAACATGCATGGCAGGCTGATTGAACACTCCAAATTGTCCCTAGGTGTGAGTCTGAGCGCGGACGGTTGTTGTCTTCGGGCAGTAGGCGGGGTACACCCTCAACTGGGCACCAGCCAATCGCAAGGCACGCATCGACAGAACAACCATTTGCGCACACAATCACACCGAGGGACAATTTACAGTGTTCATTTCATGTTTTTTGGAGTGTGGGAGGAAACCGGAATACCCGGAGAAAACCCACTCAGGATCGGGTTGAACATGCAAACTCGACATACATGATACGGAGCCCTTTAAAAAAAAAACACCCACATTTGGTTGGAGGCTGTAACAGATTAATGCAGTGGTTCTTAACCTGGGTTCGATTGAACCCCAGGGGTTCGGTGAATCAGTCTCAGGGTTCGACGGAGCTTCTGCCATGGAAGTTAAGACACACCCGACTCAACATGTCAATTAGATATGATATACGCCCGCTGGGCCATCACTGGCTGCAGATGATCACATGACATTGCTTGTCCAATCAGTGCTGCGGGAAATCTACTTCGTTCACTAGTCAACGTGCGACTGTCGTGATAGTACGTCGTGTGATTTTTTTTTTTTTTTGAAGAAGAATTTTTTAATCGATGCTATGTCGACCAAAAAAATTAATTGATCGGACAAATATGTACCACATGGATTCACATGCCTCACAGAACGTGATGGGACGCAGCATCCTACCTGCATGATTTGTCATGCCAAGTTCAGCAACTCTAGTCTCGCACCGGCAAAACTGAAGGAACACTTGTTGAATCCGATTTTTATTTTTCAGTCATGAAGGGTTCGGTGAATGTGCATATAAATTGGTTGGGTTCGCTACCTCTAAGAAGGTTAAGAACCACTGGAGTAATGACATATTTATCAAGGCATCACGCCACATTTTTGCCTCGGGACACAGAGATGGCGGAGACGAGTGCCGGCGCAGCCGATAAGACGACACTCCTTGATCTCACACACAACACAACAAGCCAAGGCACGATGTTAAGAATGGAAGGGGCGTGGGGGGGGGGGGGGGTAAATCCACACATGTATTCCCCATGTGACATCTCTCTGCGGAGGCTTGCACATGCTAACAGACGAAACTGCCTCCACGGGTCACCAGTGCATTCGCGTATCTCAATTTTACTTTGAAATGCTTTTTAGTTCCTCATTAAATTTGAGAGACTTGCTTTTTTCTTTTTTCTTTTATAATCGGATTTGCTGGTGTGATGCCCTGACTAAAAAGATTGCGCAACAAATGTAAGTTTTGTCACAGCGCATCGCAAAGGATCCCGGAGATAAATTATCTCTCTGCGCATGCTGAATTATACATGAAGAGCTGATTTGCCTGGCAGCCAAAACAAGATTTTCAAATGTTTTTGCGCATTTTTGTTTTCTAGCATCAAAACGGACGGATCTTGTGTCTTTGTCAAGCTCCTCTTTTTTCGTTTTAAAATTTCACAGATTGCTTGTTCCTGGAAAGAGGAAAAAAAATAAAAGTCACTCTCGCTTTACTTCCGTTGAGTTTTCAATTGGCTTCAGGGTGAGTTAAACAACTGTTTGCCTGCGAGTGCAAACAAATAATGCATAGGGGGGGGGGGGGGGGCGTGCGGCGGCGACAGCGGCGTGCAATCTCCAATTGATCGAGTAGTAATTAGAGCCCAGCGCGACGATAAGGCAGGCTGAAAGTATCCCAATAACTCCGGAAATCGGCGTTCCAAATTAGTCCATCAGGAGCACTTGGCCGTTGTGCCATTTCTTCTTTCTTATTGCGAGGCGTAATAACGGCTCATGAAAACGGAAGCCGCGTATCATTCGGCAAGCAGTCAGCGTTTGCGAGTTTACAGAGGGCGGACGTGCAAGGAAACGGTCTCGCGTCGAAGGCAAAATGTGAACTTTGTAAACTCGGTGTCGTCATTTCAAGTTCAATGTGGATTATCTCCCAATAGGCCAATTTTCAGAAGTCATTTTGACTTGGCCGGCTCCTGCTGTTGCTGGACCCCGCAACGCGCTGCCAAGCGGCGAAATGTCCGTCAAACAGTTTCGACACAGATGGGCGAGTCAAGAGAAAGACCCGATCCAATTGCTTTGGAATTTTCTTTAAAAATTTTTGGGGGGGGAGGCGAGGTGACGTGCGGAAACAGTGTGGTGTTGAGAACATGGGTAAATACCGGCAGATGAGCTTTTTTTCCCCAAAAAAGTGCAGTGTCCTTTTTTGTGTTAGTTCGTAGAAAAGCCCTGTTTAGATATTTGATGTATCACAAATGCAAAAAAAAAAAAGCATCAAAGTGAAAGTTCTGCTTGAAATGCATCCTTTCCCAAAAAAACTCTTTCTCTCAGAATTTTTCTTGGAAACGAGTTTATCGCGGGGGGTAACGTTCCAAAAAGAACCAGGTGAAATCCGTGAGGTAGTGAGATTTATTTTTTACAGTTATTATACAAGCACAAAAAAAATGTACATACATGGTGTATGTATGTACAAAGACGAGGTGCGGAGGCTGTTCACGTTGGTCAGTGCCTTAGCCAATCAGGATGCTGAACGCAATTCACTGTTTAAAAGCATTAAAACTGCACACACAAAAAAAAAATCTGTGAACTGCGTTAGAGCGAGGATCACTGTATTTTCAAGAAACTTACCAATGTTCAACTGCTGTTTATTAAAGAACAGTAAAAATGTACTATTTTCCCCCTTGATGAAAGAAGTTGGTGAAAGCTTTCTTTTGGTAGGTTCCATGCTAATATAGCTAGAAAACAAAATTTTTGGTTGGCCTTCAAAAATGTGTCCAAATGGTCCAAAATGGCTGATCTGACCAGCTCTCTCAAAATTCAACCAAACAAGTGTGACGTTAGTGCTTAAGAATTGCCGTCCGTGTTAAGTGTCTTTTATTTTTCTCTCTTTTTCCATGAAACATAAAAATAAAAAAAGTTGACATGTTAAAGCCACAGATTTGATTGTTTGCTGTCATCTATTTTGGAACTGAATGACTTGTCACACCTGTTGGGTACAATTTGTGAAATTGAGATCGTGAACCTTTAAAAGACTGCAAGTCAAAGTGTAAAGTATGATAACAACTCGAACCAAAGTCGATTCACCAAAAAATTGCATCTTAAATCGCAATCGGAATATTAGTCGAAGTTTTTGTGGACTCCCAATTCATAACCAATCGGTTCGCGTTGGTCATGTTTTGGATCCAACCGTTATTTTGCAGTGCGTGATGTCAGCAGGAATGTTTTATTGGAGTAGATGTTTTGCAGTGGCAGGCAGCTGCAGACGTTTGCTGGCAAATCACCAGAGTGGCACAACATTGTAATAATTACAATTGCGAGTCATCTCTCGCTTCCAGCCCTCGAGGGGCTCCATATGTTGCCGAGTTGGCCCCGGCCCTCGTTTCCCTTCCTCACATTTCCTCCTTCGCCTCTTCTGCTCTCCTGCCAAGTGTTTTGGAGCGCTCCGCCCTTTTCCATTTCTCGCTCATCCCATGTTCGCTCTCGCCCTCGCCCCCCCGCGCGTCTGCCGCATTCTCATCACTGCCCGTCTCGCGGGTTAATTCCAACGCTTGCATTTCGGGCACTTAGCGGACGTGATGTACTGTCTTCCCGCCATTCCATTAAAAAAAAAAAGCTAAAGCGTTGCAGTTTTGGTTCAATTCATTTCCGGTGCTTGGATGTGGGAATTTGAGGACGTCAAATAAAAGCAATTGTGGCGAACGAGAGCGTAACTGACACTTTAAGCGAGGGAAAGGGGCTCTGAACAACACTGCTGGCATTCCTCCGCCCAGCACCGGTAGTACGCTAATGAAAACATTAAATCTTCCTGACAAATTGTGTATCCAAATTGCAGGAAAATCCGCAGTCGTAAAATGCACAGCGTTGTTTAAGGGCCGCTACGTGTACGGTGGTGTGTAAAGTATGGCGCCGCTTTGTGTGGCCCGTATCTGCTTCATGGAACTCCTTTTTACGTTTTTACATTTTTTTTTTCCGGTATGTACAGAATTGCGAATTTTGACCGATTGGGTCTGGAATGCGCTGTATTTGGTTTGTCACTTTTTTGGTTTGTGCCCCACCAGGTGTTCCGAAGTGGCGAAGGCATGGGCATCCGTCTGGACAGCGCCTCTGCCTTTCAGGGCGCCGTCATCTCGCCGCACTACGATTCTCTGCTGGTCAAAGTCATCGCCAGCGGCAAGGACCTGCCCACCGCCGCCTCCAAGATGAGCCGAGCCCTGGCCGAGTTCAGAGTGAGGGGCGTCAAGGTAGGACAGCTGACCCGAATGTTTTCAGTGCCGTCAAACCTCTGGTCACTCACGACCCTGAAGGATATTGGTGAACCAAACTTTGCTTCGGCTAACATTCTTCAGTTGGTAAAGGCAAGACAAGGCAAATGTTTTTGCACAGCGCATTTCATTTACAAGACGATTCAAATGGCTTCCGAAAAAACAACAACATTAAAAGCATAACAGAGAAAGCAAAATCAAAATAGAATCATCTAAAAAAAATTACATTAAAATTATTAAAACCAAGCATCAGTCCAGACAAAATAAAAGATGTCGTGCAAGGCTCAAAATAAGCGGTTTGGCATCGCAGTTTTCGTTTTAAAATGAATATTTTGCGCCTCCTTAATATCTATTGAAAAGCAAAAATGTCACTAAAGTGCTGAGACAAGCGTCAAAAGAAGAAAAAGAAGCACCGAGACGCTCCCTTAAAGCTTCGCTGGGCTCATGTCACCTACGCGCTGAAGTCGGGAGTTTGAGGGAAGCTCTGTTCTCGTGCAAGCAGAAGCAGCGGGCTAGCAACAGCTTCGGCCAGTTACTAGTGCGCCCAAACATGTTGCGGAGTTATTCCTAAATCGGGAATTAATCTCTCTGGCAGTGAAGAAATTACATTTCGACAAGAATCGTTCTCACAAAGGGATGACGAGAAAAGATACAGAGCCATGCTAAATGCTAAGCTAACCTCAGAATGACACAGCTAGCGAGTGCTTGTTTAAACAATAACACTTTTTGAAGATGTCTGGCTGGAACCGCATTAAAGCAGAACACTTTGAATGGCCCCAAAGTATCTTTTGGAGGGAAAATCATACACGCTAAATTGAACCCGAACCGAAAACGAATTAATTTCCGTTATGGTTTAGATCAGCCAGGCACGGACAAATGGACTATCAATAGGCCCTCTGCGGCTGAAGCCAGAAGGCAGCCATCTTACGTTCAAACTGTTATTGACGATGTGTTTTTGTTTTTCGCTGAAAACATGGTCATCGAGTGCGTGTTTTACGCTAGGATATCTGCAGTGGAGTAATGAGAGAGACTCCAAGCATTCCTGTATACGTCCATATAGCCAAGAGAAAGGGCCTAATGTTGAAAGTATATTCATATCCTATAAAATATTTAGAATTGATCAATAATGTTGTTTGTTTTCATAGTTGAGTCCCGATTTTTTTTAGGCCTGCAACAATAAATGTTCTCAAAATGACATTACAGCGGAGCATTGCTCTTAGACAAGAAAATGAAATTTGCTACTCTAGATGAGAGGAATGTAAGAAATAAAAAAACGCTGCTTATATTACGAAAAAGAAAACCAATTCATGATATTGTCTTTTTTTTATTGTTTGATAAAAACCCTTGCTTCTTTGAGAAAGAAAAAAAAGTTCCACAAAGTAAGAAAGTTGTTCCTCAAATTAAGTCAATGATTCACTAAAGTACTTAGCCTGCAAATGGGGATTAAATTAAGACAATAAAGGATGGATTCATCAGAATGCTGCAGTAAACAATCATGTTTTCAGCCCTGATTCAAATGACGTGACGGTTTGAGCAGACCTCGGGTATTCAGAGTTTTTTTGTTCCATCGGTAAGAACATCGGAACGAAATGCTGCTTCACTTTGTTTGGTCCTGGTTCTGGACACACAAAATCGACTTGTCCCAGACGATCTGAGTGCTCTGGATGCTTCATAGGGTACAAGTACATCTTCCATGTATTGTTGTCCGAGGCCATTTAGAGAGTGACAGACTAGGAGTACGATTTTTATAATTTATCCTTTGACTCCAGGAAGCCAGTGTTGTGATGTGAGGACAGTTGTGATGTGGTCCAGTTTCATGGTGTTTGTAAGGACTCTGGCGGCAGATCAGCCGCAACTGCCCGATCGAATTTATTTATTTATTTATTTATTATTTTCGGTTTTTAAAAACAATTTTTTTTTTTATTAAGACCTGAAAAGACACGATTACAGTAACGTAGTCTACTGAAAATAAAAGGTTTTCTGTGTCTGTGTTGGTAAACAGTCTTGAAGAGACTCGATAGAAATGAACTGAGAAAACCCCCAAACACATCAAGGCATACAATGTGTTGAGCGATTCATGAGCTTGCCTAAAGAACATCTTTGTCATTATGTTTTAAGGTGTTTATGCAAAAATGGACTGTCTTGCCAATGAAAGTGGAGATTTTTAAAGGCCATGTCTCAAACAAATGTCAAATAAACACTTAGCGGTCTGTCATTTAATGTACACGTACAAAATGGCAACCAGTTGGAGTAAAATGGAACATTTTCCACATTGACATGCCTACTTTGTGCCTTTTCCTCAGTTTTTCCACATTACGGAGGCGTTTATTGAGGTCCAGGTGTCATGTTGAGTTGAGTTCATCTTCCACCTGGCGTCCCTGCTCCCATTTGTCACTGATTACATCTCCGCAAGAACAGCAGATGGGTGGCAGGTTCGCAGAATCTGGCGCGCTCGTTGCGGTGCCAACGGATGTTTTTTCGCATTTTCCCGTAATTGGGATGTATTTCCTCAAGCTGTATGCAAGCATATTGCATTGGAATCATGCTGAGCAAGTCATTAACACAATTATTTGTGTGTATCGTTTTAGAGACGGCCCAAAGCGCAAAGCGTTAAAGGCATGCTTGGATAGCTTTGGTGTGGTGGATCTTGACCGGCCCTTACCTTTTTAATGGACCGAGTCTTCTATTTTCACTCTTTTCCGTTCGCTGTGTTCATACTCGTGTGGTACAGCTACCCAGTCGAAGGAATATTGTGGATACAGATTGCTGTCTCGCAATCCAAATCAATCTAAAGCTTGTTAAAGCGTCTATGGTTGACATGTAGGCGAGTTTAGGGGTTGGGGCATCAGCGCTAATAGTTTGCTCCCCCTCACTGTGGGCTGTAGTTACATTCGGCACCGTGTAAAGCTTCCTTTGATGGTAAGACTGCAATGAAATGACAAAGGGGGGAGTGTCACCTGCATTGTGGCAGCAGAACAGGCAAAGCGATACTGAAGGAAAAATTGTGTTTTTTGTTGTTTTTTTTTTAATGAATTTTCTGGTTTCTTTAAATTGGACTTCAGCGTACAAATAATGGATGACTTGTATTACAGGAAAAGTCGGCATTTCTTTTTAAAGACTGAAGTTCAGCTCTGTCACTTAAATGTCACAATGACATCAGTGCCCCCTTGACAAATAACTTGACACAAGATAGATGCCCTTATTCCAACTGCCGCCAGACTCAAAAACACAATGTGCGGGGCGAGGTCTACGGGGATAAACGGGATTTAACCGTCGGAAATCGTCTTTGACAACGGGGGAGAGGAAATGGGAAGCGGGTACTTGGGCGATACTGAATGACAAAATAGACGCGGGTGGAGGAGGTGGTGTCGCTGTTGTATTGTGTGCTGTTTTTTTTTTAGACGTGCTACTGTATAGTCATCACATTCTTCAGCAGTGCACAGGCAAAACTCTAAAGAAAAATGATCCAATCTTATCCATCCATCTTCTCTCTGGGGTTGGGTGGACCGGTCAGCAACCCATGCGGAGAAGTCCAGACTTCTTTCTCCCCAGCTAATTTGTCCTGCTCTTCCAAGGCAATCCCAACATGTTCCTAGGCCAACAGAGAGCCATTGTCTCGCAAGGATCTCAGGGGTCTTCCCCGGGGCCTCCTCACCAAGAAGCATCCTGAACAGAAGCCTGAGCAACCCCATCTGGCTCCTTCCAATATGGAAAACCGGCGGCTCTACTCTGAGTTTATCACCCTACCTCGATGAGTACCCCTACCGAGGAAACTCTGTCAGTCCCTCCATCTGGCTCCTTCCAATATGGAAGACCAGCGGCTCGACTCCCGAATTTTTCACGCTCTCTGGAAGAGCACCCCAACAGAGGAAACTTCGTTAGTCCCCGCCATCTGGCTCCTTCCAATATGGAAAACCAGCGGCTCTACTCTGAGTTTATCACCCTACCTGGATGAGTACCCCTACCGAGGAAACTCTGTCAGTCCCTCCATCTGACTCCTTCCAATATGGAAGACCAGCAGCTCAACTCCAGAATTTTTCACCCTGTCTGGAAGAGCTCCCCTCCAGAGGAAACTCTGTTAGTCCCGCCATCTGGCTCCTTCCAATATGGAAGACCAGCGGCTCGACTCCCAAATTTTTCACCCTATCTGGAAGAGCACCCCTACAGAGGAAACTCCGTAACTCTGTTAGTCCCCTCCCCCCATCTGGCTCCTTCCAATATGGAAGACCGTCTGCTCTACTTTGAGTTTATGACCCTATCTGAAAGGGCACCCCTACTGAGGAAACTCCCGTCAGTCCCCCACCCCCAAATCTGGCTCCTTCTAATATGGAAGACCAGCGGCTCTACTCCTGAGTTTTTCACTCTCTCTGGAAGAGCACCCCTACCGAGGAAGCTCCATCAGTCACCCACCCCCCACACACACAAACACACACCAATATTCCTGGAGCACTCACAAGACTGGTCGGGAGACCGTGAAGTAACTCCACACCCTCAGCAGGGTTCAGAATGGTGCATGGAATGAGAAGACAAATAATGACAAGGCAAAACCTTTTTGACTCGACAGATACTCTCTCGACCTTCTCTTTGCCCTACGTTCTCCGCTTTCACAACCTGGCATGCAATCGGAGCACAGCTCGAAAAAGCATCGAAAGCAAAACTTAGGCACCCTCCCGTCTCCCAGTGCAGCAGCTGGAACATCTCCACATGGTCATTTGTCATCAGAACGAGGAACCAGAAGATGTTAGGGGAGCAAAGCTGGGGTGAAGTCGAATGTGATGACCTTGCAGAAGAGATGAAATTTGATGAGTCGGATGAGGGGGGTAGGGGGTCCTCTTTGCAGAGTTACGATCTGTCTGTCTGTGTGTGTGTATATGTGGACCTGGTTTCGGCATCTCTGGATTCGTCAGATCTGCCAGTTCTCATTAAAACTGAAATTTTTGTGTTTTTTCAATGCTAACCCTGAAGCTCGGGTGTATATAGATACGCATATCAAGATTGACGCCTCAAACGCTCCCTTTTCACCAACGCATTAAAAAAAACCCCAAAAAACCAAAACAAGAATACGTGCCCTTTATGCATACAGTTCATCTGCGTCAAGTGCCAAGCTCTGTGCCGCAGCACAATTAGCCCTCAACCGATTGTACTGTGTACATCCATAAGCATTTATGTGTGGGCACACTTTGGCAATTATGGGCCATTCGAGCGCTGAAGCGCGACTGCAGATAAGCACGTCCGCGCCGAGGAGGAGGAAAACAATGGCGACGTTGGACATTTGACGAGCCAAATGTGCGCGGTCGACAAAAGCCTTGTTGACGGGATTTCGCTACTAGCAGACGCATCTTTGGGGTCACCGTGACCCGCCCTCAAGGACCCGACATGAATTCGAATGTAAACGGGCGATCTCGTTCTTGTCCAGTCTGCTTGAATTGAGATGTTGATTTGAGATGAGCGGCACTTTGAGCAATGACTACAGACTGACTACTCAGTGTGTACACGAGGAGCTCCACGAGTGATAGTCAATTGTTTGGGTGACATGAAGAGGCGCAATGTCGCGAAGAGCACCCGTCGCTGTTGTTGTTGTTTAGCCTGCTCGTGTCACCGGCTGAGAACAAACGTCTCCATTCTTATTCAAATGAGTTTAATTATGGCTGCCGCAGTGGCATGAGATCGCGCCTGTATTCGCTAATTGTCTATTCAAAGCGAAAATCAAGCGCAGACTCCCTGACAAAGCCCAAGGAAACACGTGCTCGAGCTGTAAGTGCTTGTTATTGCCTCTGTTTGTGGTGAAGTGGCTTTGTCGCGGCTTTTAACTCATTCGCCGCCAGTTATTTCAAAGTCGAGTTTTCCTCGTATCGAGCATTTCGACTGATCGTTCGGGATTGACAGAATATTGTTCTGTGATGTTAGAAGATCCAAACCGAGAAATCTGACTTGAATAGACACAAGCAGGGTGAGAGCCACTTCCACGCCTATCCGCTGAAAGACGGAAATATACGTCAGTGGTATTGAACAGTTGGATTCCAGTTGGAGAATAAAAATGTCCGCGGAGGTGAATTGGTGAAGGCTTCAGTGAGCATCCCAGCACAGTGGCTGACGCTCTTCTGTCTCGAGTAGCGGCAACGGGCTGGAATATTTTGCACCACGATGGTTTATTTGGCCTTAGGCAACTTGGCTCAGCGTCGCATTGACCTTGGGCGGACGGATTAAAAAAACAAAAAAGGGTTACACCTCGACAACGCCGTTCCTTTCCCCGTTTTATCGTGCGTGCGGAGCAGCTATAATCGAAGGTGCGAGGCGCAATGGTCCCCCGGGAGCCTCCCGCTTGAAATCTGGGAGCACTCTGTAAATATTGCCCAAACGTTGTTGTGCTACCAGAGATAAGGAAGGTCTCTCCCGCTATCAAAGTGTTAGCATCTTTTGCAGGAGCTCCTTTTTTTTTTTGTTCATTTATGTTGCTTGTGGGGTTTTTTCCCTGTTTGCAAGAGATTTGAGGATATCAGGTGCTCAAACTTCAGAGGAGCCGGCACCTTGTTTGCTTGTGACTGAACGGCTTTTGCATGCATTGCCTCACATTTGTGCACATTTAATCATTCATTCATTCATTTTCCGAAACGCTTCATCCTCACTCGGGATGCGGGGGTAGGGGGGGGGGGTGCTGGAGCCTATAATAATAATAATAATACATTTTATTTGTAAGCGCCTTTCAAGACACCCAAGGACACTTTACAATCAGGACCCAAAACAATAAAACACAATGCGGGTTGAGCAGCGGCAGCCAAACGCGCCAGCGTTCACTCAACCCGGAAGTCAGAAAGAAACCACAAGGGAGGAAGAGGGGGAGAAAAAAAAAAAAAACACGTTCGAACTATCCTCATTTGAGGATAATTTGAGTCAGGAAAAAAAAAAAAACTCCTGCACAAGCATATGACAATTACAACAAGTCACAAGACATGAACAATGAAGGCCATCCCAGCTGTCTTCGGGCAGTAGGCGGGTTGACACCCTGAAGCGGTTGCCAGCCAATCGCAGGGCACACAGAAACGAACAAACATTCGCGCTCACACTCACACCTAGGGACAATTTCGAGTGTTCAATCAGCCTGCCATGCGTGTTTTTGGAATGTGGGAGGAAACTGGAATACTCAACTCAACTGTATTTATAGAGCACTTTCGAACAGCCATTGCTAAAAAAAAAAGGAATACCCGGAGAAAACCCACGCAAGCACGGGGAGAACATGCAAACTCCACACAGTAAGGCCGGAGCTGGAATTGAACCCGGGACCTTTGCACTGTGAAGTCAACATGCTAACCACTCTACCGGGACCGAAGCTGGTGGACTACCGGACCACCTATACACATTTACTCAAGTCAAAATGAGTCAGACACTCGGAAGTCCAGAACCTCTTTCGAATCGTGACGCACGAATAAGCCATGAATGAGCGAACTTTAAAAAAAAAAAAAAAAAAAAAAAACAATTTGAAAATGCCCGTGGCTCGTCTGATGGCGGATGGAAAAGAATCCAGCCAGACGGGAGGTGGGGGGGGATAGAGAAAAGGTCACGCAGAGGAAAAACAAAGAGCCGGTCATTAATGTGACCATGACAAAGGACAAATAGTTTCTCCTTGTCTTGCCCAGAAATGTGAATCCAACGGAAGGCCATCATGTCGAAGATGTTGGCAAAACAGCCTGTGAAGATGAAAAGGGGGAACAGGAAAACGATGTATTCAGGCTACTCAATCACTACGAGGTTAAATCTGTCCTCCGTTTTTCTCCCTTTGGTCCCTTCCACTTCTGCCCGCTATCTGATCTTAAGTGCACCGTGTCGTAATAAACCGCCTCCAAGCCACATGGCGATACGACTTGCTTGCGGATGCTCTCCACTCATCCTTGTTCACCGCACGAAAGACTCACTCGCCGGCTTCCAGGCACGCGATCCCGCATCCTTGCGTCAGCCTCCATCCTTTCATCTTCGCTCGAGACTTTTCGTCCCGGCCCCAACCTGCGACCCAGGAAGGAAAAACGCTTCATCATTTTGAATATCTTGAGGACGCCCAATTAGTATGCCGCTCAACGCTCTTCAGGACCGGTCCGACTGGCCCTCGTAAGCGGAACGCGTTGATGCATCCCGAGTGGGCGGTTGCCCACGCGGCACACCGGAGGCCGGGCTGTCACGATGACAGGAAATGTCACACTCCCCAGGTTCCTTTGGCTTGGGGCGGACGTCCGCCATTAACGCTTGCTCGTGTTTGAGAGGTTACGTGCCTGCGTGAGCGTGCTCGTTATTCAGCGTTTTGGATTATTCAAATCCAGGGGGGGGGGGGGGGGGGGGTTTCGCCTTGAGCGGAAAAAACACGGGACTCTTGAGTCATGATGGCGGTTCTCTATTTAACTCATTCAGTATCAATTCTCGACCAAGTCTGAGAAGACGTTTAAAAACGTCTTTGGGAGTGAATGAGTTAAGGGAGCTAAGCTAAACACAGCTTTGATTCACAAACCAAGTCGCTCTCATTCGCCCCAAAACGCCGTCATGAGACAGTCAATGCTCCATACATATAATTTTTATTTCATATCATGTCCAGAGAACAATATTGACTTTGGCAAAATGAAAAAAAAAAATAAAAAAGCAAGAGAACGATGGTCATGTTTGAAATGGATCATTGATGTCATCGTTTCTTTTCAGAGGAATCGCTGTCTTTGTGTTTTGTATTTTGCGCCTTTGATCCTGTCGCTAGATTTTTTTCGTTTTTTTTTTTTTTTTTTTTTTTCCGAACATCATTCACAGAAAATTCCAGACAAGAGAAAGGCATAGTGCAACAAATACAATTATTTCGATGTGATGTGTGTGTGTGTGTGTGTGTGTGTGTGTGTGTATACAGTCACACCTCAGTTTTCGAACGTCTCGGTTCTCGATCAATTCGGTTTTCAACCAAACAGAGCGCACTTGAATGCACCATTTGACTCCTATCGCCTTCCTTACACGAGGAAGTGACGCTTCCTCGTGTTGCTTTCCATCGTGAGCAGACGTGTTCAATAAACCTTTTTATTTTGTGGTTTCGGTTTTCGAACAATTTCGGTTTTTTGAACAGGCCTTCTGGAACGGATTTTGGACGAAAACCGAGGTTTGACTGTATCTCTATCTTTTGGACTTCCCGCTGATTGGAGCAGGACGATGTTGTTGTGTTGTTGTCGAAAAACAAGGTCACAAGGTTTGTGGCTCGTTCTGTCCATCTTGCAAATACTTTTGCTCCGAAAACATTCACCGTTTAGTGGGAGATTCCGCGTGGCACAAATGAAGCGTCAAAAACAACCCAAACATTGTCTCTATCTCACATTGGACAGGGGTCACTTTCAGTCCAGGCTGCGAAAATAACGATGAATCCACTGTAGTGTTGTCGCTTTTCAATCACAGACACCTGCGTGTTGCGAAAAAAAACCCAAAAACAAAAAATACCCCCACGTGGAACAGGAACAGAGGTGCTGGACTCTAAAAGTGCTCACATAGGCGCACATAAACACACACACACACACAGGCACAGTGACACACATCCTGTCCGTGATCCTTCTTCGCATGCACACCAGAAGCAGCAGAGCAAGAGTTCGTTGTCGCCAGGAAAAGTTCCATCCCACGCCGCCGCCATTTTGTCAATCCGTATCGACCGCATCGTATGCCCCGGCGTTGTTTCGTAATCCGTCCGCGCTCGCGCCGCCACGCATCGATTGATCACGGCCAGCGCACGCAGCTCGGCATTTATGCTCCTATAAATCCGAAGTCATGGCCGGCGCAAAGTTCAGGACGCACGGGAGTCACATTCTTTGTTGAGCCGAGTCCGAAAACAATTTGACAAAGTCCAGCCCACAACGTTTTTTGTTTTTTTTTCCCCCCCCCCCCCCCCCCTGCAGTGTTGATCCAGTTCTGTGACGGTGCTTGATCCACTGCAACCTTTTTGCGGTGTTGCGTGGGATGCGGCAGGTTCTATTAGCGCGGAGGCTTTGCTCGGATTCCACGCTGAGCTCTTAACCCTTCCCGGCGTCTTTGTTCTCGCCTCACCTCTTCGATTTCTTTTGTCATCTTGAGAACTTATCCCCCCCCCCCCCCTGTCTGGCTCTGTTGACCTCAATGCCCTAAACACCTCAAAGCTATTGACTAGATTTTTTGTTTTTGTTTCTTGAAATCAATCTCTGTCCTGTCCCTCCTTTATCTTCAGATACAATCGTCCTTCCGTCATTTGCAGTCTCGACTTTTTTTACACCACACTTTCCTCCAGCTCTTCGCTCCTTCCATCCTTCCCTTTCTCCTTGGCTCTCTCCCTCCCGGCGCCCCCCCTCCCGGTAGCCGCCCCGGAGTTGGAGTTGGAGTTGGTCGTGTTGTAAGCGTGGATGTATCCGCGTTGAAACTCGCATCGCGCTCCGAAGGGGCCGGCGCTTTCGCCCTCGTCGCTGGTGGCGGAGGAACCGGTGCTGGTGGCGGTGGAGGCGCACTGCACCAGCATCCCGTGGAGCGACTGGCTGCGCCTGGTCCAGATCACGCTCAGCCGCTTGGCGTAGCTGATGGCGCCGTAGCGTTTGGCCACGGCGGCGGCCGCGTCGGTTGCCAGGGCCACGGAGGAGCCCATGTCCAGCGAGTGGCGCCGTTTGCTGACCGTCCCGCGGGCGGGGTTGAGAGGGGGGGACATGGGGCTCTGATAAGCCTGAGAGGAGTTCCATTTGTCCCGGCCGGGGGAGCTAATCCTCCAGGCCAGCATATCGGAGTCTCTCAGGGGTGCCGCCAGGGAGAAACTGGCGCGGTTGGTCAGCTCTCGCTCCAGACGCGGTTTGGGGCCTTCCCTGAAGCGCGACTGGCGGGGCAGGGTGGATGAAATGGAGGGGGGGTAGTCGTTCAGGGTTCTGTCGCTTTCCGCGCCGTACGCCGGCGCTTTGTCCGGCTTCCGCTGCCGCACCACCAAGGCCATTTCGCCTCCCGCCCCCGCCATGGTGGAGACCACGCCCCCCGCCGAAAGAAACTGCTCCAGGTTGACTTTCGGCTTGATCCTCGGCTTCGGGGGCAGTTTTGGCGGCAGAGAAGAAGCGCAATCTGCGGGTTCCTTGTCCTTTTCGCCCTCCCCCGTTCTCTTGGACGTCAGACCGTTCGGGAGGACCACCATCATCATGTCACCGGCGCCGTTGGACTGGTAGCAGCCGCCGCCGCCGCCGTCTCCTCCTTTATCCCGTGCCGCCACGCCGCCCCCCTGGCCGCAAAGCCCGCCTCCGACCTCTGCGTTGCCGTCGCGGCACAGGGCGTGGTCAGAGTGATCGCACGCGCGGTGGCGAACCATCAACGCCACCGTGAACACCAGGAGGGTGACCACCACCACGCCGCCCACTAAGATGGTCAGCGTTCCTCCCAGGAAGTGAGCCTGTAGAGAGCTGCAGGCCGGGTAAACGTCCTTGGTGGAGAACGTGGTGCAGCCCAGCACTTTTGTCGCCGCCAGCGCGGTGATGGAGTCGTCGTAAATGGCCAGCACGCACAAGTTGTAATCCACTCCGGAGACCAAGTTCTTCAGCAGGAAGCGGTCACTGGTGGATGGCAGGATCCTGACGAGGGCGAAAGAAAAGAAAGGTCATGCATGGTGCGCCGCGAACGCGTTCCTCGCCGGCCGAATGTAAAACGGTGCCACGCGGACTGTTGTGGAGAGAAAATGGGAAGTTTTGAGAGAACCTGGGCGGGCCAAGGAGACCGAAACAGCCCACCGGTGAATACGGCACGAATTGAAAATGAGGCTATTGATGAAGCGTGCGCCCAGGGAGCATGAAAAGCTCTTGCTCTCGAATTGCCCGAAGAAGCAAATGTTGGGCCATTTTGTGGGCCTCCGCACTTCATAAGAAGCCATTTTAGGTGCAGGCAAGATTACAGCAGTGTCGAGGCGTTGTAGTGCGTTTGACAAACTACAACGTGTCAGCGTATTGCC
Source organism: Hippocampus abdominalis (assembly GCA_018466805.1). Taxonomy (NCBI): domain Eukaryota; kingdom Metazoa; phylum Chordata; class Actinopteri; order Syngnathiformes; family Syngnathidae; genus Hippocampus; species Hippocampus abdominalis. Next base: position 29,548,275 of record CM031695.1, read on the forward strand.
ACCAGGCAATAGTCTCATTGCCGATTGTAAATGCGGAATCGGCAAGCGCTTGTTTTGGCTCATATTCGGAGAACCGGTGTCCATTTGTCATCTTTTTTTACAGCAGCCGCCGATGCTAAACAAACCACGAGGTGCCGCGTTGTTGGCCCTTGGATGTGTTTGTAGGATAATAGCTTGAGCACGTTTTGTGTTTAGTGTGGCGTGTAGGAGAGCGGCGCGCAGCTCGAGTGTCCCTCGCCGACGGGTACGACTTTGGCCCTCCGCCCTCACCCTCTTGTGTGGGCAAAAGAACAGAAAAAAATATTTGCGTCGTCAAAAATGTGAATCCTTTCGCATTGTTTTCTGGTTTTTCCTTCATCTCTTGGTGGCCGTGACCGCAGGTGGGCTCTTGCTGCTTATTTTGGTTTTGTACAGTGAAACTCCTCTACAATGAAATCATGTTTGCAGCAAGAAATTTTTCACAACAGAGGGTTTTTCACTGTAGCAAATTTGATCTCGGATTTAATAGTCAGTGTAGGAAGAAAAAAAGGGAAAGAAATTGCGAAATTTACGATCAGCATTCACTTTCACTTACATCAATTTTTGGGATAACGTGTTTTCTTTTGCTTCCTCCGTCTTTCATTTTAATCACTTTTACCCTCTCTTCCAGCGTCAGAGCGCTTCTTGTCTTAGCTGCTTGACATCCAAAAGGTCCGTTTTGTAGCCATTTTAGCAATGCAACGTTATTGCTGCGTAATACTTCCTGGACTACTGCGCATGTGTAAACCAGTGTGGTGGTTGCTGTTGCCGTTTCCGAACGAAGCAGTAGAGGTCGCTGTTGGATTAGACTTTGTTGTAGTGAATCTCGTCGCGAGGCAAGAGCAGAGAAAAATATTTCGTATCGCGCAACAGGGTTTTTTTTTTGTTGTATGGGGGGCGGGAGAGTGGGAATGGTGTTAATGCATGAAGATTTTTTCACACTAGTGGGTATTTTCACCCATGTAGGTTTTGTTGTCGAGGAGTTTCACTGTATATGTGCATGGACCACTCACATGACTAATAAGCCTGAAATGACCCCCCCCCCCCCCCCCCCCCGCCCATCACACTAGTTTACCCGTGACGCAAATTGAAGTAAAGCTATGCCAGTCTGTGTCTAATCTGAACAGCTTCCTTGCGCGAGCGGCCATGTCCAGATGTCATTAAGTCACCATAGATTGACATCCGATGCTGACAGAAATCCACTTAGGAACTCCTCCTACCCAGTGGAGGCATGTGGTGTTGCCATGGCAAAGGTTCATTACTTGGCCCCAATAGCGCAGCACTTGAAGTGAAAAGAATCCGACGGCACGGCTCGCAGAGTGGACGCCAGGCGGGAAAAGTGGCGCCCAAGTGGCTTTCCGTGTTCCCCCGAAAAAACATAAAAATAAATGTCGAGGACTCGGCACTGCATTTGAAAGTCTACCCGAGTGCCGTTTGATTTGTATTCTGCGCAAGCGGGGCATACTGTGCGAACGCGTTTGCCTCGTGGATTAAAATAAGCATCCCCGGTATGCTATGCATGCAAAAGTGGGGCACATAGAAACACGCATACACTTCGAGTCAAGCCTTAAAGTCATTTTCTTAGCTGGCCATGTGCCTCCCCGCCCCCATCATTTGGGTTGGAATCATTTCCTGTTAAATGTGCGCTCCGCCTCTTCTTCTTCCGATTTTTTTTTTTACATTCCGACCTCTGTCTTTGTCTCACTGCCCCGCCTCTCACCTCCAAGCTGTTTCTACCGAGAGCCACAAATCCTTTTGGCATTCCTCGCCGGACGCTTCCTGACCTCGCGCCTTCTCCCTCCGCTTTTTTTTTTTTTTTCCCACCCGACATTGCGCTACATCTCCATTAGCCGCGGCTATATGTGCGCGTGCCATTATTTAACAGCCAAGGTCGCCGCGTCTTCTCCATCCTCTCCTCCCGGCGATCATTCTTTCTTTAGCTCGCTCTCCACCTTGCCGCTCCCTTTACCTTCGTCTTATATTTCCTCTTTGCCCACTCTCCTTATATCACCGCTTTTATCTTCCACCTCACTCCTCTTTTTACGAGGCTGTGAATCTTTTTTTTTTTCCCCCGACTGAAATGTACAGACAACAGTCACTGAAATGACACCGTCTTGTCATCGTGTAGCGTTTTAAACTTTTCACAAGCGGTGATAGCAAATTAGACCTCGGACGTGACCCAGAGTGCATCGATGAAGTGAATGGGCGGACAATTGGTATAGCGGAGGGGTCGGCGGGGTCGGCAAACCAAAATGTTGAAAGAGCCGTATAGGACAAAAAAAAACAAAAAACATGTCTGGCCGGCCCGCAAAACAATAAAAGCCTTCTATAAAACTTACAATGAAGGAAACACATGCTATGTATGTAGGAGACTGGACTGTCTCAGAATTGTTTATGTTATTCATTGTGTGTTCACAAACACCCCCATAAAATTTATTTTGTAATTTCCTCGCTTCATTTTTTTGTTTTGGTGCATTATTTTCACTTTTCTTAGTGTCTGTGAAGTGATCATGAATTTCCGTTTTTCGGAGGCTGTCTTTGAACGCCTCTCGAGGAAGAGAAAAGGCACGAAATCGGACGCAGACGTGTCTGTTTGTCGAGGCTGTTAAAAGCATAAATAAAGTGTACGTTTTTAAAAAAAACAACACCACAGCTCTCCTTTTTCGGAGATGCAACATTTATCTATATCTATTGGAGCTATATTAGCCTACTATCAAAATCTTTTTTCCATTTTCAAACATTTTTTTAATAAAGCTCCACGGAGCCACTAGATGTCACTAAAGAGCCGCATGCGACTCTGGAGCCGCGCATTGCCGACCCCCGGTATAGCATCACGTGCCGGGTGTGCACCCGTGTTTCTCAAATGCTTCTAATTCTGGTTAATCCCCCGCTGAGGCACACTGACACACACAAACACAGATGCTGGGGGGTGGGGGTGGGGGGGGGGGGATAAGTGAAGTCGTCAGGAAGAAACTTGGGGCGGGAGAGGGATGCTGCGTCGGAACTGGTGGCATAGAATTAAGTTATTATTAGTGCCCGTGATAGGGGGGGGGGCAGGGGGGGAATTGTTCTCCATCATGCTACTTGTTTGCTTCCCTCTGCACCACCGAGCAAGATGGGGGAGGAGGGAGAACAGAACGGTGATCCCCTCTCGCGCCTCACGTCTCTCTGCTGCCCTCATTTCCTTCTTTTTACATATCGTGTTTGTTTACCCTTTTCCTCCATGTTTGCTCTGGATTCCCGCGGCCCGTTTGGTCGCTTGTCGGCCGCGATTGCGTCTGAGCTCTTCTTCTGCTCTCCTTGATTAGTCTCTCCGCCGGTCCAGCAGACGATCACTAAGCCCCCACCTTTCTTCGGGATCATCATTCATTTTTTTTTTTTTTATATCTCCAAGCGTCCGTCTTCGTTCAAGCCTCCTTTGCTAATCGCCTCGTGTTCTTCACGATGGTACACATTTTCAATCAAATGACGAATCGCCTTTTACCCGCACAGCCCATTCGGAGCCTCTCGCACGTGCTCATTTCCAATGAATTGCGTAACCAACGCCACCCTTTATTCTTCCTTTGACTGGCTTTTGTGTTCTCGCATGCGATGGCGGCGCGTCGTTTGTGTTTTCGCCGCATATTCTTCCCGCTCGGCTTTTTGTGATTCGCCCCCTTGTTCGTGTCTGTCAAACTTCGCAGCGCCTTTCCTCTCCAATGTGTGTCGGACTCTCTTTGTAACTGCGATCCACTTCCATTCCTCCGTGTTCCCTGCTCACTTATGGTACATCCCGTCCTGTAGACTTGGGCGCCCCTGACTCCTTATCTGAAGTCACCAGTCTGAAACTCGGGTCTTAAACTCGACAGTGATTTTAAACTGGACCGGCAAATTGGTGCCATTGTTAAATCCAGCTTCTTTCATTTTACGCAGCTGGCTAAAGTAAAAACCTCTCCTTTCTCTTGAGCGCTTTGAAACAGTAATTCGTGCCTTCGTCACTTCCTGGCTGGATTACTGTCATGCATTTTACTTTGGAGGGAGCAAATCCTCCATGAAGCGTCTCCAGTTGGTCCCAAATGCTGCCGCTCGCCTCTTGAATGGTACTCGTGAGAGGGAGCCATCACGCCGACTCTGGCATCCCTTCACTGGCTCCAAATATGTTTTAGAGTTCTTTTTAAGATCCTATTACAGTCAAACCTCGGTTTTTGAACGTCTCGGTTCTCGTCCAATTCGGTTTTTGGACCAAAAATGTAGAGTTTTTTATGCCTCGGATGACGAACAAACTGAGCGCACTTGAATGCACCATTTGACTCCTCTCGCCTTTCCTTACACGAGGAAGTGACGCTTCCTCGTAATCGAGGAAGTGACGCTTCCTCGTGTTGCTTTCCATTGTGAGCAGACGTGTTCAGTAAACATTTTTATTTTAAAAAGAGCGTGGTTTCGCTTTTCGAACAATTTCGGTTTTCGAACAGCCTTCTGGAACGGATTATGGACGAAAACCGAGGTTTGACTGTATTTGTTTTCAAATCTTGAAATGGCCTCGCTTCACTCTTACCCCTCTGAGCTCGTCCGCCCTGACACACTTGCCTCAGGTCTGCGGACCAGACATTATTAGAAGTACCAAGAACTAAGCGGAGGCTCAGGGGGGTCCGTTGCCGGTCCCTCTCTTTGGAATGATCCCACTGACCGGCACACTGCCCAGTCTCCTCATCTTTGGCATTAGACTCAGACTTGATCTTAGTTTGACTATTCTTTCTACTGTCTATTCGCTCCATGTACAGCACTTTGTATCAGCGAAGTAAGTGCTCGAGAAATATCATCAAGCCAGCGGGGGGAAGGTTGCACTCCGACAGCGCTTCCTTCTCTCTTCTTTCTCTTCGCCGCGACGTATCTAAGTATATCATCCAATCACTTATGTTTGAGGGTTTCTCTGCAACTTCAATCCTTCAATCCTACAAGCACAGTGCTGGAAGAAATGACTTTTTGTCCAGAAATGAGACGCCTTTGGCCAAAGTAGCAGATGGTACCACGCCGCTCCGGTTAAGTGGTGCCTCATTTACATGGAGGGACATTGCTTCCCCTGGTGTGCGTCCTTCAGGTGGGATGCACCTGAAAGGAACCCGGCGTGAAATCTGTGACTTTTTTTTATTTTTTTTGCGAGCACCCCCCACGGCGTGGTCGTGCCGCGCGTAAAAAAACCGAGCTCCGGGAAGGCGGCTCGGCTCGTCTGATCATGTCAGGCCCCGACAGCTTGAGCAGCTCCAAACAGATGCCACACGCGCTCGCCATCCCACCTGGCCCTGTCACGCCACGCCGTCCAAATTAGACACGCCGCGTCTCCGGTGCCACTGACCTTTTTGAAGAAATGATTCAATCTGGCAGACCTACCAAGTCTGCTTTCCCGGGTGGGCACTGTGAAGCCATTGAATTCAGTTCGTTTCTGCTATCCGGAAGTTGTGTACCGTACCGAACCCAAAAATGGACAATAGGGGGGGGAAAAATGGCTCGCTGCTTGGACTTTTCCACCCGCTCGCTGGCGCGTTATTGCGGTCGGCAGAGGCCCGTTAATAGCATGAGAAAAATCTATAGCGGAGATCCCTGGTTCCATTGTGGTGTGCCCGTCTTTCATACGTTTCCCTCATTTGTTTCTTTATCGCTCCTCGGGAACTCGATTTGCCTGCTTTGGCTCTCAAAGCCTTCTGACGTCTCATCTTCCCTATCAGTCATTCCCCCCCTCCCCCCTCTCTCTCTATTTCACCTTTTGGCAAGGATGCGTTATTATTTTGCTGGTTTGTTTGGGTTTCTCCCCGGCGTGTTTTGTTATTGCAAACCGCACAGCTCAAGTTATGCTTTCCTTTTCATGCGGTATGGTCGGCGTCTCAAACTTTTGTCTTTGCAACCTGGATTGAAGAAAATTTAAGTCATCCTGCATCTGCTAGAGTCCATTTGTCAAGTAGCCTGATCTATGATCCTTTTTTAATAAAATTTTTTGCCACAAGCTTGCATTTCTTGCGAAAAGGCCGATCCTTTTATGTCGTAAGCCACCAGTTCCTTCTATTGTTTGAGTATTTGCCACGGAGAAATGAGCAAAGCTGATCAGCAAGGGAGCTCAGATCTCATTCAGTTCAATCATTTATTTAATTAGTTCTCCCCGCTTAATTGCTGCGCCTGCGCGGACGGGAAAGAAGACTTCCCCCGGGGGGAGAAAGCCTCTCTGCGTTTGTTTTGACGCGCTATTTCTCTTTCTCTTTTGCGTACTTGATTGGATTCCCTTTTGCGTACCTCTTCCCACCTCTTTGTCACCCCGCGTCAGCCCCTCTCAATCTTTCATTACATCTTCCACCGAGGGCCTCGCTTTCATCCCAGATGTGTTTTTCCATCTAACTCCATTTCACTGATGGATTTACTTCCCCTCGTGCTGCATTTTCCTAAAGGACCGGATCGGCCCAGCCTCAGCCTCGCTTTCTTCCCTTTCAACGGTTCCTCCCTTTCACTCTAATCTTTCCCATGGGGGATTTGTTTAGAGTCAATCTCAGATCTTCCTCTTAGTTCCAAATTCCTCTGAAGCCTAAAAATCGGCCTCCGTCCATGCAATATATTCAAAGGATGACCATCTCCTCCTCATTCGCTCTTGGAAGCCATATTTCTACTCGCACCCTCTCCATGCCACTAGGTGTCTCCTTAATCTCCCGAGGGATGTCTCATGAAGCCCATGCATTAGTCGACCTTACAATGCGGCCATACGCTTCCACTCGATGGTGCGTCATAGCAACAGCCAGCGATTAACCCTTCAGAACCCTTTTGTTCTTTGGAAAATTATGAATTATACATTAAATGACTGCTATATGTTCACTGAAAACCAAAATATATGTTTTTCAAATACAGTCAAACCTCTGTTTTCGTCCATAATCCGTTCCAGAAGGCTGTTCGAAAACTGAAATTGTTTGAAAAACGAAACCACGCTCTTTTTAAAATAAAAATGTTGACTGAACACGTCTGCTCACAATGGAAAGCAACACGAGGAAGCGTCACTTCCTCGTGTGAGGAAGGCGACAGGAGTCAAATGGTGCATTCAAGTGCGCTCAGTTTGTTGGAGAACCGAAATTTGTTCGTCATCCGAGGCATAAAAAAATCAAAATTTTCGGTCGAAAACCGAGGTTTGACTGTATTCAATGCTTTAATCCTAATTTAGAATTAGGGCCAAATTTGACCCTTTGGGATTTAAGGATAGCATTTGAGTAGCAGAATTTATAGGGGCCAAATTTGACCCCATGGGTTCTCCAGGGTTTTTAACTCATTCAGTACCAGCCAATTCTGGACCAAGTCTGAAAAGACGTCTTTGGGAGTGAATGAGTTAAGCAGTATGTGGCACTGTGAACAAATGGCAAAAGTCCAACTGACCTGTAGATGAGGGTTTCGTCGGCCGTGCAGTTGTATTGTATCTGGTACATCCGCGAACGTCCCAAATCCCAGCGGACCTGAGCGGAGGTGGACGTTATCCCTTGAACTCCGACCGTCCGCCTGTCTTCTTCGTCGTCATCCTCGGTGGCCCCGTCGTCGTCCCTTTCCCCTTCGGCGCCCCGCCGCCGTCACCCTCTTCATCCTCGCCGGCATCTTTTTTCTCATCCTCCAGCTCGCGCCCCGCGCCGTTGTTCATCCCGCCGTTTTTCCCCGTGCTGATATCCGAGGATCCCGGATCGGTTCGTAAAATCCCATTGGTTACATTCCTGTTGCTCTTATTGTTCACGCCGTTCTTCCCCGTGTTGCCGCCCGCTCCGCCCCGATGAGGGAGGGGGATTATTTTCAGGTCCACGGTGGCGGTTGCTTCGCCGGCCGCGTTGATCGCGATGCACGTGTACGCCCCATCGTCCCGGGCCACCGTCACCAAGAGATCCAAGGTGCCGTTGTTAAAGGAGCTGGTCCGCGATGAGTTTGCGATGATGCGATCGTCCGGCGAGACCCAATGCACCACCGGCTCCGGGTCTCCGATGGTGCGGCACTTGAGGGTGGCCCTCTGGCCTTCCAGAACCCACAGCTTGTGCGTGTGACGGGTGATGAGGGGCGGCTCACATGTAAACTCCTCCTCGGGAATCGACCAGAAGTACCTGAGGGCAGAGTGGAAACACCGACACGTGAAAAAAAAAAAAAAAAGTGAGCTTGAGAGATATCGATCATCGCGCTGCACGTATTTGTCTGACCTGTAATTTTTCACAAGAGCGGTTATCAAGTTACTACGCTACTTTAAAAGATAATGCCGGCAGATGCTCGTTTTCCTCCTCAATACGTCGCAGGCATTTTAATGACACACTCGGTCTGGAACGGGATGGAAGATAAATGCGGAGACGATGCCGAGTAGCGCTGTAATGACTTTTACGGTGTTACATTTCCATGAATTATGGCGCAGTCACTGTATCACCATTAGCGGCGCATTATCCCTCAATTGCGTTCAGTTCGGAAGACCCTACAAGTTTGCGCTTCAGTTCTAATTGTCCAATTAAGGAACCGCAAGAGTTGTGGCTTTGCGATGGCCGAGATACTCCAACGCGGGGCCGAACTCCAAACTAAAAAAAGCCCGTTTGCTTGCACGTGTCTTGGCTAAAGATGCTCATCGCCAAGCCCACGACTGAATGAATGTACGGGAAAATAAAAAAGGCAGGCGAGAGCAAAATACCTTCCGGCAAGGTGGATGGGCGTGGCGCAGGTCTCCATGTCATCACTGCGAACGAGCCGTCGGAGCCAGAGCAGTTCGCAGTTGCAGTGCAGCGGGTTCCCCCCGAAATTCAGACTGATGACAGCGTTGTAAGGGGTGGGGCTTATGGCACCTGTCTGGGATCTGGGGGGAAAAAAACACAGGCCGTTTTAAGTCATGGCCAAAAATATTATGCACACAAAGGTGCAGGAGGTACAGTCAAACCTCGGTTATTGTCCATAATCCGTTCCAGAAGGCTGTTCGAAAACGGAATTGTTTGAAAACCGAAACCACGCTCTTTAAAAAAAAAAAATGTTTATTGAACACGTCTGCTCACAATGGAAAGCAACACGAGGAACTTCCGCGTGTAAGGAAGGCGAGAGGAGTCAAATGATGCATTCAAGTGCGCTCATTTTGTTCGAGAACCGAAATTTGTTCGTCATCCGACGCATAAAAAACTCAAAATGTTTGGTCAAAAACCGAATTGGTCGAGAACCAAAAATTCGAAAACCGACCGTATGTGTGACACACACCAAAAAAAACAATCACGTTCTTGTGCATGTGTTATTTTTAGTTTTTTTAGTCCTTGCTTTGCCCTGACAATCCTTCAATTGTTTAAAAAAAAAAAAACAATCTCAGTCACGCCGAGTTCATTGAGTTTGTCGCAGCCGCTTGACAAGCGGAGCTCAGTAGTCGTTTCACTTGCTGTCTCCATATTCTCAAAATGGTAAAGTCGCCTGTCATCCCTCGACTTGCAAGAACCTCTCCTTAGTCACTCCGAAGCCACTTACGCCTCTGCAATGTACGATCTGGAACCAGCTGCTGCCGCCTCGGTCATGTATGCGAAATGGAATGAGGACAGCAGATTTTGCCTAATCATCACTTGAACAGCTGGCCCACATGTCTTGTCTGTGTAGCTCTGTGGCGCAACAATTGTGAATAATCTGACAATTAACAGTTTGGAGTGCAATATTTTGACTTAGCTCCCATTTTTGGAGTGAGGGGCACAATGAATGAATAACGTTGTGTCTACCTTGCAAAGAGGGGGTCAGGTGGCAGGGTCCTGAGCCGGTTCGAGGTCATATCTAGCCTGGCGAGCTTGTACAATTCTCCAAAGACTCCCTCCGCGATGTGGTCTATGAGGTTGTGGTCCAGGTTCAGTGTGTGCAGACTGGCCATGTTCTGGACGGACTCCCACGGTACCCTGTTGAAGTCAAACCGAAGATTGTTGAGCGCCAATGAGCAGCAGTGATTTGATGTCACCTTCTTGACAGCGGCGACAATCGATTTGCTAATTGTCAGTGATTTGTGCGTAGCGGCGGCAAATATCCGAAGCTGACTCGTCGCTCTTAATTTGGGTGGATAGCCCAAAGCAAAGAAATCAGCCGAGTGACGGCTATTAACTCATTCGGTACCAGCCAATTCTGGACCAAGTCTGAAAAGACGTTTAAAAACGTCTTTGGGAGTGAATTAGTTCAATGGAAAAGCTCGCAATTGGGGGGGGCGATTGTAAGTCAAGGTCCCGCTGGACTTTTCGAACTTACTTTCGAAGGTTGTTGTAGGACATGTCGAGATCCTCTAACGTGAGTAAGAAGTCGTCAAACGCCTGCACTGATACTTTGACCAGCTGATTGTTGTTGACAATCAAATGTTGGAGATTCACCAATCCCGCCAGGTCCCTTGGCCCCACGATTGTTAAACGATTACCTGGAAACGTAAGAGGAACATGAGGTGACGCTTACGGTCGGCGGATATTGTCGATGAACGGCTCTTATGCTACTCACCGTCGAGATGCAAGGAGCGGAGACTCTCCAGATCACCAAAGGCCATCGGTCGAATCAGGTGGATGGTATTTCTGGACAGAGTCAAATCAACCAGTCCGGTCATGTTGACGAAGTCGATCCCCCCGACTTCTGTGATGAAGTTGTCAGCCAGCCGCAGCTCGACGGTACGCCGGTCGACGTGCGGGGGCACAAAGAGGAGACCCTTGTCGGCGCACAGCGTGCTGAGCGCTTCGGAAAGGTTCCGACACACGCAGTGGAAAGGGCAGGCCGACACCACGCCCCACGTCTCTCCCGCTCCGATCAGGGAGGGCAGCAGGCAGCAAGTGACCAGGGTCAGCCAGTGAAAACCCGGGAACTGGATGCCGCTCGGAGGTGTTCGTTTTGAGGCTCCCAAGCAGGCGCAGGGGATGACTTTGGACGAGGAGGGCAGAGGCGAGACGAAAAGGGGGGCGCGAGGAAGCGAGAGGGTGGATGGCGCGAAGCTGGACTCCTTTGCCTGTCGATCAGGGCGGCGATGTATGTGAGGCGGGTGCTTCTGTCTGCTGGGGTTTAGGGTTGGGGGGGCAGGCATGGTAGAAAGCCAGGCTATCCACAGACCTAAAGGTAAAGAAGAAAAAGACAAGTCGTCGTACTGCTTGACCCGTAGCATTCAAAGTCAGCCACATTCCGACCACGTCTACATGCATCCACGTTAAAGCGGATTTTTTTTTCTCTTACTTTTCAACCGGCACTGCTTTGTTAAACCACCCCACAAGGCCGAGCACAGCCAGTCCCCATGGTAACAGTTACCTAGAAACCTGTCAGAGAGGATTCGGCATGTGTTTTTATCATGGGACACTTTCTTAAGGCTGCGGGTCAGGGAACTGAATTGGGTCGCCGGGCTTATGCGCCTCAATTGTCGCGTCAAAATAGCAAACGCGCATCTCAGCCGCTTCTGTTTACACTCGATATCGCCGCTTACGGCGTGGCAAGGTGATTGTCATGCATATGGGTTGCCTTGGCAACATGGATCCCGGAGGGGGACAGCGAGTGTCGATAACAGGCAGAAGTGCCGCAATCCGAATTCACTTGATGTCACTTTTCAGACTTGAGACTCCGGCCGCCACGGTACTCAGTGATGCCGCGTCTGTATTCCGACACTTCACGCTGCCGCCACCGCGAAGTTTGCTCGTCGTGCGTGAAACCAGAAAACTGTTGTCTGTGATGACCGTTTCAAGTTTACTTCCCACTCGTTGACTCCTTCCGCTCTCCCTCAGATCAAATCGTCGTTCCGCTTTCAACTTGGGAACTGAATTGAATTGGCTCTGCCCAAAGTACTCCCGATAATTTGATCGCACCTTCGGGCACTGAAATTGACTCCCTCTTTCTTGCAGCGTCCCATCTTAGTCATCTATTCTCTAGCTAGCGCCGAGTGCGTCTCCTCATGTTTTCCGTCTTGCTCACTCGGCTCCGTCTCGAACCCGCTAGAGGCACGACCTCTAGCGGTGCTGTAACTTTCGACAATTTCCTTGTCGTATTCCCACAATCTGTCCCCCCCCCCCCTGTCTCGTCTCTGCCTCTGAGGCAACCCGAGGATGGCGGCCGTTATCGGTCACAGCTCTGCCTCGCGGCGTCTTTTCGTCTCTCGCCCCATCTTTGGTACGCCGTACCTCCCCGCTCGCCACCTCCTTTCATGCTTGGAGCCATGGGCGCACCTTTGCGCCTGCAATATTCAAGCCTCCTTCCGCCATTGTCACCGTGCGAATCTTCTGTTTTGGAGGCCGCCTTTGTGTCTGGAGCGGTTGCAGGCCCACAGCGCCACAGGACACGATGGCAGGCACAACAATGATCAATGGAGCTTTCCGAGAAACGCTCGGCTCCTTGTCCTGCCGCTATTGTTTGCCGCCTCCACTTCTATCGCCTCCTAGCAAACCCATGCTCATCACTCTGCTAATTGATTTTGTTCTGATGCGTGTTGACCATTGGTGGGCCATGCATTTGGTACGTGGGCCATAAGTAATCCGCGTCTTTCTACTGCCACAATCACGTCCTCGGAACGCATCAACACGAGACAAAAACGCAAGCTACTTTGCCATGTACATCATCTCGAAGAGTTCCCAATCGATATTTATGTGGTACGTTGATAGTCTTGAGATTTCATTGGACCTTGGACATATTCAGGGCACCCTGCGCCTGAAGTAGCAAAGCAGCCCCGGAACATACAGTCAAACCTCAGTTTTCGAATGTCTCTGTTCTCGACCAAATCGGTTTTTGACCAAATATTTCGAGTTTTTTATGCCTCGGCTTATGACCGAAAATCGGTTTCGAACAAACTGAGCGCACTTGAATGCGCCACTTGACTCCTCTCGCCTTCCTTACACGAGGAAGTGATGCTTCCTCGGGTAGACGAGGAAGTGACGCTTCCTCGTGTTGCTTTCCATTGCGAGCAGACATGTTCAATAAAGATTTTTTTTTTTTTTAAAGAGAGTGGTTTCGGGTTTTTGAACAGCCTTCTGGAACGGATTATGGTCAAAAACCGAGGTATGACTGTAATTGGGCCTGCCGTGCTCACAAGCAACACTGACATAACTTCAAACCAAGGAGACTGGAAATTGCCGGAATGCAAATTGACAAGCCGCAATCCTTGCGGGACTATTTTCTCGTGATGATTGAGATTTTGCTTGTCTTAATCAAAAGATTTTGCCTGTGCCATGCGTACAAAGAAAGAACGCTGAACCTGCTGTGAAACAACAACCCAAAAGTGTTGAAGAGCATCACTCCATTCGTCCCCGATCGAAATCCGATCAAACTGAAAACGGATTCTTTAATTGGAACATCAAAATAAAGCGATTCACTTCAGTGATTTTTTTTTGTTCTTGCTTAAAGGTTGGGCACAAATTTGACCACGTGTACGTGCACTGGATTCGTGTCCACGGTTCTCCACGATGTTCTCTTTTATTTGAGATATTCTGCTTTCCGTCTATTTTGGGCAATGTCTCACTTGCGCTACCCCGAATGAACCGGCGGAATAATCGCAAACAATACAAAGGGTTCCTCAGAACCTCCACGTTGGCCCATGACTCACAGCTGCGAGGCTCCACCTGCCCCGACTGAACTCCCGACTTCCTGGAAAGTTCCTTTTTCCAGCCCCGTTAACTTAAGAGGTCAAATTGAGCGAGAGTAAAGTCATTAGCTTTCCCTCCCGCCATTAAAGCTTGTCATTGCAAAATGTGAACCCGACCCATGCAATTAAAAGGGACTTGGGGCTGTGGTTCAAAGTCTAAAGTGCCTCATTGTTTTCACAGAGCAGACCTATTGCACTTTAGGACTTCATTTCCTTTCGCCCTCAGTCTGTAATCCCCCACTGAGGACTATAAATGTCAAGGTCCTCATTAAATGCCAACTACAATTTACAATCTTAAAACATATTGTGTATTCGTATGTATGTGTGTGTGTGTGTGTGTGTGTGTGTGTCTTTACATTTTGCATGTGTATTCTCTCACCAAGAACATCCTTCGGAGCAGCTACCGTGGCCTTCCGAAATGCCACCGGTCCCTAATGGACTCAAAATGGCCAACGTGGCGCTATTGATAAGGCATGGTATTAAACGCCCGCAAGCCACTTATCGTAATCCTCAGATCTGCTGGGGACCACTGGCATTAAAAAAGGCGCCAGATCAAGAAGCGAGATGCTCACGTGCGCAAACACGCAAAAAAGGAAAAAAACAACAAAACAAAACAAAAGGCAGCGATAAAGTGGAGTCAAAGAGAAAAATGTTTTTCCATCACACAATGCCCTCGATATTAATTGTGCGTTTGCATGCACCACAACAGTCTCCCACACAGCCGTAATTATAGTGAGGCCGACAGATTCTCTCTTCTCTCTCGCTCTTTTGCTCCCCCCCCCCCCCTTTCTCTCTCTCTGTCTCGCTCTTTCACTCTTTCTCCGGGCGAGGAAGAACACAGCGCCCACGTAGCCTCTTGTTGTGGCAGTCGTGTGCATGGAAGCCTACTCATCCTTTTGATACTCTCGCGTCTTTGTCACTCCCCTGTCAAATTCCAGACGCCTTCGCGTTCGTCCGCAACGTATAGATAGCGCGGCGAGAGGGAGAGCGGTGGGAAAAGTGGGTCACCGACTGCAGGAAAAGCGGCGAGGCGGGTTGGCATCAAGCAGATGGGCAGGGGAAATATGTAAAGACCATAAACAGGTGAAGGCCGCCATCCATCATGCGTTCGCCGCGAGTGCAGGAGGAAGCCGATTTGATTAGGGCGCCGGAGAGCCGGGCTAGGAAATGAGTTTGTGGGAGGAGCCCCCCCCGAGGGGCAGTCGAGCAGGCGTCGCTGCGGGTGAAAGTGGGATTGCCCGCCCTGGATCGGTGGCAGTTGTCTCCTCGCAGCGTGGCCCCCCGAGTTAATGAGTCCACTTGTGCACAAATACTGAATCACGCCCCCCAGAGGCTGTCGCAACATTGAAAAGTGACCTCATCCTTGCATCAGCCCGTGTTCATATGTTTGTTTGCAATCAAGCGCCGTTTTATTCCGAGAACGTTGCATCACGTTATTGCCAATTCCCCCCCCCCGCGCGGGTAGAAAACGGCCACCTCTGTAGTAGCCCTTGTGGGATAAAGAGCATTTAATTGTTCTTTTCAGTTTAACTGTTCCTCGATGCCAGGGATAGCGGGCCACCGCTGTCTGGTGTCAACTCATATAAGTGCTTTGAAGTGCAGCCTTTTTAAGCGCAGGTCGTCTTTTTATTATGTTTTTTTTATTGCAGAGTTAAGTGCGGAAACTAATACGACGTGGCGTTCTATCTCCTCTGTCCGACGGGTAGAAATGTTGCTCCAAGTGAGGCCTCGTGATATTCGAGAATGTCCAGATTTTTTGGAGCTGCAACATGTCTAAAGCAAGCCGTGCCATCCCGAAATTGGTCCACAATATTGGCTGTCGGCTGATTGCCTTGAGACTCATGGCGTGCAACGAGGCGCTAAGCCAAACAAGTAACAAGTATCAAAAACATTTTCCATTTTCAAACATTTTTTAGAAAAACACAGGCTTCTGGACTGTCTCAGAATTGTTTATGTTATTCCCTTTGTTTCCTCGCTTGACTAGTGTCATTGAAGTGATCACCCGTAGGTGTCTTTGAAAGAGCGAACGCATGCGGCTCTGGAGCCGTGTACGTTTTAAAAAAACAACACCACAGCCGGAGCCAACATGTATCCTATATTAGCCTACTATCAAAAACATTTTCCATTTTCAAACATTTTTTAGAAAGCTTCAGGGAGCCACTAGATGTCACTAAAGAGCCGCATGCGGCTCTGGAGCCGTGTGTTGCCGACCCCCGGTTAAGCCCCTAAATCGGTGGGACCCTCATAGGAAGTGTTGCTTTGCCTCCATTGCGCAAGATTGTGTTTTCAATAAGACGCCGGAGGTGACCTTGGTGCCGTCTCCCTCGTCACTTAACCCCTGGCCAAAAAGTTTCTGGGATTGTGAAATGTTTGCTTCTTCCCCCCGTCTTTGCCGTCGGTTCCTTCCTCTTGGAAAGTGTGCGGAAGCTCGACGGGGGGATTCCACTTTTGTGCGCTGACGATAAACTGAAGTGGCAAAGAACAGAGGTGACAGTGATTTTCTTTGGCACTCTGTTGGCTCACACAGAACTTGAACATGATCCGGAATGAAAAGCTCCCATTTTGCGTATGCCCTCAACGCAGCCTCGATGAGTATGAGGCTCACTGTGTGCGCGTTTTATATGTGTGCTTGCACAGGTTCGCTCCCCCCCCCCCCTTCCAACTTTTGTAATGCGTCACTGTCGCTGACTGACTGCAAAGTAGCATGTCAGTGTTATCTGTCAGCAAAGCCCCCCCTCCCGTGTAAACATCTGTAAGACTCGAAGGCAGCGAAGCGGCAAAGCGGTGGGCACGGCCGAGCCCTGGCATGTTTTTTGTTGTTTGTTTTTTTATTCACGTGAATACCAGATTGGACTAGAGTCAAACCTCGGTTTTCGAACGTCTCGGTTCTCGACCAAATCGATTTTCGACCAAAGATTTTGAGGTTTTTTATGCCTCGGATGACGACCGAATTTCGGTTCTCGAACGAACTGAGCGCACTTGAATGCATCATTTGACTCCTCTCGCCTTCCTTACACGAGGAAGTGACGCTCGTGTTGCTTTCCATTGTGAGCAGACGTGTTCAGTAAACCTTTTTATTTTGTGGTTTCGGCTTTCGAACAATTTCGGTTTTCGAACAGCCTTCTGGAACGGATTATGGACCAAAACCGAGGTTTGACTGTATTTGGGATCGGCGTGGACTATCAGCAAGCGTACACGTGAAAGACTTCCCCCTTCCTGAAATGAATGAACCCCTCCAATTGCCCTTCATTAGTTTTTTTTTCCACGCCGTAGACTCCAGTTTTGGGCAAAATAATTACTCCAATCCACGGGAGTCCTCCGCACGCCGTTCCGCATGCCCACCCCCAAAGTTGCAGACGCACCACAAATCGTAAATTTGCATTTGTATGACACGCGGTGGCAAAGAAACTGACCCGCCACCGTGGCTGCACCTGATGTGCTCGCCCCCCCCCCCCCCCCCCCCATCGTTCTTAATTTTTTTCTTCTTCATTTTCCTCCCCTGATGCAACCTCGTTGTCACGACACTGCCGCATTGGCTGTCCATTTTTTTCATATTAAGTCGACTTTTTCCTCTTTCTGTTCAAGGCCATTTTGTGTGCCGCGCGTGTGTACACAGAAATCAATCTAATCCAACGCAAGTTGGTGAGACGCTCACTCTCATTCGGACTCCCCGCAGGGCCAATTTTGTGGACGCTGATTTGCTGACAGCGTATCTTGTTTGCAGCTTGACAAAACTAAATTTGAGTGTGTGTTTGTGTGGCCGTGTAATGATTCCGTTGGCTTCCGGGCTTTCTTTATGGGGGGTGGCGTAGGAATCTTAAGAACGCAAACGATTATCCAATCAGCCCTCAGCTCCCACCGCGGTCGGTCGATCACATGTTGATTGCGGTGACTGTCGTATTGACTCACGCGAAACACACATACCCGCTGAATGAACCCCTCTTCTATGTTCTTCCCGTGGCAAGGATCACGTGAGAGTTCAACTCGACTCACTTAACATGAAGCGGCACTCTGGGGGAATTGAATTATTCAAAAAAACAAGACTCAAACACCCCTTTGTATTTCAAGCAACCAGATTTTCATTCCCTAGCTTCATGCTAATGCTAAACAGCATCTATGATGAGGTAAAGCAACCGGATTTTAGTTTCGTGGCTTAATGCTAATGCTAAGTAGCATCTATTTCGCGGTGCCGTAACGCGTCGAGCACAAAAGATGCGGTAACGCCTCTGCAGTGCTCACTGTCGTTTTCTTTATCCTCTGCGAAGAGTGACTCATATTATGAATTCATTAATTTTACAGTATTGTATAAAACAATACAAGACAAGTCAAAGAAATGGATTGCCCAAGTACAATTACTGATCTTTTGCATTAGCCTTTTTTTGTTTTATTCTATTCTTTATTTTATTGATGTTCTAATCTAACAATTGATGGCTCTACAAAATTAAAAAACAAACAAACAAACACTCGTTCACAGAGTTATCGAGCCATATGATGGCACAATAATTCCTCCAATGCTGTCTTTTACTTTGCACCCATGTCACTCACCACCCACCATACCCCCTCAAGCCTCGCAGTCGCCCGCTTTCTTTAATCGCTCTCTCCCAGAGCATCTCTCCGTCTGTCGCCCACGGTTGCCGTGGTTTCCTGCTCATCAGGCGCCCGTTGTGCCCAAACAGACTGTTCACATTTTAATTACTCATCCTCTCGACCTCGCCGCAGTAAAACAAACCAGACCTTCGTGTTAACTTAGCTCCGCTTTTGCTTTTGAATAAACCAGCCAGCCGAGAGTCCCCGCTTTTCCCCGCTCCGAATCAATCCTTCCGTTCGCATGCCCCAACGGCCATTTCCTCAACCCCGTGCTCGTCTCCTCCTCCATCCACTCGCCAGTCTGCTCATTTTGACGGCTGGCGTCCCCATCTGCTGGCGTCTCGGAATGGCAGACGCCCTCGCCGACGGTGACGAGATAATTGAAGGAATGACAAATGCTTACGCCGCTCCGGCCACATGACGCTCACCCCAAATGGATCACCGGCGGGAATGCAAAAGCCAATTAGCTTTTGCTATGCATTCACGCAAAGGCGCTACATGTTGTTCTTATTTTGGTTTCTTCCATGTTGGAAAGATCCTGCGACATCGCTGGAACAGCAATGAGGCCGAGTCGAGCATACAGCTCGGTCAAGGCCGACAATTGGATTCAGCACACAATGGTCCACCTTCGTAAATAGCTGCCTCCTACCTCCTGAATGCTGTCAGTGGTGTCTTATAGATCTATACCTTACTCAAAGAACAAGATAACCACAACATACCTTGACCTGGCTGTTGTACTGCGATTTCTGGTGCGGCTACAAGGCATACAGCCATACTCTTCGTTGAAATGACTCCGCTCCTCTCGTCTCATCAGTGCGGCGTTAATATTAGCAGTTCTTTGCAGATGATAAAGAATATGACCGAGTATTGTTCTTGTCATCTCCATTTATTGCGACAGTAAACAGCTTCGAAGACGTGTCCATTTTGTCTTGAGGAACTCGGGAATTTGGGGAAGTCAAGTCAGGCAATTATTTATTTATTTCGCTAGGTGTCTAGAAAAGCCGAATAAGTGCCACATGTTTCCATCAAACATGAAACGTTCAGGTGGTAAAGCCGCAGATTTGTTTGCATCATTGTCGTCATCTGTTTCGTGTTTTATTGATTAATTTTTCGCCCACACTTGCTCGGTCAAATTTAATTCATTCATTTACTTAAGCACAAGCTTAATGACAAAATCAAAACTTTTATGTACAGTCAAACCTCGGTTTTTGAACATCTCGGTTCTCGACCAAAAATTTCGAGTTTTTTATGCCTCGGATGACGACCGAATTTCGGTTCTCGAACAAACTGAGCGCACTTGAATTTGACTCCTCTCGCCTTCCTTACACGAGGAAGTGATGCTTCCTCGTGTTGCTTTCCATTGTGAGCAGACGTGTTCAGTAAACATTTTTATTTTAAAAAGAGCGTGGTTTCGGTTTTCGAACAATTCGTTTTTCGAACAGCCTTCTGGAACGGATTATGGACAAAATCCGAGGTTTGACTGTATGATAAATCTAATATTGTCCATTGTAAGACAGCAGATGTATTTTTTGCTTGTGTTTGTTAAAAACAATTCAAGCGAAGAGGTTATCCCCCAAAAAATAAATCCTCGATTAAATCGCAATCGCAGTATTGAAGGTGGCAAAAAAAAAAATGCAATTAGATTATATTTCAAAAAATTTTCAGCCCGAGTCAGGAGCGCAAGTAGATAATGACAGACATCTTTCATGTCTTTGCCTGCTCACCTCATTCATCTTTCGATACTGTCACTCATCAAAATGTCTATAAGTGAATCTCAGTTACTACACTCCCATCAATGAATCCCTCATCACTTTTTTTTTTTCCTGACCTCTTAGTCCTCATCATGTTGCGCCAACCTTCTCCCTTTTCATTCTCTCTACATTATCTCCTCTCCTGACTTTATCTTTGGCTCTCTCCCTCGCTCTCGCCGTGTCTCGCGGCCCTCTTATCCTCCCATACATCCACTCAGTCGGTTTCCTGTGTCAGCGGGCCAAATAAGTGCAAGCGCGTGCGTGTGCGTGTGTGTGCGCTTATGTAAAATCTCTCCGAGGTTGCCGCCCGGAGCCCCAAATCCCGGCATGGCGACACCCAAACGACACGCCATGCGAGATTACATTGAAGCTTGCGAGCAAGTGATACAGCATCTGGCGCACGCACGCACGCACACAGACACACACACACGCACGCACGCTTGCATGCTTGCACGCGGTGGGTGAAGGAAGTTCTCATGGGAGTAAAGCATGAAAAACCCAAATTAAAGGTGTTAGTGGATGAAAATGGAAAGGAAAAGCTTAAAAATAACCCGCACATAACCCGCGCTGACATTTCCCTCTCATGTTGTGACCAAGACACATCTGTTTATTATTAATAGGACACCCCAGTGTGTGTCTGCGTGTGTTCGTTTGTGTTTTGGACACAGTGTGTAGAGTTCCTCCCCTACTTAATGATTCAGCACGAGAGCTAAATAAGTGCAGACACTGATTCACCTTTACTGAGCCAATATATGTTCTACAATGTGTGTGTGTGTGTGTGTGTGTGTGTGTGTGTGTGTGTGTGTGTGTGTGGGCCCCGCAGTGGCCCATCTGGAGAACTGTGAAAATTCCCACAGGGCTGGGCCACCAGGGGGCGATATTGAGTCACAAGGATGCAGTGTCCTTAGATCACCTGACACTCTGGCATAATTTATAGATCCAACCATCCATCCATAATCCGAGCCGTTTAGCCTCACAGCGGTGGCGGCCGTGCCGGGGGCCTATCTCAGTTGTCTTGGGGCAGTAGGCGGGGGACACCCTGAACCGGTTGCCAGCCAATCTCAAGGCACATGTATCAGCCATTGGCACTCACAATCAACACCTAAGGACAATTTCGAGTGTTCTATTAACCTACCATGCGTGCTTTTGGAATGTGGAACGAGAGTACCCGGAGAAAACCCACGTCGGCGTGGGAAGAACATGCAAACTCCACACGGGAAGGCCGGAGCTGAAATCGAACCCGGTACCTCTTGCACTGTGAGGTCGATTCGCTAACCCGGGGGTCGGCAACACGCGGCTCCAGAGCGGACCTCCGGAATGTGAGGTGGGCTTGCTTAAACAGTCGACCACCGCGCCGCCCTAATTTATAGATTTGGACGACCTTTTTAAAGATTCCATTTTCAATTGATTTGGAAACTGTCTTTCGAAAAGACAACATTGTTTCATACACTCCGCGTCAATCAATTTCATGACTCTCACACCATACCGAACAACCAACGTGGATGGGAGGTCGTTGTTTGTCATACCATCCACAGTCGTAAGATTCAAGCCCGACACATTAATAAAACAAGCAAGGAGCAAACGTGTGTACATGTACGTACGTGTGTGTGTGTGTGTGTGTGTGTGTGTGTGTGTGTGTGTGTGTGTGAGGGCTAAAAAGGTCAAAAGGTCTTACCTTTTCCGTCTGTGCTTAACAACTACGAATCAGCTCCACATGTTGGCCAGGTTGCTGCCGTGTGTGCGCATGGGGTGTTGTTGTGTGTGTTCAGTACATCTCCGACAAGGTTTGGGTGTTCAATAAGCTTTGTGTATTTGAGTCGCAACCCGTCCTGGTCCCTTCAAAAAGAGATGCGAAAGCCAGCCGGGTTTGAGAATTGTCCACGATATCCTCTTAAAGCGTCTGCAGCAGGGAGAGAGAACCCGGAAAATTCCGAATTACTCGCCCAATCCTGGCCCGTTATTCCAAAATGGAGACCTCACTTTGAAGAATAGGTGGTGGGGGCGGGGGGGGGGGGGGGGAATCCAAGAATCCACTTGGCTTTAAATCCTCTTAAAGGCCCTTTTTGATACGACTTCCTTGAGGCGGCGTCGGATGTCTATTTCTTAAAGGCTTCAGTTTGGCCCGCGCTGGAATCCAGACGGCAGCGACGTGTTTCTCTCTTCCCGGCCTGCGCATCCTCACGCATCCCGACCGTTACCTCGGTTATTTATTCATCGCCTTCTCGCCATTTCCATCCCTCACGCGTGGACTTCCTCTTTCTCGCGCCACTTAATTCCGGGCTGGACTTCCGCGGAGCGTCAACGGCGGGGTCTCCTGTGCCCCGCCTCATTTGTCGGCCGGCGACTCGGTGACCTTGGCGAGAGGGCGTGATGACCTACGGGAGAAGAGGCGTAAGAAGTGGATTCTGTTGTTGTGATACCCCCACAACCCCCCCCCCCCCTCACCCTCACCCCCTCCCCTTTCAAAACGGCCGCCTGTCCTCCTCCCTGATGGCGGCAGTGAATTCTCCCTCACTCCTTGGCAACTCGTCTCCAATACCTGTCTGTCAAGAGGCGATCAATAGTCCTGGGACCCCCTTAACGTCTCTCTGCACGTCGAAACAGGAGCGCACAAAGTAGCACATTCATACACACACACACACACGCACGCACGCACGCACACTCGCACACACGCACACACGAACGGGCGAGCTAATGAAACAACCGGCCTATTGATCGGCACTGTGAATGTCAGACAGTTTCTAAAGTCCGCCTGGTGGACTCTGGCCTGTCAGTCATCTTTGACAGCTCCGAGAAGTCGATTTCTTGATCGTTTTGGTGTTCAAAGCCGCACACACTCACTCTGTGCCGTTGTTGGCTTCAAGTCTTGCTTACGGTTTGCGTCCCGCATTCCATATGCGGCGTCCTCACCCTGCGTAGAACGTGCGGATTTCATCTATCACCCCCCCTAGCCCCCCCCCCCCTTTTTTTTTTTTCCTCCCCACCAAGGTGTTTATTTGCCACTTGGAAAACACAATAGAGCTATTTTGCTTTCCCTTCATCGCTTCTCTCCTGCTTTGGTGCTCCCCCCCACCCCCCAACCCCGCCCCCCAACACCACCACCACCACCCTCAATGTCCGAGGCAGACGGAATTACTAACCTTGCCTTCCCAACCATTCCACCTGCGACCAGCGAAGCCGTCACATCCCCATCTTCGCCACACGCTCGCGCTCCCTCAACTCGGCGGCGGAACAACACCCATGGCTCTCTCCCTGCCTCTGCCCCCCCCCTCTCTTCGTCTCTCCCCTCCTCTTGGCCGTCACTCTCTCTCTCTCTCTCCCTTCTCTCCACTCCAGCCGGCAACCCCCCCCCCCTCCCCTCCCCCCCTGGCTCGTCCTGGACAGCTGCGACGCTCTGTCTGCCGCCTCTGTCGCTCTTCGCTCGGGCTGCAGGACTGATTGGAATTTAAGTCGTGCTAATCCCAGAGTACAGGTAGTGAATGAAGGAGGAGGGGATGGAAAAAGGAAAGAGACGGCGAGCGCCAAGAAAAACGCCGCTGGTATTCCTCTGAATGTCCTCTTGCGGCAGGTCTTCCTCCCTGCTTTTCATCTGCCGCCCCGATGCACTTCTTTGGACTCTTGCTTATGTTTTCGTTGCGCCCAAGACGGAACGGGAGACGGGACTGAGGTCCTTCTACGCTGGCGCCGATTTGTGACAGAGCGAGAGAGAGAGAGAGAGAGAGAGAGAGAGAGAGAGAGAGAGTGAGATGTGGAGCCAGAGTGGGGGAGTGCAGACATGAGGGGAGGGAGAGTGAATGCAGGAGATGGAAAATGCTGCGTAGGAACAATCCCAGAAGATGATCAAGTAGAGTCAACGTTGTATTTTGTGTTGAGCTGGTTAACAAGGCGTCAAAGCAGCAAAGAGCGACTTCTTAATTTTGTGGAGCATTTTTTTTTTTGGGAGGGGGGGGTGGCAGGGGTGTTAAATAAATAAGGTGAGAAGCTCGGTCATCCAAGTCGAGTCGCTTCTCCTCCACATCGAGAGGAGCCAGATGAGGTGGTTCGGGCATCTGATTAGAACGCCTCCCTGGTGAGGTGTTCCGGGCATGTCCCACCGGCAGGAGGCCCCGGAGACGACCCAGGACACGCTGGACAGACTATGTCTCTCAGCTGGTCTGGAAACGCCTCGGGATCCCCGGGACGAGCTAGAAGAAGTGGCTGGGGAGAGGGAAGTCTCGGCTTCCCTGCTAAAGCTAAAGCGGGAGAAGATGGATGGATGGATGGATGGATGGACGGACATTGTGTACAGCAGCAAACTGTATTTTCTTGTCCAGAAGCAATCCAAGTCCGGTCTTCAAGAGCCCCGACATTCGATGTCTTATTCATCCAACTCACCTGAGTCAAATGATCAGGATCGTCATGTAGTTTTGAGAACATTTGTTGTGCATGGAATCAAAATCCAAACTCGGGACTCTTGTGAAAAAAATAATACAGTCAAACCTCGGTTTTCATCCATAATCCGTTCTAGAAGGCTGTTCAAAAACCGAATTGTTCGAAAACCGACACCACGCTCTTTTGAAAATAAAAATGTTTACTGAACACGTCTGCTCACAATGGAAAGCAACACGAGGACGCGTCACTTCCTCGTGTAAGGAAGGCGAGAGGAGTCAAATGGTGCATTCAAGTGCGCTCAGTTTATTCAAGAACCGATTTTCGATCGTAATTCGAGGCATAAAAAATGTTGGGTCAAAAACCGATTTGGTCGAGAACAGAGACGTTCGAAAACCGAGGTTTGACTGTAATCATAATCAAGTAGAGTATAAATAAACTGACAGTATGAATATTTTATACTATATTAATATACTTTTAACCTGACAGGCCACTCTTCCTGGCTGGCGTACGCTGTAACAAAAGTTAATTTGCGGTGCGGGATCTATTGAGCGAGTCGATTTTCTTTCCAGACATTTGTCTGCTATTTTGCTGTTCAAAGTTGGAAGCTCTCCGCTTTAACGCGGTTCCAGTCATGACGTCTGCGACAAGTGGACTCGATCACGCAAGCACTTGATTCCGATGTCAAACGTGCTAGCCGCACCACGCTTGGGTTAGCCGAGCGATTAGCATGGCTTCTGCCTTTGTCAAAAATGCAGCTTCGTGATGATGATTACTGACTTCGCAGCGACTCGCGTTTAGCCACAAAAGTGGCAAGCCGAAGCTCGCCGGCGGCTAGCTAGCGCAGCGTGAGTAGCAGCGAATTGTGCCTCAACCTCCGACTACCCGCGGTGGGTGACGTTAGCGCTAAGCTTTTCTCAGTACAGTCATACCTCGGTTTTCGACCATAATCCGTTCCAGAATCATTTGTTTGAAAACCGAAACCACGCTCTTTTAAAAAAAAAAAAAAAACTTTATTGAACACGTCTGCTCACAATGGAACGCTACACGAGGAAGCGTCACTTCCTCGTGGAAGGAAGGCGAGAGGAGTCAAGTGGCGCATTCAAGTGCGCGTAGTTTGGTCGAGAACCGATTATCGGTCATAATCCGAGCCATAAAAAAACTCATTTTTGGTCGAGAACAGAGACGTTCGAAAACCGAGGTTTGACTGTTTTACTACTCGGTTATTTCAAAGCCTCGCTTTGACTGTTTGGTCACATCGCTTCAGTCTTTTAACTTACAAACGTGCCACTCATTATGTTTCATAGTCGAATTGATGATAGTTTTATGCTCTCTTGCCTCTCCCCCAACGGTGCTTTTATAGCAACGATTATTAAAAGAGAATTAAAGTCGGAATAAATCTTTATTGGCCAAATATGTTAAAATTACAGCAGGATTTTGTCTCCAGTAGTGGAAGTTACTTTCGAGCCACCCCCCCCAAAAAAATACAAAGATACTAAAACAAATTGTGCATTTAAAGCATACACACATGTCCCAAGTACAGATAATCGCAAAATAAGTTAAGATAGTCACCTGGCTTCTTATATTTAGGGGCATATGAACGTATCACATTGGATGGCCTTTTATTGAAACGACGAAATCAAGACAACTGAAATTATTTGGATGTGCTTTGTGAAGGTATCGGATCGGGACCCGTATCGCCAGCTCATCACAAATTGTCTCCGTGTCATTCATGAAGAGTCTCTTGAACGCTCGACTCTGAAGATCCAAGATCAGTTTCGTCACAGTTCATCCGCGGCAGGTTTAATCGCGTATTTTTGACGGTAGCATGCGCCCGATGTCATCGGGGTGCTCGTAGTAGCCGACGACGCGGTTTATTTTGAGCTGCGTCGGGAGGACTTGCATGACGGACATACGGAGGAAGAGCGGGAGATGAAAGGAAGACTGAGCTCTTAGCGCCTGGAGCTACTCTGGGGTCGGCGAGGGGGAGAGCTGGAGGAGGAGGAGGAGGAGGAGGAGGAGGAGGAGGAGGAAGATGGCGTGAGGACAGCAAAGTGAAGAAGGGGAAGAGCAAGGCCGAGAGATAAGACAGCAAGTGCGGGCTTGCGGAGGAACGCATTTGAAGCCCAACACTTGTAAGCCCGTGTCCCTTCCATCTCGACGCGTTGGAAGAACAGGGTGTTAAATGGAATCTTGCGCTTGAGCCGCGGCGGCAGACGTTGCGCTGACGAGACGTGAGAAAGATGGAGATGAAAGCGAGATGGGAGGCGGCCACGATTCAATTTTCATCCTCGGCCTCGCCGTCTTCTCCCGCGCGTTTGGCCCTGCTTTCCCCCCCGTTCCCCGGGCAGTCATTATTTGGCCTGCGCTCAGGTGTTTTGGACCCCCCACCCCCCCCCCCCCCCTTTCCCCGGCGTGAGCGATTTTGACACCTCATCCGGCCCAATCCTATTCAGTTAACGGTGTTCTGCTTCACGGCTCATTGGCTCGCAATTAATGCACCCTCCGGCGAAGGTTATGAGGCGCCGTGGTGTTGTGTGACCTCAGTGTTCGGAGAGCTGTTGTGTTTTGTGCGTCCGCGCCGTTTTTCATGAGACGTCAATATTAGCACGCTCAAGTCAGCTCAGAGATTTGCTTCGGAAAAATACATTACAACATCACAATCCTTTTACTACCGTTTTTAATCAAAGATGCAACATTTTTTTTTTTTTTCAGATTTCGAGTCTGCCCTTATTATTTTTCTTAGCGCATTGGGTTTTTGCTGTAATCATAACATAATGTAATAAAATGGTAAAATATTTAGGACGGCACAGTGGTCGAGTGGTTAGCGCATCGATCTCACAGTGCTGAGGTTCGATTTCGGCTGCGGCCTTCCCTGTGTGGATCTTGCATGTTCTCCCCGGGCCTGCGTGGGTTTTCTCCGGGTACTCCTCCGGTTTCCCCCCCACACACATTCCAAAAACATGCATAGCAGGCTGATTTGTACACTCTAAATTGTCCCGAGGTGTGAGCGTGTGCACGGATGGTTGTTCGTCTCGGTGTGCTTATTACTCTTGTACACGATTGAGCACAGAGAATCGGGGGAGTCAATTTGAGGTGAATGGAGCCAAGGCGCTTGTTAACTGATAATGCCGAAAGAAAGATTCAACTCCAGGCGGACAGGAAGTACAGGATGCGCACCAGCATGATAAGATGTCCTTGAGCGAAATTACAGTCGTCTTCAGTTTGTGGAGAGGCTACCCATTGAAATGACAAAGTACCTTTTGTTTGTACAGGGAGGGCCGGGCCGAGTGGCGCGGCGTGGAAATGAGGGTAGTGTTATGTTCCTTGCAATTTGCATACGCTACCGATTAAAAAGCCGGCAGTGGCTGCCGAGGTCAGGTGTCGGTTGGAGGAGCGAACACGGAGTGCCTTCATAGAAAACTGCGTCCATTCCTTCCTGTGTTGAGTCATTTTGTTCAACTTGTCGGTGTCATGTTTCGTTTTGTGACCAACAGGTGGCACTGTGGGGATTTTGCGTGCAGCTGCACACCTGTTGGTCGTTAGGCAATTAGGACTTTAAAAGGACTCCCAGCCCGAGCACTCCGGGTCGGGTCATTGTTTGCTTGTTAGCAGCTGTCAGGTTTGCTTGTCATGTTTGTTTCGTTTAGTGATAGTTTTTTGCTTCAGTCATTAGTTTTGTTTGTTACTTTGGATTTGTTTTGGTTGTTAGCACTTTGTCTGTTTAGGATTCAGTTTTCTCTGTTTTATGAAATACAATTCGTCAAGTTCTCCCCTGCTGCTCCCTCTTGCCTGCTTTTTGGGGTCCACCACCACCTCGCAACGTGACAGTCGGAGCCAATATCTCTGACAGCTACAAAAATAAAATAAAAAAATGGAAAGACATTTTTAAAATTTGGATAAAAAATACATTGCGGGCCATTTCAAACCATCTCTGACTAAAATTTCCCGATCACCAATGGGGTCCATGCAAATTGAATTGAATTGAATACAACTTTATTGTCAAATGTGCTATACGTATGTGTAACATACAGCACAGATGAAATTTCTTCCCCCTCAACATAAAACAAGACAACAATGACACTCAGCATAACTTTTCAAGTCATCAACACGAAATATTCCTACAATAAGCGAAATGCACCGTTCCAATTTCTGCCACACAACACGAGTTTGTAAAGAACTGAAAATGTGTTAAATTTGCATTCGGGGCTTATTTTTACTGGACTCAAAAGCTGTTTCAATCAAACATTGGCCTTAGAGAACCTCATTGTCTGCCATGAGTGCATGTACGTCATGGTGGGAAAGACGGGACAACCAGAAATGGGGGGTGTGGGGGGGGGGGGGGGATTGAAGTGCGTTGACAGTCAACGCCCACTATACATGGAAAAGCGCCCTGGCGCGATCTATTCCAGTGGCTCATGGCTCAAACATGTTAAGTGTCGACAAAAGAAATATTCCCAACGAAATGGAATCCCTTTGTCATTGTGGCATTTGATTGACAGCCGAATGGGACCTTCTTTCGTTGCAGTCACTGGACACGCCCACAGTGGTTTAGAGCTAAGAGGTTAGCTTGACTTTTTGTAATTTTTTAAATTTAAAAAAAAAACTTTTTTATATATTTGGAAACTGTTATTCTGCATTGTGATTATTTATTTATTTATTTTCAATCATTTGAATTTGGCAGGGCTGTTAACGCATTCACTCCCAAAGACGTTTTTAAACGTCTTTTCAGACTTGGTCTGGAATTGGCTGGTACTGGAATGAGTTAACAACATTGACACACACACACACACACACACACACACACACACACACACACACACACAAGGACTGTCAATGGTTTGGAGTGGAAGATTGAAGGGCCGACGCCTCTGCATTTGTCACAATCCAAAGATAATGAAACACAAGGACACCCACACACGAGCCGCGAGCTCCGCCTCCTAATTTTGTCCTCGGAGCTCTTTGCATGTCATTGTGCTTTACTTATTTGCCGCGCGTTGCTAATACGCTCTCCTAATGATTACCCGCTCACTGCTGGGAAGCGGTCAATGGAGTACAAGAAAAAGTGCGGCGGCTCCGCTTTGTTGGCCTTGCGCCGCCTCGCTAAAAAGCTTGATGCGTTACGCTCGGAGCACACCGAAGAAATTACTTGAGGGAGAAGGCGGCCCTGCCTTCAATCAAAGATGCGAGCCAAATGTTTCCAAGAGCCGGTTGCCGTGCGTGAGTGACGCCCTGGCGGGATTTGCAATCGAACCGGAGGCTGAAGAATGACGCCGGTTTGGTCTTGACCTTCTGTTGTTTTGTGCGTGTTTTATGGCGTTAGCCGGTTGATACATTTCTCGTCCGCTTCAAGCGCTGACCTACGATCAGTACAAAGGGAAGCGATTTTCTTTTGTCTCCTCAGCCGGCAACACATTAGCAGGTGTTCCGGAGAAGAAGAAGAAGAAGAAGAAGGAGAGGCGGGTGGTGCCTTCCACGCGAAGCATGGCAAATTTATTCCCCAGCCCAGAAATCGCTCATCAGGACGGCGCTGCCAAAGAGCTCGCTCGAGTGTCGCGCCAGCTGACATCTTTGGCATTTTGAATGATGTTGATACAATGACACCCACCCTCAAGATCGGGTTAGATCTCCTCAAGTGCTGCCGAAAGTTCCACTCCAGAAACATTTGCGGGCTTGACAATGAAAGCCGGCAATCTGCGGGTGCCGCCGGTGACGACCCGATTACAGTTGACATTTAATTATGGGTAATTGTGAGCGAATATTTCTCTCATATCGCTACGCCCGCTTGCATTGAGCAGTGGGAGCGGCTGAAAATTGGATGCCCAAGCGCACCTGAGCTGTGAAACGTCTGACGGCGGAACGCCGCGAGATCATTTGCGTCGCCGCTCTTCGGAACAGATTGTACGCCGTGTCACTTTGCTGAGGCCGCCGCAGCCGCTTTGAGAAAGGGGCGGCGGGGGTGGGGGTGGGGGGGGGGGGGGGGTGTAGTTTTCCTCCTCTGAACATTTTTGGCCGCCTCGGTGCTCAAAGCTGGAGCCGTGCGTTACAAACGCACCTTTAGTGGAACAGTCCGGTGATGTGCTTTTGTGTCTTATGGGCCAGCTGCACTGCGCCGATGCTTTCAGCACCGCAGACAGCTCCGCAGCCCACTGCAATGGAAATCTGACAGCACAGTCACACTGAACCGGCTTTTATCGTGAGGGATGCATTAGAGACCCACTTGTAATCGGTGGAAACGTGTGTGTGTGTGTAATATATAAATAAAAAATATATATATATATATATATATATATATATATATATATGGGCGGCCCGGTAGTCCAGTGGTTAGCACGTTGGATTCACAGTGCAGAGGTACCGGGTTCGATCCCAGCTCCGGCCTCCCTGTGTGGAGTTTGCATGTTCTCCCCGGGCTTGCGTGGGTTTTCTCCGGGTGCTCCGGTTTCCTCCCACATTCCAAAAACATGCATGGCAGGCTCGTTGGGCACTCTAAATTGTCCCTAGGTATGCGTGTGAGCGTGGATGGTTGTTCGTCTCTGTGTGCCCTGCGATTGGCTGGCAACCAATTCAGGGTGTCCCCCGCCTACTGCCCGAAGACTGCTGGGATAGGCTCCAGCACCCCCCGCACCCCCGGAAAATGGATGGATGGATGGATATATATATATATTACGCCCATATATATATATATATATATATATATATATATATATATATGGGCGGCCCGGTACCCACCTGTGAGGATGAAGCGGTTGTGGAAACATTCCAAAAACATGCATGGCAGGCTCGTTGGGCATGTCCCTAGGTATGCGATGGATGGATTGGCTGGCAACCAATTCAGGGTGTCCCCCGCCTACTGCCCGAAGACTGCTGGGATAGGCTCCAGCACCCCCCGCGACCCTAGTGAGGATGAAGCGGTTTGGAAAATAGATGGATGGATGGATGGATATATATATATATATATATATATATACCCATCCATCCATATATATATATATATGTATATATATATATATATATATATATATACACAGTCAAACCTCGGTTTTGGTCCATAATCCGTTCCAGAAGGCTGTTCGAAAAGCGAAACCACGCTCTTTTGAAAATAAAAATGTTTACTGAACACGTCTGCTCACAATGGAAAGCAACACGAGGAAGCGTCACCTCCTCGTGTAAGGAAGGCGAGAGGAGTGCTGAATGCCAAATGGCAATGTACAGAAAAAAAGAAGACATTGAATGAAGCGCGTCTCCGTTCGTGTTTTTTTTTTGGTAATCAGACATATTGAATTCACCCAAAGGGCCTTGACTCGTGGTTCACTATTGAGGAAATAAGCCCTCCAGATTATAAAATGTGCCGCTACACTCCCACATCCACAAACTCGAAGTGACCCCTTGCTGACCACGCGGGCAGCTCTTATTCTCGAGTTGTTAGCAGCCAGCTGGGAGCAAACGGAATGTGGAATGTCGTCTGTTTGTGTGCTCCCGTTTATGTGTCAGAGCTGGCGGTTTAAGGCGTGACAGATGGGCCAGCGAGCGGCGACGGAGGCGAAAGCTTGAATGACCCAAAGGTGTCTCGATTCAGCTCCTCTTCAGTGAAGGGAGCGGGGAGGTGGCGCGACTGCTATCGCCGGCGCCCTCGCGCCACGCGCCGCCGATCGGCCCTTGTGCCCTCTCGTGTTTGTAATTGCCAGGAGTTCGGGATTTAAGAAGATAGCGGCATCTTTTCGGAAGAAATCTTTTGAGAGGGGAACAAAACCTTTGACACAGTCGTGCTGCCACTCGACGTTTTTAATATCACCGTTTGCGGTCAGGGATTTAGGATTATGTCGTTACGTTACCACCACCACCACCACCACCCCCTCCAAACCCTGAAGCAGCATTCATTTATTCTTATCGTTGAAGCTAATCCGGCTAAATATTTTGAAGAACATGACTGTCTTTTAGATTTGTCTACAAAAACTGCGCCCCTCGCGAATGTGTGTGATCCTCAAACATGGCCGTTTGAACCGGCGGGCGATTATCAACGTGCGTAGTTGTGATAATGTCACAGCGAATGAATATTGAGCTTCAAGAAAATAGCAGCGCTAGGTATGCTAAACTAGCATAAGCACCGCATGCGTCGAGCTCACGGAGCAATCCACGTGTCGGTGCGTGTGCAAGAAACGAAACTGAAATTTAAAACACTGGAGCATCTTATTTTTCTAAATACAAATTGGTGAAGACAAAGCCCACAAGCATCCTCATTCACATGATTTTCACATTATTGACACACATTGAATGATACAATATGAATGTATGATTGTGAATGATATTGTATACACTTCATCATCAAATTCGTCAGTTCAGTCTGTCAAGTGGGTTGGCTGCAGGGATTTTGAAGGTCCAGCAGGTGGCAGTGGTCAGTGACACAGTATCGGCACAGTATCAACACAGTGTGTCAGTGTGTCGACACGCCTCATGAGGCCTCATGGACCCATCACTAATACCAAGTAAACACAAGGCCCCCATACATTTATGTCACGAAAAAAAGGCTTTCGCTAGACTGTTTGCTCGTGTGCGTGTTTGTCATCTTGCATGCAGCCGGCCAAACTGAGAGCCGTTATCCAGACAGATGTTCGAGTCCATCTAAGTCAGGGCAGGGGGTGTCTGTCGAGGGGAGGCGATGTCATGTAAAATAGAAGGGAGAGGGCGCGAGTGCGTGTGCGTGTTGTACCGCCAGGCATGCCGGCCAGCCTGCTAATGAACACATTGATCGGATCCAGTGGAGTGCAAAAGGACACGGGCTACGTGTATTCACTTTATTCATTAATAGCAGCAGCTTGTGTTATTTGTCTCCATTCATATTTCACAACATTCGGTACATCTGCGGCCCCATCTCATTAGAGCCCATACGGGAGCCGCCTCGAGCTTTGCGCTTTTGCAAAAAAATTCTTAGGCTTAGGCAGGTGTTTTCATGCGTCGACACCGAGAGCAGTTTGGGTTTATTTTTAAATACTGTTGTTGAACATTTTGAAGATACAGTAATCCCTCGTTTATCGCGGTTAATGGGGACCAAAAGCAACCGCCATCAACGAAAATCCGCGAAGTAGCGACCAATTAACATTAAAAAAAAATTGACCCACGTGGGCCTCCGCGCTTGAACACACGCACACACACACACACACACACACACACACACACACACACACACACACACAAGCCAGCGATCCTGAGGCATGCAGCAGACGTGTTTATGATTAGTCAATTAAGGATGGAAGGGACCTGCTTTTGTTCTTACAAGCCTTCTCTCTCTCTCTCTCTCTCTCTCTCTCTCTCTCTACACACACACACACACACACACACACTGTGTGTATATATATTTATATATATACATATATACACACAGTGAAACTCCTCTACAACGAAATCTACATGGCTGAAAATACCCCCTAGTATGAAAAAATCTTCATGCATTAACACCATTCCCACTTTCCTGTTTCAAATTTGCTACAGTGAAAAACCCCCTGTTGTGAAAAATTTCTTGCTGCAAACATGATTTCGTTGTAGAGGAGTTTCACTATATATATATATATATATATTTTTTATGAATGTTTGAAAAAATCCGCAATGCACTGAAGCCGCGATAAGCGAACCGCGAAATAGCGAGGGATCATTGTATTTGAGCGCCTCTGCTTCATGCAGGTGTTCCTAATGTTGTGGGTGTATTTATTTTTTTTTGTCGTTTTGCACAGGTACGCTGTCGAAATGACCCAATAACCGTTCATTCGAATGATTTGGCAAAGATTTTTTTTTTCTTCGCCGTTTGTCCTCGAAAGTTTGCTCATACGCAGCAAGCGGCTGGACTGCAATCAAAACGGATCAAATCGGATTTTCATCGCTTGCCGGTTTGTCCTTGGAGACGGCATCCATTCTAATAGCGTTGCTATCGGCGATCCTATAAATGGGAAGGAGAGTCATCACTCAGCCAAAAGCGTTCTTTTTTTTTTTTCCCCACTTGTCTTTTGGGCCGCACAGCTTGCGGTAGCCCAAGGCTCATGAATCCCTCGGCTGTCTTCGTCCCTCGCTGGCCCGCCCGCCGCCCGTGGCTAAGAACACACCCCGCAAGTCCTCGCCTCCGAAGAGGGAGACGCTTCGTCTCACTTTTTCAAGTTCTTTTATCGCCAGCTCCCACAAAGTACCGCGGATCTGAAATCCGTCTCTGTTCATTTCCCCGCGCACCACTGAATAAAACAATCCGCGTCTCATTTGCGCTGTATCGGCGTGACCGACTTGCGCGTTTACATGCCTCAGCAGATTGATCTCTTTGCTCTGCGGCGCTGTCTTGGGACAGCTAATGAGTGGTGTTTGTTTTGCGTGTGTGTGTGTGTGTGTGCCTGTGTTGCGTTTACTGCACCTGCTAATTATTGGATTCCTTAGTGACTGCGGAGGCAATTATTTCAAGTCACTCCAGGTGTTTCGGGATGCTAGCTAAATGGGCGATAGGCGTCCTTTGTCACAATGTGTCCGTGTATCCGCGCTGCGCCTGAGCCTGATCTATCTATAGACTGCCAGTGTAAGACACTGAGGCACATGTGTGGGCTTCAGAGGGGGGGGGGCGCTTTTTACCCAGTATCCAGGGGGTCTTGGTTGGGGTCCAAGCTCCGTGAGTGTGCTCAATAAAAGGCAAGCTTGCTTCCCCGCAAGAGTAGCAGGGGGGTTCTTTTTGAAAGATCACACGTGGGTTCCATGCAAAGACGCAATTCACATCACAGAGAGTTGATCTCGATATCGGGATATTGCCGCCAACGAGACAAACATCCTTTTGGACTTCACAAAAGCAAACGATTGTGGTTTTAGAGCCATGAGGGATCAATAAATAAAACAATGAGCTCCCGAAGCAGTTTCATAGGCGGGCGTCAAACAGCACGCACTTACCCTCATATCTGACCAGCTCTTTCTGTACCAAAGCAAGATTGTGATCTACTTTTATTCAACCAGATGAACCTATTTTTCCCTCATTGTTGTGAAAGAAACTTCCAGAGTTTCGATCTTGGGGCAACATAATGGCGCACAGCTCCCGCGTGGTTTATTGGAGAGTTTATTGATTTGTTCTCAAGCTAACACATTATATTAATATAATATAATGATATAATAAATTATAATAAAATGATATCATAAATTATAATAAAAAAATAACAGATGACATGGAAGGGATAATTTTACAGTTTTACCTCAACATACTTTTCTGATCAGCGAGTCCCAGGGACTGAAGTATGAGTCCCATTATGCATTTCAAGAGTCCCAAATTTCAAATGCTGAAATGGTCTACTTATTGCATATTGCATATTATAATAACACAAACAACAACAATATACATTGGTAATAGGCTTATTTCTTATAAACAAAAATGTCATTAATTCAGGCATACAAGAGTTGCCGAGAAATAGGTTCTTATTTCATCCCAGGGTTCAGTCTTTGAGTTCATAAATTCTCCTCTCTTTACTCTGCTTCCAATGATGCAAGGCTTTCTCAAAGTCAACTTGTTATCGCCAAAAACTATCCGACTTTAGCTGCTTCCTCTGTGATATTACCGCAATAAACTTTCGCAACACTTGTTTTAACGTTACACAACTTGGCAATCGTCGGCTTCCCGCGAGGTGAAGCCCGATCACGCCAATCTCGTCTCGCGAGAACGGAAATCTCGTCACGCGAGATTACTTAACGCCAAACTGCGTTCGTTGCTGGAAAAAAAAGATTTACCGTAGTTTTTTGTTGTTGTTTTGACTAAGACATTTCCTTGCGTCCCAAAAACGTATTATTTGGAACTGTGGGAAAATTATGCGTCTAGGACGGGGACTCACAGGTAACGAGATGGCTGCATTATATTGAATTGAATTGAATTGAATTGAATTGCTTTATTGTCATTACACGTTCGTGCAACGAAATTATCACTTAATGCAAAAAATATTTCATGCAAAAAATTAAAAAAAAAATAGCAGATGACATGGGGACAACGAAATCGTATTAATTTGTTAATAACTCATTCACTCCCAAAGACGTTTTTAAACGTCCTTTCAGACTTGGTCTAGAATTGGCTGGTACTGAATGAGTTAAAAATTTAAAATTGACCAGATTTGGAAAAGTTTCTGCTTCAACTCCATATTTTGCCCAGTATGTTTTTTTTGTCTCGTAAAAGTATGAGTTATAGTGTGCTGTTTTTGTCTCCCCCTCTCTCCCCATCGTAGACCAACATCCCATTCCTCCAGAATGTGTTCTCCAACCACCAGTTCCTCCACTCCACCGTGGACACGCAATTCATCGACGAGAACCAGGAACTGTTCAACCTCAAGCCCACGCAGAACCGAGCGCAGAAGCTGCTGCATTATCTCGGTCGGGCGATAACGACAAAAAAGACCAACGTATTGTTCATCGACGTATTTGCCGCCGCCTTCCAACTGTCTTGCTGCATTTTGTAGGTCACGTGATGGTGAACGGACCGACCACACCCATCCCGGTGAAGGCCAAACCGTCCTCCGTTGACCCCGTCGTTCCACCCGTCACCATGGGTATGTAACTTGACCGGCGGCAGGCTCGGGATTTGGTCACTGGGCCTTTTTTCCAGATCATAGGAGCAAAGTTTGGGAGTTGCTTTTATCCCCGCCCAGTCTCTAAGAAATCGGGATGCCAGCGTTCCTGTCTCCCTCTGTTAGATGTCACCGTCTTTTCGTGGTTCTTGCATAGGCTGAAATTGTTGAAAGAATTTCAATGCTCTGTAATTGTGACATGTGCATTTCCATTTCCATCCCGGTGGGGATTCACACTGGGGCTGAATAATTCATGCCAAAGTGTTTAGGAAGTTAACAACTCGAATTGAAGTAAATAATAATAATAAAATAAGAATAAATAAAAGAAATAAAAAGGCGGGCCGGTGAGCCAGTGGTTCGCACGTCGACCTCACAGTGCAGAGGTCATGGGTTCGATCCCAGCTTCCTGTGTGGAGTTTGCATGTTCTCCCCGGGCTTGCGTGGGTTTTCTCCGGGTACTCCGGTTTCCTCCCACGTTCCAAAAACATGCATGGCAGGCTGATTGAACACTCTCAGTTGTCCCGAGGAGTGAGTGTGAGCGCGGATGGTTTCTGTGTGCCCTGCGATTGGCTGGCAACCAGTTCAGGGTGTCCCCCGCCTACTACCCCAAGACAGCTGGGATAGGCTCCAGCACCCCCCGCGACCCTTGTGAGGATAAAGCGGTTCAGAAAATGAATGGATGGATAAATAAAAAATAATTAGAAAACACTTTCATATTAATTCATGGTGAATTTTTCATTTTTTATCATATTTTAGCATAAGCCTAATTTACTGAGTAAGACAACAAAACATATTTGGAAAACAAAGCTGGTATTGTTTATTGTTCACAAAATACATACGAAATACCTTTGGAAAAAAATCACATATTAAATTGCAATTGTTCTAATGGGGTTGTTGGGGAGGGACCAAGTAAAATGAGATTATTTTACAAAAATTGTCAGCCAAATTTCCTCCGCTATGGACTTGTTAAAATTAACTCCGAATGAGTGGGCAGGTGCTCTCTGGATCTTGAAGACAAATAAAAGCACATTCAATCACGATCGTAATATGGAGCTTGAAAAATCTCAATTTGATCATTTCTCATCGGAACTAATTGATCCCAGCAAAACCAGTATCGCAGTGAAAGAATCCGCCGATACGATACAAGAAGGCAACTACAGCTGTCCAACCGTTACCCTTTCTGACTTCACAAGATAGTTTCAACATGCGCAGTTATTAAAACCCAATTTGCAAATGCCACCTATAAAACGCGCTTCATTTCATTTCAGCCCACTTTCTGTCTCATCAAAGACGATCGGTTCACTTCCGTCCAGGTCCGGGCCTCGTTATTTTCAAATTGTAAACCTGAGGGCACTTTGGATAAAAGCAGCGCCTGAATGACAAATGGGCTGTCCAACAGTCGGATGGCTTTCGGCTTAAAAGGTTCCGTTCAGCAGCCGCCTTGGGAAAGGATTGCGCCCCGGGCTTCTCCGCTGAGCGATGAGTCAAACAATCGGGGTTGCGAGTGTAATTCATGAAGCCCAAAGTTGTTGGCATCCCTCACCTGCCGCGCGACGGACTTCGCGACCGAGCTGTGCTGACACGCAGCTTCATCCAGCGACGCGCGGTCTCAGGAGTCAGGCTCTTTGGTCTCCTCGCTCGGTTATGAATTTGCCCCAAACGCTTTTGACACGATGCACTGTGAACTGTGGATCGATTAAGCGGTGCCCCCGCGTTGACCGTTTGGTCCCAATGGGCTTTTTTTTTTTCTTTTTTTTTTTTTGTCCACATGCCGTTTCCATTCTTTGCTCCTTTTGTCAGTGGAAAATCAGCCTGGCTGCAACACACAGGCATCCCCTGCCAATATGAACGGATCACTAAATAACCTGCAAAATATCAATCCTCGCAAGGCATGATTTGTCAAATCTGACTGCCCGAAAATGCGCACCTCAAACATGGTGCCAGCTGGAATCAAAAGACAAGCCTTTTGAAATTTTCAGTGAGAAAAAGGTCGTACGTCAAAATGAGACCGGCTCATTGAAAAGAAAGCGCCACTGTCTAGCTTCCCACGAATTACGACGACTACATTCATCCTGGTGCCCTAATGCTGCGTTTCAATTTTGGTGCCTCAAAATACGTCTCGATTGCAGTCCAAGTTCGGTAACTTCATCTGAATTCATGGTTCACGTGCGTTTTCTCTCCAATATATTGTTATAATCATTGGTTTCAGATGTACTGTAATCATTTTCTGTATAAAAATTAATTTGGTGTTCAAAAAGTCTTTTATCAAACTTGAGTCTTGAAAAAGAGGGGGTCGTCTTATAATCAGGGCCGTCTTATATTCGGGCCAATACGGTAAAACTAATATTAAAACCAAAAGCTAAACTAAAATGAAGCAAGGAAGAAAAAAAAGAAAAAAGCAAACTTGCTCTGAACACAAATTAACTGAAATTTAAGAAACAAAAGTCAATTGAAAAAACAACAACTATCATATAATATTACAACTACAAAATTCAGAACGATGACGACTCTGCCGACATCCGGATGGGAGGCTCCACATATATGAAAAGTGCGCAAGTCCAGCTGCTTGAAAAAAGATGTGGCGTGCGTGCGAGCCGACTCACTACTCAGCTTGTCCACAAATATTGTGGTGGGTTCTCTTATGTGAAGGAAATGGGAGGAGGGTGTGGGTGTGGTGGGGAGGGGCGTGGCCTGCAGGCAGTCGGTATACGGCCCAGTGTCCATGCATCCATCGAAAACTGAGTA
Organism: Hippocampus abdominalis; assembly: GCA_018466805.1. Lineage (NCBI taxonomy): Eukaryota > Metazoa > Chordata > Actinopteri > Syngnathiformes > Syngnathidae > Hippocampus > Hippocampus abdominalis. The sequence goes on from CM031695.1 coordinate 29,587,859, forward strand.
ATGAGATTTGTAATGTGCGTTGCTTTCATTCAACTCAGGGATTGAGGGAGAGAAGAGAGGGATTAGGCCAGTATTATCACACTCTCCGCGGAGGGAGACCGACGTGGACGGAGAAGAGCGGGGGTTAGAAAAAGAGGACAAGAGCGGCTTTGGTCCGGTGTAGGCTATAATCCGACCTGCACACAAAGGCAATCACCGGCTAGGTGCAAACATGAGGAGCGATGAACCGAGCCGGACAACTCCCATGTATCCGGATATTTTTACTTTTCAAGAGCGCCGCGTGATCTCCAGCCAAATGGTGAACTTCTAGTCCAAAGTTCTCCCCGATGGAGGTAATAAAACGGCCAATTAGCTCCATCCCGGTGCACGTCGGGTACATCGAGTGTGTGATTACAGTAATCGTAATGCACACAGTGGGCGCGCAACACAAATGGGTTTCTAATGTGCATTGTGGCGCTGTAAGTGACATTCTATTGCTCGTCGGATTATTGATGCGGAGGCCTGCGCCGTTAGGCTGCGCGGCGTTGCGAATGCATACCGCATTTGGTGTGAAACTGGGCGAGCCATGCACACACACATCATTTGCCTGATTTGTTTTTGATAAGTTTAAAGTGTCCTTTTTAGTCAGGGGTGGGGGCTTATGACTGCCATGTCCCGCTACACCCGAGTTAACAGGGTTCCCACGGGTCCTTAAAGTTCATAAAAATCCATAAAAAAAGAAGTTGTAAAATTATGTTCTTCATTGTCCTTAATTTTCAGGGAAAGGTTGTAAAATCAATAAAAAACCTTAAAAAATTATGTTTATTCAAAAATAAATAGAAGTTTTATATTTTCTAAATGTAAAATTTTCTTCTCCTTTGGCAGCAATGATTTGAACACCAGCTCAGTGATATGTGGCTTTCTGTTCAGCCCGCATATTGCTGAATCCCCGGCTAAATTGAGAAAAAGTCCTTAAAAATGGCTAAATTAGCCCTCAAAAGTCCTTAAAAGGTCCATAAATAAAAAGCAAGTGGAAGAGTGGGAACCCTGGTTAATTTTGCTTTCAGTTGGGAAGGCGCACCGAGAAAAAGGTCAAGTGGGAAAAAAACCCAAAAGAACAAGTACAAGAGGGCCACGAGCATCCAGGCGGAGAGACGCTAGCTCATTAACTGGACTAATTGATTGATGAACATCCGCTGCCGAGCTGGGATTGATCTCAGTCGGGCTGCCAATATTTGAAAGCCTCTGGTTGTGCTCGTGTTTAATTGCCAGGCAGAGGCTCGGTGGGAGCAGCGAGGGAGTAAAATGTGTTGTTTGCGCTTTGATGGCAGACGTGTACCTTCGGTGTTAACAGGCGATGGCGAGATGCTTTGTTGTTGTCTTTTTTTTTTTCAGTCAACCGTTGTTTATTGAGACGTTCCACAACAGGCGACAAAAAAAAAAAAAAACGTGCGAAAATTGCACACCCATCAACATTCCACCAAATGTTTCATTTCATCTCTCAAAAGTCTGCTAGCTCAGCGCTAACATACAATGTGAAACACCATAGATGGGCTCTCAGAAATTAGCATCGACACTGTGCCTGGCTTCACCGTAACCGTTAACCGTCCCTAATTTCCGATCATTTGTAATTTTAGGAGATCCTCCGGTAGGATTCCGTGACGTCCTGCTGCGCGATGGTCCGGAGGGCTTCGCCAAGGCCGTGCGTGCCCACCAGGGCCTCTTGCTGATGGACACCACATTCAGAGATGCCCACCAGTCCCTGCTGGCCACCAGGGTGCGCACCCACGACTTGAAGAAAATCTCGCCGTTTGTCAGTCATAACTTGCACAACCTTTTCAGCCTGGAAAACTGGGGAGGTAGGTGACATGAATAGCGCAGGCTGGAATAATTATTAGGGCTCAACCGATTAATCGGGCTGTTTTAAAATCTGTAAAAATCTGTTGTTTTTATTTCTTTTATGGTTTTTTTTTTTTTTACAATGAACACATTACAACAGAAGACAAAGATAATACATTTAAACACCCCTCAATAATAATTGGTAAAAAAAATTAAATACAGGACCAAGTATTTTAAATCAGTCACATGTTCTACCTTTAATGCATCTCTTAAATATAAGCATTAAGGAAAAAGTAAGTTATCTTATTCTTCAGGTTTTTTTTCTTTTTCTTCATCTGTTATCGAAATATTTTCCTCTCTCGAAAAATCTATTGGGCCCTAATAATTATGATGTCCATCACGTATATAATGCCTTGAAAGCAAAAGCTGTATTTATTATTAATTCTTTGAGGGCCTGTTGACCTGAAATGACGTCAACATCAACTCTAACAAGTAATTACGTTTTTTATGGCAATGGCCAGAGAAAAGTCTTGAGAAGCTCTGGTTTGATGATGACGATGGGAAAGCAGAAAAAAAAAACTATGGCCCGCAGATGGTAGCATCGGGACTCGTGGATAAGATCATTGTGTGTCAAGGGAATGTTGAAACCCGTGAACATGACGGATCTCTGGAAATGCGACCGTTACGAGCACCTTCTGATTGATCAAAGTCTTGTCACGTTTTATTGACTAAAACAGTGTCACAAAAAACAGATATGATCTTTACACACATACGTGGCACAATGCACGCACACACACGACTATATACTACTACTACCACTACTACTCTATGTAGTAACTACACTAAACAGTCAGCATATGGTTTTAAAGTTCGTAAAGTGGAAAAATGTTCCACTGGTGATTATTTCTAAATACGTTATTTTGCCATCAGAAGCACATTTTCATGATTATTTCATAGAAGAAATTTACAAGCATCTAAGTTACTGTTTAGCATAAAAATATATCTTTTCACAAAAAGCTTGTTTTCTGCATTTTTTATTTAAAAATGGGAATTTTGGGTGAAACCAACCTCTCCTGCTGATTACAAATAATCGAGAAACAACTTTTTTGAATTAAGAAGCGACTCTTCTCTTTCATTTGGGAGTTGTTGTTTATCCGAAAACACAAGATTCCGTTCGCCTTGAATGATCCGTCAGAATGCTCTAAATTGGCCAGCAATTAAGAGCGTCTCCTTTTTTTTTTATTGTATTTTTTTAATGCTTGGCGTTGAAAGAGTGCAGCCTTCAAAAACGGGAAACAGTTTTTAGAGCACAAGGAGGACAAGGGTTTCTCTCCAAACACTGTCCGACAACCTCCAGCGCGGGGGAATCTGTCCGTGGTTGGCGCCGCGACGCTTTGTTATCTTGACATATTGTCTCGGCGGCGTGCGCTCAGATCATATTTGGCGTCACGTGCTGCGGCCGCTCGGAGGCACAATGAATCATTGGGCAGATTAAGCTGCAAAATCCCTTTGAGGATTAGTCCCTTTCCTGATATAGCGTTTCTCCCAACACCGTGGAGGATACAGTACATTCGATTTGGGTCACACAACGTATGGCGACACTTATCCTATGCCGCACTAACATTTAAATCTTCCATCGAGTGGATCACACGCCGAGCACGTCACGTTATCGCGCGGCCGCCTTTCAACGTGACCGCGAATCGCGGCGGAGGCGCCTCATTTCCAGTTGCTCTTCTTCACCGCGGCGACCGCATCCTCGTCATTCCTTCAATCTAATTAAGCGGCGCCAAGCTCGCCGTTTGGGATGAACTCCACGGCTCAGCATCGTTCCATATCAAAAGTCCAGCGAAGCTGACGTCGGCTGAAATCCAAACTTGGGCCAGCGCGGTAAACAATTGATAAAGCGCAGGCTGGCTTCCGGGGCTTTCCTGGTCTTTCCCGCAGCACTGCCGACTCGCTCCATTTCCAAAACGCGCGCTCCAAATGAGATTTAATGGTGACACTGTTGGATCAGCACAAAAACCCACCAGCGGCTTCAATATTTCTGGTTTATATGATAAATGTCTAATCCACAGCGGGAAATGAGAGATTGCTATCAGCCCCCCCCCCCCCCCTTCTCCCCATCCCCTTCGTCCTGCCGCCCCCTCTTCCATGGAGGAAAATTTTTACACAAACGGCCTCAAGATGACAAAGTGTTGGAATGAAAACGGAATGTGTTCAGATCTCTCTATTTTTAGTCGGTTGCTAGCAATGTCACACTTAAAGTCTGTCTGTGTGTGTGTGTGTGTGTCTGTGTGTGTGCGCACGCAGGTGCCACCTTCGACGTGGCCATGCGCTTCCTGTCCGAGTGCCCGTGGAAGAGACTCCAGGAGTTGAGGGCTTTGATCCCAAATGTTCCCTTCCAAATGTTGCTGAGGGGAGCTAACGCCGTGGGCTACACCAACTACCCCGACAACGCCGTCTTCAAGTGAGTCACCCCGTGTCAGTGTGTGTGTGTGTGTGTGTGTGTGTGTTCTGCAGAGCCACTCCATGAGGTACATCTGCACGTTTTAGCGAGCGCCGCTATTAGAATTGTATGAAATAAGATGCTTTTAAACACCACAGTGATTAACTAGACACGGGTTTTTATTTGTCACCTGCTTGTAAAACAGTTTTTAATCCGACTCGATAAGCCCTCTATACTGGAATGATGCAATTAAGTAGAATGTAAAACAAAAGTTGCCACTTTTTTTGTTTTTGTTCTTTTTTTGGCTTCAATTCAATGGACATTGTGCTGCTCCTAAACTGTGTGCCTTGGCCACCAGGGGGCTCTGGGGTGAGAGTTGTCTCGAAATTATTCATACAAATACAGGCGGCGTATTTTTTCACGTGTTTTTCAGATCCAAAAATATATTTGTGATTTTCACGTGTTTTTTTTTTTTTTTTATTAATGATGTGTGAGTGCATTCATCATGGTTTCTCATTTGTAAACATTTGTTTTTGCTTGTGAAGTGTCGACTTTGCTTTTGTGGATAAGTTTTCGGTTTTCGGCCAAAAATTTCGAGTTTTTTTTTTATGCCTCGGATGACGAACAAATTTCGGTTCTCGAACAAACTGAGTGCACTTGAATGCTCCTCTCGCCTTCCTTACACGAGGAAGTGACGCTTTCTCGGGTAGACGAGGAAGTGACGCTTCATCTTGTTGCTTTCCATTGTGAGCAGACGTGTTCGGTAAACATTTTTATTTTAAAAAGAGCGTGATTTCGGTTTTCGAACAGCCTTCTGGAACGGATTATGGACGAAAACCGAGGTTTGACTGTATTCACAGATGTGTCGAAAGGTGATCCCTCCTCCGTCCACTAGAAGGCAGCGTTGCTGTCACCAATGAGCTAGCCCCCGTTTTACGTGGACAAATTGGAAATTGAAAACCGAAAAACGAGCCTTTGTCTGATCTTTTATCACAAGTCGAGATGCCCATTATCTGTTTTTTTCTTCTCTTTGTCCGCTGCCTCAGTAGATTAGAAGAAGAGGAGGTATTAGCAGAAAAAGAACATCTCCCGTGTCAAGGCCATTTTTCGGTTTTCAGCTTCCAATTTTTAAACGAAAAGCGGGAGAGAGCTCGTGGCAGTTCATTCGAGACAACAAGGACACACACACATTACGCACATTAGGAAGCAGATGGGAAAATCCCAAATATTTATCTTCGGGTTTTGAATGGGTTTGCAAATGTGGATATGAATCGCATCTCATAATTTGCGGAGTTTATCGTGACAATGTGGAAAATGTGATAGACTATATTGTACCTGGTGGCCCTTAGTGCCTCGACCTCACAGTGCAGAGGTACCGGGTTCAATTCCAGCTCCGACCTTACTGTCTGGAGTTTGCATGTGCTCCCTGTGCCTGCGTGGGTTTTCTCCGGGTACTCGGGTTTCCTCCCACATTCCAAAAACTTCCAATTTTCAAACCAAAAAATGGGAGCTAGCTCGTGGCCCGTTCATTGGAGACAACAAGGACTCCATCTTCAGCACATGAGTGTGCTTCAGTTCCAGTGCCCGCCATACCAAACCACATGACACACACTGACACCCGTGTAGCGCATTTGAGGGCCCATAAATAACACATGTCCTATCTGCCTCGAGCCCTTTCCCAAATAGATTGATTAGTCAGCTCCTTGGCGTGGGTGACTCATGCCCGCACACACCACACACACACACACACACACACACACACACACTCCAAGGTGTAAGACCCCCCTCCGCACGCACACGCCGGGTACAGATAAATTAGTAGTGGCTTTATGACTAATACGGCAGCCCACACACACATGGACGCAGACCTCCCCCGTCCTCTCTGATGATTTTTGTGGCCGCCCGTCCCCTCTTGCAATTTGATTATTTATCCCCTCTCTGATAGTTCATTTTTATGCGTCCATTCATCTCTCATCTCTCTCTATGCTGCCATTGAAAAGGGAGACGATTAGGATTAATGTCTTTGAGCCATTTGCCTCCATCCCCGCTTTCACGCTGTCTCTCTTCACACATTTTTTTTTTTTTTTTTTTTTTTTTTACTGCTGCAAGTGAAATGGCCCAAAGCGGCGCTATCGACATGATGGAATCAAAGTGTAATTCCGTCGTGTCTAATTGATTTAAAGTGTGTTTCATTGGCTCATGCTACAAGTTCTACAACGCTAATGAGGAGCTTGCTGTCGCTTCAGGAGGAAGGAGGGCGGGAGAGTGAGGAGGGGGGCGGGGCTTTTTGACGCAGGCAAGAATAATAACAACAAAATTTAGGACGCAGGCGTGTTTGTGCCACAATGCCAAGCAGCAGCAGCAGCAGCAGCACTTGTATAAACACTGGACACAGCGCCTGATAATAATCCCCTTGTGGCCCGCTGTTAAGTGCGCGCGTTTGTTGAGCGGGACAATGGCTGTCGTTGTGCAAATGTTATGTTAAAGCAGCTGCAGTCAGGTGCTGACAAACCTGATTAGGTTTTCCAGCTCACCGCAATAAAGGCAAGGATTCCCCACTCATTCTTTTTATGGACGGATTTGAACAGCTTATCCCGACTCGCATGTGCGCCGTTATCTGCGGCAACACCAATTCAGGGCCACTTATTCGCCGCATGTTTGCGAGCGACAAATCTTTGTTGTGTTACTCGAAATCAGGGGTGTCACATCAAAGTTATTGGTACCCTCGCGGGGCCGGTTATAACGGCGAAACCACATAAATGGAAAATCGCTGAGAATGCCACAGTAAGCCAAAAGTGATGGGTTTTTCAGGTCATGGTTGGGTTCCCGTTGGGGTGCAGCTGCTGATGTTTTGTCGAGGCAGGAAGCAGTTTAATGACACTTCAAATGAGAAATAAGCAGCAATCTTCTTTTTGGGAAAGTGCATCATCTATAGTATGTCTTGTTTTGGTGCCAGCAAACCTCGATCAGATCACATTGGTTTCCTCGCCCCAAACTCAGCCATATGTGTCAGCCTCGGTTTTTTGGGAGGTGTTAATAGTGCTTATTTCGGTGGGTCCCTGTGATGTTTGTTGTTGGGTTTCATTTATTTATGTTGTATGATAAGGTGCGATACAAATAAAGTTGAACTGAATTGAATTGAATAAATGGGAAAAAGTAGGAGCAGCTGGAACCAATTAATTGCATTTCCATTCATTTCAATGGGGACAAATGACTTAAGACGCAAATGTCTTGAGTCTTCAAATGAATTAAACCCGTTTCTGTTTCTCACTGTAAATCTTGACGACTTCAGCTGGTAGGCTGCTCTCTCAACGCAGTCCAAAAAATTTTTTTTTTCAAAGACAAGAGGGGAGAAGGGAGCACCTGTTTGTCCAGAAGGAACGCTTGCTGTCTGTTTACTTTAGGTTCTTTGAACGCGTGGAAGATGCTACCCCTGTCAAATCTTCCCGTGGAGGCTGTTGAACAGGTTGGAATTATGATGACGGGTCGTCTCCCGTTTGGAGTTGGCAGTTTCCTGATTTATCGCCAAGTGCAGAAGGCGGAGACAGTTTTATTGGAATCAAGCAAGTTGGCCGGGGCATGTTTGATGCGCCCTGGCGCGTGGTCAACCGGAGTGAACTCCATCGCCGGCTGAATGCGATTCGTGAGACACTTTGGATAAATTGGATAACAATGTGGAGAAGTTGGCGGCTCGCCTGGAAGAATTGATGACCAATTTGGCCAAGTGATGCCCATTGAGAGCTCCGGTGAAAGACTCAATGCTGACTAAAATTAGCGTTGGCCGGTTCCCAAAACAAACGTTACTTTGGACTTTTATCTCCTTGATATTGATGCTGCCGGGACGCCGCAGCCCGCCCCTTATCATCCTTTACCCCTCATTGTTCTGTGCTTTGTATTCCTGTTCAGGAGACAGCAAGGTCATCTCCATGGCAACGAGACACTATATTTTAGCGTTAGGACAAAGACTTACGCAAGACACAACGCTACAGTGAAACTCCTCTACAATGAAACCTACATGGGCGAAAATACCCCCTAGTGTGAAAAAATCTTCATGCATTAACACCATTCCCACTTTCCTGCCCCCCATACAACGAAAAAAAAGCCCTGTTGCGTTATACGAAATATTTTTCTCTGCTCTTGCCTCGCGAGACGAGATTCACTACAACGAAGTCTAATCCAACAGCGACCTCTACTGCTTCGTTCGGAAATGGCAACTACCACACTGGTCTACACATGTGCAGTAGTCCAGGAAGTATTTGTTATTGTTAGTTTCAGACGCAGCAAGAACGTTGCGTGTACACATACGTTTGTGTGTGTTTGCGTGTGTGTTTACATCTGAGATCAAATTTGCTACAGTGAAAAACCCCCTGTTGTGAAAAATGTCTTGCGGCAAACATGATTTGGTTGTAGAGGAGTTTCACTGTATCATCATCGCGTTCTGTCCGCCTTATGAGTTTTGTCTCCCTCTGTTGGTCTTTTTTTTTTTATGTCTTTTGGACGGGTCGCAACGGTTCATATCATTCGGTTGCTCTGTACTCCCGCTGGTCCCACGACGCAATCCGTCTCTCCCCAGGTTCTGCGAGGTGGCAAAAGAGAACGGCATGGACGTCTTCCGCGTTTTCGATTCGCTCAACTACCTGCCCAACATGCTGCTGGGCATGGAGGCCGCCGGGTCGGCGGGGGGCGTGGTGGAGGCCGCCATCTCGTACACGGGCGACGTGTCGGACCCCATGAGGCAGAAATACTCCCTCGGCTACTACCTGGAGCTGGCGGAGGAGCTCGTCAAAGCCGGAACGCACATCCTTTGCATCAAGGTGCGTCAAGTGGAAAACCTCGTTTGCTGTGGAAGATGCGTTCTGGGATTCGTCTCGTCCGTTCCCCAAAGTGGATCACCAAGGCGGCTTTTGTATGTCTTTGTATTCCAGGATATGGCCGGCCTGCTCAAGCCCCAATCCAGCAAGCTGCTCATCGGCGCTCTGAGGGACCGTTTCCCGCACGTGCCCATTCACGTGCACACGCATGACACGGCCGGCGCCGGCGTGGCCGCCATGTTGGCGTGCGCGGAGGCCGGAGCTGACATTGTGGATGTGGCGGTGAGTACGCCCGCCTCGGTTATTAGAGAGAAGGAAATGAGCGAGCGAGTCCAAACACAGCCCGTGTCCTTTTCTGTGCTCCTTCCATCTCGATGAACAGGCGCCGTCGCATAATCCCATTAACATGAACAAATATGATTTTTTTTTCTCCTCATGTTTGCACAGTCAGATCAGAAAACGTTCTCAAAAGTATTCATGGAACCGAGAGGCTGCTATTTGCAATTTGGGCCTCTCAACATTTCCAGACTACTTATTTTTTTTTCCCTCCCCTTGCATGCTGATTTTTCCATTACTTTGGAAGAACGTCAATTTGTTTGTTTGCATTGTCTGGCTGCAACTCAAGCCCACATCGTAGGTAGAAGCATGGGGTGGGGGGGGAGTTAATTTCCTTTTCTGTTATTTTTTGTTTCTGTCACACACCAACTCTGCCGTTTGGGGACCCCCAGGTTGACTCGATGGCCGGCATGACGTCCCAACCCAGCATGGGAGCAATGGTGGCCTGCGCCAAAGGCACCGAGTTGGACACCGGTAAGCATGTTTCCGTCCCTCAAAAGAGAAGTGCCACCTAAATAAAAGCGAACGTGTTGTGTAGGATATAGATCTTGGAGGGCTGTTATTAATGGTCCGGAACATGCCGGGGCCGGCAGTGATTTGCGTTTTGGGAGCGTCCTTCCCCACACCGCCAATCAATAAATGACAGCAACGTTACTTATTGAAAGTCGCAAACACAACGGCGCGCCGGCCTTGCTGACATTCGGCCAATTATGAGAGGAAGCAAACGGCGAGGAGGGGGAAGAGGAGGAGGAGGAGGAGAGGAGGAGGAGGGTGCCGGAGCCGCACAAGTGATCAATAATAAAGACGTTGGCTGGCTTTGTTAATGGAACGATTTTAAGTTGTGCCTGGAAGGAACTAAAATGGCTTTAAATAAAGTTTGATGGGGTGGGACAATATATTATAAGGCCTTATAAAATGAATTGACAGATTTGTTTCGCAATACGTTATGCGTGTTTGAAGATGACTGCTCACTGATGGAGATTTAGCACGAAACTGTTTTTCACCCGCCATCCATCCAATTTTCTGATCCGCTTTGGAGCCTATCCCAGCTGTCTTCGGGCAGGAGGCGGGGGACACCCTGAACCGGTTGTCAGCTAATCGCAGGGCACACAGAGATGAACAACCATCCGTGCCCACACTCACACCTTGGGACAATTTTGAGTGTCCAATCAGCCTGCCATGCATGTTTTTGGAATGTGGGAGGAAACCGGAGTACCCGGAGAAAACCCACACAGGCCCGGGGAGAACATGCAAACTCCACACAGGAAGGCCGTAGCTGGAATCGAACCTGGGACCTTTGCATTGTGAGGTTGACGCGCTAACCACTGAACCACCACAGTTTTTCCTATTTTGGGGGGGGGGGGGGGGGGGTAGCTTCCATGGCGCCACATGGTGCACTTTGTTTGTCCGCTGCAATTGCGACATACACGAAGATGGCTAGCGATGTCGACGCTCCCAGAACCTTTCTTTCCTTTGAATAGTCTGCTGGCAAGGCTGCTTTAGAGTGCCTTGTTGTTGGCTGCGAGTGTAAGTCACGCAGAGAACGTCGGAAGCGGGAGGAGGCGTTTTATTTTTTTTTTTTAATCTGACTTGATAGCCAGGGTTTTGGAGTGCGTGGGAAGGTTTTTAGAGTGCCTCGTTGTGTGCAGTGAGAGCGTGCTTGTCATTGAGAGAAGGTGAAAGAGCAAAGGGGGGAATCACAGTGCAATCAGCTATTTCTCCAATATTTCTTATTTTCAATAAGACCAACTGATTGAGCTACATGGCTTGAAAAAAAAAACATTTTAACAATTGTGGAGGGGGGGGGCGGCAAAAGTCTTCAGTCTCTATTGCTTGTCTCATAAGCTTTAATATCCAGAAGCACGTTTCTTTTATCATATTCCAGACGGAAATACTTTCAATTTCCCCGTCGTCAACTTGTGTGTACTCTGCTCTTCTTCTGAAGGCCTCTGCCGCGCTCGTCTTTTCATTTTCACCAAACAGCTTCAAGCTTGGATGCTTCAAAATGTTCCATCGCGTTCCTGACCTTAGAGTGTGTTCATCACCTCCCGCCACCCACAACCCCCCCCCCTCCCCTTTTGTTGTTGTTGTTTTTTTTTTTAGCCCATCTGGGCTCCCAAGCAATAATGAGTAGTTTGCTGCGAGCTCTGCTTCCTCTCTCACATGGTCTCTTCATCCTCCTCCTCCTCCTCAGTGGCATAGCAATTAAAAGCACTTTCCATGCACGTTTGACGAGCCACCTCTTTGGCATTACTATTTGTTTGTGGTGATAAGTGACTGTTAACCCATTTGTCTCCTCATTCAATCACTTGGGGGGGGGGGCTGACATTTTTTTTTTTTTTTTTTGGCAACGCCGCCGTTTGTTGCTCTTCCTTTGATTTTGTTAATAACAGCTGCCAGGAGAGCGCAGCCATTTGAGGATGCGCCGTCAAGAGCGCACGTGGCACATCTGCACACACAACAACACGTACGGCTATTTTCGGCTGCTTCTCCTTGAATGTTTCGTAAGATGGAAGACTGCACAAGAGGGATTTTGGACCATTCCTCTTTGCACGTTTTTTTTTAGCCCCCTTCGCAGGTTTTCAATGGGGTTGGGATCTGGGGACTGAAATTTTGTGTCTGTGGTGAACCTAAAATTGTCTCTCAGGGAGTATGCTTCTGAAATAAAACTTGAATTCATTTTTAGGCTTTGAACACATTTTAACCCGTGAGGCCAATTATTATGCAAAGCAGTGGATGCACTCCCTCTTTTTTTGGGGGGGGTGGGGTGAGATTAAAAGCATCCGGTCCAGAATAAAAACTGTCGTATTAAAAGGATGAATTTGTATCTTGTTAAACGTTGACTTAAATATCATAATATTATGCTAAATTTTCTCATAACATTAAAATGAATCTTTTTTCCAGCCTTTGAAAAATGGAAGTTGTTAATAGAAGTGTTATGTGTGAAAATACCACTTCATCGTTCTTTTAAAAAAAAAAAAAAGCACATTAATGACGCCGTTAATGTGTCAAAATTAAACAGATTTGGCCTTTTTTTTTTTTTTTTGCTTCTATATGATGGTCATTGTGCTGCTCCTTCTGGCAAATGCACCATGGCCACCGGGGGGCACTATAATGAAGACATACGGAAATACATGGAGGCGGTCTTTTTATTTTTATTTTTTTTTCCTTTGCTCGGTGAGCCATAGTAATATTACTTGTTCATTGCTGAGGATAAAGAATATATGCGCATGAATATTGCACTACATACTGCACAATGCACTCTGAGTTTTCCAAAAGTCCTTTCAGTGTCCTTTCGATAAAGTTGGGTGTGGATAGCAGCACAAAAGGCATTTGATTATGTTGTTATAAAAACTAATTGTATTTATATGCCCCTGAAGTTTTGTTTGAAACTTTAGCTCTCCTTCAGCGGTTTGCCCCAGAAAAATGTGTGGAAGCTGCGTGCGTGTGCATGCGTTCATTCCGTGATGTGCTCTTTCGAGTAGCGTTTCTATCGACGCCGCTGTGACTGATGTGCGTGGCCCGCGTCAAAGGTGCCGCTTCGGCGCCGTGATGGATGCGCGCAGGAGTCGAACCAAGCAGACACAAATAAACAGCGGCGCCGACTTCTACCTCCTGCTCCGTCATTGAACATTTCAATCATTTCAATCCTATTTTGTTTTTTGTATCTATTTATTTTATTATTTTTTTTACAAAATGCACTAAGGAGTGGCACCCAAATTTCGTTGTAAGCTTATACAATGACAATAAAGGCGATTCTGATTCTGATTCTGATTCTGATTCTGATTCAAGCGCCATTAAGCTTTCAGACACGAGGCTGGAAAAGTCCGCCCCAAGTCAATGTCAATAATAATGCTAATAAGTGGCAAAACCACATTGCTGTTTGCCTTCTGGAAACGTATTTGAAGCTGGTTTGCGGTTGCAGGTATCGCTCTGGAGAAGGTGTTTGACTACAGCGAGTACTGGGAAGTGACTCGAGGCCTCTACGCTCCGTTCGACTGCACGGCCACCATGAAGTCCGGCAACGCCGACGTCTACGAGAACGAGATACCTGGAGGGCAGTACACCAACCTCCACTTCCAGGTGACCCGTGGCTATTCTCGTCCAGTCCCCATCCCCCCCCCCCCCCCCCCTCCCCATAGACATTCCACTCCCCACCTTGCCCCATTTTTTCCCCCTCAACTCAATGAAGCGAAATGGCGTTTTAGTCTCACGGCCGACCTGTGAAATTGAGCCGATGTCAACACAAGCCCCACTGTACGCCTGCTGGCCCAGCCGTGCCAGTCTAATAATAGAGCGGCTTCTCCACCAGCAGCCATGCTGATGTGTCACACAAACAAGAGAAAACGTGTTTGCCCTCGTCAGAGCAGTTATTTCTCAACACGCCCGCACAATCGAATGTGATCCGGGGGGAGGGGGGGGGGGCTGCCTTAACCTACATGACAGGTCTCGGTTTGAACATTCAAGCCGAGGTGCGCTCATAGTCATTGTAAGCGTTGTCACCTCAGAAGGTCAGACAAGCATTAGAATAGTTAATTCTCCAAATGTTAATTCTCCAAATGTGGCTCCCTCTAGAGGTAGGCCGAAGAATCACCACCTTCAGTTGTGTTTCACTTTTAACAAAATTTGATGTGTTTTGGGACACTTATTTCGGCACAGTTTTTTATTTATTTAACTGCTGTGTGTAAAACAGTTACATTTTTTTTTAGGTTATTTATAAAAATTTAAAGCACCGTTTTTTTTTTAACGGTGCATAATTTTACAGTATCTTACGATAATGGGTTTTAAATCATATGACATTTTTGAGGACTACTATATTTCTGGATTTTAATGTTGCTTTGATGGTGGTACTAAGATTGAGACCCCTGCATTAGAAAACACACGTTCAGCACTCTGGACAGCTCCACCACATCATAACTCCGAATACACTTTGCGCTGTATCTGGAGTTGATTATTTTCCTGGCTGTGGGACAGTGTAGACATTTTTTTTTTTTTTATGCCTTTAGTGACCCCCTGGGTGTCGTGTTACGACACTACAATTCGGACTTGTGCGCATCCTGTAAAAATCCATTTAAAAAAGTAATAAATAAAGTGGGGTGTGTTCCTAATATTGTGGCCAGTCCTTGAAAGTCGGCGACAAGCGTTAGAAGTTGACCCAGAATTTCCGAGTAATCGTCACGCTCTTGTCGTTGTTGTGTGACTGCAGGCGCACAGTATGGGCCTGGGGAATAAGTTCAAGGAGGTGAAGAAGGCCTACACCGAAGCCAACAAGTTACTCGGAGACCTCATTAAGGTGAGGTGTGGAGATGAAACGCGCCCAACATCACACAGTCACAATTACATGTTGCCTTCTTTCCCGCAAGTCACACAGAAATGAACTTGACGAGTGAATGTGGCAAAAAGTGTCCTTCCTCCTTCGGTGTTTTCAGTTTACCAGCTTAATGCTAACACATAATGGCAAACCCAATAGACGGGCTAACGAAATAGCATCGGTAGCATTATACTGTGCCGTGTGTGTTATGTCACCACTGTTTGAGTAAATTTACTAACGAGCTTGATGATGGAACCAGGAAGTTGTACGTGAAGGTACATCTGTGCGATGACTGAGCTTATTTTAGTCTTTAAATTGCCTCCAGTTTCAATTGCCAAACGTTGAGGCCCGTCTTCTTTTCAATTTTGCGTCTTCCTCCTCACTCTGTGAAGTGCCTCGCAGTAGAGCGACGACTTGTGCACATATTTGTCTGTTTTAGCTCTCGCTGTCTCCCTATCGGCTTGCTTGTGTAATGAGAGGCTGCGTGCACACTCACACCGACAGACGTTTTCAGGTCGAGCACTCTGCCACCGACTGCAGGACTGCACATGCACGGCCGCTGTCAGTCTTCGCCTTTTTTTTTTTTCTTTTTTTTGCTTCACGCCATCCATCCCCAACCGCTTGCACGCCGCCTCCATTTGGTCTCGACTCACACGTCTATCTCTGCCTCATTTTGATTAGACTCCTGGCTCGTATCTCTAATCTTCGCGTCGTTTCCCCCACTCCGCCTCGCTCTCCCTGTGTCTCGTTATCGCTTCTGTCTGCTGTCTCCTCCTCTGGTGACAGGTACCATTCTTCACCGCTGCCGCTTTGCCTGCCTGGCTCCCTTGACACTGTAAACGCGAGAGAGTTGTTTATATGCCCGCTCTCACACACACACACACACACACACACACACACACACACACATACACACATACACACACACACACACACACACACACACAGAGTGACAAAGATGAAGACAACCCTCAAGACGGGTTTTAGGAGGAGGGAGAGGAAGCATGGAGGTATTAACAGAAACACCTAGCAGAGGTGAAAGTGTGTGATAACATCAGTGTGTATGAGGGAGTGCATGCGTATGTATTGGGTGGATGGATATATATATATCTCCATATGTGTGTATATATATATATATGTATATATATGGATATGTGTATATGTATATATGTGTATCTGTATATATATATGTATATATATGTATATGTGTATATATATGTATGTATGTATGTATATATATGTATGTATATATGTGTGTGTATATATGTATATATGTATGTATATATGTATATATATGTATATATATGTACATATATATATGCATATATATATGTATGTATATATGTATGTATATATGCATATATATATATATGCATATATATGTATATATGCATATGTATGTATATATATGGAGATATATATATATATATATATGCATATACTGTATTTATGTGTATATATATATATATAGAGATAGATAGATAGATATAGATATAAAAATAGTATGTTATGGATTATTACTTCAAACGATTGTAATATTGAAAGAAATAGGTCTCGAAGCGAAGAAAAGGAGTGTTTTAGTGCGATGACAAATGCTGCTGGTAAGCAGAGCGAGAGAAAGTCATAATTCTTGAAGACGCTTGAGAAAACAAAAGGCAATGGCCCTTTTACTTTGCAATAAATAAGCAAAGATTGGCCTGAGGAAATGCTGATAACGTTGCAGAAAGTGAGACTTGGGATGCACAGTCACGCCACAGTCTGCTTTTGGTTGAGTTTGGTTTCGTTTGATTCTTTTTTAACTTCTGGGTCTCGTGTAATGGCCACTCTGAAGATTTTAGCCGCCGCTCCCCATTCCTCGAGCATTCCTTTAAACAGGCGTTCTTTGAACAAAACAAAAAAAAATCAACTCCAGGCATTTTCTGGTTGCCGTCAGCACGGTTGCCACTGAAACGTGCATCGTTGTCTTAGGTTGTCCTCAGGAACTCTGCTCATCGCCGTTATGCAAATGAGCGCTGCATTTTGCATCACGATCCGCCGTCATAAATAATCAACGGGCAACATGTGACGTTGGTGAATGTTTCGCTTGCCGAGAGGTCGCCGCGGGTGTTTCCGCGTGGCACTCAGCTGTCGGCCGCGTCCTTCAGGTGACGCCGTCCTCCAAGATCGTGGGGGACCTGGCCCAGTTCATGGTCCAGAACAACCTGAGCCGCGCCGAGGTGGAGGAGAGGGCCGACGAGTTGTCTTTCCCGCTGTCGGTGGTGGAGTTCCTGCAGGGCTACGTTGGGATACCTCACGGAGGATTCCCGGAGCCCTTTAGAACCAAGGTAACACACGCACACGCACGCATGTATTTTCACACTCAAAACACTGCACGTATTGTTGTGTCTGTGTAATTGCGCGTGCCTTTAAGAGGCGGAGCCTGTTGGGGTGGTCAGTGAGTATGCGTGTGAGTGTCGTCGAGTGAGCTGGAGTCTACAGCAGCTTCTCCGTATGTTGTAATGCGTTAAAATAAAAAAAAATCTTGCCAATTTTAAAAGCGCTTATTTTGAACAATTAAATCGGACGATCCCTACTGTAAACCTCCACGAAAATGCGTCGATGTCAGTTAAGCATTTCTGGATTGCTGCATCAGGGTGACATCATCCGCTCCGCGCGCTCAAGCTGTGGGCATTTTGTGCACGCCAAGCACGGAACAGTCATGTTTCTTCGATGACGCCAAAAATAGTTTGCGAGCGGTCATTTGCGGATTCCACGACATGCCGTCCGTCCACCATTTTGTTTTCCATGCAAATCCGAGTGGGAAAGTGAACCCTGGCCTTCCTCTCTTGCATTTACGTCCTTTAGCCCAGAGCCAAGAATGAATTCATTGACAATGAGCAAGGGAGTTTGCTGTTTAATAATTGTAAGCGAGCGAGCAAACAAAACTTTGTCTTCATTTGCTCCCGATGACGCGGCGTCAATAATGAGCGCGGACTTCAATGACACGGCCATCTTTGAAGTGTCGCCGTGACGCGCGTGTTGACTCGGCTGCCGCCGGACCACTGAAGTGGAGTGACTAAAAGCTTGGCGCCAAGGCCCGCAACGCGTGTGCTGACGGATTTTTGGGCAACATGCAATTTGGTGCAATTTTTGAAATTTGAAGATGGTCTCTCTCTTCTGAAGTCAAAGGCAGGTTAAAGCTTTTATGGAAAGGCGAGAAGTACGCTGTGAACCCGGCCAGCTCTTAGCACTTCACCAAGTCTTGCGAGTCCCACGAGGACTTTCTTTTGGCCGTCACACATCTCACCCCTCTTTCAACCTTAATGGAAAACGACTCTCCTTCTGCGCGCAGGTACTCAAGTCCCTCCCTCGCGTGGAGGGCCGCCCCGGCGCCTCCCTGCCGCCGATGGACTTCAAGTCGCTGGAGGACGGGCTACGAGCGGCGTACGGCGAAGACATCACTCCCGAAGACGTCATGTCGGCGGCCATGTACCCCAAGGTGTTCCAGGAATTCAAGGACTTCACCGGTGGGTTGGGATCATGCGTGGACAGCGTCACATTCTCGTTGTCTGCCTTGAAGTCAGCAATTGAAAGGATAAGTACAATATATGCTAACTCGAGACACCCATATCATTACGGATACTACAAAACAAATCATGGGTCAATTTGCCCAAAGAGGCTGAAAATGAGCAAAAATATTCCTCTCCCTTCCTCCATCTCTCCCTCTCTCAAAATATCATGATAGTTCAGGTCCCGGGGATTAACAGAGGGATAAAATGTTGCTGCTCAAAAGAAGTCATTGATTAGCAAACTTGCTCCTCAAAGAAATATGTAACATTATGTAGCCCTATGTATGTGTATCTATCTATCTATCTATCTATCTATCTATCTATCTATCTATCTATCTATCTATCTATCTATCTATCTATCTATCTATCTATCTATCTATCTATCTATCATCTAGCTAGCTAGCTAGCTACCTACCTAGCTAGCTATCTACCTACCTAGCTAGCTACCTAGCTAGCTACCTACCTAGCTTCCTACCTACCTACCTAGCTAGCTAGCTATCGTTGAGGAGCAATTTTGCTAATCAGTGACTTTTTTTGAGGAACAACTTTTTTTTCCCTGTTAATCCCAGGGATTTGAAACCATAATGAGAGAGAGAGAGAGAGAGAGAGATGTGGGTAAGGGTATGTATACACACCCACACACAGGTTGATGCACGCACATGGTATATGCAGTCTATTCACTCTTCTTTATCCTCCGCCGCAGCTAACTTTGGCCCAGTGGACTGTCTGAGCACCAGGCTCTTCCTGGATGGACCAAAGATCGCTGAGGAGTTTGAGGTAACGTTTGAGCCAGAACCACAAGAGGCAGACCGGAAGTGACCGGGATTATTTGTTCTTTATTTGTAACGAGGGGTTCATGAGTCGTTTGACAAGCGCGAGTGCGGCGATAAATGACCGGCGACATAGAGCGTCGTATACATTTCCTGCGTCGAGCTCGATTGACTGTGGAGCCGCTCAAGTGCCTTTCATCAACAAGAAACCGGCTCTCCGCGGCAGCTGAGGTGTAGAAGAAGAAGAAAGGGGACTTTTCTTTTCTTCCCCTTCATGTTACCAAAGTAGTTTATGTCTTCATTCCACTCAGGCAATCATCCATCTTTCATTGCCTTTTTGCACCTGCTACAATATTTAGTCCTCGTAGGTGAAATGAACACATTCACATCCGCCGCGATGAATAATTTCTGCTTTTTCGACAATATCAGGATTCTCATTACGGGTTTTCGTGCGCGGCCAACGGCAAGCGTGTTTCATTCGATGGCAGCAGAAGGGCTCCGGGTTGGTGTTAATTGATTTTTATATTGCCCGGGACCCGAGGAGCACCACTTCACCGCGGCCACATTATCAAAGATTCAACAGTTGCATCGATCGCTCAGATATGCTATTGACCCAAACTGCAAACCGCTAACATGCCACTCAAACATTCGCAGGGATTTTATGATTTGTTTTCCACGCTTTCTTGATAAGGTCGTTTGCGCTACCCCATCAGTCATCCATCTCCCGTTTTGTTCTCGCGACAATGGACATTCCCACCGGATCGCATCCTATTGGCGGCGGCGAGTAGCGAGAGACAGACTGAAAGCGCATCAGAAAGTGACAACTTTTTGCATTTTCACAAGCTTTGCTTTATGACTTGTGAAAGGAGGCGAATGAGACAAATGGCACTGCAAAGAAAGGGCACTCTCAGTCCTCCTGCCGAAGAACAAATGATATACTCTTCATGGTGTCTTGTGACTTTGTTGGCATTTGGCATCCAAAGTGATCCAGTACAAAGATTATATTATTAAAAATGTTAAAGGTAATAATCATGATTGGTTGACATAATGTTGTGTAATGTGGATGGGAGTACATCTTAATGGGCTTTCCCATGCCGTAACAACGAGGCGCTCTAAAGCAGCCACGCCTGCCTGATGCCCCAGTTGATGCGCAGGCTGTCAAATATGACCTTTATTTGGGAATCCCCCACACCCTGGTGCTTTTGGGGGGGGTTTTCACCTTGGCTTGTGCACAATCGCTGCCAACAACGAGGCGCTCTAAAGCGGCCATGCCTGCCCTACCCCTTAGTTCACGCACAGGCTCTCAAATCTGACTTTCTTTTTAGGTATCCCCCACACCCTTGGTGCTTTTGTTTTTCTCTTCGTGACTTGCGCACACTCGCTGTCAACAACGAGGCGCTCTAAAGCGGCCATGCCTCCCCTATGCCCCAGTTGATGCGCAGGCTGTCAAATCTGACTTTTTTTTTAGGAATCCCCCACACCCTGGTACTTTTGTTTTTTTCTCACCTTGGCTTGCGCACAATCGCTGCCAACAACGAGGCGCTCTAAAGCGGCCATGCCTCCCCTATGCCCCAGTTGATGCGCAGGCGGTCAAATCTGACTTTTATTTAGGAATCCCCACACCCTGGTACTTTTGTTTTTTCTCACCTTGGCTTGCGCCCCAATCGCTGCCAACAACGAGGCGCTCTAAAGCGGCCATGCCTCCCCTATGCCCCAGCGCTGCATGCGCTGCCTGTCAAATCTGACTATTTGTATTCATTTTTTGGGGGTATCCCCCACCACCCTGATGCTTCAGTTTTTTTCTCACCTTGGCTTGCGCACAATCGCTGCCAACAACGAGGCGCTCTAAAGCGGCCATGCCTGCCCTACCCCCTAGTTCACGCACAGGCTCTCAAATCTGACTTTCTTTTTAGGTATCCCCCACACCATTGGTGCTTTTGTTTTTCTCTCCATGACTTGCGCACAATCGCTGCCAACAACGAGGCGCTCTAAAGCGGCCATGCCTCCCCTATGCCCCAGTGCTGCATGCACTGCCTGTCAAATCTGACTATTTGTATTTATTTTTTGGGGGTATCCCCCACCACCCTGATGCTTCAGTTTTTTTCTCACCTTGGCTTGCGCACAATCGCTGCCAACAACGAGGCGCTCTAAAGCGGCCATGCCTGCCCTACCCCCTAGTTCACGCACAGGCTCTCAAATCTGACTTTCTTTTTAGGTATCCCCCACACCATTGGTGCTTTTGTTTTTCTCTCCATGACTTGCGCACAATCGCTGCCAACAACGAGGCGCTCTAAAGCGGCCATGCCTCCCCTATGCCCCAGTGCTGCATGCACTGCCTGTCAAATCTGACTATTTGTATTTATTTTTTGGGGGTATCCCCCACCATCCTGATGCTTCAGTTTTTTTCTCACCTTGGCTTGCGCACGTTCGCTGCCAACAACGAGACACTCCAAAGTGGCCACGCCAGCCACTGTCCACACGCTGGCTGCCAAATCTCTGACATCACTTCACATGGTTTTCTTTTACAAGCCCCGATGGATGAATGAATGAATGAATTGAATCGGCCGCGTCTTAATGATGGAATCCGACCACGGAGTGCTCGTTTGCAAATCCTCAACTTGTTGACATGGCGGAAAAGTAGACAGCCAAGGAGCCCTTCTGGCGTCGTCTCACACTTCATTTCCAGTCCTTTGCAAATCTCATCAAAAAGTGTTAAAGGCGGCGTCTCGGGCGCACGCATGCACGCACACTGCTGTCACTCACCCACACGCGGGGCTAATAAAAACCGCGCCTTGGCCGGGCCTTGTGCTGGTGATTCAGTATCATTTTAATTGTGTGTGACGGGAATGTAAACTTAGATTTGCACCAAAACGGACTCCAACATACACGTGCTGTCACATCACATATTTGCTGACGCCAACACACACACACACACAAACGCACGCATGCGATCTCATTCCAGGACGCGTTATAAATAAAGTCGCCTCGAGTCTAGTGTGAAACCTGTTTTGCGTCATAGACGCCATGAGAGCTTATCGTGTCGTTAGCTTTGTGCCCGAGGAGGCTCGACACACACTAAAAGGATCTTATGAACATTATGGCGCGCTACTTAATTGTTTAAGCAAGGAAGAGAAATTACAGGCCGGCTGCTTTGCACGTTGCACTTGACTGTGCCGAAAAAGAAAAAGCAATCGAATGAGAGGTTTCATTTGGCGACTCACAAACGCAGAATAACAATGGGGGGGGGGGGGGGGGGGGCTGCTCAAGCCTCTCGCGCGAGTTGATGCCAGTGTGACGGCTTCCGTGAGTGACACGTTGCGCTTTAATTGGTCTGTCGGTTTGATGAGCCGCGGCAGGCAAGGCATCCCAGCGACAACGATGGGGATGAGATTGGCGCGGCCAAAGTCAAGTCAGAGCATTTTTTTCCAGCAAGTTCTTCTGTCCGGTGATGTTTTGATTTTTGGGCCCCCCCGGCTCGCAGGTGGAGCTGGAGAGGGGCAAGATTCTGCACATCAAGGCGCTGGCCCTGGGGGACCTGAACAAGGCCGGCCAGAGGGAAGTCTTCTTTGAGCTCAACGGGCAGCTCAGATCCGTGCTGGTGAAAGACACGATGGCCATGAAGGTACGACGTGATGAGAGGGAGCTGCGTTGAATGATCAAAAGGGAGGATGAATCGCACCAAGTCAACAACGACGACGCGTATTCATGGAGACGGAGCTTTGCGATGATGACGATGTTCTATTTCTCCTCATACCTGTAAGCACACTTGTACCAATGACGGATGCCTGAAATCTGCCCCTTTCCAGGAGATGAAGTTCCATCCCAAAGCCCAGAAGTCCATCAAGGGTCAAGTGGGCGCGCCCATGCCCGGAAAGGTGCTGGAGGTCAAAGTGGAAGTGGGCGACAAGGTCAGCGGTTGTCACACACAAAGTCATTTCTGACTACAGTCAAACCTCAGTTTTCCAACGTCTCGGTTCTCGTCCAATTCGGTTTTTGACCAAAAATTTTCGGGTTTTTGACCAAAAGAGTTTTTTATGCCTCGGATGACGGAACAAATTTCGGTTCTCAAACAAACTAAGCGCACTTGAATGCACCATTTGACTCCTCTCGCCTTCCTTACACGAGGAAGTGACGCTTCCTGTGGGTTGCTTTCCATTGTGAGCAGACGTGTTCAGTAAACATTTTAAAAAGAGCGTGGTTTCGGTTTTCGAACAATTTCGGTTTTCAAACAGCCTTCTAGAACGGATTATGGACGAAAACCGAAGTTTGACTGTATGCTGAAGTTGATTTTTCAGGCATCTCCGCTGTACCTTTGAATTGAATGAAAGGCTCAAAGTTCTGGCACTCTCATGCTAATGTTGCTAAAGCTAAGTGACAGAAACCACCCTCATTAAGGGAAACACTCCAATTGACTTTTTGACTCTCCAGACCCAATTCAAGAATTTCCAACGGGTGTGAACTTCAAGAAGAAATAAATGAGAGAGAACATTGGCTGACAAATGCTTATGCTAGCAGTAGAATCACATTGAACAGCTAGCAGTCACAATCCCGCCGCATGGTCCAGGTTACGTTTTGGTGGCTCCGACAACAGGGTCCCCTTCACTTTCACCGCTTACGGAAAAGTACTGAACGTTGCGAAAGCGCCAAGTCCCGTCTTTTCCTTGACAAAGGTTTCGCCCCGATTCCAAACTGGCGCCACTCAACGGTGAAATGTGACTTTGTTCTTTGCACACAGTCACACACCGGCGGCACAATGACCAGTGATTGACATGTCACGCCATTACACAATGGAGAACTATTTCACAAAGCAATTTTGTGTGTGTGTGTGTGTGTGTGTGTGTGTGTGCGGGGGTGGGTGTGTGCCCGCACATAATGCCCATACCACAAAACACCATTCACTGTTACCGCGACAACCACAGCTGATTTTATTTTAGCATGATGATTTAAAATCAAGGTGTCACCTATGTTTTAAATTAGTTTTATACTTTCATCCTTTTTTTTTTTTTACTTACATTAAGTCAAAAGCACTGAGTCGGGCCCTTTAAAAAAAATTTTTTTTTACACAAGCATCTGTAATTCTACAAACGTACCAAGTGCATGTCCTTTTTTCCCCCCCCCGACCAATTCTAACCGCCGCTGTCCCTTCGCAGGTGGAAAAGGGTCAGCCCCTGTGCGTCCTCTCCGCCATGAAAATGGAAACCGTGGTCAACTCGCCGCTGTCGGGCACCGTCAAGGCAGTGCACGCCGTGACCGACTCCTCCCTGGAGGGCGACGACCTGATCCTGGAGATCGAGGAGTAGAGTGAGAGGGCGGAGAGTCGGTGGGGTGGGCAGGGCCTTCTGTATAAGTTTGCTGCAAGTGAGGTGCATTTTGGGGGTGGGGGGGTGGGGGTGGGGGGGGCGTTATTTTTGGAGGAGGCATCTACACATAGCAAAGAGGTAGAATAGAAACGCACAATAACATATGCCAATGTGAAATAGTGATTATTTAGTCATTGTCCAGGACGTGGACTAGTTTCGCTTGAGCTACATTCCATCGCTGGCCTGGACTACCAGAGCCGTCATTTAACCCGACACTTTTCAAACTTTGATGTGGTACTGTATTACTCTGCGTCGATAGCTTGACGATGCTCCCGGCCTCTTGACTTTTCCTCATTCTGTGCATATTTCGTTCCCGTGGTCAGCACGGCCTGGTTTCCACCACAAACGGCGCGGCGGCGGCGGCGGCTGCATTGAGGAAAACTGCTGGTCACCGTAATCTATTTTTTTTTTTTTAAATCTTCTCAACGAGAGGAGGCTTTACAGCTGCTTCAAAAATATTTCCGGGTCTGATGATGAATTGCTGGGCTGACACACAGCGAGTTCGAGTTAAAAATGTTTTTAAAAAGGAGCCGTGTCGCGTGTGGTAAGATAGATGTGATAGTCATGACATTGTTAGCGGTACATGCTAGGCAGTCGAAATCAAAACATGAATGCTTCTCTGGTGCTTGTTGACATCATTCCCCCACGGAAAAAAAAAAAAAAGAGTTGCGGGGTGCGCTCGAGTTGTTTTGTGTGCCTTACTTCCGATTTTCTTCCTCTTCTTCAAAGTGAAGTGCAGTCACGATTTTGGCGAGCCGCGTCTCCTTTCCTTTGGCACCGAACGAATATATTTGGTAACAGCTGAGCCGCATGCAGTGCGGCCGCCGCACGGGACATTTGGCGCTGCGCCGACCGTTTCTCATTCCTTTTTATGACTTGATTTACGTTCAAAGATCTCAACGGAATTTTAGTCGACTTTTATGAGACACGGGCGGCGCAAATCGTAATCATTTTTGTCGAGGATTGTCAGAGCGCCAGCTGTCAAAGTGGCGCGTCGAATCATTTCAAAATAATAGTCGTCCCTGCGTTAAACGAACGGAAAAACGCGTAACGCTAACTTAAGGTAGCGTTGCGACGACGCGCTCCGATAACACGCCTCGAGTAGGCGTCGCTCCGTGTCATCGGCTCGACTCTTTCCCTTTTCCGTCAATCTTGGAAAGTTCCGAGTGTGAAGGCGCCAGGGTGGTGATTTTTAATGAGTATGCTTTCATGTCAAGTGCATTCTGGGAATGTGTGAGCCAGTCGGGAAGTCAAGACTAATTTTTTTTGGGGGGGGGGGGGGGGGGGCGATGGTGAGATTCCAGTTTGGCGTTACGGCGGAAGTCGTGTTACTGTATCAGTAATATCAGCGAGCGGTCGTTACTCCACATCACGTCGGAGTAAAGGCTTCGCGAGGCGCGAACGAGACGATGCGTTGACGTGAGGCAATCCCAGCTGTGTTCACCCCCCACACCCCGCCCATTCCCCCCCATGAAGCTCCACTGATTAATTTCTTCATTAATACTCTGTCAAGTAATGTGAAATTAGCCGGACTAATAAGAGAGCCCCGGCAGCAGTGGCGCGGCTCCGATTCTACGTGTGCCCTGGCATACATTAGCCTAATTGTGTGTGTGCAAGCAAATTTCCAAGCGGCTCCCACTGTGCTGCACCTTCAGAAGTTTAAAAAAATAAATAAAAACAAAAAAAAATGGCTCCGAAATGAGACGACATCTTGACAAACACGAGCACTTGAACGCTTGGCAAATCTGTCGACCCGTTAAGCTGTGTGGAGGTGATCACTTTGCGCGGGTGGTAAATTCAAACACCCGTGGCCCCGCCCTCTTTCCTCCCCGTCAGTGCCGCTCGTGCCATAATCTCCCCTCGCCGCCGCCGTGTCTACCCGAACTCCGGCTCATCCTCGCCAGCCTCCGCGGCGCGCCAGGTCATCAAAAGAAATTGTTTGCTTCTAGGGTTACGCCATCTACTGGTCAGTGACTGTCATATGTGTACGTTTTTTTTTGTTTTTTTTTTTTAATCTATCTCTATATAGAAATGTTTATCTACAAGCAACCAAAATGTTTGTTTACGCTTTCATATGCAAAATGTCTCGCATAAAAAAAAAATCTTACGTTTACATTTGGCTGCCCTCGTTTAGCCTGTACTGGATAAGAAGCACAACTGAAAAAAAACAAAAACACTACTTAAAAAAAAAAATTTTACAAAATTTAAAAAGGGGGAAGTGATTCAAGAGCTCTAATTGTAATTGATGTCTCCACTTACAAATAAAATTTGAAATAACGAAGCCCGCTGTGTCGGTGTCATTTATTTCGATGCCGTAAGACGAGTAAAGAACCACCTCTTTCGTTCCCAATTGGCAGTGAGCAGATGACATTATTTGTCATCTTCTGGCAGAAACAAAACATTTTTGTCAGGGGAGGGGGGGGGGGGACACCTATTCACTTATAAATTGTTTCCTTTCAAGACTAACCTATACGCCAGAAAGCAGACCTCGTTCCAGTTTTTGGGGAGTAAAGCTGTTTAATTGCATCATGGCTCCACCCCGTGCCCACTGTGACTCTCGCACGGACGGGTGATGGATGACGACGCACCTCCGCAGCCTTGCAGGGTTATCTGCTTAAACACCGGCGGGATGAATCAAGCGTGCCTGTCGCACGAGCGGCTCCATCGATCAGCCGCCCCGACGATGGGCTGGGATGGCGTTTTTGCAGCTCGCTCGCTTGGGCCGCCATGCGGCTAATGACATGCTTGCCGCTCGTTCAGGCGGAAGATGAACGGGAAGTTGGAGGAAGAAGCGTCACGGCCGGTAAGTGGTCCGACCTTCTCCCCGTTACAACCTCGCCTTTTGTTGTCGCCGTGATGGACATGTTGAAGTTTCACCCTCGCCGGCGGGAGTTTGTTTTGTTTATTATTGTCTGCAGCAAGTCATTTGATAAAACGAGTCTCGCAAAGGGTACTTTGTGTGACGGACGGGAATTCCAAAAAGAAGCTTCAAGATTAATGCCGCTCCCGGTTGAAGTTAACGCTCAAGCTAAACAAAGACACTGACATGTTTTGAATCAAAGTACATCTGCTAGCTTAATGCTAACAAACAACCTAACATGCTATACCCGTGCGAATGACACTAGCATCAATTTTGTAACCCTTTACGTGACATATATTTATATACAGTCAAACCTCGGTTTTCGAACGTCTCGGTTCTCGGCCGATTCGGTTTTCGACCAAAAATTTCGAGTTTTTTTTATGCCTCGGATGACGAACAAATTTCAGTTCTCGACCAAACTGAGCGCACTTGAATGCGCCATTTGACTCCTCTCGCCTTCCTTACACGAGGAAGTGACGCTTCTTCGGGTAGACGAGGAAGTGACGCTTCCTCGTGTTGCTTTCCATTGTGAGCAGACGTGTTCAATAAACATTTTTATTTTAAAAAGAGCGTGGTTTCGGTTTTCGAACAGCCTTCTGGAACGGATTATCGACGAAAACCGAGGTTTGACTGTACTTAATATCTATATATATTATATATATTCTTTATCCTCTTTGAAGAACGACTTATATTACTGCAGGTCTCCAGTCACCGCATCATTCGAAAAACCACCATGCGCATCCCAGACGGGACTGAAGGCACGAGGAAGCGCCGAGACGGACGACGGGGAGGGGCGGGGCGGGTGGTGTGTGTTTGTCTCTCCGTGCGCATGTTCGGTGCACCTCCGCTTTGAGAACGGTGCGCTGTTGCTGTGGCAACAGGCACATTCAGGCCAAAAGGGTGCCGTCTGGGGAAGAGCGGACCGTTTTTCATTTGTGACGCTGCATGCATGTGTTTTACTATTTGACAGGAAAAAAAACCCCAGCCACTTTAGTTTGGCTGAGACTGAGAGCGCCCCCCTGTGGCAAATCAACCCAACCCCTTTTTCATACGAGTTCATTTTCGACTTGTCACTTTTGAGCTCCGTCTGTGTGAAAAGGATAGCCGGAGTAATATCTTTATTGTTGTCGTGCAGGTGTAGCGTGTAATCATCTCGGGCTCTTAGCGTGCCAGCCAAGTGCGGCATTTGTGATTTAGTGCAGCCTGTCACTTGTTATCAGCTCCGGCACACCTTTTTTAGGATGACAGAGGACACACTGAGCTGTGTTATCGCTCCATCTGCACACTGCTGGGATTAAGGGCCCATATTGTTGTCCTAATGACATGCTTTCCAAACAAACTGGATATCCTTTATGAGAGGGGATTTTTTGGGGGAGGGGTGGTGGGGGGTCTTGCAATAACCGTCTCGCCACTGCGTAACCTTTAAGGTTTTTCCGAAACCTTTTCTAAAAGATGATTTCATGATCTTTTCAATAACAAGGGTGAAATGAAACGGTCCTAATATGGTTCAGGTCCTACTTGGAGGAAAGGAGTTGTTTTGTGAAATCTGATCAAACAGCCATGACATGTGGTGTCCCTCAAGGTTCAGTCCTTGAACCCCTTTTTGTTCAGCCTGTATTTTCGACCTTTGGGTCAAATTATTCAGTACGTCAAAGTTGACATTCTTGGCTTTGCAGATGGATACGCAGTTCAATTAAGGTGCTGTGTCACTGTCCAAAACAAGTTAAGAACTGGATGAACTAGAATTTTCTTCAGGTAACGAAAACAAAACTGACGTAATTGTTTTTTTAGCAATTAAAATTTTTTTTGTGAAGACTAAAGATCAAGTCCGAAACCTCGAAGGGATAAGCGGCTCGGCTAATGGATGGATGGATGGAAGTCTTCAATTCATTTGCCGTTAAATGTTACGCTTGACATTTAAAATCTTGCCTTTGAATGTTGTTTTGTAACTGCGTGAAGCACATTGTGTAGGAAATGCGCTATTTAAACAAATCTGTTTTCCCTTGCCTGGCCGTATACATGCGCATCTGGAACACTGCCAAGGTCATGTGACTTTTTCCACATTTCATTTTCATCTAATTCTTAAAATGAAAAAGAAAGAAAAATCTTATCATATCCGCATCTTTTGAACCCTCTTCAGTCCGGACGGGAGACCTTCCGAGAGAGCGGTCACGAAGCACCCCGGGAAATTAAGAGTTTAAAGCGGGAGCAGGTGATGCCAAAGTGGCTCGAAGAATTAAAATGCTGGCAGCGGAGACGTTGCAGGTGCACCTCAATCAGATTCTGAATTGTTTTTCTTGGGCAAGTGTGTAAAACATGCAAGGAGTTTGTTGCTCGAGCGTATCACTGGATTAAAAGAGCTTTCATTTATCGACGCGACTGAGTTGTGACTCACATTTTGTTCCTCAAAAATTATGGGCAAATAAGACTTGATTGTGGCGTAAATGATGTCTGAGATCTCCATCCTTTGTCGTTCAATTACGAATGAGACGAGGAGGAGCGCAGCTCCCATTGCAGTTAGACGTCGGCGTCCTGGCCAAGCCGACGTGCCAGCGTGTTGTTGCTTCCAAAAGTCAAATGCTTTCAGATGCTCGGAAAAGGCAGCAATGCCTCCGTCATGAAATTAATTATTTGCTTGTACCCGTATCAACATTTTGCAAGCCAGGAGTGGGCCGGTGCCAGCGCAAAGCGGCCCTTTCGGCAACAGATAGTTGAACACAAACCACGAAGCAATATAAAATGATACTCACGTGCATAGATTCTTTATCCCCGGCGGAGAACGACGACTGCAGCCTCCTGAGGCGCTGAGGCGTCTGTTCTATAGGTATCCTTATACTGCCCCCAGGTGGCCAAGACTTGTTTTCAATGTAGTTTAATTATATGCAGTATCGAAAATAATTACAGGCAGTGCATAAAATGGTGTGCGGTCGCGGATGCAAGGAGGGCAACTGACTCCAAGGCTCATTTTTTAATTTTTGGTCCATTGCGATTTTACTACCTATTGAATGCAAAGGGTTTTGCATCTTCTCACAAGTCGCGTTTAAAATTGTGTGCTCAAGCCATCTCCGAGCATGTGGAAAGAACATCCACTCAGGCCCGCAGCAAACAACATCAATATTCAAGCGCCGTTGTGTATCTGTATTCATATTTCATCAGCGGAGCACCTCGGGGGAATCTGGCGTTTACCCAAAACAAAACGTACCCTACTAACGTCTGACATTCTTCTTCTTTATTTGATTCTATTCTGTCTCACCAGGGCCAAGCACAAATTTGACGTGTCGAATTTGGCAGATTGTGGCACGACAAATGCAAATTGTCAAGTGTGTGTGCGCGCTACAAGTCAGGTGCCCCAAATAGAGAGGGAAAATTATTCTCACCGACAGGATTCGCGAGGTAGTATTATGCATATTAACATGGGTGCACTGTTGTATTTGAATAATCGTAACAATTCTACCTCTCAATGCGCACCCATTTGTTTAAAAGTGACGTTTTTAGCAAAATTACATGAAATTATTTTGATGTCTTAAATTTCGCTCAAGTTTCAGCATATGTGGTGTTGAGAAGGTAACTGTGCTCTTATATTTTTGTGAGCAGATGTGTTTTAATAACAAATACGTACGGTAAATATGTATTGCCAATGGATACAAAAAGTTTTCATACACCGTGCAGTACGTCATCACTGTCAATGACGCGATTTACTGCACACATATTGTAAACATTACCGGATCATCATCTGATGATGTTTTTAATCTCTCAATACTGCATTTTTAAAAACCTTGTTGGTTGTAATATTTCAAGCACGACCAACATGTTACCTCTCAATACCTCACCGGTTACGGGATATTGTGATTCCCTCGAAATGTGAAAGAGACGATTCGAAAATGTGAAATGTTGTGTTCTTACCACCATAGACCATAAAGCGGCGCCAAATCCCAATCGATGACTTCCCTCGGGAGATTTTAATCATATTAGACTTGAACTGGACTTCCTGCAATATCGACATATGATTCACGAGGAGGAATTTATTTTATTTTTTTTTATTTTCATCAGGCTTTTGATCAGTTTAGCAGCCATACGATTGATGGAGTGAGTCATTTTAGGCTTGTTGTCAGATGAATCCCTTTATTACTGTGCTCTCCAAGGCTATTCATATCTGTGTAGCTTTAGGTAAATGCCACCTGCTCAAGGTTTGAGATTTAAAAGAGGTCGTTCACCGCTTCTGTTCATTATTGTAGCCGAAATGATATTAATTTTATAGAATGCCCCCCATTGTGAAAAAAATAGTGATTAGTCAGTCGGCAGATGATACGACCTTGTCTTTTTTTTGGTGAACGCCGAGACTCAGTCTTCTTCGCTCTTCATGACAATTACAGTACTGTACTGCATTCTCAATCTTAACTGTGGCCAAATGTTATTGTCGTTGCGTGACTGCCCTCTACAGTCTATGAACGGGACTGCAGTTCTGGAATTTTCTTCGCAAAGGACTAGAATTTGTCATGGAAAACAAATATTTTAAGAAGCAAAACAGATGTATGTGTGACGGGGGTCACAACTGTGACGGTCTTGAGCTCCACGTCACTGCCGCCTCAATAAGATGCTGGTGTAATACTGTGCACTGTTGCGTCACTTCCGCCGTAATTTAATAAACTCAATATATCACTCCGTTATATATGTAAGACCACGCTTAGTAGTTGGATGCAAACAGAAGTTACAATCTTTGACAGTGTGCTATTGTCCAAAAGTTTTTATCCAGCCTTCTCTTGGCTAAAGGTAATTAATAGGATTAATTTTGTGTCTATGCTGTAATCGATGTCAATACATGAGGAAAGTCTGTGTGGTTAAATGTCATGAAGGCGGTGTGAATGTGAATGCTATTGAGTTTGAACTGACGAAGGGTGTTTCGATATTGAAGTGGCTGATTGGCTGTATGAAAAACGGACATTTGGGGGGCAATACTGCCCCCTATATGATTGTGTCTAAAATGAGTGGGATAGATTCTATTTATTGAGATGCGATTTTGTCAGCGGGTATTTACCAGTGAAACTCTCCAATTTCCATTGGCAGTTTCTCTTCTATTGCAAATTAATTTTCAAAAGGGGGGAGTCCCGATTCCATCACGTGATTGGAAATCGGGCCGATCGCGTTGATTATCAGCTGATTTTGTATCAAGTGAAAACGATAGTTTATTATTTTCCGAACACTTTAAGGTAACAAGGCTACAAAATAACCCGAATGTGCAAATGTCTTAACAAATAGAACAGTAACGTCTTCGTTTTATATGACACAATGTTACAAGTGGGTTTGTTTGTTTGCAGCGATGTCGAACTTGTGGCAGGAGCACTCCCACAGACAAGACAGACACGTCTCCTGCTGACACACAGCTCGCCTGTAGGCAGAGACAGGGGAGTGGGTTTTGTTTTCATAGCTTATTTGGAGGCAGAGACAAGACGAAAAATGCTCCAAAGTCAGTCTACCTTGCCGGATATAACGAAGCCTCGCGAGACGACATCGTCAAAGAGTTTGAGAGAGCTGAGTGCGCATCAGATCGGCTACGTCCAAACGACATAACTTCAGATAGAGGTTAAATGAGTGTCAATTATTTGGTGACAAGCGAGCTTGTTCCGCATTGATTGCGTCGAATGAGGTCATAAATCAATCGTGTCGGTTCAAAATGAGGGATGACCCGCACATACTCAACAACCGCATACAGTAGCTGCATCTGCTCTTCATTTTAGCCTGCACAAAGCTATAAATAACGATGTAAATGCATTGTTTAGCACTAGCTAAATCTGAATGTAGCAAACAGAGGAATCCGTCATTCTTTGTCATGCTCATATGGGCCATTCAACCAAATCGGTGCTGTTTGCATCCCAAACAATTTTTATAAGGCATTCCACGCCATTGATATGGATTGTGTCGGACATTCACATTCATTGTTTAACGTGAACATTCAATGAGCGTCACTGTCATGGCAATAATGCCCGTATTTGATCATTTAATGCTAATAACCTAATAAGGAGTTTCAGTACAAAAAAAATGACATGAGAAAACAAGTTCTGAGACGGACTACTGTAATCCACATTTCGTGCTTTTCAAAAAAGACGAAAAATATATAACTTTGAGTTTATTTTGAAGGTGTTACGAAAAACAATTGGCCAATTGAACATATTTTTGCCATTAAAACTCAAATGTGCTGACTTTGTGACTAAGAATAACTTGCATTAATTTTAAAGGGAGCATGTGTGGATTTTAACGCCATCTAGTGGTAAACTAATAGAATATACAGCCTAAAGATCGAAGGACGTGCATTTAGTGTTACAGGCAAAAAAGGACGACCACGTGTAGTGAGGATTTTTGGCCCAAAAAACCCCCAACATGTATAGGAAGGCCTTCCCCCCCACCCAAAAAACAAAAAAAAAAAACCTGACCATGTATAGTGAGACGTTTTTAGCCCCCCCCAAAACAACCATGTATAGTAAGGCGTTTTTGGCCAAAAAAAACCCCAACATGTATGGGAAGGCGTTTTTACCGTTTTTAAGACCAAAAAAAGACAACCATGTACAGTAAGGCGTTTTTCACAGAAAAAAATGACCATGTATACTAAGGCGTTTTTAGCCGAAAAAAACGACCATGTATTGTAAGGCGTTTTTAGCCGAAAAAAACAACCATGTATAGTAACAATCCATAAAATGTGTTTTTTTAGTTTAAAACGCCTGACTCTATATATGGTAGTTTACATGCCTTACTATAGATGGTCGGGTTTTTTTCGGCTAAAAACTGCATGGATTCACATGCATCACAGACCGTGATGGGACTCAGCATTCTATCTGCATCATTTGTCATGCCAAGTTGAGCAACTCTCGTCTCACACCGGCAAAACTGAAGGAACATATCTTGAATCAGATTTTTATTTGTCAGTAATGAAGGCTTCGGTGAACGTGCATGTGAATTGGTTGGGTTCGGTACCTCCAACAAGGTTAAGAACCACCAATCGATATGCTTTCTAAACAAGCCATCCATCCATCCATTTTCCGAACCGCTTGATCCTCACGAGGGTCGCGGGGGGTGCTGGAGCCTATCCCAGCTGTCTTCGGGCAGTAGGCGGGGGACACCCTGAATCCGTTGCCAGCCAATCGCAGGGCACACAGAGACGAACAACCATCCACACCCACACTCACACCTAGGGACAATTCAGAGTGACCAATCATCCTGCCATGCATGTTTTTGGAATGTGGGAGGAAACCGGAGCACCCGGAGAAAACCCACGCAGGCCCGGGGAGAACATGCAAACTCCACACAGGGAGGCCGGAGCTGGAATCGAACCTCTGCACTGTGAAGCCGACGTGCTAACCACTGGACTACCGGGCCGCCTCTAAACAAGCCATTTTTATTATTTGTCATTAGTTCGTCTACAACGTTAGTTGCTTTGTAAAGTATCATACAAGCACTGCCATTGACTGAAAATGAAACGCAGCACCAAACATGAATCCGATGACAATGAATGTTACTCACCGAGGTTAAATAAATAAATACACAAATGAACGCAGTATGTGTCTTCCTCCCTTGATAAAACAGGAAGTAAATTAACACAAGTGAAAGCAAAGAGGCCACAAGGTCACGTGTCATCATGCTGCCATTTCCATCGAGTCGGACACTGCAGTCAAAAGAAGGCCACCGAATGGAGTCACCCGCCCGCGAGGTGGAGTTGCTGTCCACACTCAGAATCCAGTCGTTGTTTTCCAGGAACTCCGAAAGCGACAGCTCTCCCGGGTACGGCTCCAACGAAGGTGTGTTTGAAGGAAAGAATCCATCCGAAGTGTTCGGCGAAATGGGAAGCAGGGATGTCATTGGCGGCGTCTCCTGACTCGAGTTTAAGGCCCGCTTTGCGTCGGCCTGATCCAATATTGAAGGGCTCTCGTATTTGGTGTGAAATGCGTGTGGATCGAGCGGTGCGGCGTTCGCATCTTCAACTTGAAAAATTCCGGATGCGATTGAGACGTCGTCTCTGCGTGGGGTGAGAGAGGGCGAGGGCAAATGGTGGAATTCCGTGTTGGCGTCGCCACCAAACAACGAATGAGAGAGAGTGACAAAAGGCAGGAAGGGATGAAATCGGACGAGGGCCACAGATGAGGGTTTTCGCCAATCTCCGGGTTGGAGGTGGTAAATACGGAAGGCTCGAGGGCATCCACCTGCACGGAATCTCCGAGGACACAAAAAGGCCGGTGGCGCTCCAGGGCGGCGGTGTAGTGATGAACCTCTTTTTTTAATGCTTCAATCTCCTTTTCCAGGGCAGAGTTAGAAGCCTCCAGACTCACAAACACCTGCCGAGGAAAAACAGTTAGTGACCTTTCACTGGTAGCAGTGTGGAGAAAAACAAAACAGTATTTCCAATCCTTGGAGTCACACGCATCCAGTCACAGATGGGTACAGATACTACAGTACCGTATTTCCCACACTAAAAGGTGCACTGGATTATGAGGTGCACCTTCAATGAATGGCCTATTTTGTCGTTTTTTTTTCCATATATTGGACGCACCGCATTATAAGACGCAATCTACAATGCATCCACTAGATGGAGCTACGCTCAAGGAAATGCCAACAGAACACTACAGCCCGACTTACCGTATTGGCCCGAATATAAGACGGTGTTTTTTGCATTGAAATAAGACTGAAAAAGTGTGGGTCGTCTTATATTCGGGGTTGAGACATTATACCCATTCACGATGCTAGATGGCGCCAGATATCATTGAAGCGAATGCTGAACCTGACAGGCCAAAGCGAAGCCCTGTCACGAAGAAAAAAATAAAAATAGCGGTAGCGCGAAGGAGTAAAAAAAAAAATAGCGGTAAGAAAAAAAAGAGAATAAAATAATAGAAGAGATAACAGAAAATGGAGAAACGTGGCGACAATCTGGAGAAAAGTGGGTCGAAGATCGGCCAGGTTAAACGGCAGCTGAGGAGAAGTTATGATGTCATTTACATTTCAAAAACCAGAAGCCATTCATTTACGAATGTGATTGCACTTTAGTTTACATATTTAAATGCTCAGATATTAAGATTTGAATGAGGCAAAATAACCTGCTTTTTCTCTCAAATATATTGTTAGAATCATTTGTTTCAGATGTACTGTAATTATTTTCTGTATAAAAATGAATTTGGTGTTCAAAAAGTCTTTTTTCAAACTTGAATCTTGAAAAAGAGGGGGTCGTCTTATAATCAGGGCCGTCTTATATTCGGGCCAAGACGGTATATAGCGACGATCAGATGTCAGTAAAACATATTTAATAAAGCAGCGACACAGTTCACTTAACCAACAGCAAGTTATAACATTGACTCGCGAACGCTGAACTCTCTTGCCGCTGCTCTATTTCCGTGTTCAACTGCGTAACCCGATCGCCTTAAGTTTGAACTCTGCATTGCAAGCAGGTCTCGAGCAAGGAGCCATTTTGGGGTTGACATATTACCGTAATGACCATACACAAGGCGCATCGGATTTTAAGGTGCGCTGTGAGCTTTTAAGAAAATGGAAGGCGTTTTGGTGCGCCTTTTAGTGCGGAAAATAACGTACTGTTAAATGTGAGGATAGTGACACCAAATGGACAAAAAACAATATCTGCACATGCATATATTTTGGTATTAAATGCAGGACGCTTGAAAATGCATGTAAATAATAAATAAAGATTTTAATGGTTGACTGAAGTGTCCTGTACTCTTAAAAATGTCATTTGGCGTTTTCAGGCGAATTTTTTCTATGAACCTCACTAACATTTGAAAGTGAACTTCGCTTGACTTACAACCGAGTGCACACGTCCGACTGTTGAATTATGTTGGTCATCTGCAATTTTTTAATCATAGTGGCTTTATCTGTCGCGATGCGCATTTTTGACACTGATGTCAAAATTATATTTACTTTTTTTCTAGCACATCAGATTTTTGAGAAAATGTGTCTTTTTTTTTCTCCATTTTTTTAAAAGTCAAAAATTCTTTGTATCACTGATTAAAAGTGTTGAAATGGGTTGACCCGAGTTGCTGGCACGTCGCTGTTCTCAAACAAGGACCTTGGCTTTAAAAAAAAAAAAAAAGAAAGGTCAACAATCGATAAAGAAAAAGTGAAAGTCACCAACACACACTATCGATAGTCCTGTCGCCATTCTTTTGAGTGCTACGCTAAGCTTAACTCAAATCCATTCAATTCACTTCAACTGAGTTTAGCATCTGATTTATCGATACTTTTGAACAATCTGTTCCACTCATGACATTTCCTTTTGCATGTAAACGTCTAGTTTGTTCAACTAAATACTAAAAACGACATTCCTTTTTTGTCTGTAATCTTTTTGATGAAATTGCCTCCCACACACTGTGTACGTGTGTGTGTGCGTGCGTGTGTGTACGTACGTGGGGATGTGTGAGTGGGTGTGTGTGTGTGTGTGTGTGTGGAGGGGGGTGTAGAGACAGGAAAGGCGGTGCTACTTCCCGGGGGCAGCCCTTCTTTTCAAGCATACTCTTTACAGGAAATGGCCAACACACACACTCACACACACGCAGGGACAAAAATAAAAAGCTGCTCATTTCCAACCTTGTGGAGTTCGTCCGCCCTCTGCGTTTGTTTTTTGCGGCTCCTCCGGGCGGCATTTCGGTTCTTTGTTCGTCTCATGGTGCCCCTGCGGTCCCCCGCCGCCTCGCTCTCCTGCCGACATGAATGCAAACGCGGCCGTCTTTGTCAGAAGCGTAGCCATAACTGATATTGAATAGCTTTCAGAGGCCTTTTTCAAAAGCGTCAATGATCCAATTTGATTGGTTGAGGAGTTTCATTTGGACAAAAGCAGTGCTCAGCTGCAACCGACGGCGATAAGTTGGTGCCGAGGAACTGTGTTGAAGTCCGCTTAGGAGTTTCACTCAGAGAAATGTAGCGCTTTGAAGCCCTCTCTCTCTCTCTCACTGTTCTGTTCATAGCTTTGCGACAATGGACACGATCTATTGAATTCTATTCACGCAACATTCTTGCAACCTTAGCTACAAAGTGTCTGAATGGTGTGGTGGGTCAGATGTGCCATGTTATAGACTGGTGTCCGGTCCATGGGGTTGTCAGCAGGGATAGACGCCATCTCCATGTGGCGCAACGTCGGAAATGTGGCATTAAAAAACAAACAAAAAAACTGGAAAATAGCAAGTTGCTCAATACATGTGAATCAGCACTGTTTGGGTACAAAGACAATACAAAGTAAAAATTATCATCAGAACTTTCAGTACATTCTGTACCGTAACAACAACAAAGTTATTAAATGCAGCTACAGTGGAAGTATTTTTTGACAGAATTGCATGACCTAGAAATTGGATAATGGTTTATTTTTTTTAAAAACTTCATTTTCTAACATTTAAAAAGAGATTATGATTCATGAAGCACCATTTGCTCTCTAACATCTCATATTTTAAATTTCTTGCGATGGTAAAGATGTCTTTCTTTTAGCCGTATGAATCATTTCATTTACTAAAAATGAAATAATTCAAAACAGTATTAGTTTTAGATTTTGGTTTCACAAGCTCTTTCTTTTTTTGTGATAAATTGTAAGGTATATTTGGCTCAATTTTAGAGAAAGGGAGAACTTACAGAGCCCGATGTAGCCTCGTCTCTTGTGTCCATGAAGAGGGGGGACATCTCACCTCCAGCGCAGCGCACTGACGTCCTGGTGCAGGCACCATCAGGATGGACCTCAGGACTGCAAAACCGGATTTTCAGTTTTTTGCTTTCACTCTGCAAACTTAAACTACACCCACTCCGAGGTCCCGGTAACGGTGACGCAGAGCAGGCATCTGCTTTCACTTTCTGTTTATGTTAAAGTCTGCTGAGCTTAAGAATTGGCCCACATGTTGCCAAGCCCAGCCCCTTGTTTTTCCTCTGATTTATACCACACGAGGACGCTAAAAGCCCCCCCCCCCCCCCAAAAAAAGAAAAACGACTGGAATGCGGGGAACAAGTCCAAATCGTGTTACGTAACGGGACTAATTACAAATTCAGCCAAGGACGTCAACGTATGACATATTTTTGAAATCTCAAAAATAATAAGCTAATGTTTTATATTTTTTCACTCGAAATACGACGACACGTTCAGTACGATGAATAGGGTCAAGTTAACGATTACAAAAACAACAGAAATAAAGAAAGCGGTACCCTTGTTAGAAGACAAGGTCCAGTGATAGAACTTTCCACGTGACGATTGCTGCCTGGCCCTCACAAGGACTCAAAATTTGAATACATCAAACGAATTACAAAATTCCCAGTACGCCGAACGCATCACAACCCGTCAGACACTGCGTCAGCTTTAAACCAATGAACGTGCGCCCGGTACTGGTTTGACCAATAGGCTGTCGCGTAGAGGCTACGCCCATGCCTACCACTTCCGTGTCCACACGCGAGCTGATTGAAACATAAGACCGAAGAGAAAAATCATTTTTTTCCCTTTGTTTTCTTGACCTAAATACCTAATCGATCAGCGGGACAGCTTGGCGATGGGTTTGCTGACAATTCTGAAGAAGATGAAGCAGAAAGAGCGCGAGATGCGACTACTAATACTGTATCCTGTTTCAAGTCGAGTAGAATACGAGTTCAATACAGTTAAACCAACCATTCTGAGTACGTCTTCTCGTGTAAACACACGAGACGATAATCGAAGACACATTTCCGTTTAGTGATGAATTAGCATTCGCAATGTGGATATTTGTGTGTTGTTTTTCCTGATCTGGCTCGTACAGAGGTCTAGACAACGCGGGGAAGACGACCGTCGTGAAGAGGCTGAATGGCGAGGACATCAGCACCATCCCACCGACGCTGGGCTTCAGGATCATCACCTTGGAACACAGAGAGTAAATATTCTGTCGATGAAAAATCGCAGTGGTTGAGGCGACTGCGGTCTTGTGTTTTTACTCACCGAACGTGACATCATCACGCCCAATGAACTCGATTGTATTTATGGAGCACTTTAAAATAACACCATTAAAGTAAACGTGTGTGTTTATTGTCGTAGCTACAAGTTGAACATTTGGGACGTGGGGGGACAGAAATCTCTGCGCTCCTACTGGAGGAACTACTTTGAACGCACGGATGGTCTCGTGTGGGTGGTGGACAGCGCAGACCGACAACGCATGGAGGACTGCAGGCAGGAGCTCCACAAGCTGCTGCTGGAGGAGGTACCACCAATATTGTGTTCTAAGATAAATTGTTTTGTTTATATATTTTTGTTCTGCCTTTTAGAGGTTACTAGGTGCAACATTGTTGGTGTTTGCAAACAAGCAAGATTTACCTGGTGCTATGTCGGAAGAAGGGATACAAGCGGTAAGGCAGCTCCGTCACAGTATGGATGTGTACGTGTTTCATCAGGACTTCTAATATAAATAATTTTAACGTAGTCTCTCACCACTGTCACACCTTCCCACCTTGTTGACCTGCCTTAGCAGGACACAGGAGTTGGCACAAAGTTTGAAAGTGATGATGGAATAGTGTTGAATTTTTTTTTTTTAGCTTTTCTACTGAAAGCCCTTATACAGGTTTCTTTTTTTTGAATGACCATCATGTACAGTATATGTCTTTATACATCTATAGATTTATGCACACGATTGTTTTATTTCGCAGACGTTAGCCCTGGATGACATCAAAAACCACCACTGGTGCATTATGGGATGCAGTGCAGTGACGGGCCAGAATCTTCTGGCAGGGATGGACTGGTTGTTGGATGATATTGCCGCGAGGCTCTTCAATGCAGACTGATGTGATGTTCACTTTGAACGGCGGACATTGACGTTCGCTTACGTTTTGTCATGACAAAAAACATCTGTGCATTGTTAATGTTCGGAAGCCACCATTTTGCTACTTACTGGCAACTGAAGGTTGCCCAAGTGTTTGGCTAATACCACGTCATGGCACACTCGTTTTGGTCATGTCACATTTACAAACTATCATTTTCAGTTGACAAATGGGCAAAATGGCCACCTCGTACAATGGATTAAAATGCAACATTTTTTTATGCTTATTTCATTATCCCTCAAGCAATGTCAAAATATTGTGTTTATGCCAACTGAGGACACAGCATGTGGCAACAAATATGTTGGACTTTTAAGGTTGAGTACTATTAAAGAATAAACATTCTGTCCAGTGCTTTTATTTATTTTTTATTTCAAAGATAGGTCAAAAAAAAAAAGAGCATTCACTTTCAGTGTGCAGGAGCATTTCCACATTTTTGAAGATGCCTGTCCAATCTGGAAATGTAAAAAATAAAAATTCAGTCAATGCCCAAGACACACAACACGCTTGAAAATGTTTGCTTCAAGATCAGAGTCAACCAATCAGTCATGAAAGTTCAGACTGGGGCGGTATAATGAGCTCATCACGTCTGTTGGCAAATTAAAACATGCGCAACCTACCAACATGGCTGCCGCGGACAGCGCAAACAGCATCCTGGTAGCTGAAACCTGCTCGCACCAACCTGTGAGCAGAATAAAATTAATTTCAATTTGATCACCATTTATAGGAGTTGATGTTATTAATTCATGTGGCTCAGGAGTTATACCAATCAGTCATGAATCTTCAGACTGGGGCGGTAACAGGAAGTCATCACTTGCACACAAAAATCTCAACAAAAAAAAATCTGCAACTCACCTCAACGAAATGGCCGCGACCCACCTGAAAAGTTAAAAAGGAAATGGTTAGCTAGCTGCTTTAACATGTGGCTAGCATGCTACAGCAAACGCTTCTTTTTCAGACTGTTGGAAACCCCAACAAGATGTCCCCTTGTTGCCATGGCAACACCAGTGGGTTCACCTTTGCAGGTCTGGCATCGACACATGGCGTAAGACGCGTGCGGGTGTCATCACCAAAGAAATGAATTGAGCACATATTGCCTTGTGCGCGATTTTACTGCTCACCTGGCAGATGGGGTCCAAATGCGGTTACATCTGGTTGGGGGAGGAAAAGAAGTTAGGAGTTTTAGGGGAAAAAACTTCCATTTGCTCCAACTATTCAAGTGTGGCTGGTGTCAGGTTTGTGATTCTCATCAGTATTCAGACGAACGAGATTCCAATGTTGTCTCATCATTTTCAGCTGCAGAACGCCGGTGGGCCTTTTTTTTTTTTTTACACCCACTCACCTCGAGCCTGTTGAAGCACAGAGACTTTAGTTTCTGTTCAATTTCTCTACAATTAAATATTGAGGAAAAAAAAGGGCAGGTGCTCAGATGTTCGTGTCGTTTCACAGCAAGTCAAAGTGAGCTAAGTATCATCATCATTGCACCCAAGGAGACAAATTCGAGTGCTTACTTACGTTTGACGATGTGCCATCCCGTTGTGTCTCAGCCACCTTGTAGCTACCAAAAAAAAAAAAAAAAAGTTATTTCAAGTGTAAACATTTGGTGATGATGTCATTTTGGTGTCCAAACGAATCAGAACCCATGTTGACATCAATGGTTTCAGCCATATGCTTGTCATTTGAAATCATCATTTCGACCCAGAAGATTTACAGAATGTTGTTTAATCCCCCACCTTGTGATGAGTTAGCCAACAGCTGACCCAGCAAGTCCAGAGGGTTGTTTTCCCCATCTACAAACAGAAAAGAATATTAAAACCTAACATGAAACATTGAAGTAGCCAATGGGTGCTGCTCAGAATAACACTTAAAAGGGTTCTCTTCAAAGACTAGTTCAGTCAGAGAGAGTTCTAGAATTCATCACAGCAGCCATGATCATTTTTGGGGAAAAGAAACTAAAAATACCTGAAGATCAGAAGACCATCCAGGAGGGAAAACAAGTATCAGAAGACCGTCCTAAAAAGGGAGAGGGGGAAAAAAAGGTCACTCACATTAACGCAGAGTTGTAGTTGGTACAGTCTTATTTTTACTGCTCCATGCAACTCAGATTTTGATACATTTTCATCGCGGTTGAGTCAGTGAGAGAGTTCAAAGTTCACAT
Source organism: Hippocampus abdominalis (assembly GCA_018466805.1). Classification (NCBI taxonomy): domain Eukaryota; kingdom Metazoa; phylum Chordata; class Actinopteri; order Syngnathiformes; family Syngnathidae; genus Hippocampus; species Hippocampus abdominalis. The sequence continues at coordinate 29,631,071 of CM031695.1, forward strand.
CCCCGCAGCATGACATGACAATGCAAATGCAAAATATAACTTAAAAAGGGGGATCATACCAGTAGGTTCTTGAACGAGTTCCATCTGAAAAGAAAAAAAGGCACATTAGTCAGTGACCAACAATTCAGTGATGGGCCTTCCTTTTTCATTATTATAGTTACATAATCAAAATGCTAAAAGGGCAATACCTGAGGTTAATAACGTAGCTTCGGAAACAGGCTGCATCTGAAAGACATACAAGAAGCACGAGGTGCTAGCTTTAGCATTAGCCATAGCCATGTGACTACACGCGGGCAGACGACGCCGAAGCCGCATTTCTTTCCAAAAAAATCTCTCATTTCAGAATAGAAAAAGTACATTCACAGTCATTCAGAACAGGTCTGTGAAAAGTATCATCATCGAGAGACTATGGAAAGGAAGCCAAAGCGAGGTCAAAGAGTGAAACGCGCAGGGGAAAAGCTTTAAAATTCAAATAACTAACGTTTCCATATTTAAATGGTGAATAGAACGCACAGTTGGAGAATGAGATTCTGACTAGAACGCAGGGCTAGAAATATTCGCGATGAACTCGCGCTACAACCACCAAAACCCGGCCTACACAAAGCCCGCATTGAGCAAATAAAGTAATCAACGTTGCGACAAGGATTATATAGAAAGAAAACTATTTCAAACTGATTCCAATATAATTCGAGGGAAAAAAACATATTAAGCGAAATTCAGACATTACCTCAAGGTAGAGAAGGCAGGAAAGGGGACGAAAAAATGGCTTGCTCCGTTTTATATACTCGTCCCGTGACTCCGCCTATTCCTTGAACTTTTGCAGAGAAACGGCCTACCGTAGTGCTCTTTTCATTGTATTTTTTTGCGAGAGCAACCACACAAGTATATTTTACATATATTATTACATATAAGTGTCACGATTATGTCATCAGGTGAGGTGAATTAACAGGAGAGGGATTCTTTTTTTTCTTTGTTTTAACGTGGATTTCTTTTGAGGCGTTTGGACGTACCCTGTTAGTGAAGCTACTGCCACCTACCGAATGGGAGGATACATTACAGTGGCATCGAGGAATGAATGAAAACCCGTGTCATGTAAAAGTGGTCATGCAATCATACATTTAAAAAAAAATCATACACACATTTTAATCTTTTTCAAATGATAACCATCTTTATTCCAAGTCTTTTTGGAAGACTTCAGGGACAAACGTACTTTACAAGCTGTCAAATTTTTGTATACAGTATAGGATTTTTTTTTTTCCTTTCTGGGTCATTGCAGAATCGGAGGACATTTTACATCCCACCCATCAAATTTTAAATAATCTACATACAAATTACTCATCCAGTCCAGCAAAGTGCAGGTTTATTCTGCAAGGGTTTTGAAGCCAAAATATCCTCCAATTTTCAGATGACCCTAAAGTACTGTAATATCATAACATCGTACCAATAATTGTGATCGTAAATCATATGACATGTTCATTGTAATTCTTCGTTTTCTGGGTTGCCGCCAGCAGTCATAATTTATTGCGCATTCATATTGCATAAATATATCACAATATAAAAATTAATAAACCACATTTAGATCCACACATTGGCTTTCTTTCTTTTGTCCGTTTGGCCCCTCAAGGTTAAAGAACCTCCCCCAAAACACCAAGAGGAAGACTGCATGACTAACAACATAGTTTTGTTTGATATTATTTCTAGTCAATATGTCACAAAATAATTGAACACTTTGGGCACATTTGTGCACATCTACACTCAGCCAGCGGATGACTACCTTCCGCTTTGTGACAAAATGGGTCCACTGATCAGTCATTGCTTATTTGGCGGTTACACATCGACACTTTTGTGTTTTCATCGTGTTAAACCTGAGAAAAGCTCCAAATAGTGAACCGGGTGAGATACATGATTATGTAGAATAAATAATTAGAATCGTGGTGTAACAGCAAATATTGCATCATCAAGGAGCCCCATTTGAGTGTTCATAATTGCTGAGCTTCTACTGAAACTCGGCCAGCACCATATTATGCTGATGCTTATTTTGGGACGAATGGACGGGCGTGAGGGTGACGCTGAAGATGTTGGCCACAAACGCTTCCCAACCTCGACGAAAAGCTCGGTCCACAGCCTAAGGAGGAAAAAAAAAGAGGAAGTCTTGACATTTGTTGTGGACAGGTGAAGGTTCTTAATGATTTGCCCGTCACTAAACATGACGTCGAGATAAGACTCGGCCGTACGTGGCCGATGGACCTCCACCCCGCTCCGTATGCCAGCGCGTGGATTCAGAGTCCAGCCTTGCAAACTTTCCTCCACAAAATGGCTTACGTAACCTTTCAGGGCTTAACGTTTAACCGAGCGGGCATTCATGCAAGGATGGAATGTGCAGTATTCATCACCTCCACCAAAAAGCGTGTTTATTTGTGGGGAACCTTCTGCTGACAAATTCGAGAGACATAAATTTATCAATTTGATGATTAAAAACATGACAATCAAAATGATTTTATGATTTATCAAATGACTTGAACAAACAGAAAAAAAATGAACATTTCTTCCATGTTGTCATTTATTGACATTCAAACTGACGCTTTAAAATGGTGGCCTGACTAATTGCAAGTTCAAATCTTGACGCAGGTTCGGGTCTCACCTTGCGATACGTTTTCATTGTATCCCGCTTCACCACTTCCATGACCTGCTCGTGCTCCCGCTTCATCCTCTTCTTGTCTCGGATCAGCGCTTGGTCGTCAGCATCGTGCCGGCAAGCAAAATGCGGGTGCGCGTTCCCCTGGTCGGGAGCCCGCTGCTGCGCCTCGGCGTCATGGGGGCTCGCCGAGCCCTGAGCTGACGCCTCCTGAGAAGCGGCCTGCTTCTGCTTCCTCCTGGAGCTTCTTCTCTTCCACCTGCCGCTGGGCGCCGCTCGCAGGATCGTCTTACCGTCGTCCACGTCGCTCCCTCCGTCCGCCGCCAAAATGTCCTTCAGGGGTGCGCTTTCCAGCTCATCCAGGCGGTCGTAGAAGCCGCCGGATTTGTCCAGGAACTTGGGGGCTCGGATGGAAGCCCGCACAGAACTTTTCCTGGAGTCCTTGCCGATAGTCATCCTCCCAGCTGCGATCTCCGTGTGATTCTCTTGTGTTATGACTGTTGGGGGTGGGGGGTGGGGGGGAGTGGAAAGAGAGAGCGATCAATTAGTTACACAATCTCCAGCACTATCTCCGCTTGTTTCACATGCGGAGTTGGGATCGTTTCAAGGTAGGACAAAGATGAAACTCAAGCAGTGGAACAAATGACAACACACAGCTCCAATGTCGACGATGAAGTCATGAACTTCCATGAAAGGCTGAAATTGAAGCTGTATGGTTCCAAGCTGACATACTATTAAAAAGGCACCTCCTCTTACTTTATGTTAGTGACAAATATTGGGCAACTTCCTCAACCTGAAGAGAAATACCAAAAAAAAAAAAAAAGATTTAGCACACAAGCTGACAATGTGTGGATGTGGACACGTCATGCGTTAGATGCAAATAATCACATTTATCTTAAGAACAGAATGTCCAAATAAATACAAGTGTGCGGGTGCCAGGGTGAATGAATAACTCGGGAGCTCAGATTTGGTGACACGCCCCAAACACACACACACACACACACACACACACGCACGATGACAAATGTCAGCTGAGGGAGTCGGAATGTGTGTGTGTGTGTGTGTGTGTCAGCCACATGCTTACAGCTCAAGTACACGCACACAGACAAAACCCCACTGAAGTGATGCGGGAAGCAGGTTGCCATGACGACTCTCAAGCAGACGGAAGCTGCAGCTTTAAGAATCACGACGCTTTCCGCAAACTTAAAATGTGAACTTTTAACAAAGCAAAAAATAGAAGTGAATCACATTTACCTGTTTACATTTACGGTAATAAGTGCAAAGGTGTACCTGATAGTACTGTTGCCGTGGTAGCATCATCATCTGTTTCAGCTTTAAGATCCATCCGTTCTCTGAACCGCTCATCCTCAGGAGGTTGGCGGGCGTGCTGGGGCCTTTCCCAGCTGTCTTCGGGCAGTAGGCGGGGTCCGCCCCGAAATAGTTGCCAGGCAATCGCCGGGCGCGTACAGACGAACGGCCATTCACACTCACAATCACACCTGGGGACAATTCAGAGTGTTCAGCTCACCTACCATGCATGTTTTTGGAACGTGGGAGGAAACCCGGAGTACCCGGAGAAAACCCACCCAGGCACAAAACTAAGTAAACAATTGCCCAAGTGCATATAACAGAGATCTTTAAGAAAGAAAACGTGACACAAACAACATTTGACCTAGTTTATTTGTCACTGACACGGGAGACCATGTGGGGAGCAAATATTACAGCCATAAATAAATAACATATTGTATACACACAGCCATCACTCATCTCCATCAGTTGTGATTCCAGCACTATACTTGAACTAACGCTCGAGGGGAGTCTTCATGTTTATTACTGGAGCTTCATATGAGTTTGTATTGTTATGAGTGGATTCCACTGGATTTTAGTTGAGTGAAGAAAAAAAAAAGGTTTGACTTAAAAGGCATCTGTATGGTGATCATGCAAAAAAAAAAAAGACATGCATGACTTTTTAATTGGAGATCTACCATTGTGTGTGTGTGTGTGTGTGTGTGTGTGTGTGTGTGTGTGTGTGTGCACGCGCGCTTGTCAGACCTCCACGGCCTTATCGGAGCCCAAACCCTGAGCCTGCAGAGCATCTTCACGCTTCATCTTGGGCTTCTCCGTGCGCGTGTGCCACACCAGCACCTGCGAAATCATGAAAAGGTTGCGGCGGCGGTCACACATTGGCGAGCTCGTCCCAAAAAGTGTTTTTTACTCTGGTGCAGTTGTCCGCTTTGGGCTCCAGTTGGTCCATGGTGACGAGGCCCTGCAGGAGACTGGTCTCCAGGAAGCCCATTGGTGCGTTGCCGTCAAAGCGAGCGTCCGGGTTGGACAGAAGCAGCTTGAGGGACACGGCAAAGCCGGCCATGTCCATCGGGAAGGGACGACTCGGACGCCAGCCGACGTGAAAGCGCACCACCTGGAAAGGAATAGTGGCGCAATGTCGAATCGTGCGTTCTTCGTCAGAGAAGACTTTGTATCGACCATCCCCGCCAAACAAGGAGCGACTGATTTGATTTGAATCATCATTATTATTATTGATCATTTTTACAACAGTGGTCAAGAGCTAATTTTAATCAGAGATGGCGTTATGTGTACCGAAATGTATTTTTGACACCACTTTAAAAAATGTCTTTACTTTTTTCCAGAGGACATCAGGGGATTTTTTTTTTTTAAAGATATTTTCATTTTTCTTTTTGACCTTTAAAAGCTTACACAATATGGATTTTACCATCCATATCAATTTATAGTTATGGCATTTCAGAAAAAAAAAATCCACCTGTTGCTGAGCCTTGACATTTAATTAAATTAATATATTACGAAAAGTCAGGTTATCGGCTTCACAGTAGAGGTATTCGATCCCAGCTCCGGCCTCCCTGTGTGGATTTGCAAAAAAAACATGCTGGCAATCTAAATGCTAGGTGTGAGTGTGGGCGTGGAGGTTGTTCGTCTCTGTGTGCCCTGCGATTGGCTGGCAACCAATTCAGGGTGTCCCCCGCCTACTGCCGAGAGCTGGGATAGGCTCCAGCACCCCCGCGACCCTAGTAGGATCAAGCGGTCAGGAAGGAAAAAAAAAAATCATCTAAAGAAAAAAAAGTTAGGAATCAGGAAGGACAAAAAAAAAATCATCTAAAAAAAGTTTACTTGCGTGCCTGATGAAAGCTTTTTGAAAAAAATGTCAACCACCCAATCAGCCTTACGAATGAGTAACGTCAGGAGCTTTCATTGCAGTCAGTCTTCTCCATGCTCCTTGCGCCTGCTTTCATTTTGTATTTGTGTGTTTGGCTGTTATTTTTAACATACAATATTTTTCTTGAGGCAGAAACAAACCTTTCCTCCTTCCACGACAGGCTTCTCGTACTTCATGCCTCCGACAAGTCCCACGGGCCACACGGAGACTTGCTGGGTGCTCCTCATCTGAGACGACGACGACATCAGCAACAGTGTGAGGTAAGAACAAATTGCTTCGTCTCTTGGAAAAACTAAGCAAGTAGTCCAATTGAGGCAAACAACAGGATCCGCGTCAGTGTTCATACCTCTTCAAATACCTCCAGGCTGTACGTGTTATCGTCATCAGCAAAGTAGACAACCCCCTGCTGGCCACGTGCGTCGGTCAGAGCCCTTCTGTCCTCCCGCAGCCAGCGCAGGGCCTCGTTCCTCTGCTCCACACCGCGAGGCTTGAGCCAGCTGGGATCCCCCTGGGCGGGGGAAGGAAAGGACGCAGATGTTGGTTTTAGCACATGGCAAAAGCAGACGTGTGCGATCCCGTGTGCCTTTTTTTTTTACCCAAATATGAACTCATATTGTACTTAGGAACATTTTTTCCACCTCCTGCAGCTTGCGCTCCTTGGCCGTGGCCACGTGGAGGTGCGTGTAGGACAACCCGGATTTGGCCAAGAGTTGTCCCACCAGCTGCGTCTTGTGCTGGGAGTCCTCCACGACGATCCAGTGGAGCTGAGGCACGTGGAGGAAGGTCTGGGACAAGCGAGTCAGCTCAGCCTTTTGAACCAGCCTTGGAACAAACCACAAGAACACCGTCTGGTGGTTGACTCGAACCATTGGAAGGGAGCTGCGGTGAGGTTACCTGGCGTATGTCGGCGTGATGACAAAGATGGTGGGCAGCGAGGACTCTTTTCGGGGCTGCTTGGAGGCCTCCAACCTCCTCGTTTGCTCCTGAAGACGGTGCAGCTCCCCCCGCAGTCGAGATATGGTTCGCTCCTTGGGCATATCGTGCTCCGTGCAATCACACCGTTGCCCTGGGGAGAAAACAAGACATTAATAGATGATTCGCTTTCATGATCAAATCAATTTATCATGTGTTCCGTAACAAATAGACCGGCATGTTTAAAGTCTGCTCACCAAGTTGCATCAGTGCATAGATAAGGCCAAGCAAAGAGACCAGGAAGTAGAGCACAAACACCGTTTTCAGCTTCAGCCTCATCCTGGTGGCCATCGTACCCTGAAAGACACAGTAAGGTGTATTATAATAAAAATAATTTAACTGGTGGTGTCCGACTGCGTTGTGTTTTTAAGAATATTGATGACACACAGCAGGATTTTTTGTGTTGGTTGCGTTTAATGGTCTTAATCACAAAGCCGGACGAAAATAGCAGAAAGCAATGTCCTCCTCGTCAATTATATTGTTAGAGCGCCCCCTACACAAATGATATGGCACAGCAATGTCTTAAAATACTTAAACTTCAAAATGAAATCAAATGTTTCTCCAGCTCTAAAAATGATTGACTCCCCATGAGAAAAAGAGGCGCGAGTTTAACTGAAAACAGGCAGTGCCACATTAATTATTGAAATAGGGCAACAGATAAAAAAAAAAATTGTGTTCCACCCACTGATAACGCAGGCGAGTAAAAGAACACGTACAGCACTTTGTATGCAGCGATGGCTGTTTGAAAGTGCTCTATAAATACAGTTGAGTTGAGTCACGTATTTATGATTTCACAGACTTTATAGTATAAAGTCTGTGAAATCATAAATACTCAGTGAGAAGGGCATGTCGGCGATAACGATGCGCTGATTGGCTCCTCTGAACTTAAGGTGTGCCCATCCATACATAAGCGTCAGCACGCGTCTATCCCAATACACACGCATTCAAAATGGACGATTGTGTCAGGAAATAGACGCATGCGCGACGCCACAGTGTGCTCACAGCGTCAGTCCAGGAGAGCCGCACACAGACAAATTAGACAAGACGAATCGCGGGAGGTTTCGATTGTGTGCAGTTTTGCTCCCGTCTACCCGGGGATCTTTGCAGTTGTTTAACAGCAGAACACCGCAACATGGTAAATGAACATCACAATGGCGTCCTCTAAATTTGCTACAAAGAGAAAGGTGGACAGTGAAAATCGGCGTTTCAATGAATGAAGAATGGACTGACAAGTATGCTTTCATTCCACCTCTGTCGAGCACCAAGCCAATGTGTCTAATATGCCTAAAGACGGTAGCTCTGGTGAAGAGTCAAAATATTAAACGCCACTATGTGACAGAGCACAGCTCTTTTGAACGGGATTTCCCTCCTAATTCAGAGCTAAGAACAAACGAAATAAAGAAACTGAAAAGGTCATATCAAGACTTAAGCAGGAAGATTGTGACATGTATGACACAACAGAGTGCTCACTGAAACTGGATATTTTGATGTATCTTCTTAGCATGTATAGGTTAATATTTGCATGCCTCAGACATTGCATTCACCGTTAGTGGAAGAACAGCACTGCACATTCCTGTGCTCCCTTGTGTCAGTATTTAAAATGGTTCTTAACTCCTCTTCTGATATATTTTTCAGTGATTTCAGAGGGGATGTGAAAAGGGGAATTGTACAAATGAAAAGCACATTTTTGTTTTAATGTTTAGTATTTATTTTGGTAAAATGAGTATTTTGTTTTTGTTAAATTAAGGGGGAAAAAAGACAACTACTGTTTAACAAAGTTAAAGTAAAAATGTCATATTTCCCTAAAAGGGCTATTTCTATTATTAAGCAGGCACAACTTAACAAAATAAAAGAGTTCCTGTGCCTCAACACAATACCTCTCGTTATTTGCTGTGTACTGGCAAAGTGAATAATTGTTATTTTCATGCACCCCATTATTGGTTGGTTGTGAGGAGTGTTGATTTGTATAAGCTTGGCTTGACCATACTAAATAGGCATATAGCCCTGCTCCCCATGACCGCCGTGCATGGGACCGGACCTTGGTCTTATTACACAAAAAAAAAAGTGGACTTACAGCATTTCTAGTTGAGGACCACTGCTTTATACAATTAGAATGCAGTACAGTAAGTATTTCCAAGTTTTTTTTAACTGGCCCTGTAACATTCATCCTGGTGGCCATCGTACCCTGAATGACACAATATGGAGTATAATAATAAATAATACAATTTAAGTGGTACCGGTCACTTATGTACTTGGAGCTGGTTATTGAACGGTACGAACTGTCAGGACTCGTCGTGACGTCACGAGAAAGCCACGCCCTAGCCCGGCAAACAATTGTGGCTTATCGCCTTTTCCCAATTCACAGTAATTATGCTTTTAAAGGGCATTTTATTTCTCGACGTTCCCTTTTCTGTGTCTAAACAGCACAGTTCCATTTTCTTTTATTTTTAAACACTTTTTTCTCTCTCAAACATTGTGTTTTTATTGGGGGGTGGCGGCTGAAATGGATAACAGTACTACTGCAGATTAAAACGGGTGCAAACATGAACAACTACTCCAATAATCTGGATGAACTTCTGAAAGAGAGCAAACAGAATCACTGTAAAAATAATCAAATGAAATGCATACTGTGAAAGAAACAGATGAGACGTAATGGCAGCGAACCGCATCCTCGCTAACGCTAGCCAGTTTGCAGAAAGAAGCATGGTAGAACGTTTGCACACAAAATAAAATCACACATACGCATGCACCTACCTAAAGACAATCCTGGCGGATGCTTTTTACAATTTATTGAGCAGCTCACGTCATTTTTGTCGAGAGACCCTTCGTAAGAGGATCCATTCATTCAGCGTTGACTTTTCCAACCACTTCCGGGTTGGGTGCCACACGTTAACAAGTCCCAACGAAACAGCGCGCATGCGCGTTAAGATTCATACATCGAAGTAGATAAATCAGCAAAACAAGAAAACAAAAAAACAAAAACAAAAACAAAAAAAACGTCTTACGAAAAGAGAAACGACTTTATTGGATGTGTAGCATACAAAGAAAACACTGACAAGGCAGAATGACTGTGTTCCCTTTCATTATTGTGAACGACTGCACAGTAAGCATCAGTCTCATACAGGTCTCATCAAGTCAGTTCATGTGAAGGTTTCATGTTTCAAAAAGTGTTTCGCTTCAACATGGGATCCATAAGAGCACATGTATGTTATATACACATGGATAGAGGAGACCAAGAAAATGTGTTGTCCTAAAAGTGGCTATGTAACAATTTTTCCCAAAACTAAATAGGAGTCGTACATAAAATTGGTGACATTTTTTTTTCTTAGACAGCTCACCTGCCCAGGGACCAAACAGTGGTCAAATTTTACAAACACTACTTATATTTTCAAGGCATGAGAGGAGCATGTCCAGGGCTCCGGTTTTTTTGATTGCAACTACGACTATTGACATGAACTTAAAAGCAGATTGTTATTAAAACGGAATGACACAATCACTCCAAATGCATGTACCCTGTAGGCTTTGTAAACATAACAAGTACTTCTCATTCATAGAAATGAAAGCCTGGGATTTAGGGGGTGGGGGTGGTGGGTGAAAAGGCATGTTGGCAATGAGTCCACTCATGACACATGATCCTAATGGCGACCATCTAAGAAACTGCTTCGTTAGCCGAATGAAGATTTACTATCGAGCTGCTGTTCCAAAAGCAGCATAACCGTGGCACACTTGTCATACTTCAGATTTACACTCATCGAAAAAAGGCTCGCTCCATCTGTTAAACCGGCACGGAGCACATGCGAAACAAAACAAAAACGGCGGGATGTGCATTTACAGTGTGGCCGCAAAGAGGCAGAAATCACTTTGAGATAACATGTTTTTCACGGTGGCTCACCTGGAAAGAGACGGCGACCGCGGCTTCTAACCTTCGATACAATGACAATGAGAGCCGAGTCACTTGTCGTCGTGGATAGGAAGGAGCTGACGGGAAAGGATGAAACAAACAGAAGCGCACACAGCATGCCGCTTTTACAGCAGAAAAAACACAAACGTCACTCCGTAACATCGAGACGTGGAACCAAAAAACACCGCCATCCGTGGCCCGTAGCGAAGAAAGGCGGCAGATTGAGCTTTCGCGTACACTTTGCCCCCTCGCTGCCTTTTCGAAGGCCAAACGATCAGTGGCAACATCCACCGCAGTGGCCGCCGCCGTGGCTGTGACCAACCGAGGCTTCGCCGTGTTTGGTCCGCCGGCTCAGAATCTCATAGGAGCAGTCGTCGCCGCAGCAACCGGACATGCTCGGCGAGGTCTCGTCCATCTCGAACCTGGCGGGGAAACGGAGCGGATTCAAAACGAGCGCGGCCAACGTTCTCGTCGGAACGGCGCGGTACTCACTGGAGAGCGTCTCTGAAGAACTGGTACGCCCCATGGTTGTGTTTAAAAACGGTCAGCATCACTTTCTTCATCTGCGTACTGCCGAGAGCAAACAGGACATCACAAGATTCAAGAACAACAACAACAACAAGTAATTTGTTTTCTCTGCCCTACACAAATCCCAAATGAAATGAATTGAAACGCCATTATTCTGTTCTGTCCAATCAGATTTCAGCTTCAATGTGTTGCCGTGCAAATATTTCCTCAATGCCTCATAATCCTTTGTGTGGGCGCCAAACACGCACACACACAAATATTGCTGCATTGGCTCTCCAAACCAATCAGATTTTAGATTCACTATTACTCAGAGCGACCTCAGAATTTTACGCCCTCTGATTGGCTCAGCTACATTTAGGCCTCTCATTGTTTGAGCTTAAAATATTTTACACAGATTAAAAATGCCTCTGTCTTCCTCAATGCCACGCATATTTATATCACATTTGTGCAAATTATTTTGTGGCTTGATGGCGTTTTAAAGAGGTCACCAGCCACTGAAAATCTGAATGTTTTTGATCCAAGTGGATTTTTATTGCATAAAACCTTCATCCAAACTTAAACCAAAATCGGGACTGAAAAATCTCAAACTGAAGTTGAGTTACTCAAGGTATTCTCAAAATTGTTTGCAACTTTGCATTTGACCCATCAAATATAAGCAGAGTCAATGCAGCCCCTCACCCCCGTTTACCTGTTAGCGATGAGCTGTAAAATTTGAATGAGGAATTTGCCGAGCCCTTTCCTCCGCACTTTGCTCTCCAGCTGCACCTCGTAGCTGCGGCATGTTCACAAGTTAATAATATCCAGCGCATCCTCACGGCACAACTACCAGGACAACAAACGACGTCCTACCAATATAGCACCTCCTCTCCGCACTCCACGTCAAATCGAAAGTGGGAGAAGGCCACGGGGGCGGAGTCTCCGTCGCGGGCCAACAGGTACCACGCCCTCTCGTCGTTCATCTCCTCCCTTTTCTCACGTTCCTTCCAGCCCCACTCGCTCTGCTCATAGCTGGCGGAATGGGAGAACAGTTTTACCTTGCCGCTTTATGAACAAAAGCATCGAAATCAGATGCTTACAGTGTCTGCATGTTGGCTCGCGTGAGTTCGAAAGCCCACTCCACCGACAACGGGTTGAGGGCCGTCACTCGCTTGCATTCGATCTGCAGGTTCAGTCTAGATGAGAGGATGCGCATTTTCAGTACGACATGAAAGAGTGGGGATTGAGTGGTCCACAAATAAATACAAACCCGTTCCTGTCGTATTTCTTGAAGGCTGGGAAGGAATCGAGCGGGTCATCGAAGCTGGGAAATGATGGCACAAGTGTTACGCAGAATGCTCACAAAAGCTCATCTGACTGAATGGAAAACATTTCCCACACATTAGCAAACCCATTTTGATTTTGGTATTGCTCAACGGTGGTTTAGATCCTATTTGGCAGGCAGAATTTTTTGTGTTAGTCTTGGTCTCTGTGTCCCATTCTGCCCCAGACTCTATGGCGTTCCACAGGGTTCAATTTTGAGGCCCCTGCTGTTTTCATCGTATATTTGCTTTCCCTGCGTTCCACCTTAAGAAAGCATGCATGGTATTTTCTTTCAATGCGAAGGGGATGGCAGTCATCTCGCTCGGCAAAAAGGACGATCTCTCATCAAGTCCAATTTTGTCCTGTCTGGAGGAAATCAAAGCCTGGATGGCACAAAACTTATTGGACTTTGACAAAAAGCAAACAAAAGGTTTTGGTCCCGGTGGACTTTCCATATCTCACCCTGTTGTCTTATCTAAAGCCATTAGTCTTGAATTCGGGTATTCAATTGGAGAGGGATTTTAAATTGGACCGGCAAATCGGCACCTTTGTTAGCCTCCTGTGAAACGTCGGGCAAGGACCCTCTCTGCCCATCTTCAAAACTCATCTTAAAACACATTTTGATTCTTTGGTTTTCAAATTGGTATTGTTTTACTGTGTTCATTGTATTATGTTAGTAATTTATTGTTTTGACTGTCTTTGTTTTTATATGTAACATTTTTACTTAATTACAGCACTATGTATGCACCTGTGGATGTTTTTAAAGTGCTCTAAAAGTAAAGGTTAGGACCGATTTTGATGGCGTGCGGATGGCAAACGACGTGCCTGTGAAGCAGAAACCGACCACTCCCATGGGCCCAATTATTTACGGCATTAAAGCGATGCTGACACAGCCCTTACACTTGGCCCCGCTCCCCAATCAAGTCACCTTATTGGCAGCGTCCACCTTAGCGCAGACGGCGTCCATGGCCGCCCTCTCCTCCAGACGCCGCGCTTTCTTCTCCTTCGCTCGGCTGGATTTTCTCTGGGCAAGGAACATCAAAACAACATGATTATCTTCACTAACAAGCAGCGTGGGTCAAGTGTTTAAAAGAGATCGTTTATTTATTCACAAGGGAAATTCAGTAGAAAGGGGAAGCCACGTCAAACATTTTCATAACAAGATGTCCTATGCGGCCCCACTACTCTAAACAATGTATTCTGATCAATAGTGCGTTTGTGCAATTTGAATTAAGCAGGAACATTCACCCAACATTCGCGAAACAATACTTAATGTCAGAAAACCGAGATCAATCCCCACCAAAATGATTAGAAATCTGTACTTGCGGCCACTTCAACCACTGAAATTATTCGAATGATCAACCCAATATTTTGGATTTTATGGATGTAAAGTTTTCATATGCGCAGTGAGTGCCGATAGAGAGGATGATGTTCAGTGAAATACAAAATATCATGGCAATCGTTATAATATTTACAGCATCTGTAATGAGCATGAGGAAAGATGTACAAAAAAGTTTTTATGGAAATTGATCACAGTTTTTTTTTTTTACATTGAGCCAACTTTCTCTATGGAGGGAAAACACTTAACGTAGATAAAATCCAATTGTTTCGATATTTTCGGAGGCTGAATTGGACATAAGATTAATTCGCATAAAGTATACATTTTATTACATTAAGCATTTCAGACTGGCCGATAAGTACTGCATTGTTTGTGGATGCAAACAATCAAGTACCAGTTCTCCAGATATGAACTGGGGGCGAGGGTCATGAAGGAGACCACTTTGACTCAGAGCTTTAAGCTCGGAATCTGTGGGAGCACGTGGATGGGTTTAACGCCAGAGTGCAAGTGGAGGATGTAAATCGCCGCCGCCGAGAACAGCAGTGGTGCAGGCAATCTTACTCGCATTAGTGGCATTTGGAAGCAGTTAACGCGGCTAGCGGGCACGGTGGTAAACATTGCGAACATGTCAGCGCTAAGTGTTAGCTCGCATGCTAAGCAGGCTACCACCATGAAACCATTCTTCCTCTCACCCCCCCCCCCTCTCATCAAGTTCACCTCTCCCTCTCTCTCCACTCTCACGCCATCACAAGCAAGGGCAGCAGCAGCAGCATCATCAGCAGCGGCGCTTTCGCGGTGCCAGCTCGTTCCACTCACCCCCATCTCGCCTCGGCTGCGTCGTGTGCTCCGTCACCGCCCCCGTGAACGCTCCTTTTTTTGTGTCCGCGCGCCTGATAGTCGCCGCCGGGGTGCGAGCGAGCGTGGTAGCGCCGAGGACGACAATGACTTCCGTGCTAACGAGGCTAACTGAATTGCAGTGCCGGCCGGCCCGCGGTGAGAGCAGGGCGCAGCTATTAGCAAATAAAAATCAGCGCTCAGATATAATGATGGGAATGTGATTGCTCCCTTTTGTCGGATGGACGCCAAAAAAAAAACGCGGGCTTGCTTTTATTGCAGGTCCATGTTGCTTTCGCCCTTTCTTTACGTCGCCTTCCCCGCCGTCCGACCGCGAGGCGTTCACGTGCTGCTCAAAAACTTCCGACTTCAGATCACCGCTCCACAAAGGGACCTTCACGCAACAATTTCGGGATACATTAAATGTAATCGTTTTCGAATGCTGGGGCAGTTTCAAACTGACAAGGACTCCATTTCGCGTGGGGTTCCTTTCACACGATTTTAAAATCATAAATGATCATGAAGCAAAAGGCTGAAGATTGAACGCACTCGATCCCGGGAGCGTGAACGTACCGCGCGAATGTGTGTTTCTTGTTTGGGAAGTTTGATCACTGGGCATTTGTCATGGCATTTATATTTACAAGAAGCTATGACATGACATGACATGACATTTTCTTTCACTCTGTGAGTCTGATCAAATCATCATAAAAATGAAGACATGCAAATAGGGTCTTTTGGTGTTCTATTATGGTGAACAAACCATACATGTACAGTTTCATCTTCGCAAAACAAAAATGCTGACAGGGAACGTACGCATGATCTTCTTTTAATATCACAATATGAACATTACAAAGAAAACAATGTCTTGACTTCCAAAATATGTAAAAACAAATAAAGCAATCTTTTTTACAGCAGCGCCGTTAAGAACCAAAATAGGCCAATAGGAAGGGGCTCAATTGTCTGGCTGCAGGAAACCAGCTGTCAAACATTCACCTGAAGAGGAGAGCAACCGGAAGACCTGGGCGCCAGAAGAAAACACATCAAAATGACTATGAAATAACCATGTGTATTTAAGTAAGAAGAAAAAGAGATTTTAGTTTTCGGCTCAAATTTACCTGAAGCGTATGTTCTCCACTGGGAGGGTAGCCAATTACGTTTTACTAAATTACGCAAAGACAACCCAAGTGAGACCTGACCTCCTCCTCCACGATCAGCTCCAAGCCTGGCATCTCGTCCAATTCAACCTGCTTTCCAAAAGAATAAATAAATAAATAATAAAAAAAACCTTTCAGATTCCTGGTACATGAACACATTGGTAATTTGAATGGCAACCTTCTCTGTGATGGTGGTGCCTGTAAGTTCATCCAATGGCATCTCCTCTGCTTCACGCAGGTCAATTTTGTCATCACCCAGGTACAAAGTGACTGGACTGTCCTTCACACATGGCTGTATGAGATATGCGACAATTAGCCAACAGATGAAACGAAGAAATCCCAACGGAAATATTGGCGACTGACCCCGACACTGTCCGAGGGCCAGCAGGCCACGGCGTGGCCCTGGCTTAGCAGGACGGTGTGGATGTAGACGTCTTCGCTAGTGTGCGTGTCGCAAAGGTAGAGCTGCAGCACGTCTCCGGCGTAACACTTGAGGGCACCCACGAGGACGTGATTTGAGCAAAGGCTCTGGAAGGAAGCGGTGGCCTCTGGCGTCCACGCGCCCTATCACACAAACTGCAAGTCTCAGAGCTAAAGCACACGTTACGCCGAGTTTTAATTGAGAATTAGCCCGAAAACATGCTGTATGTCTATGCACAAGTTGGCTTGTAATTGGCTGGCAAGCAGTACCAGCACATGCGTGACTCAAATGGGGATTGACTTTGTAAATGGATGGAGGGACGCTATAATGTTTACAGTTCGTGGTTTAATTCCAGCCAGCGATGAGGGGACAGCCTGCGCCGGGAGAATGGAGAAGCACATCCTGTGGGAAAAAAAAAAATAGTTTGGACTTCTAATGGGATAGATGACCCCCCCCCCCCAATGCTTTTCTGTGTCAGTGTAAGCATACTTGAGGAACTTCAGGTTGGCAGAGGGCAGCGTGGTGGTGTTGCCGTAATCCACAAAGTACACCTCCACTTGACAGGCGCTGACGACCCGCTGTATCACCACTCGGTAGAACCAGAGGCCCGCCGCGGCCACGCAACAGGCTTGGCCTCGTCGGACAAATCTCTGTGGGAGTTGGTACCGCTCGGACACCTCCGGACAAGTGTAAAATCGCCTGGATGAGGGCGGCGATACGGGAATGAAATTTCTGCTGAAAATCTGAAGATCAACTGAAATGCTGAGCAATTTATTTAAATGTGGAGGAGGGAAGCTAAATATGTAAAATATGTCAATTAGGAAATTTTGAGAATGTACAAATCGATGCTCTTCACCATTCTCACACAAAGTTGAACAGCTGCTCACCGCATCTGGAACATCATGTCCAGCAACGCGCGCGACTCGTCGCTCTCGAAGAAACTGATGTAGAAATGTCCCGGAGACTCGACATGCTCCACATGGACGGCCGTGACCTCGCGAGCGGCGCGTTGCGTTGGTCGCTTGAGTCGTTCATTCAGTAGGACGTCCAGGGTCACGTCCTGGGCCACGGCAGAGTCGCTACAAACCTTTGTGGCTGAGCTTTCCTCAGCACTCTGACATGGAAACGGAAATGTCTCGTAGTTATCACTCGCCACGAAATAGCCCGATAGCACAAAAGACGTTATTTACCCTACCTCCTCACTGGTGCCATCATGTTGGGCCTTTGTCGAACAGCGATCGTCTTCTGTCATGATTTTGCCTTCCTGAGGTGATAAGTTCTTCTTGTGTGCGTTCGTAACACAGTGGCCAATGCTACCCATTTGGCTTGAATCGACTAAAGGAGGACATGTCAGGTGTCTCATCCGTCAGCGCACTTTCGACATTGCCTATCGTAGTCCGCATTGAGCCAGATAACACTATTGGTTAAGAATGTAATGATACCGTTTAGTGGCCATAAAAAAAAAAAAACAAAACATATTGGTAAGCCAACATATAACACATTCTACAAACTCCCACATAACTTAGCAAGGAGAAGCAATTGTTACGTTCGGTGACTCTACAATATACAAATAGCTAACGTGCCATAATGTGCACATAAGTGCCACAAACTGATGCCGGCAATGCAAGTGGTTTAGCTGGTTTAATGCGATCGCACCAGAAACATGAACTGTAACAATGTGAAACTTCTTTTATCATATAAATATGACACTGATTTGTAACATTAAATATGTTGAAATTATTTTTTTAAACAACCCCAAGGTACTGGTGAACCTCTTTACAATGTGAACCCCCCCGCCCTTTTTTTTGAAAATGCCTATTCAAAATTACGGTAAATTACCTCGCCCAGCGCTGTCCAAATCCACAACAACCGTACGGTCTTTGTCGCCCTCTAGTGGCTGTATGGGTAAGTCGCCATTCTCAATCAGATGCACAGCCTTGCCTGTAGGCCTCTGAAAAGCAACAAGGGACACAATCCTTGATGACCCAAATAAAAAGAATCCTTCTACAATGTGCTTTCTTTTTAACAACGGACCTCCAGCAGCAGTTTCTGATCGACATCTGCTTCCACGTCTTGGTCCTTATTCCGCGCCGCCGTGGGTAGACAGTTTGGTGGCTCTTAGTGAAAATTGAGGTGGTTTTGAATACAGCATAGAGGAGTTAAATTGAGAAATTGTAATAGAATCCGGCATTCCCAATAACAAGACACACCTGATGGCTTTCCTTGCGTCGGAATTCTGCACCTCTCTGAGCTTTTCAAAGACATCTTTTTGACACAATTGGTTGTGTAGAACAATCCAGGGGGATGCATTGACACCACATTGTTTCTCAGGGTGACAATGAAGCCCACGTTGGTGGGCTGGATGAAAATCAGATCTGCCACAGCCTCTAGCATCTCTCTGAGGGTGTTGAAACCAAAGTTGTCGGGGATCAGCTTGTTGCCAAAGCACCGCACGTAGCAGGAATTCAAGTCACACAACTTGAGGGGTCCCTGCAACAATCGCCGTTTTAATGGCACAGTACTGCAGCTCTGCGATGATTGGATTATATGCGGTAGACGATATACTGTACATTTCATTAAAAAAATTAGGGATGGACAAGTAATTTGATACCCGTCTTATTTCAAGGTACAGTGAAACTCCTCTACAACGAAATCATGTTTGCAGCAAGACATTTTTCACAACAGGGGGGTTTTCACTGTAGTAAATTTGATCTCAGATGCAAACAGACACACAGATACACACACACACACAACAATTTCGTATAACGCAACATGGTTGTATAGGGGGCAGGAAAGTGGGAATGGTGTTAAGGCATGAAGATTTTTTCACACTAGGGGGTATTTTCGCCCATGTAGGTTTTGTTGTAGAGGAGTTTCACTCTATCGGGTCCTTGCTACAGTTCACTGATACCATGGCGACTTCTTGTGGCCGTTTAAAAAAACGGATATTTGTCTTCCTTCAAAATGATCTATCAATGGTTTAAATTTTAAAAAAAGGACCAAAAAATTTATCAAAAGTTGTAGTGGTATCGGTCACATGGTATCAGTATTGGGGAGTATTCAAAGGTTGTGTACTCTATCATATCAGTCTGAAAAAAGTGCTATGGTACATCGCGAATGAAAATAAACAAGCCTAATACACCACACCATTACGATCCAGATTACCTGACAGAGGAGGATTTGCAGCTGCGCCTTAAAAGTGTCAAGTGAGAGAAAAACATTTCGACGTGGAAGGATGCGCGATGGTTGACGCTGGTGGAAATAGCCAGTGCTGTTTTTCTTTGGCCTGCGCTGCTTAGCCACCAACTGCTCAATATGCATGGTGGACTTGTCACTCACAGCTGCGAAGGCACAGACGGACACTCACACAGAACCGCAGACTTCATTGATATCACACGATCAACTGTCAACTACCTTTCAAGACTGGACAGCCACTGACACCGCGCGTCACTGACAGCACGTCCGGCATTGCCGCGGCCATGTCCATAACATTGCTGAAGCCCAGCAATTGCAGCGGCATGGGATATCCCAGCATGTTGCCATAGTCGCGCGTCAGCTGTTTGGGGTCCAAGCCGTCTTTGGATGACATGAGCAAAGAGCGGACGTCCTTCTTGAGCTGAGCCAAGACCTGTTCCTTGTTCGACTTTTCTGCTAACATCTGTGGGAGAGCCCCAAAATAAAAATCAAATAAAAAAGACTACTAGGTAGTGAGTTCTGTGATAAGGAAGACTCCAAACTGCAGTCCTCGAGGTCCGCTGTCCTGCATGTTTTAGATGTTTCCGGCCTCCAACACACCGGATTTAAGTGATCGAAACATCAGTAAGCTCTGCAGAAGTCAAATGCTGATCATTTGAATTAGGTGTGTTGGAGGAGGGGAAACATCTAGAACACACAGGACAGCAGACCACGAGGACCGGAGTTTGACACATGTGCTCCATGACCTCTGTGGACATAAAAAAAAAAAATTCAGTTAACACATTTGTTTAGCCAAGCATTCCTGTCTGACTTGCTTTGATTGGTTGTTTTTTTTAAACATTTGTTACATTTGCTGATTAAAGTTCATGATACATTATTTTAACCGTCATAGTTAAAATACAGTCTCACAAGTAACTGTAACGCACTCTGAGTCCTGTCCATGACTAGTGATTAAAAACCCCAAAACAAAACAATTTACTTAACTTATTCAGTACCAGCCAATTCTAGACCCCCCCCCCCCCCTTTTTCAAATTTTTGTATTGAATTGAACTGGGAAAAAGTACTGTATCTGGGAACGTGTGGAGTGTGAAAAGACATACTGTATAAATATGTCTTTGGGAGTGAATGAGTTAATTGGATTGCTGGATGCAAACTCAAAAAAATACATTTGACTCCAAATGACAACATCGAGCTAGGCTCAGTTCAAAAAGACTGAAAGGTAATGGAAAAAAACCCCACATTTGGTTAAAGTTAAAACCAGTACAGTATAGCATTCTATTCACTGTAACAGTGAACACTGTACAAATAGTTGTCAAAATAATGCTCTCGTTCTCAATCAAAAGTTCCCTCAAACAACAAAAAATGTAACTTAGTGCGACATAAGATATAAAGCGTAACACTGCCCGGCTAGACTGACTTGATTGCGTTAGCACCCGCTAAGCTAACGTTAGCATCGCCAGCTCGTCGCAACCACACCGATTCATAAATCAAGAAAAAAAAAAAGACAACTACTGTACTAAGATTCCCTTGGATTTGATTTAAACACACTTACCATGACTATCTAGATTACGACTGTGAGGCTTCCCCCAAAAGTGGCGACAAGTTACGTCGCTGGTTGCTAAGCACAGAGCCAATAATTACGTTCAATTAAGCCACTTGGTCAATGCGCGCACCATATTCTTGACACAGCCACGATAAAAGCGTAACTTGAATTTGGGTTCACGGGGGGGGGAGTTAAGCCCAACAGATGAAACCTAAGTGAGCTGCCAGCAAAGTGGTGAAATGAATTTACGGTATGTGTATTGAATGTTCCAAACACTGCAGATGAATTATAAACAGTAAACTGTCAAATAAATGCCTCAAACCTGAGCACTATTATTTTCGTGAAGGCTTAATTCCACCAGCTCTTTATCTGAACATGAAACAAAACGAAGGACAAAACTGTTGTCAAGTAACTGTCAGTTTTGGTGGTTCGGGATTCGAATCTCAGCTCCAGCCCTCCTGTCGAGAATGTGCATGTTCTGTTGTTTGGCTTTCTATCATAAACAATCATAATAGAAAATGCAATGTTTGCTATTTCGATGATGCTGAGTAAAATGTGACGAACTGAGATGTAGCAGAATTGCCATTGCCCAGCAGATTGGCGCTAAGAGCTGTCTGATATTGCCAGGAAAAGAAATAAACATGCAGACCATAAATGGCGCCCATCCAGTGGCCGTAGTGATGCACCGTGACAGTGATTTGTCCATACACGAACACTTGGTAGTAACATGAAGCCACATTGGTGACCTCTGGCCCGCTCAGTCACCTTTGAACCTTGAACCCGGGCTTCTCTGCCAAAAAAACCCTCAAAGATGGCCCCAAAAGAGGAGTTTGAATTTAATTACAGCTGTAATCGCTCCTGTGTGGTGTGTGTCGGACGTTTACACGATTGAGTTGTGGTACCGAGGAGCAGCGATGGCAGTGAAAAAGCTTCAAAAACATACTTCAAATAAGTGAAGCACACTGTAGAATTCAAACGGTAATTAAATAAAGGGTATCTTCATGTGGCTGGGTTACTCATCCTCCATTCACTTGTCTCCATTCAAGGCCATGAAGACGAACATTTATCCTCATTTCATGTGTAAAACAAACAAACAAAAGAAAAAAACCATGTATCTGCTCCCTTACCAGCACATCACTACCCTTAAATCTTTGAAGTGGCTGGCAAGAAAGGGCGTGAAGTGGCAGCGAGTATTTGCTAACATTTCTGAGAAGTGATTGAACCACAATATTAGATGAATTTAAAAAAAAAAAAGAAGGAATTAAGTGCTCCTAGATCTTGTTTTTAAAATGTCCACGTTGCAATTGCGAGATTTGACCACTTGGTGGCGCTGGAAATGTGTCATTGGAGAAGAGAGGCCCAGCTGGTGAGGACAAAGTGACATCATGCAGCCAAAAGCAGCATCCACTGGAAATGCTCCAACACGTTCTTTCTTTTTGCGCCCACAAATGTGAACATCAAAATATCCAACAATAGGACGAGTCACCATGACGTCACACATACTTCCGGGTGGCAAGAGCAGAAGCCTTCTCTGATTGCACCACGAGTAAACAAACCCTGTCAATGGACCAAGATGGAGCCTTAACAAAAAAAAAAACCTGAATCATCGGCTTGAATGAATCATTTTCTTCTTTCAGGGTTGCATGGGTAGCATTCTTCTCTTCTGCCTTAATTTGCCATCTTGGAAAGAATAGACAAAACAAACCAAAACAGTATTATATTTCTTTTTTTGGAGCTTTGACTGCTTATTAAAGCCCCCAGGATGGAACGCCTCCCTTTCCACACCGGGAGGAGACAAAGCGCTCCAAAGCGGCCATGCTAGGGAGAGGGAAGTCTGGGCTTCCCTGCTATTGCCCCCGCGACCCGGCCCCGGATGAAGCCACATCATTTTTTTATCTTACATCCGTCCTCCACCTTCTCGTGTGTGACGTGTGCACACCTGTGGCGGACGACGAGGCGCTCCAAAGCTTCCATCTTCAAAGGTATTTCAAAACAAGTCTCTGAATTCACTTTAAGGTGTGCTAAATTACACATGTCAATTTGACTGAAAGTGCCTTCACTCAGGTTATCTTCATTGCACTTATTTTGGTGCACGATAGCATTCCTGGAAGAGTGGCAAGCAGGGGAAAAAAAAACTGACAACAACTAAAGAAACGAGTCCAAATTGAATTGCTGGACGTAAAAGCTGCAACATTTCCCCAGTTACACGGAGGCGTGTTTGAGAGGCAACAAAGCAGAGTGACTGCCAGTCAGCCGGGCCTCTACTGGGATGATAAATCATCACGCTGATGAGCAGCCGCACACTGGGTCAATACGCTCGCTGAAGGATTCATCGGGATAAGCCCAATCAATCAAGCGCGCTCATATTAGCGCACTTTGTCAAACCCAAACGAGCCATTAAGCAGACAAAACAAAACAAAGAAAGATGGCGTGAACACACTCGGAGCGAGCGAGAGAAGGCTTTGGTAGGGCGAAAGGTCCAGAACCACAGCAAGGTCTTTCTGAACTTTCACTACTGTTCATCCTTTTTACATGTACTGTACTCGGAGCTGGAATTTTATTTTATTTTTTTAACCCAGATCATAAAATCCCATCATCAAACAAAAAGCAGGATTTTGAACCATCACAGACTATTCAGACTTTTAGAATCGGAAACCTTTATTTCGCCCTTTAACAATAGCGCCAAAAAACAAAACATTTGTGTCCATGTTTTTCAACTCATATCCCAAATGATACTCCCAAGCATTGTTCTGACGATACATCAAGTGCATCAGCCTCTTCAGTTTTTCAACCGCTACCTACTCCAGCAACTTTTTGTTTTGTCATTTGAAGTAGCAGGCATGAAAGCTACATTTCTGGCTCCCCCCCCCCCAAAAAAAAAACAAAAAAACTCAGCCATGTTTGAAACATGAGTTGAAAAAAAATATTTCACTAGATTCAGTGAGTTGGTCACGACTGAGAAGCAGAAAAATGTAGGAAATAAGGCTCAGAAATGCTATAAGAAAATTTGATGCATTCGGCAATATAGGTTTAGTTTTAGCATTAGTTGTCTGAACGCCATATGTAGTTTCAATTACTTTTTTTTAAAGCACTTTTTTTTTCCAACTTTACTCTTTGTGGACTAAAATAACCTCCCTCGGAATCACTCTTTTTAAAATATTCTTCCAACCAATAAATCTCCTTGGCGGGGTTGGGGGGGGGGGGGTCTCGACGTGCCTGAAAACTCACCAACAGCACAGAAAGTTTGAATTTTTTTTTTCACATCTGATCTCATCAGATCAGCTTGTAATTTGCTGTTCTACAGAAAGACCCAATCACATTTGACGCGCCGCCGGATGCGGACACACATCAAATTCCTTCCGCAGGGGGACCTCAAAGTGGGCGGTTGGGCGTTGCCGCGAGGTGGAGGCGGGTCGCCGGAGGGCAAATGATCCCAAAGTGATTTAAAGCACGAGTGAGTCATCGGGTGGAAAGTGCAGAGAGGTAAGAATGAACATGCCCCGAATGCCGGCAAAACTTTTTGACAAAGTCATGAATCGCACAGCCTGACTACATTCAAGCCAGCAAGTAAAAAAGTAAACACGAGCAAGCCGTGGGGGAAGGAAAAAAAGATTCTCCGCTCGTATTAAAATGTCGCTTCGCTTTGTCAAATGTAATTGCCCGTGAGGGATCGGAGAAGGCAAAAAGAAAGAAAGTGAGTGACAGACTCGCACTCACTCAGAACAGACAACGCGGGCGCGTACAACGGCAAGCGGGTTCCACTGGAGAGCTGCGACGTTCCAGTTGGAGGAGTCGTGTCAATCACGCTGAGCTGTTTCTAATATTTTGACCTTCCCAGGTCGGGCTGAACAATTAATTGAATTCAAATGGCGATATTTTGTCAAGTAGGCGTCTTGAATGCTAACCTATCAGATAATCTCATCTATAAAACCAAAACATCGATGTATCAGCAATTGGATAGTTTATTGTCCATCCATCCATTTTCTAATCCGTTTATCCCGGGGGTTGGCAACACGCGGCTCCAGAGCCGCATTGAGCGACATCTAGTGGGTCCCTGGAGCTTTATAAAAAAAATGTTTGAAAATGGAAAAAGATTTTGATAGTAGGCTAATATAGCTCAAATAGATATCGATACATGTCCGAAAAAGTAGAGCTGTGGTGTTGTTTTTTTAAAATGTACACTTTATTTATGGTTTTAACAGTCTCGACAAACACGGGTTCTCAGCTGACTTCGGGCAGTCGGCGGGGTACACCCTCAGCTGGTTGCCAGCCAATTTCTGGGCGCGTTGTGAGCATGATCAAGATGATATATTTTGGTCAGTTTCACTTTCACAAAAAAAGCATTTTAAAAATAAAATAAAATAGCAGGTCACCTTTAACCTACGGCGGCGCATTATCCGCACCACCGCTGGAAGTTGTTTGCGGTCAACCATCTGCAATTGCAGCTTGCCATCAGAGCTGTTGCGAGCTATCTCTTTTTAATTTATTATTCTCAATCAAAGTTTGTTTGATCTGCAATTCCCCGATGGCACCGGCGAAGAATGGCAATCTGGAGCGCCAAGGAGAAGCATTTTAAAATGGTAGACGTGAGCTACAGTCGTGAACATGCTGCAAAAGTGCGTCCCATGTCAGGTCTTGACAAGGGTGATTTCCTTTTCGCAAACTTACAAACTATTGTCTCGACTTGATTTTTCTGTTTCGTTCACGTTGGGGGCCTTTATGGCTGTTGCTCATCATGGCATGCGCGTGTTGCTTGAAAAATAGATCTTCGGTCCAAAAAGGTGGGGCACTCCTTATTTAGAGCGCTCAATAAACCGGAGTACCCGGAGAAAACCCACACAAGCACGGGAAGGACATGCAAACCCCACACAGGAAGGCCGCAGCCTGGATTCGAACTCTTGACCTCTATACTGTGAGGCGGAGGTGCCGACCAGTCATCCGCCGTACCTCTGATAGTTTATAGCACAGGTGTCAAAGTCAAGGCCCGGGGGCCAGATCCGGCCCACCACATCATTTTATGTGGCCCGCGAAAGCAAATCATATGTGTCAGCTTCCATGATACTCGCTTAGATCTGTACCGAAATAATTTTGTTAACCGGTTTACACGCACTTTAACAATAACTGAAGAAACAACAAACAAATAGTTGACTGATATCAAAACTTGTGATACGTCTTTTTTTTGTGTGCGTGTGTGTGTGTGTGTGTGTGTGTGTGTGTGTGTACAAGTAATACAGTCAAACCTCGGTTTTCGAACGTCTCTGTTCTCAACCAAATCGGTTTTCAACCAAAATCTTCGAGTGTTTTATGCCTCGGATGACGACCGAATTTCGGTTCTCGAATAAACTGAGCGCACTTGAATGCGTCACTTCACTCCTCTCGCCTTCCTTAAACAAGGAAGTGACGCTTCCTCGGATAGACGAGAAAGTGACGCTTCCTCGTGTAGCGTTCCACTGTGCACAGACGTGTTCAATAAAGATTTTTTTTAAAAAGAGCGTGGTTTCGGTTTCGAACAAATCGGTTTTCAAACAGCCTTCTGGAACGGATTATGGTCGAAAAACCGAGGTATGACTGTAATACGATGCGATGATTAAACATTTCTTCGGTCGTAACGACCCTCCGAAGGACGACGTAACTCCAAAGTGGCCCGCAACAAAAATGAATTTGACACCCCCGGTTTATAGTAACGCAGATGAATTTATTGCTTTTGTTTTTGGGAACAAAAATCACATATTCAATCGCAACCTAATTTTTCTTCAAAATCGTTCAGCCTTACTCCCAGGGAGATAAATGACACCGAATATATAGTACTACAACCACAAAAAATGAAGATTAATGCTTGCGAGTTGTGTTACATCGCCCACTAGATTTTGGAATAACGTCAATACCCCTAAAGAGCTTGTTTTGAATCATTTAATGTCGACTCGACAAACCTCAACCAAGCATAATCCAAAGAAAGGCAAAAGCAAAAAGTGATACGAAGGCAGCCCCGCCAAATCCTGCCACTTCACTTTTTTTCCAGCCATTCCTCGAAAAGCCTCGAGTGAAAAGGTAAGAAAGTCGGAGAGGGGGGGGGACAAAGGGGATGAGTCGGCAATCAAATATTTAGCAGGTAAAATCATGTCCCTCTCGTCTGCCCGTCACTGGTGCTCTCGACGATTCTTCACCCGCGCACTCACCTCCGTTGCCGCGTGAGACTTGTGCTTGAGCTCAACAAAGGCCGGGCCAAAGAAAGAAATGGTTATTGATTATCGGACGGGCCAAAGGGGAGCAGACGGTGCCGCCATTAGCCCGATACGCGTCCCTCGGGAGCGTCGCGGTGGCAATCTATAACTGCCGCCACTCATTTGTCCCCCACTAAATGTCAAGGTGTGGCTACTTTGTGAACGCGCCGCCGAACGAAGCGAAGCCAACGAAACGGAGCAAAAAAAAAAAAGGAAGAAAAAAAAACCCTGATGGGAGGAAGAAAGAGTGAGAGGGAAAGGTCAGTGAGAGCAAAGAGCACACAGTGTCTGAATGGCTCACACTGGCATTAAAAAAAAAAAAGGGGGGGGGGGGGAGAGAAAATACCCAGAGAAAAAGATGGAAGAAAGGTCCCATGGAGACAAAGTGCACTTTGAAAAGAGGCACGAGAACAATGGCGACCCCGGGATGGAAAATGTGAGGTGAGTCGTTCACACTTGCCTCGCTCATGTTCAATCGGAAGCATCGGCGGGCCTCACCGCGTGTGCCCGCTCTGCCTGCTTACTTCCAGCAGAGGACTTTTTAGCACAGAATAAATGCGGCTGTGTTGATTTCTTTTGATAACATTGGAGTCTTTTAAAAAAAAATTTTTTTTGGGGGGGGGGGGACTTCAGTAGTTCGCAGACATTCTACACTCGGGGTGTCAAACTCATTTGACATTGTGGGCCACATAAGGCACATTAACCCTCATGCAGTATTTTTAAGCGGCTGCATGAAGGGTATTACGTCCCAAAAATGTCCCTCTTCCAATGTGCAACAACTTTTTGCACTTTTAATTTCTTTTCACTTTCAACCCCTCAAAATGTTCAGTGGGAATTGGCCAAGACATAGATAGATATACATCCTATGCAAAATTTCAGCTTCGTGGAGTTATTTTTCACTGTTTTCTCTGTAGTGTCCATTTGTCCAACAGTCCAAAATCGTCCAAAGTGTCCAAAATGTCCAATTTGGGGATAATTACTGCATGGGGGTTAAAATTATACCATACTCTGCTATAAATAACCAAAATAATATGTCTTTCTTTTGTTTTGGTCTAAAGAAGCACAAGAACATGAGGAAAATGTTGAAATTTAATGAGCATATCTTTTACAAAATCATGAAGCACCTTAGATTTCCTTAGACAAATGTGCACTTTTATCAGTCACATATATGCATTGCAACTGATCCCACTGATTGTACAAAGGGACACAACTTTAACAACTAATTGGTGTTGAAAAAAGTACTTTTAAGATTAAACAAGATTTATAAAGAAAATAATTTTTAAACCATTTGCACGAGCATATAAAATCTAAATGTAATCCCTGCCTACACCTTACAAACAAAAGAGAGTGCTATTAAATGTGTAAAAAAATGTCCTTGATAGCGTCTGCTGTGTTGGGTCTGTCTCAGTGACAGACTGAGACTGCTGTTGTCTTCTTCTCTGGTCAAAACAATGTTGTCTTCTACTCTAATCACAACAGTGAGTCCCCTAGTGGATATGTCACGAATTGCACCTTATTCAAAATATTCATTCCGTGTCTTTTATGCATTTTTTTTCATTTTGAAATGATCCTGAGGGCCTGATCGAACCTCCTTGGCAGCTGGTTCGGGCCCGCGGGCCGTATGTTTGACACCCCTGTTCTACATCAAGTGCCACCATCTTAGCCAACATTAAACACAAAGTAAATACAAGATAAAAGATACATTTGCAAGACCCCCACCCTTATCTTTGCCGCCCTCTGCTCACCATGCACACCACCCTATAAATAAAAATTGAACCTAGGGAAAAGTTTAAAAAGCAAATGGTACCAAAAAGTTAAAGACAAGTGAACTGTTATTGTTGTGATTCATTTGAAGACTTGAAATTGGCACTATCATATGCAGTCACTTCACAAAGATTGCAAGATTTATTTTTGTTGTTGTCATTTTGATGAGTACAGACAATCCTAAATTCACCATTACCAAAGTAATGCACACACATACAATAATTTGATGTTTACAAGATATCAAACGTTTGCCAAATTGTACATGATTCTTGTCCCGCAGAGGAAAAACCAAAAACTGCCAATCTCTAATTTTACCATCTTGAAAGACCGCCTCATCAGAGAGAACTGCAAAGATTTGTCCGTTTTCTCACCTTGTGTACTATTAGCCCCACGCCCCCCCCCCCTTCCCCACAAAAAAAAGTCTCTTGATGGGCTTCTTATCGTCTATTTAAGCGCCCCTCCGTTACCGCGTTACAAATCACGAGGATGGAAATGTGGGCAGAGTGAGAATCGGCAGCGCCGCCCCGCGCGGACATATTTCACGTTTCACGTCATTACTTTTTATGACACTTGAGGAAACGACTCGTTCTCCACAAATCACATCTGCTCTTTCGCCATGCGGAAACTCATTAGAAAAAGAGGTCGGGTAACAGCGGGAGATATATTTATTGTAGATTTGATCTCACATGAGCCAAATGACTGCTGTAATCCACTTTGCAAAGTTGGAAAAAAACAACAAGATATTGTGTGTACGTTTTTGTTCAGACACTCGCTCCACCCTTTTTGTGCCGTACAAAGGCCCGGGGGTGCCGGAAACTAGCTCGATACGGATCATTTATTTTGGCACACGCCACCATTTTTGGACATTTTGGTGTCAAACACAAGTCAAGGAACGGCAACTGTATTGATATAACCCAGTTCATACACAAGGCAACTCAATGTGCTTCACACAACCAAAAGTAGAACCCCTAAAAGTATTCACAAACAAACAGCTCAAGACATTCAAAGGCAAAGCAAACACTGGCGGAGCTGGAGGGGGCGGAGCTTATTAAAATGACTAAAAGAATATACATTGACAACACTTGATGCATTTACAAACAAAATATTTAAAGATTTAAATGGTTAGCACGTCGACCTCACAGTGCAGAGATACCAGTGGGTTTTTTCCGGG
The DNA here is from genome assembly GCA_018466805.1 of Hippocampus abdominalis. Lineage (NCBI taxonomy): Eukaryota > Metazoa > Chordata > Actinopteri > Syngnathiformes > Syngnathidae > Hippocampus > Hippocampus abdominalis. The sequence goes on from CM031695.1 coordinate 29,661,238, forward strand.
TACTCCAGTTTCCTCCCACATTCCAAAAACAGGCTGATTGAACACTCTAAATTGTCCAGAGGTGTGAGTGTGAGCGCGGATGGTTGTTCGTGCATGCGTGCCCTGCGATTGACTGGCAACCAGTTCAGGGTGTCCTCCGCCCACTACCCGAAGACAGCCGGGATTGGCTCCAGCGCGCCTCGCGGCCCTTGTGAGGAAAAGCGGATCGGAAAATGGATGGATGGATGGATATTTAAAGACATTTGAAAGCTAATCTATTTTAAAATGAGTTTTTAACCTGGATTTCAAGGCATTTACTTGGGGTGCAGCATAGCAGCCAAGTGCTGCTGCACCATGTTTGCTTTGAAAAGTCAAAGTTAAGAGTGGAGAAAAAGCAAATGATCAAATCTCCCATGATCTGATGCGGGAAGCTGAAAGAAAAACAGCAAATGGGTCCCGGAAGAGACGAATGCATTCCAAATGTCTTCCGAATGTCACTTTGATGAGGCTCGTCTGGCACAAAGCTGCTTGTTTGTTCCACTCAGAGACAACATGAGGGCCACAGTCTGGGACATTGAATATTTGATGCACTATCACAGCGACTGTCGCATTCAATGCCGCCTTTATTTGAGGTAAAAATAGCAAGGGGGGATCTTTCGGGACTGTCACATAATATTCTAAGAGAAGAAGAGTTTTTTTTTTTTTTTTGTAGGTTAAGACAAAAGTGCAATTTTCAGCGATTTTGCGCAAAGCAAATGTATGGTAATGCTTGCAAGACGCAGGAGGCCATTTCGTGGCCTGTCAATCCGTGTTGTTTCCATGGCGATGTGCCGCGATTGATCCTCGGGGGTTTTCATGCTGAGGGAGTTTGAAACAACAGAAAAATATGAAGGAGTACTGTATTAGTAGTGGCAGTTTTTTGTTTTTTTGGTTTTTTTTTTTGCCTTGGATGGTATTAAAAAAAGAACAACGAGCTTTGGGGGTTGCAAAAAAAGTGTGTGACATTTACAAGATAATGAAAGCCTTCACAATATTGACTCGAGTCAGTGCTGTACAGTTCTGAACGTATCTTTGGAGTTTTTATTTAAAATGGCTACCGTCCTTTCGCTTCGCAAAATGTCACAAAAGCAACCCAACATCTAATTGCTTGGCCCTTAAATTAACAAATGAGGAATAGCAGTGGCCGTTTTTTTGTTTTTGTTTTGCCCTTTCTCTACCACTGATGGCGGCGTAACAACAAAAGCAATGCCCAAAATGTCACCCCCGCCCCACCTCCTCCTCCCCAATGGATTTGAAATGACTCATTACCTTTGAGCAGCAAATGAGAGCGTTTTGGATTCAATCATGGCAGCATTTTGTACTTACACCGCTCAACAGCAAAATTTGACTCAGAGATGGCTTGAATGTCCCTCAACATATTTTTGGCGCTGATTTCCAAAATGTTTTTACTTTTGTTGTAGCACATTAGATTTTGATAGTTGGGATTTTCTTTTTTTTTTTTTTTTTTTTTGTAAGAGCGACAAAAGGTTGCACCATACAGATTTTACCACACGTTATAATTTGGAGATATGGTGCCTCCGAAAAAAACCACTTCATTTATAAATACAGTATTAAATGTTACTATTACAGTAACCCTAACCCTCTACAACGAAACCTACATGGGCAAAAATAACCCCTAGTATGAAAAAAAATCTTCGTGCATTAACACCATACCCACTCTTCTGCCCCCCATACAACGAAAAAAAACCCTGTTGCATTATATGAAATGTTTTTGTCTGCTCTTGCCTCGCTACGAGATTCACTATAACGAAGTCTAATCCAACAGCGACCTCTACTGCTTAATTCGGAAACGGCAACAGCAACCACCACACTGGTTTACACATGCGCAGTAATCCAGGAAGTATTTGTTATTTTTAGATTCAGACGCAGCATGAAAGTTGCATTGCTAAAATGGCTATAAAACGAACCTTTGGATGTCAAGCAGCTAAGACAAGAAGAGCTCTGACACTGGAAGAGAGGGTAAAAGTGATCAAAATGAAAAAGGAGGAAGCAAAATAAAATACATTATCCAAGAAATTAATGTAAGTGAAAGTGAATGCTGATCGTAAATTTCGCAATTTCTTTCCCTTTTTTTCTTTCTACACTGATTATATGAAGTGTCAAATAAGTGTATGCTCATACTTATGCACTATTGGAATACAAATAAAGAGTACACATACGTTTGTGTGTGTGTGTGTTTACATCTGAGATGAAATTTGCTACAGTGAAAAACCCCCAATTGTGAAAATGTTCTTGCTGCAAACATGATTTTGTTGTAGAGGAGTTTCACTGTATTATCATGAAAACTCAACGCGTTAAAGCATAGGTGTAAAGAGTCCACAAAAAAAAAATCTCTTTATCAGTCGATACCCTTTTTTTGTTTCATCGTGCCAGGTCAAATATATGCACTAGCTTGTGTTTACTTCAGGAGGGAAGAAAGAGAGGCATTTGATGAAGTTTTGTCCATTTTCCGACACTCGGAAGTGCATTAGTGTCAATAAGGTGAATGCACTTTTATTTGTGAGAGGAGCAAGAAAAAACAGGCGCATAATGAAAAGCGCCAGTGATGAAAGGCCACTAAAGCAGGCCATTTGCTGCTGTCCACTTCAACATGTTCAAGAGACACGGCCATTCTATAATTATGTTCTGAATGGGATGTGCCTGAAAGGAAATGGATCATGTTCCCTCTATGACAGGGGAGCAAAGTGGGCAGCCGGGGAGGAGAAATGGGGCTTTCGAATTGGTGTGTGTGGGAGGAGGAGGGGGGGCGGGGGGGGTCACAAGTAGCTGAGGTAAGATGGAGGATGGAGCGTCGCAACCACACAGATGAAAGAGTGCTGGAAAATTGAAAAAGACTCAAAAGAGACTAGAGGTGAGTGGTCGAGGGTTCGGAAGAGAGCACGAGGGGGAGTGAAAATAAAAAAAGAAACACATTTATAAAAAATAAAAAACACTTCTCCACTGAGGGGTTGGCGGGGGTGAGGGGGGGGGGGGGGTGGGGAGAAACAAAGAGATTGCACGGAGCAGAAAAATAAGCCGAGGGCAGGCGTGGAGTCAATCATCATCTCCCCGGTGTTGGACATGTGAGGGAGAAGGAGAGTGCATCATTTCGCCCTGCTTATCATTATCATCACCGCCGCAATCATAATCAGGGTAATTCTACTGTGGCGAGATGGAAAGGCGGCTGACGAAAAAAAAAAAAAAAAAAAAATGGGGCGAGGCGAGAAAGCGTCGGCTCCGAGGACATCGTGGAGAGTCGCTAAAACAGACGGGGGGGGGGGGGGGACGTTCGAATGGAGATGGCCAGAGACGAGCCAGACGACATTAAGTCGCACACGTGGTTGGCGTGTTGTGCGGCGGGGCTCGGGCGAGGGAAAGCAAGTCGCAACCCCCCCCTCCCTCCTCCCATTAAAAAAAAAAAAAGGGCGATACAATTAAAGTCACCCCCCCCCCCCCCCCCAAAAAAAAATTGAAGTCGCAAACCAAAAGAAAAAACAAACGTGGAGATTCAAGTAGCATTAGCTTCACACGTTCGGGTAGGCGTGCGGCAACCATGTTGGAAATAATTTCCAGCTCCTTACGGGAGCTTACTGGTACGCTGTAATGAAATTAAACCATTTTTTTCCTTTTTTTAAGGCAGTCTGTTTTGGCCTGGGCGGCCCGGTAGTCCAGTGGTTAGCAGGTCGGCTTCACAGTGCAGAGGTACCGGGTTCGATTCCAGCTCCGGCCTCCCTGTGTGGAGTTTGCATGTTCTCCCCGGGCTTGCGTGGGTTTTCTCTGGGTGCTCCGGTTTCCTCCCACATTCCAAAAACATGCATGGCAGGCTCGCTGGGCACTCTAAATTGTCCCTAGGTGTGAGTGTGGCGTGGATGGTTGTTTGTCTCTGTGTGCCCTGCGATTGACTGGCAACCAATTCAGGGTGTCCCCTGCCTACTGCCCGAAGACGGCTGGGATAGGCTCCAGCACCCCCCGCGACCCTAGTGAGGATCAAGCGGTTCGGAAAATGGAGGGATGTTTTGGCCTGTTCACTGTTGACATTGTCATGACAAACTTCAAATTGATGATGGACATTGTTGACAAATGAAATGATTCATTTGGGGACCTCACACAGTCACACAGGCCTTGAATGTGCCGCAATCGAAATTTTTTTCATTTGACGTACTGGTTGTGTTTTTTGAAGCTCGATGACATTTTGTCAACGGCACAGTGTGCTCTCTAGCTTCATGTTTTCTTCAGCTGACACAAAATCCAAACAATGACAGGATTTCCAGCTTGAAAACGCAAATCCGGCCTCCATTGGTAATTTTTATGCGGTCTGAACGTGACACGGCGCACGGCGTGACGTCACTCTCATGGACGGGGATGAAAATGGTTACATAATGCTTCCCTTCAAGCACAAAAGTAGTTCTCCTTTCATTCAGTGCCAGCCATTTTCAGACCCTCCCCTTACACAACCACATCCATCCATTTTCTGATCTGCTTCATCCTCACAAGGGTTGCGAGGGGTGCTGGAGCTGGAATCGAACTCTGCACCTCTGCACTGTGAGGCGCACGTGCAAACCAGTCGCCCATTGTGCCGCCCGCTACCGCATGAATTTGTATTTTTTAATACAAAAAGACGTACCACTCGCCATGGTGTAGTCGTACACATGCCTGACACAAGTGCGAGCAGCGTGAGATCGGTACCGGTCTTGAGGTGGGGTGTGAATGGTTGTTTGTCTCCATATGTGCCCTGCAAGTGGCTGGCGACCGGTTCAGGATGTAATCCGCCTTCCACCCGAAATCAGATGGGATCGGCTCCAGCAACTCCCCGTGACCCTCTTCAGGATAAGCAATGTTGAAAATGGATGGATCAAGACGTACCTGGATTTGAATGTCCAAATTCTTTTAAAAAAACATGAAAAAAACCCCCATAATTTGGTTTCATGTACAGTGGTACCTCTACTTAGGAACTTTTCTTCATAAAACATTTTCAATTTTATGAAACGCCTCAACAGGAAAATTTTGACTGTAGTTACGAAAGAAATGTCAAGTTACAAAAGGTAAAAACACACAGTATGGCCGCTACTCGCAGCTCCGAATTTCCTGAACGCAACATACTTATAGCTGCTCTGCCATTGGCTATACCGAGCATCTTCCTGGCATCCCATTGGCTCAGAGGGACCTCTACGTTGCGTGTCTTTCTGTGTAGAGAGATAAATAGATAGATATGTGTCATTCGCAAAATCGGTGAGGACGCAGTTCAAAGTTAAATGACCATCATTTTGATTCTTTACGCTATTCTTTGTTTTTTTACATTATGCATAACTCTCATTTATTGTGCAATAATCACATTGTAACATGTATTTGTTACATATTTTGATGCATTTTTATACTTTAGAAAACATTTATGTCTGAATTTTGGGGGTGCTTGGAACGGATTAAAGCATTTACATGGAAAACGCGTCTCGACTGACAACCTTTTCTAGTTACGAAATTTCTTCCAGAATTAATTAATTTCCTATGTAGAGGTACCACTGTGCATGCGTGAGGGAAAACTGTGATTGAAAAAAAATATGTGATTCCTCTTCAAATGTAAAATATCGTTCAGTGATGCACCCTAGAGGCAGTTAATGGCACTAACACTGAATGGTGAACGACAGATAAGCGTCAGTTTTCTTTGAGCTGACTGTCGTCATTGTTATTTTTCATACAGCAACTAATGATGAACTTGCAAAGTAACTATCGACAGACGACTGACCGAGGAAGGCAAACGCGTGACTGACCTCACTGGTTGCAGTGCACCAAACACCTTTCATATGCCCTCGCGCCCGAGTCGGTCACATCCCAGATTGAGGAGCCGAACGGAGAATGGCGGGACGATTGGGATGAGGGATGGTCCTGAGGTTGTGTGAGTGAAATTGGGGGAAGATAAGAGGGCGGTGAGAGAAAAGAGGCTATTAGAAGAGATGCATGACTGCGAGAAACAAAACGGAAGGAAGGAGACGAGAGAGGGAGAGATGAATAGGCGCGCGGACGAACACAAGGAAGACGCGCGGAGTTTCGAAGTTGGCGGGGAGTGAGAAAGCAGGTGTGAGATTCATGGAGAGCACTTATCCCGGAAATATATATAACTGCGTGGCAGGAAATGAGATGGATGCAGAAGAGCGAGGATGGAAATAAAGCTGCCAGGGCGGAATGAGTCTTGCCGGGAGAGGGAAAGTTTGGTGGTGTAATGGTGATGGATGCGGAGCGGGCGTCCCTGACGGATTGGCGGCGACGGCGGCCTCAATCGTGCCCGGAGATCTCGGAGTCTTCATCAAGGCTGCGCGTCGTGCGCTGACGTGACTCGGTCTAATTGCGGCGCCTCGGGAGCAATGTGCTACTTTGACTCTAATGAGGGGATCATCAGAGTCGCTAGGAGCCAGATGTTCTCTCCAATCCGCCGTTTACGCTCACAGTCGATAGACGGTGCCGTGAGAACTGCAGAGAGTCCAGGTGGGGACTTCAGCGGATAATTTTAGGACTTTGGACTTGATGTTTTTCGCAACACGACCTGACCGTTGGAAAATCTGAATTTTTAACCCCCATGCAGTAATTATCCCAAAATTGGACATTTCGGACACTTTGGATGATTTTGGACTGTTGGACAAATGGACACCACAGAGAAAACAGTGAAAAATAACTCCACGAAGCTGAAAGTTTGCATAGGATGTATATCTATGTCTTGGCCAATTCCCACTGAACATTTTGAGGGGTTGAAAGTGAAAAAAAATTAAAAGTGAAAAAAGTTGTTGCACATTGGAAGAGGGACATTTTTGGGACGTAATACCCTTCATGCAGCCGCTTAAAAATACTGCATGAGGGTTAAGAGTGTCTGCCGCCAAATATGTCAAACCACGAGAAAGAGAATGGCAACCTCTCCCCCTCAACGATGACACCTAACTTCATCCATGACCGTTAAACCCACAAAATCACGTCGATTACTTTTTCACTTCAGAGACGCTAATGTTAACGCAGGTGCATCCTTCGAAACGGTAATTCCCGTCTTTGTCGGCTCTTAGATGGACTTCTGCATTGCACTTAATTTTGGAGTCGGCCAGCCCACTCTCAAAGGTCACCGGCCTGTGCACTTCAGTTTATTCCAAGAATCTGGTACTTGTCACATATCTGAAGCCCCCACCCCACTGAGCTGCGAACAATTTCCGAAAGTTTTCAAAGGTACCCGATGTTGCGTTCAAGGTCGCAAATCTTTGCCAAAACCGTGGCCAGATGTTCGCCAACAATTCAATTTTGAGCGTTCAAGATTCCCTCGCGACAAGTCCAGGCCAATGTCCGGCGATCGTTTGGCAAATATGCGCGACCTTGAACAAACCCTGACGAGAGGGCAACATTAGCTACCTTGGACAACACTCACGCAATTGTTCGCAGCTCACTGTGGTGGGGGCTGAAATGTTCACCTTGCTGAGCTGCTCTATCATCCATCTTATCAATTGTCTTCATCTTTTTTTTTGTTTTCCAAATTCTGTTTGTCTAGTTGTCTTTTCCAAACAGAATGGAGTTGAAATAACTTCACGGTTTAGCTAATCGACAGCTGGTCAAATGGTAAATAAGCTCCATGTCGGTCATGCATTAAATTGAGAAGGCAATACGAAGACTGCTTTGGGACCATTAAAAACGCGATGTTTGTGAACATGTTATTACACTTGCGTAACACATGTACAAATAGGCTGCCCTTAAGATGCTATTGCTTGGATGCCGATTGGTCCAACAGCTTTTGAACCCCATCCAGGAAGTTCACATGGATTTTTTTAAAGCAATGTAGCTCATCAGAGGTCATTTCTGAAGCGCAATCTCTGAGATTCACGAGGACCAGAAGCCTCTGGCATTTTAGCTTGATCTTGTTTTGTTGTTTTAATTCGCTCCAGATCAACTGAAAATCAAAAAGATCAGGTGACAACAAACAAACGTTTGGCCGGCAAGTCCCAGCCGTAAAACATGCGAAGATGCTGGCGCACCCGAACTGGAAGAAGCAGATGATTCACTGTGGCGCGTCGAGGAGACATAATGGAATAGTAATTGAATAAAGCTGAGAAAGAAGATAAGCGTTAGGCGTAAACCTCGAACCCCCCACCCCCTCACACTCCCCCAAAAAAAGGAAGTAAATGAAAGGTGGGCTTGCAGCGGCACGCACACGCGCACGAGTGCCAGCGGGTGAGGCGTTTACAGATGGCTGGATGTTGGAGGCGTCCCAAACAACACAGCTGGGAGCCGGCAAAGGGGGGCAGGTGACGGGGGGAGTGAGGAGAACAGTGCGCAGCACAAAAACATCTCTGATCAAGAGAATGGCAGGATGAATTCAAAAAGAATGCGAAAAGCAATTAGGAGGTGGCGAAACGGAATCGTGGGTAGCCAATATTACACGAGAGGGATGAATGCGGCGAGTGGCTGCTGGTCGGCGCCGGCATTTCGGGCTCCGACTCGGTTCTTGCGCTCACCAGGATAATGAACGCGAGGACGAACATCACAGCACGCGCAGCAGGAAAAACAAAATTGATGGCAGCCCAGTGCAGACATCTTTATATCCCGGTCCACTTTCGCGACCTGTTTCGTGATAGTCGGCATGGACTTTAGTTCTGTTGTCAGCTTATTCCATTTGCATGCAGCATAACAACTAAATGCCGCATCACCATGTTTGCTCCAAAGTCTGGGTCCCACTAATTGAACCATGTCCACAGATCTCAGAGCCCGGCCTGGTTTGTATTTAATCAGCATTTGTTTCATGTAATCAGGACCTGAACCATAAAGCGATTTATAGACCAGTAGCAACATTTTCAAATCTCCTCAAAAGCTAACTGGGAGCCCAACCTTTCGGACTGGAGTAATATGTTCTGATCTTGTTAAAGTCAAAACCCGAGCTCCGGCGGTCTGTATGAGCTGCAGATGTTTGATGCTTTTTTTTAAGGGAGTCCAGTCAGACCATTGCAACAATGAAGTCTACTGGAGATAAAAGCACCAATAAGCTTTTACTGGTATGCTTGAAGCAAGCAACCCTTCAGTCTGGATATGTTTTTTTCATCTGGTTAAAAGGCTGTTTAAGTGATTGATTTGATATGACTGCTCAAAGTCAGGTCAGAGTCTATCAACACTCCAAGATTTTGGACTTGGTCTTCAGTCTTTAAAGACAGTGACTCTCCATGTTCAAGATGTTGTGAAAGCGCTATATACCGTATTGGCCCGAATATAAGACGGTGTTTTTTGCATTGAAATAAGATTGAAAAAGTGAAGGTCGTCTTATATTTGGGGTCTAGAAATTATACCCATTTGCGATGCTAGATGGCGCCAGATATCATTGAAGCGATTGCTGAACTTGACTCCCCAGGCCAAAGTGAACCCCTGTCACGAAGAAGAAAAATAAAAAATAGCGGTACGAAAGAAAAGAGAAGAAAATAATAGAAGAGATAACAGAAAATGGAAAAACATAGCGACAATCTGGAGAAAAGTGGGTCGAAGATCGGCCAGGTTAACCGGTAGCTGAGGAGAACTTATGTTATAAATATAGTTGTGTATCATCTGCATAGCCGTGATAGCCAACATTGGCTTTCTGAGGCATTTGAAAGAAAGGCACCATCTACAGAGTGAATAAAAGAGTCCGAGGACTGACCCTTGAAGGACGCCACATGTCAAGGCCACTTGGTCTGATTTGAATTTAGTGGGAACCATTTTCTATTATGTCGTTCCACTTGTGAATTATGCCATTCAGCCTTGCCATAATGACTGAAACATTCAACAGTTGGACATAAAAAATTTACACATGGTCACATTTAACCTGCAAAGCTTAGAGTATATTTTCAGTTCATCCAGACATCTCAGCTGTAAGCCCAATGTCCCAGACATTTGCGAGTACTGTGTTCGGTACGTGACCTTTCGACAGGCGGCATACACATTTTTCTGGATTGCAGAAGAAAGCTCCAGCGTGACATTTAGGGCAAGATGAGGTTTTAGTGAGAAGATTGAGAGATCTGGAGAGAAGGCCGCAGACTGACGAGGAGAGACACAAGAGACACGAGTGGAGTGTCGGCTGAAATTGGAAAGCCAAGTATCGGCGTCCATTTTGGACATCACGCAATCGAGCGGAGACACGCAAACAACATAGAATTACACGGCCGCCCTGTTGCTTTCTCCCGCCTCGTTTCAGACACAAAGTGTGTTGAATCACCTCTACCTGTCTTCCAGGAGGCCGAACCTGTTTCATCCGCTTTCGACGTTAGGACAAAGTACCGGGCGTCAAATCACAATGACATTTACAAGAAAAAGGAAAAGAAAATGTAGACAGCTGTGGAAATTTTTCACCTTTCATCAAGATGTTATCGAGCCATGTCCTAAGTGGTCACTCAAATAACCAGCTGTCACCTGTCAAGGCTGTCGGTGATTCAGAATTTTATTATCCGATGAAAAAATGTAATCTCATTGCACGTTCCTAATCGGGCTGTCGAGATAATCCGGCTCCCCACCGCCCCCCCAAAAAAGGCACACAAGACTGCACACAGACAAAAATGAGATAACTCAAAAAGGCGGAAATCCAAAATCGGTGGATGGCAAAATCCAAATGAGAAATTCAAACAGAGAAAAAGCAAACGACTGGATCGGGCGTGGCGGATTCTCAACTAAACGTAATCGAATATGGACATTTTTGGCTTTGGAGGTGCTTGCGAAAACCAAATCCTGGGAGGTGGAAGCTCGATAGCGCAGTTCGCTTTCCTCCTTCCACTGAGCCGCTTTGGTGTCCTTTCCGAGCTCTCGCAGTCAGAAGACAGCAGAGCGGGTAGAAAATGACAGGGTGAGGGTGCGAGCGCCTTTCAAATCTCGCACCTGCTCATGTGTGCGTGTGCACGTGGGTGGCACAGGTTCAGGAATAGAAAGACATGCATGCGGAGACGCAGACATGAGAGGGAGTCAGATAATGAGAACCAGGGGGAGGTGACGCCGGCTCGAGGAGAGGAAGATGGAGACCCGAAATAGACATGCAAAGTGCAAGGTGTTGAGTCAGAAAATGAAAGAAAAGATGGCGGGCGGAGAGACAGCCAGAGAAAGATGGAGGGCCAGAAAAAAAAAAAAAAAAGAGCAGGGGAAAGGTAAAGTGTGAAATGAAATATGAAAATGGCAAAGGTGGCAAAAGGAGGCAGGCGGAGTGAAAATGCGGCAAAGACATCAAGAGCGTGTCAGGAGGGAGGCGCAAAATAGACGCCACACATCTGGCACGCGTGCAAGGCAACATTGCAAAATATTGTTTGGGACGACAATCATTTCAGAAGCGGAAAACAATTCGGAACTTCCGAGTGTATCGTGAATATTAAAAATAAATAAATAAATAAATAAAAAAGAAAGAAAGCTCATAAGCATTGTGCACTTGCTAACATTTCTATTAAAAAATAATTTAAAAAAATTAATTATTCCAACGTTTAAGTTCTGGATACACTAAACAGGTTACCGTTTTTTTTTTTAGCTGAGCTCACTTTTTGGCATATAAGTGCGAATAAATTAAATGCCACATGACCTCTACAGGCCACTCGACTTTATTTCTAGAGCACCCAAGCAACAAGAAGAAATAACGTGACTATAATAATAAAGAAGACATTCTTTTCTAATTCAAATATTCAGCTCCCTTCAGAAAGGCATCGTTGTCATGACAGACATGCCTGATGTATGTCATGGCTCCCGATGGCACCCCAGAGGTCAAATTCCAAAGCAAACAAACAAAATGCATTTTATGAGCAAAGTAAGACTGTTTCTAATCGCGTGTCCCATTTCGTCCTCCCTCTTGCTTCCCTCCTTTTCATTTTAGGACTGGAACATTCCTCGCTAAAGGGACACCCCACGTTTGGGGCCGAGTATTGCAAAAGATTGCCATGGAACAATGGCGGAGCTATTCGCCGCTCAAAATATATCCTTTGAACGTATCACTTTTTAAAATGCTGTAACATTGCGCGTGGTTTAACATGACGCAAAAATAACAAAGGGTGGAAAGTGTCGATTTACATTTAAGAGGACGAAATCTGATCTTGTTTATTGTAATGCAGCTTCATTTGTAGCTTGTGTTTGTAAAAAAAAAAAAGAAGAAGAAATCCTTGTAAAAAAAATGCATTGAAAAAGTCACATTGAGATGATTTTTCAAAGCGCTATTAGCTACTAGTCACAAACCACTGAAAATATTGAGGCTTTACATCATCCCAACGTGAGGTCATACGTTGCTCACCAACGCAAAACAAACCACGTTAATTTTTTTTCACTCTTTCACTCCACAAGACGTACTTGTATGTCTTTTTAAAATTAGGCCCCGCCTACCAAGGACCTATGTCACAGGGAGGAGGAGGGTCTGATGCAATCTGTGAATGAGAATAAGCCGTTTGTATTGTAAATCATGTAAAAAAGCGACCAGTAGGTGGCAGTGGTGCCTCACGTGCTTGAAATGCATGCTTTTTACAAAAAAGCTCTTTTTCTCTGTTTTTTTTTGCCCAGGAATCGCCATTTTCATGAAACGTAGCCATTTTGTAATGCCGATTGCTGAAGAATGGAAAAAGAAAACAAAATTATTTTTTTCTGCTGAAAGAAGAGAGTCCAAACTTTATTTTGGGAGGCTCCATGTTTATATAGCATTAGAACCTAATATTCTGTGAGCCTTGCAAGATCAGTCAAAATCCAGTAAAACGCTGGGATTGAGGGGGTTGCTCCAGTGAAAATGGCCGAGTTAATTATTATTATAATAATAATATATATTTTTTTTTTGCAGGCTTAGGACCAGCAGTGTTCATGTCTTGGCGGTGACCGACCTGGGAATTGAATCCAACACAGCAAGTACAAATTCTATTTGTGGAAGTATTTGTGTGCATACGATGTAAAGAACTCACAGGTCTCTCCCACCTGGACTCCACAAAAAAACAAAAAGAAAAAAAAAACACGCACACACTTCTTTGGTGGAAAGCATGCACAGGAGCACTTGAAACTGATTAGATTGGGAAGGGAGGCCCATTACAGATGATGAGACACACTCAATTAAACAGGATCGGGCTGAAGTGCACCCCCGGGTGCTGTGCTAAACCAGCAAACCATGAGGGAAATATTTGCAATGTGTCAACCGAGTGCCGGATACGTCTTGGCGTTTGGATGTGTGGAGGAAATGTAGCCCGCCCACCCCCTCGAGGGACGAGCAAAGACGATCCTCATGTTGATGACGCCCCGCAACACCATCAACCCCCTGATAGGTGTGATAAATGCTGCAACACGTCCGTGTCAAAGCAGGGGGTGATAATGTGCAATCACGAAGAGGAGGAGGGGGAGGAGTGGAGGCAGGGGGGGGGGGGGGCGCTCCAGGCTGGATGGGGTAAAGATATTCACAGTAAATGAGAAGGGATGGCTGATAACAACAAATGCGGGCTATTAGTCAAAAGGCGGACAGGAGGAAGGAAGGAAGGCCCGAGGCATCGCTGGGGTGTTAACCAAAGACCTCAATTGCATCTTTGCCTCCCATACAGCTCCTGCGTCGGGTCGCTGTCAATTGTGCAGGTGTGCCGAATGACCGCTAACCTTTGAGAAGACGTCAACAGTTATGGAAAGATGCTAACGTGGTGTGAAAGCACAGTCTGGAACTAATGAAAGTGACTAAAAGATGTGTGCGTGTGTGCCTGAGAGAGAGAGAGAGAGAGAGAGAGAGAGAGAGAGAGAGAGAGAGAGAGAGAGAGAGAAAGAGAGAGGCGACCTCATCTATCTCACCCCCCAACACAACATTAAAAAAAAAAAAAAAAAATCCCATCTGCTCATCACAGCGAGGAGAGACGAGGCGTTGGGAGGCACAATAGCGCAGCTGCATAAATAATGCAGCCTGTGTGAAACTATTCACACAGGCAGCGAGCTCAAAACTGAACACGAAGTGAGCACACGAGCACGCACACGTGTGCACGTACACAATGCTGGTGTCACTTAAAAATAAATAAAAAAAAGACGTAGCAAACGAGAGGAGGATCTGCTTGGTCATTGGACCAAAAGGCCTCAATGCAAGTGGACTGCCATGACGTCGATATTAATCGAATGAGATCAAGACAAATTCCCTGCGAATGTACAAAAGGGCGCCAAAATGTCACCTTGTGCGGCCGCGCGTATGGTGCATACCAAAAACTGCCAGTTCATAATCACTATTCGTTGGAGAAAAAGTTAGAAAGAAGCCTTTTTAAAACCGGTACATCAAACACACTCAGAGTATATTAAGGGTGTCCAAGCTTTTTCGTTTGAGGGCCACAAACAGAAAAATGGAAGGATGAAAGGCCCCTTTAAAACGCATCAACTTTTGGAAACGCGCTAAAGTCAGTCAAGTAAGCAATTAAGTATCGTTTCTATTGCCTAGTTAATTTCCTCAGCTGTTTATTAAAGCCGTGAAGAAAAATTGACCGTTTTTGGGGTGCCCGACAGATCTCTCTTTCACAGACTCGATCCAGATCTGCAGCTAACAGTAGCCGAAATCCCATCTCCTGCAGTCAGAACCCCCCAAAAAAACAAAAACAAAAACTGCAAAGTGTAGTAACGGTGACCATTTTTCAAACAGTTACTTGAGGATCATTAACATGATGTCTTCATAAATCAGCCACGACGCACAAAGTGGAACAACTACTTTTGCCTCTAAAATGGAATGACCTTTATTCACTACAGTGTTTTGAAGATAAATTAAGTTATTCTTTGACTATAGCAGAAAGTTCAACAGTACCTCCTCTCTTCACACTCTGCCCACCCACCTTCACCTTTTTTTTTCTTCCCCAACTAACCTTGTGGCCCATGTCACACGTCATTTTCAGTCTTACATATTTTTCTTGGCATGTCGCGGGCCGCAGCAAAATGGACGACGGGCCGCAAACGGCCCCCGGGCCGTAGTTTGGAGACCAACGTCTTAACATATGGTCGCTGATGAAAAGTTTTGCTTTGACCAGCCAATCACAGGAGAGGAAAAAAAAACCCTCCCCCCCCGCCGCGATAATTGTTGAGTTGACGCACAAGTGATTCTGAAGGCCCTGGAGTGACGTTAACGTTAGCATGGCAACGCGGTGGGGCTGAAATCTGATTGGACAAAATAAAAGAAATAGAAACTCAACCATCCAAATACACATACCAGAAGCAGTGTTGCCAAGAGCAATTCTACCAAACAAATAGAACAGGCAGTTGCAAATAAACTAGGCCTAATCCAATTTCACGGAACCGATATTGTCTATCATGGTAAACGCGGTCAGTGCTTGTGATCGTGTTTACGCCATCAGCGGCCCGCCGCTGGATTTCCAACGAATCGAAAAAGCTCCCAGTTTGACGCGGTGCACTGGCACTGCAAGCTACAATGAGCGCTTCGACGAACACGCGAGGGGGGGGGGGGGGAATGAACCGGAGACCGAGCGGAGCACATAATCGTGAATTACAGACGATTTGGAGGGAAAACTCCGCTTCCCCCTCGCACGTGTTTCAATGCCGCCGCGGTGCTCCGGGGCCGCTGTGTCAATTTGCTCCCATCAAAAGCCGCTCGCCATCACATTCCGAGACCTCAAAGCGCTCCGACGCGCAATACGCAGCATGACTGTCACACACAAGCGGCACAGATGACGAGCCCGTGGGAGGCCCATCCACCCCCGCGCTGCTCCGGCGCCCGGGGAAAGTCAGCGTGTTCCCAAAGCCTCGTAAAGACAGGCTGAACTGGAATGGCCCTCACAGACCCCCCCCCCCAAGGCACCACAATCCCAGTTTGGATCTACCGCACGGACAGACGCATGTCTCTGTTCTGCCACTTAGATTTAGAGCTCCTTTAGAGAGCGCCGTCGTTGGCTCTGGGTGCCCGCATGTCACACAGGAAAGAAAAAAAAAAACACGCTACCAATTGGCATATTGTCCCTTTCCCATTGACCAACAGTGTAAGGAAGGCGAGAGGAGTCAAATGGTGCATTCAAGTGCGCTCAGTTTGTTCGAGAAACGAAATTTGTTCGTCATCCGAGGCATAAAAAAACTCGAAATTTTTGGTCCAAAACCAAATTGGTCGAGAACCGAGACGTTCGAAAACCGAGGTTTGACTGTACTGAGACAACAGCTTAAGGGGCGATCTCCTAGCTTTGTTTGCGGGGGGGCGTGCTATATACGATGTTATGACTCATTATGTACCGCCCTATGTCATCACGTAAGTCCCGTGTTAGGCTTTCAAACTGCAAGCGGAGGCGATCGGAGGCGATCACAACCGACCTGCGATGGCGTGCTGGTGGGACATGGATCGACACTCCTTTCCCACTGCCCAAAAAAGCGTGTTTGCCCGTGATTTTGCGACAGTGGGAAAGGGGTATTAGAGAGCGCCGTTGTTGGCTGTGAGTGCCCGCATGTCACACAGGAAGGGGGAAAAAAAAAGAACAGTCTGGCTTGGCCACATTAGAGTGCCTTGTTGTCAGCTGTCTGTGTGGACATCTAGCAGGAGGAGCAAGAGGGGGGGGGGGGAAATTCAATGTGATGGGCCGTGTGCTGTTCAACAGTTTTGTGCCGTCCTTGAATGGCAATTTTTTTTTATCCAAAAGAGCCCTTGGCACTGGAATTTTTTTTTTTGATTGTTCAAAGACTTCTGAATATTATAGACATGCATTGAACATGTAATATAAGCAAAATAGTGTGTTGTACATTGGTTCAATAAAAAAACCCAAAAAAACCCCACATAACCACATTTTATTTTCTTCAAAATGGCTTTTTTTTTGGTCATACGTTTGTGGTCCTCTGTGGCCCCTGAATGTATCTTCATCATTTGTTATTTCTTGATGAATGATCAATAACGCTCAATTGCACCCTGCGGCATTTCTTTCAAGCGACAATTGCTCCTCCAATCTGTCATCTTTGACGAGCCAGCAACTTTCCAGTCATCTTCTCTCCCCAAGTCACCTCCATTATTTGACATTGACAAAGCAAGTGTAGGCCAAAAGCGCCTCGTTAGGGATGTATCAAACGAGGATGCCGTCTTATATATATATAAAAAAAATAAGGAATAAGTCAGTGACTCCGGCAGAAAAAGGCACGCTGGATGTTTTTAATTGAATCCATCACTTTGATTTGCCGATATGCCGTCTCTATCAGCGTGGAGGAGCTCCATCTCGCGCGCTGATTGCCTGAGCTCTCCACATAAAAGAAGCCGGGATGTTTCATTAAGGCGGGCGATAATTCCGCCAGATACACTTTAGAAATCAGCGTGCATTCAGAGCTGCGCGGAAAAAAAAAATAGCACGGCGACGGAGCGCGCGCGGATGCTGAGCTGGAGGGAGGCAAAGCCGAGGAGAGCGACTAAAACAAAGCCCCGCGTGACCGCCTTGGATAACAGCACGGGAGGAAACAGGTGATCGAGAAACGGCTCTCGAGAATCCCAGTTTGAATCGGCGCCTTGAAAAGAACTCCGAAACTGGATGGAAAAAAAAAAAAAGAAAAGAAAACAATTCCATTGTCTACCGCGACTCCACCTCCAAAGCGCGCCCATTACCGACAATTTCATCATCACTTCGATGTTGTTGTCGTAACAAGCGGCTTATCCATCTGGATTCTTCTATTTGCCGTTTCTCCTATCAAAGCTTCAAATGAGGCTCATCTAAACCCGCACGCCGCTCTGATTTGTATCATGGTGTGCGTCAAAAACGCACGCCTTTTGCATATTTCGAGACGAATGAGGAACAAAAACGAACATCTCATGGGTCATGCCTTCTGTTTGCGATAGGTCGGTCTTCCTCGGACGTGGTGGTTTCTTAAATAATAAACTGCAACTCCAACATTTTTTTTTTTTTTTTAATACTGTACAGTCAAACCTCGGTTTTCGAACGTCTCGGTTCTCGACCAATTCGGTTTTCGACCAAAAATGTTGAGTTTTTTATGCCTCGTATGACGAACAAATTCCGGTTCTCGAACAAACTGTGTGTCATGTTTCGATTTGTGACCAACAGGTGGCACTGTGGGGCTTTTCCCTGCAGCTGCACACCTGTTGGTCGTTAGGCAATTATGGCTTTAAAAGGACTCCCAGCGCACTTGAATGCACCATTTGACTCCTCTCGCCTTCCTTAGACGAGGAAGTGACGCTTCCTCGGACAGACGAGGAAGTGACGCTTCCTCGTGTTGCTTTCCATTGTGAGCAGACGTGTTCAGTAAACATTTTTATTTTAAAAAGAGCGTGGTTTCGGTTTTCGAACAATTTCGGTTTTCGAACAGCCTTCTGGAACAGATTATGGACGAAAACCGAGGTTTGACTGTAATTGAAAAATGTGTTATGCACTTTTTAAACTTTAATTAAAAAATACAAACTAAATAAGAATAACAAGAAATAAAACAGACTTTATGCTAGACTGGCCATGAAAATAGGGGCCATAAACATTTTCCTCATAGCCTTCTAATACAAGCCATGTTTTCAATTTGTGAGTGGACGACCCCCCCCCCCCCCCCCCCCCCCCCCCCCCCCCCGCACCCCCAAAATATATATCTATGGATAATTTTAGCCTGCCTTGTATAGGAATGATGTTACATGTGGTGACATAAATCCAACTAAATTGATAAAGTGTCATGAGCACTGTGTGTTTTGTTCCTGGTCCATTAAAAAAAGAAAAAAAGAAAAAAAGAAAAAGAAAAAAAGCAAAAAAAAGCATTGCATTGAAGCCAGAGTGGAAGTCAAGAGCACACATGGAGGTGCAAATAGAGTCAAACACACTTATTCAAAGAGAGTGTGTGCAAATGTGCGTGTGTGTGTGTGTGTGTGTGTGTGCGTATGTGTGTGTGTTACAAACCAACCATTGAAAACAACCACAGCCAACAACACATCACTACACTTTACCAGACACAAGACATGTTACTATGTTTCTTCCTTCTGTCTGTGAGAAAAAAAACAAACATGAGAGGCACACACACACACACACACACACACACACACACACACACACACAGTGGCGTGCTGGGAAACCATGGTTGCGGCAAATCACGGTGCTGCTGTGCCGTCGCCATGCCAACAGCGGCGGCAGCTTTCTGTGTGTATCACACACGCAGACACACCAGGGGTGACACCTGATGAATCGACATGCACGCACACGCACACACGCACACACACACACACACACATGCAGACGCATACAGCAAAAGGGGAAAAAAAAATGAAATCACGCAAGTGGGTGAAAAGACATGCAGGCCTGCAAACAATGCCGAGCTCTGGATGTGATCCCACGCAACTCATGCACATGAATCATATGAGCATCTCTGAAGTGCGCACGCACACACACACACACACACACACACACACACACACACACACACACACACACACACACACACACTCCAATGTCGATATGAGCTCTCAAGGATATGTACGTGTGTGCACGTGTAATGCATTCAGCTCTCGTGCTGCACAAACCGAAAGCAGTGTCGCCCAACCTTTGTTGCGCCAAGGCACATATTTTACCTGAGAAAAAAAAAACGAAATCTGAGGGAGCGGCAGCATTCGGGCTTGGTGAACGTTCGTCCGGCTGCCAGAAAGAGAGCATAAAAAAAGGAGCAGCGGAGTAGATGGAAAAGCAAGAGAGAAAAAGAGAGCGAGGCGCTTGACGAAGAAGAAATACATCGCTTGACCTCAAGCGGCGCCGAGCATGAAGGGGTGAAGGAAAGCAGTCTTCCTTTTTGAAATCGGGCCTTCACTGAAGTCTGCTCGCACTTGAACCACGCTAAAAATAACCACACGGTTTTTGCTCCTGCAGAGATGATCATTTCTGTTTTGACTCAAATCTAATTTGGATTTTTTTTAAAGTGGGGGAGGGGGGGGGGGGGGAGACACTGCTGATGTCTGTGCTAGGAACGAGTGTTTCCAGTCATGTCCAAGTAGGCACATGCTCACATAAGCCACTAGCCTGCCCTTTTGGACAAAAAGGACACCAAAAAAAAAAAAAAGGTCATTCAAGGACGGCACAAAACTGCTGAACAGCACACGGCCCATCACATTGAATCCCCCCCCCCCCCCTTGCTCCTCCTGCTAGATGTCCACACAGACAGCTGACAACAAGGCACTCTAATGTGGCCAAGCCAGACTGTTATTTTTTTTTGTTGCAGATGTTTGCAAATGTCTTGATTGATTTGGATTCAACACAAAAGATTGATCATCACCCTGCTTTCAAGGATGACGCAAATCAGAGAAGACTCTCAAGAAGATGATTCATCGATGATCAAAATAGCCGTCGGTTAATTGTGACATCTGCACATGAAATTAAAGCAAATACATCGGGATGGGGTTCAAAACATTTTTCTTTTCAAATATAAACATTGAGAGTCACAAGAAAGAAGGAACATGTAATGGGGCTTTTATGGATATGTGTGTGTGTGTGTGGGGGGGGGGGTTTACACCAAGGAAAGAATAAACACATACAGACCAGTAAATGAAACCAAATAAAGGATAAATAATAACAATAATCAAATGATGTTGTACTGTACTCAGAAATGACATCTAAGAATCAAAGAATCACTTCCTGTTATCTGCTTTTATTGTGAAAGAGAAAGTGCACCAACCTCCATCCATCCATCCATTTTCCGAACCGCTTGATCCTCACTAGGGTCGCGGGGGGTGCTGGAGCCTATCCCAGCTGTCTTCGGGCAGTAGGCGGGGGACACCCTGAATCAGTTGCCAGCCAATCGCAGGGCACACAGAGACAAACAACCATCCACGCTTACACTCACACCTAGGGACAATTTAGAGCGTCCAATCAGCCTGCCATGCATGTTTTTGGAATGTGGGAGGAAACCGGAGCACCCGGAGAAAACCCACGCAGGCCCGGGGAGAACATGCAAACTCCACACAGGGAGGCCGGAGCTGGGATCGAACCCGGTACCTCTGCACTGTGAAGCCGACGTGCTAACCACTGGACTACCGGGCCGCCCTGCACCAACCTAACTTTGACTAATATATATACATACATACAATCAAACCTCGGTTTTCGAACGTCTCAGTTCTCGTCCAATTCGGTTTTCGACCAAAAATTTCGAGTTTTTAATGCCTCGGATGACGAACAAATTTCGGTTCTCGAACAAACTGAGCGCACTTGAATGCACCATTTGACTCCTCTCGCCTTCCTTTCACGAGGAAGTGACGCTTCCTCGCGTAGCATTCCATTGTGAGCAGACGTGTTCAGTAAACATTTTTATTTTAAAAAGAGCGTGGTTTCGGTTTTCGAACAGCCTTCTGGAATGGATTACGGACGAAAACTGAGGTTTGACTATAAAGGATAAATAATAACAATAATCAAATGATGTTGTACTCATAAATGACATCTAAGAATTAAAGAATCACTTCCTGTCATCTGCTTTTATTGTGAAAGAGAAAGTACACCAACCTAACTGACTAATATATGTATATAGACATACATCTATACATCTATCTGTACATACACACGCACACAAAAACTACCACAGGGGCCGTGACAGTGACCCACATAACTAGCACGAACCGTCAGGCCACATTCGTGTCAGCGAACGCAACGCAATGTACAATGGCCGCCTGATGAGGACACACACAGGAAGTACCAGCGCACACGAGCCAGGAAAGAAGTTATAATTACTGATCATTAGGTGCGCCTTATGGCGCGGAAAATACGGTAACCGTGAGATGGTCGAGCACAAAGCCATTCTTGTGTACACACGTACATATCGTTCTCGAATCATGAGAGACAAACAAATGCATACACACACACACACACACACATCCCTCAAAGTGATTCGTCCACTTTTGAAATGCGTGCCTGCCTGACTGCGCGCGCGCGTGCCTGAGGACACATTTGCACCTGTCCTGCCATCCTGCTGACACACAGACAGTTCGGTGAGCCTTGCCTCACGACGGACACAGGGGGGGGGGGGGGGGGGGGGTTCTTTTCCATATTGAATCAAACGGTTGGATCTTATCATGAGTGATGAGAATGGTGCCCGACCTCTTCATCGCATTCTGAAATAGACTCACCGCAGGCCGCTTTATTAGGTACCCATGCTAAAACGGAGTCACTTCAGCACCGCCTTCTTTTCAGGCTACGGTGGCCCCCGAAGTGCACAACAAAACAACAAAGAACTAAATACAACAACCGATGGACATTTTCCAATCTTCAAAGCAACATTCATGTTTTGGGGAAAACTGCAACAATGGAAACGCTGAGATCAGAATCTCAGCGCTGCAAGGCAAACATCCTTCCCCACTAAACCACCGCGCCACCCACTAAAATTGCAGATGCAAGAATATTTTTTATTTCACTTTGAATGGCCATTTTAGGAGATTTTTTTTTTCTTTTTCTGAGCACCGCCATGAATATTACTTGGGCAAATGATGTCAATTCAAAGTTAACTTCCTCCCTCACCAACACTCAAAAAAAAATGACCACTCACTAGATGGTAGTATTGAGCCACACTGCGCGCAAGGGCGAACCGGGTTCCACTTGCAATAAAGACACACAAATCTATGGCTATCATCTTTCTAGAGAGAGAGGTCAGATTCACCATTTGTCCGACAGTGCCCCCCCCCCCCCCCCCCCCCCCCCCCCCCAGCAACACAACATAACAACCGCAGAGGCGGGCTAATGAAGAGATATGGCAGGGAGGGAAAGTAAGCGAACGGCTCCCGGAGAGGACCAAGTTGGCTGCAAACGTGATAACAACACAACAGAGAAATGGGAGGGGGGGGGGGGGCAGCGTCCCAACAATGGCCACAATGTCTGCGGCTATTCAGCGCGCGAGAATACTCCTCGTGTTTGGGGGGGGGGGCGACTCCCCGGAGCGCGAGGCCGACCGCTGCGAGGAAGATTACGAGTCGGATAGAAAGCGCGCATGAATTTAGGCTTTGTTCTGTGGCAAGATAATAAAAGACGGAAATCGAAGTGGAGTCGCTTAAGTGTATGTTTGGGGAGCGAATGAGTGACAGCGCAAAACAGCCATTTGGGCAGCCGGCTTGACAGAAGCTCTTTGTGCCGCCATTTTTGCACTCGCCCGCCACCGTGTTTTATACATGAGAGGCGAGTCGTTAGCAAAATTGGGTTTGCGCGCAGGTTGTAATCCTGGGAAATCTGCCAATCTACTCCTGCTCGCCTTGAACTCCCGTCAATAGAAACAACAAGTCGCCGTTTGCGTTTTCAAAACGCGGCCGTGTCGGGCAAATCATAAAAGGATGTACGGTGGCGTCCTCGTACCCACTTGAGCTCTTCCACATTTGGTTGCGAGCCACCGACGATATATGGCTTTCATTTTAAAGATACACATCTGAAAAATGTGGCGTGCAAAAGCATTCGGCACCCTTTAAACGGATTCACCGAAATAGAAACCAGCGCAGCCTATTGCCTTCATGTCACGTAATTAGTAAATAGACTCCATCTGTGGATTTCAGATTTTTATGTGGACAAGAAAAAGGGAAACCGTACACCATTTCCTTTCCACTTATGCAACACTTATTCACATATATCGCTATAAAAATCATTTGGTGTCGGAACGTGACAAAACGTGAAGAGGTTCCATGGGTGTGCATACTTTTGCAAGACCCCGTAAAGTGAACCAGGAGAGTTGTTTTCAGACGTCCGAGGTAACCGCTGAAAACATTGCGAGCGCTGCCTACTGACAGCCAAGCCTGCGAGCCGGGGCTTCTCGCGTTAGAGCGCCTCATTATCACGCCATGGAAAAGCCCCGCGACGACCTTGTCGGATACATTCCTGCCACTGGAAGTGTCAAGTGGATATCTTTTCACGGCGCGAACATGCAGGAATGCAAGATAGCTCGACAACGTAGCATCAAGGTCACGGAAATGGTATTTGATTGACGGGTGAGGAGGGCGGGGTTTCATCGCAATCCGGTGGACACGCCCACGCCGGTACGGCACATTGTGAAGCCTCCATTTGTATAATTGCCGATGTTTTAGTGAAGTCAAATTCGGGTGGGTTGTTTAGCGCAAAAGAGGAATGAAAACTGAGACGGCAACTGGAGTAATTAGTCATTGAAAGCAATCGCAATTTCATTTCTCGTCATGACTCATTGCTAAAATGGCCCACGCGCCACACACGCAATCTGAAAGCAAAACTAAAAAAAAAAATTAAAAAAAACGCCCCACACGGCCCGGTAGTCCAGTGGTTAGCACGTCGGCTTCACAGTGCAGAGGTACCGGGTTCGATCCCAGCTCCTTGTGTGGAGTTGCATGTTCTCCCCGACACCATTTGATACCTCTGATTGCGCGGCAGTTGTGGTGATACACATCCTCATACCATCTCAGTGTGTGTCTTACTCATATTATCCGTCGCCTCGTCATTAATCATCCCCCCCCCCCCCCCCCACCCCTCGGTCCAGACATGGCCATCGGTTTCTGAGAGGTGCAATCATTTACAATTGATTTACATAACACACACACACACGCACGCACGCGTACACAAAGTACAAAACACTAATTGAACAAGACGGACGGCAGTTGTTGTCGACGCCAAGTACTGGAGCAGAGCAGAGTAAAACCAGGGAGTAAAAACATATTTATATTTAATGCATCCTGGCCTAGATAAGTGGCGTTTCGACCACGTCCAACCAGCAGCCAGAGCAGATGTACACTCTCAGCAAGGAGATATTGATGCTTCAATTTGGGGGAAAAAAAAATGCTATTGATTGCGCGATTCCGTGACCACAAGCCAAGATGAATTGCTTCTCAAGTGCCCCCCCCCCCCCCCCCCATAACTCACATGGAGTCAGCGTGTTATACCGGAGTCAAATTCCTTGTGTGTTCTACATACTTGGCCAATAAAGATGATTCTGATGATTCTGATTCTGATTCTGATGTCGACTTGGGCGCGAGAGATGCGGTTTAACTTTGACTGGATGCCGGTCAAGTGCAGGGCATTTACACTCAACGTTCATAAAAGTCTACTGGAACGGCTGAACTTTAAATGGTAGAAATTGTGTCTTGACACCCGTTTAACACAAGTTTGGATGTGGTGGGTTAATTATGATAATTCATGCCTTCGTACCATTCCGGCTGGATGACTGTAATGCACTTTACTTAGCAGGCGGCCAATCCTCCATGAAGCGTCTCCAGGTGGTCCAGAATACTGCCGCTCGCCTCTTGACTGGTACTCGTAAGAGGGAGCATATCACACCGACTCTGGCATGCCTTAACTGGCTCCCTCTACATTTTACAGTTCTTTTTAAGATCCATTATTGTTTTCAGCCCGGTAGTCAGTGGTTAGCACGTCGGCTTCACACCTAGGGGCAATACCGAGAGTTCAATCCAGCGCCGGCCTCCCTGTGTGGAGTTTGCCATGCATGTTTTTGGACATGCATGGCATTTGGAGTACCCTCTGTGTGCCCTGCGAGAAAATTCCCACTGGAAGGGCCTCCGGGGAGAACATGCAAACTCCACACAGGGAGGCCGTACCTGGAATTGAACCCGGTACCTCTACACTGTGAAGTCGACGTGCCAACCACTGGACTACCGGGCCGCCCTGATAAGATTTCATTTTTTTAAATTGATTGCAGGTTATAGGTCACATTTATGGGGGAAAAAAGTTTTGAACTCATTTATCTTGGTCTCATTTTTTTTTCTTTAGATGACCAAATCCCGCCTTTCAGGGGTGTGTTGACTTTTTATGTCCTGCTCGAGTAGCATAACCCCGCCACGACATACGCATGGACAAGCACCTCAAGGCGCCACACTCCAGCGGCCTGACAAATGAACTCTGCTGCTGTTTACGACTTTGTGCTCCAGCCTCTCACTGGATTTAAACGGCGCCACGGACGCACGGCAGCTTACAATTAGCCAGCAGCCAACCAGCAAAAAAAAAAAAAAAAGTGAGGCGGAAAAGTTAGAGAGGGTTAAAATAATCACAAATGAGCTCCAGTTAATTTGGACACGTCGCCAATTAGGACTAATTTGTGACTTGGGGGCACGGCCCTAATGGGCTTGCTGCAGGAGCCACGCTGAGTTTGTTTGTTTGTGTTACACAAACGCAAGAGGAAGAAAAGATACCTTCAAAAATGTCATGCTTGGATTCCGGACGTCTCTCTCTCTCTTTTTCTAAAATGAATGTGACGTGGGTTATTTACGATTTTCTTTCTGACGAGCTTTAAGCCATCGCAAGATTTAAGTCTCGTCACATCTGACCAATGTGGGGCAGTGAAAATGTCCCGTGTCCAACCTCTGACTGGAGAGTCATCAGCCATTAGCACTTGCCTGAAATGCAGTAGGCTGCGTGAGCATAGGGAACGAGGGCCATAAATACATCCCTGCAGTCCGACACCCGTTTCAGTGTTGTGTTTCACAATAATATGCAATACAATTTTTAGGAATCACACCTCTTTCTTGTTTTTGATAAATTATTTTTTAAGGTGGTAATTGGTGTTCAATTTTTAAGTACCGCTGCTTTAAACAACTGCGACCCGCTAGCAACCAGTTCAGCCCACCTAGTCCCAGATGACAGCTGGGATAGCTTCTAGCACGCCCGTGACCCTTGTGAGCATAAGCGGATTAATGGATGCATGCATGGTTTAAACCATTAATACAGGGAATGTTAAACATTACTTGGTCCTGGATTAGTGCATCCTAATGCAACAGATGGAAACGTCACAAGAACCAGAGTCAGAAAAAAAGCAAGTACATGTGGGCCATAACAAGATGATGGACCTCAGTGTGGACATTTGGTCTAAACAGGAGTTTTGGTTTACTGTGCTTTAAACTCGCAGAACCTTGACTGAGTGCTGAAGTGTATTATGGGAAGACCGGAAGGAACTTAGGGAATGTTCGTGACTTTAGCGATGATGCTGACACACCCTGACAAGAATACCACAGCTGTAGGCTTCCCTCCAGAGTCCATTTACTGGCCTGGAGGAAATGAAGTCAGGTCTCCTTTTGCAACTTGGGGCCTCCTCCACACACTAGAGATGTTTTGGGGTGGGGGTTAACTCTTAACTCTTCAAGAAACACCCAAAAGCTTTTGACCGTATGGACCCAGGCACCTGGCAGCCATTCTTCACAGCCTTTGAAACCATAATACGGCTTTCGGGGAGTCTAATGTGTCTGACCCGGAGAGAACGGCATCGTAGTGACAGACGGAAAGGTCCGACGTGCAAGTTTGCCGCGACCGATTCAAACACTCACACTGGCGACCTTTGAGAGAGGGTTAGCTGTGAAGACAAATATGAAGCATGAGGGGAAGGGATGCAGTCAAGGTCCGCAACACAAAGGGTTTGCTGCCACGTTTGGACTGAAATCCGACTCTGTCAGCTGTGACCCTGGTTGGAGTCGACTCGAACGGAATCGTTCCACAAAAACGTGTCAATTTGTTTTTTCTTGGAGTGACATAAAGTAGAGTACAGTATCTTAGAAGGAAATAGCAAATTTAGAGTACTTCAAATATATGTAAAACGACAACAAAAATGTCATTGTTTCACAGTCCCATTCGGTCAAACCGAATTGAATCCACTTCCAATTGAATCCTGCCTTGAAAGGGGAACACACTTGCTATGTAGCCGGTTAGCATAATTGCTACAGCTCTCAAAGGGGTCTGCATGAGCACTCCCAGACTCCGTTGAGAGCCAAGAGCATTATAATGTACGAGATTGTACCAGTCTTGTCACTTGGTGTGACTCCAAGTCACTTCCTCATTTGATGTGAGCCGTATTTTATTCAGCAGTTCCGGAAGACAGCTCATGTAACATCATCGGTTTTATTTTTAGCTTGTTTGCCGGGAAGCTGCATCACAAATGACCGTGCACATTGGCATAAAAGTTAAATAAAGGCACGCAATATTTTGCAAAGGCGTCACTCTAAGACCATTTTGCCATCGTAACATCAATAATAATAATTTGTGGTCACTGGGGGTCTAGTTGTAATTTTCAATGAACGAAATGTGCGGTTGTCCACGAGTTGCTTCATGTTCTAATTAAATGACTCTTAATTTGAAAAGAAAAATACAAATATATACCAGGGTCACATGATCAGATCAGTGGACCATATTTTTGGTTTGGCTGATTTGACCTCATTACCTGGATGTTATTATCCTCTTATGGTATTTTGGTGCTGTCTGAATTTGAATTGAGCCATTTCTTTTTTTACACTCGATTATTAGAGATATCAACTTTTTTTTAATTGTTTAAAAAAAAAGCTTCCTCTTGCTATTTTGCGAGCGTGTGCCTGCAAGTCCGATCTGAATTTATTTTTCCTTTTGTCCCATGAGGTACTTGAACCGAGGAGGAGTCTTTCAAAAAGTTTCATCACTGGCAAAAAGGCATTCAATGTTGCTTCACGTTGAGTCTGCACTTCTGCCAAACGCCACTGCGGACTGCAACGAAACATACGCGAGGACACGGGACAGGCAGCCCATTGTCACACAATTGGTTTGTGTGTGTGTGTGTGTGTGTGAGTGCAGTAACAGTCACTTTCCATCTTTTGCGACTCCTGCGAAGGAGGAACGGGTCCCGAGTTGCATCTTCTGGGAGGTATCCGCGGCTTTTGGCCGTCACAGCAAAATACATTTCAAGCAGTTTGTCTTTCGCGAGCTAAAAATATCACTAATCAAGTCCCCGAAGAGTCATAAATAAATACAGAGAACGGTAATTATTCTTCAGTCTTCCCAGAGGCCGGCATCAAAGTGCGAGCCGCCGAGCTGATCAACAATTCATAAAGTTTCGCGTGAGAGGATGATCTAACACAAAGGAACACTAAACAAATACACGAGCTGATACTCCTGAGCTGGGAGGGGTCTAGAGGGACAGGGCGGGGACAAGGAGGTGAGGAAAACAAACAACAAACTTGCCTTTCTGGCATTGTGGACTCGTTTTGCATCCGCGGCGTCTGAAATGCAACGTATTCTCACAAGAATTCTCAAGCAAACGTTGCCAGGTTAGGCGTTATCCCAAAAAATTGCAGCGGCAACACATGCAACCGTCATGGCCGACTTACGACAGACTCCGCAAATGGGTGAATTGGAAATAGACGAAGACAAACAAAGAATTTGTGCTTTTGATGATATACTTTCATCGTGGTCACGCCATGTACAGTCGAGCGTTCCACACTGCGCTGACTGTCATTGACCCGCACTTGTGTGGGTCTGTTCTGACGACTTGCTATGCATACAGGATTGGTTACTTCATTAGAGGTGGGCGATGGTCCAAAGTCAGCGGGTGGGCGCGGTATAAGAAACCGGGGTGGTGGGTGGGATACGTAGGGGGTGAGATACGTGTGTGAACTGTGGCTCCGGTGGGTCTCGTCAGACCAAAGCACGCTGTGGCTCTCCTTCCACCACATGCAGAGGTAGAGGGGGGAGACGTGAGGGCACTGCCCTCCTCCCCCCCCGAAATATGCCACCCCCACCCCAGCAAAGGCGCTAGGCCAGATAATTGACTTGGTTTTTTTTTTCCTAGGAGTTCGTTTCCACATTTACCCACGTTCTCTGTAACGAACATAAAATGAATGCTGATTAACGTGTTCCGAACTTTTTGGGTTTGAACACGAAAAACGATTTTTTGGGGGAGGTTGGGGGGGGGGCACTCAAAGGGCGGCAGTTGCGTATCCCTGGTCTAAATACTCCCACAGTGTGTCAACGAGCTGAATATCAGGATTCGGCGCAATGCTTCTTGCTAGCCGCGCTAGTAAATAACGCAATCTGCATGGTGACATCATTCGCCCCGACTGCAATTGATAAGAGAATCGTTTACAAGAACGGCAAACGATGCCAAGGTATCGCAACTCTGGGAAACCGATTCTCAACAAAAACTGATTTTTGCGCCCCATCCCTCGACATGATGAATGATTATTTTCTCAAACAAAACAACTTAAATGTCAGCTGAGTGTCGATAACGTGTTTTTTAAGACTTGACCATCCCATGAGCAGAAAAAATGTCCTCTCCCATCTTTTTCGGCAGGTTCCAAGTGAAAGAACGCGGCAAGCGGCAGAGGAGAGCAGCTGCGAGAGTGTCTCAATACTTTTGTGCAAATGAGCGAGGGAAGCAAGGCGAAAGAAGGTCGGCAAAGCACCTCCAGTCTTACGGATGAGTCACGGCACATCTCCCGACTCGTCGTCGACGCGGCGGATGAAGGGGAAAAAGGTCGGCGGTGGGAGCAGATTAGATCCACGCTGGTGGCCATGATGAAGCCTGCTGCAGATCAGCGAGAAGGCGCCGACGATCAGCACCTCCAAAGAAGATTTGCTGTAAGGACATTACGATACGGTAGGCATAAAGTTTAAAACCCGACTTTTTGGAGATGTGTAAAATCCACACCATTATACGCTCGGCGGTACACCTCCACAATGTAACGGGAGCTTTTTCATACATTCACTCCAAGACGCTGACACAAATAGCGAAAACCTGTAAGTCACTGATGCAGTAAGAAAGGTGCATTTAGCTTCATGCTAACAAACAATGCGAAACGCACTAGACGTGCTGAAAATGAAATGACATGTACGTTGCGGTGTTATCGCACTTCCAAATAGCCACGTTTGAACACAAACGTATACAGACGGCACAGCAATACTCCCTGGCATAGATTCTTTATCCTCTGCAAAAAAAATGACAGATATTACTGCAGCTGCGCCGCTCGGTGGTTGACAGGATAGCGCGTTGGCCTCACACTGCAGAGGTGCAGGGTTCGACTCTGGCCTTCCTGTGTGTGGAGTTTGCATGTTCTCCCCCGTGATGTGCGGGTTTTCTTCGGGTACTCTGGTTTCCGCCCACATTCCAAAAAATATGCACGGTAGGTTAATTGGTGACTCGAAATTGTCTCAAGTGCGGATGGTTGTTCGTCTCTGTGTGCCCTACGATTGGCTGGGAACCGGTTCCGGGTGTCCCCCGCCTACTGCCCGAAGACGGATAGTCTCCGGCACGCCCCGCGACCATCGTTGTCGCTGCTTTTGCGGAGATCCGCCGAGATTCTGGGAGCTCTCTGCAAACGACTGCCAAAGGAATATGGAGCGCACCAGATTGCGGGTCCCTACAAGTATGTAACGCATACAGACTACAGGCGGTGACACTCGCCCACTTTACCGCTCAATTTCATCATTTTGCCGAAGTGCCCCGAGAAGCGCAGCGAGTGGAATCTGAAAAAAATATCATTGCATGGTGCAAGACTTTCATTTTAAAAGCCACCAGCTGCCAATCATCCTCCCGGGCAGCGCTCCTGTAAATGTGCAGTTTTTGACACACCCACAGAGGTATTCATTTCAATATTATGTTCATTATTGCGGTCGTACAGTTCAAGTGCGCCCAGAGACGTTTTCACACTCTCGTGGAACGAAATAAAAGATTCCAGAACGGCTCTCAGTATGCACCTGCGTAACATTACAAACTACCAGCGCAGTCGTTTGCACATGAGGTCAGCCGCAATGGAAATGCGACAGGTGGTTTTCTTATGGGGAACCAAAACATTTGTAGTTGCCATGTAAATTGCTATATTGGTTTATTTATTGTTATTATCATTATTATCATTTTTTTTAAGCACAAACAACATGGCGCTACTGTCGAGGTAGAAGTGACCGCTGTGCAGCATTACAAAAATACAGAAAAAGAGGAAATGGGCCGAAAATCATGGAAAGAATGTGGATCTATGTTGAAGGCACTCACGTATTTAGGTGACAGAGACTCTCCATGCTTCACTTTTTCAGACATGTATAGACATATTTGGAGAAGCTGTAGCATTTATTTATTTATTTCTCTTCAAATAAAGGCATCTTCTCCACCCTGGAAACAAAAAAATAAAATGAAAAATTAAATTGTTAGTTGGTTAGCACGTCGGCTTCACAGTGCAGAGGTACCGGGTATCCCAATTTGCCTGTGTGCCCTGTGATTGGCGGCAACCAATTGGGGTGTCCCCTGCCTATGCCCGAAGACTCTTGTCAGCACCCCCCGCGACCCTAGTGAGGATGAAGCGGTTCGGGAAATGGATGGATGGAATTAAGTTGTATTTTTTTAAAATCCACTAAAAATAGATTTTCTCCCCTCGTTAAATTTTGACTAAACATTCTTGTCAATATGACTTTTCGCCTGACTAAACACATCTTGAAGACACCTGGAAGATTTTTACACACATTTACTTTCATTTGCGTTAGAATTACATGTGAGTCCTTGGAACTCCGGCACAACTCTGTGTGTGTGTGTGTGTGTGTTTGTGCCTGTGTGCGCATGTCCGCAAAGACGCTGTGGCTGGTAATCGTATAGTATTGATCACACTGAGGTCACGGGGACGATTGTCTTTGCTTTGGCGTCGCCCGCACATCAGTGAGTCAACAGGCGCTTTTTTTTTTTTTAGATAAAACTGCTGAGTCAGCAAACAGCCACTGCCTTTATAATTGGGAGCATTCAAGACCGGGGCGGGACAATACGTTTCTTTTTTTTTTCCTTATTTTATGATAGAACAGGATCCAAAGTATATTAGAGAATTGGGATAATCAAATTCTATATATTTATAAAAGCGGAGTATGAAATGTTGCCGTATAAATATATCAAGACGAGAAGGACTAAATAACATAAGCACAAAAAAAAAAAAAAAAAAAAAAAAAGAATGAGTCATGTTCGTTAGTGAGATGACTCAGATGAGGAAGTTCTCTCAAGATGGATGGAATTGAAGAGGTGGACAAAGACCCTGTGAAAATTCTCGGTGAACGATGACGTACGTGCGCGGCCCAGCGGCTCCCTCATTCGTCTCACTTTTGTCCCACGTAAATCTTTCATTTCATCAACTTTGAACACATATGGCCGCGTGCTCATTCTGCGAGGGCAAAATTCTCTTTCTGGCGTCGATTCAAAAGATGCGTGAATCGTGAAAGAATGTCAACGGATACGCATTTAAATCTCCAGCAGGAAAATGACATTTATGGGCCGGAGCGTCATCTGTGAGCTATTAGAGGTTAATATCGTCTGGCTTTGGCGAACCGGTGGCGTCACTTTGAGTGAGTGAGTCTCACCGGTGATTGGAAAACAAACTTGTTGTGTACAACGTGAAAACTCCTCAAACATGATTTGGGATGTCGGGGGTAAGAAAGCATAAATTGGAAATTACATTTTCATATTTCTTACTCTTCACATGCCAAATGAACCCTTTTATGCATCCTGTAACCTGATAACGCTGTGCCTGAAGGGGTGAATGGAGACATTTTACAAATTGACGTCAACCTTTTCGCATTTCTCGACAGATTCCAGCTGTTACATGTTCAGCTCATTCTTGGGAACTGTTAAAAGAAATTGTTTTGAAAAAAATAAAATCAATAGTCTGTGCAAAGGCTAAACTGTCACTTGAAAGTAAAAAAAACCACAAAACAAGTAGGGCTGCAACAAATGTTTTTTGGAATGATCAATTTATCTATCGATTATTTTTTTGGTTTGAAAAAATAAATCAATAGTCTGTGCAAAGGCTTAACTGTTGCTTGAAAGTAAAAAGCACAAATCAAGCAGGGCTACAACAAATATTTTTTGGAATAATCAATGAATCTATCGATCAATTTTTGATTAATCGTGAATCGGATGTTTTAATTTCCATCCCTTTTAGTAAAAAAAACGGGACATTAGGTCTAATTGAAAATGTTGATAATGTACAGACATAAATGATTGAGGATTCAGATACAGGTTTGGTCCATAACGTGTCAGAAAATATGTTAAAAGAGTTATCATATTATTATGATTTCAATATTCCAAAGTAAAAGCAATGTTTTTTGTTGATTTTGTTCAACACAAGGCATCTGAAAATAGTTACCGTTGAGAAGTTGAAAAGCTAAGGATGTGGACAATTATAAGTAAAAAAAAAAGTTTTCTAAAGGATGAATAGATGATCAAAAATAAAGATCAATTAATTTGACAATTGATTAGTTCTCAATTCATTGTTGAACCTCTAAAAAAAGAGCATAAAAATGTCAAAATTACTTTACTAAAAAAAACGAAACAACACAATTTTGGGACACACAGCTCATTGTACTTTTGGATTATTGTTCATGATTTGATTGCTGTTTCATCCGATGCATTTGACGACTGCAGAAAACCTACCATCGAGACTATTTATCTTTGTAGAGTCCAACATCAAAACTTTGAGTTTGACAATTGTTTTACAAAAAGTTTTTTATTTTTTTTATTATTCCTTGAAAAACGGGGTCTACCCAACGGTTCCTCAAACTAAGTCATCTCGAGTCCTTATGGTTTCTTAATGAGCTCATCATGACAATTTTACCCTACCTTCGACAAATCTTTTAATCAATAAATTATGTATATATATATATATATATATATATATATATATATATATATATATATATATATATACATAATTTTATTTTATTTATTCATTTTTTTAATGTGTCGAAAAGCTTTGAGTATATATATCAATATATATATATATATATCAATATATATATACATATATATATATATGTGTGTATATATATATGTGTATGTATATAAATATATATCCATCCATCCATCCATTTTCCGAACCGCTTGATCCTCACTAGGGTCGCGGGGGGTGCTGGAGCCTATCCCAGCAGTCTCCGGGCAGTAGGCGGGGGACACCCTGAATTGGTTGCCAGCCAATCGCAGGGCACACAGAGACGAACAACCATCCACGCCCACACTCACACTCACACCTAGGGACAATTTAGAGTGTCCAATCAGCCTGCCATGCATGTTTTTTTTTGGAATGTGGGAGGAAACCGGAGCACCCGGAGAAAACCCACGCAAGCCCGGGGAGAACATGCAAACTCCACACAGGGAGGCCGGAGCTGGGATCGAACCCGGTACCTCTGCACTGTGAAGCCGACGTGCTAACCACTGGACTACCGGGCCGCCATAAATATATATATATATATATATATATATATATATATTTATATATATATATATAAAATTTCATATAAATAATAATAATCCAGCTCTGCCAGGACATTCCCACAACTATTCGTGTTTGCCTAATTCTCTATTTCCCGTGAGAAAATTCCCAAATGAGTGCAGACAGTTTTTGCAATGGACATTTATTTCGGTCTTCGGCATTCACACGCGGCATCGACAAAAATTGGATTCTGGAGTCGATCGGCGAATCTCAAAATGATGCTAAGTCTTCTCCTAATGACAGCGCATTACAATTCCCAAAGTGAGTATCCCAGTATGGAGCTTAAACGTGCAATGACGCAGGGGACTGGAGCGGGCCAACTCATTAGATTGGGCTGCAGACTAAGTCGGATTAACCTCATACGGTTCTCGGAGAGCGGCAGCGGAAAGACGAGCCAAAAAAAAAAAAAAAAATCGTGCTGAGCCATACCGCCAGGAGAGTCCACTTTTATTTTATTTTATTTTTGGTAACCAAGTATCCTCATCTCTCTCTCATCCGATTCGCACCACGACAACAAACCTGCACATTCCCAGCGCTGGCCAAACATGGCGCCCGCTCCCCGCTTCCCTTTGCGGGGATGGAATTCCGAAGGAGAGCAATTGACTCTTTGCTCCAAATTCCAGATCCACGTGCCAATCAGTGGATTTGACGTCTTTTATTAGGGAGCACGCAAGAAGGCGTAGCACGCAAGGAAGAGCGTGTGAAAGGAATTTGGCGGGTGAGGAAGTAGGGTAACTCGCACACGCCCTGCAAAGTCGCAACCTCGCCAGCATCTGGACGTTGGCTTCCATCTTAGAATTCCAGGCACAAGAAATGGACAACATGCCCCTTTGGCAACATAGTTTGCTTTAAAAAAAAAAAAAAAGTTGTAATTTTTTTTTACAGGAGGCCCTGCAGCTTGTTAATCAACACTTTATGAGCTAAAATATCATCCCGTATATTTTGGCTCCAGCGGCTTTCAAGAGGACTATTCAATGACTGCGGGGAGTAAAAAAATAAAATAAAAATAAACAATTAAAATAAAAAATAAAAATCCCAACTATGCACCAATAGATTGCTAGCGGATGGATTTTGAAGCACATTGTGTGCAGGCAAGTCCAGATGTGGAATTGCTGTATGTTCTGTAGCAGAAGGCGGAGAGTCACTGTCACGTCAATGCTAATTGCTGTGAGCTTGTCGATGGCATTTTGCATGACGCATGCATTGTTCTTTCGATGAATGACATTTCTCGTCTTGAAATCATGTTTAATTTGTGTTTCGTGTGACGTCTTTACAGTAAACTTTCATTGGGAATGACAATCAAAAAGCTTAAAGCAAACACGCTGGACCTCTTATTTGGGGCAACTGTGCAGGCAAGAGAAAAAAGTACTGTACTAAAAATGTGTATAAAGTTTATCAGATGGTTTCTCTGTATCACAGATTTTGCGTCTCGAACCACGATGAGTTGAATGCACTCGCAAGCATTCCTTTTCATTTCGAGCACTACGTGACAGAGGACGACCTTGGTTGCTGAGCTTCAGGTGGAATGAGTTCATACGTTTTTTTTTTTTTTTTATGTTTGAAGTGTGTCCCTGAAGCCGACCCAAAAAGACACAAAGCGGAGCAAAGGTTTTCCGTCGTGGAATGATTGGTTGACTCTGGACACGACGCGCTTTGGTTTTTGAAGCCAACGTGACATTTTGGCTCATCAAATAATGCGTGGAATTCAATTAATTAGCAGCAGATGAAATGAGACGCTTTTAAGTAACGCTAATCGCAATTAGCAGCGGAGCATGGCTAATCACCGCGTCTCGCCAACCTCGGCCGTCTGAGCCCTCGCCGCAGCAGAGCAAAGGAAGGTGACGCTGAAGTGAAGCAAACAAAGGAGGCAAGGGCCCGGAGAATAATCCTTCAAATATTCCAATGAGTCATCATCGAGGGATGAAGTCGAAACCTTTCCAATACAGTGGTACAAAAAAAAACCTAAAAACAAAAGCAAAACAAAGAGAAACACACTTTGTGTATTTACGCTGGCCACAGTCAATTTAGCTTAATGCTAACAAACAATGAAAAACGCCAAAGAACGGCTAACAAATAGTTTCTGTGTGGCGCTGTTTTAAGTACAGTCAAACTTCGGTTTTCGTCCACAATCCGTTCCAGAAGGCTGTTCAAAAAACCGAAATTGTTCGAAAACCGAAACCACGCTCTTTTTAAAATAAAAATGTTTACTGAACACGTCTGCTCACAATGGAGAGCAACACGAGGAAGTCTACCCGAGGAAGCGTCACTTCCTCGTGTAAGGAAGGCGAGAGGAGTCAAATGGTGCATTCAAGTGCGCTCAGTTTTTTCGAGAACTGAAGTTTGTTCGTCATCCGAGGCATAAAAAACTCGAATTTTTTGGTCGAAAACCGAATTGGTCGAGAACCGAGACGTTCGAAAACCGAGGTTTGACTGTATAGTATAGCAACACATGTTCTCTGCAAAGACTGACTGCAGCTAAACGAGGAGTTTTGACCGTCTCTGCATATTTCCAGCTGTACTATACTGCCCCCAGGTGGCCAGGAAGCACACACCAAAGACATTAATTGAAATTAGGACTGAAACAGGTCCTCGAGTAATTCGAGAACCTTGGTTTCAAAAAAAAAATGCTTACCTACTTATTTACGTGTACGCCGTCAGGCACAGCGAGTGACGCTAACCGCAGAAAACTTGTTTATGCTAGGCGTTACAGTAACACGCAACTGCCTTCAATTTACAAACCTGATCTGAACAAACGAATATTTGGCCCTCAACACGCGTGTTGCGGCGTAACGGCTGACTTGACTCGTCTCCGAGACTTTGTTCGGAGCGTTTGTTGCCGTCACAAATTGTTGCTATCGACAACATCAGAACATTGCCCGAAAATAATGTTCAAGACATAAGGATGCATTAAAAAACAACAAAAAAACACTTAATTACGCTGACAATGTACTGTACGGCGCCTGCTGCCAGCATTTATTGCTAGCAGCGCAAGCTGCATTAACCACTAGTGGCACTTTGATGACACAATTGCCGTTCCTCCTGATCACTTTTTAAATGAACCCGGCTTACTCAAGTGTATTGTTTTACCCAACAAAATTGACGCCACTTTGTCTCTTAGACCGAAATCTAAGGGAAAAGATTCATTTAAATTGTCACTTCTATGTCCAGAGAGGAAAACAGTGTGCTGCAGTTTATAGTATAAAACGTTGATCTATCGAAAAACAAACACCAGTTGACTCATTATTATGAAGTGGCAATGCGTTCATTTCTCTTCTGTTTTTGAACAATTCAAATGTTCAAAAACGGTAGCGACTTAATTGTATCACTACTGTATGTTTTTTATACCCTACGAGTGTGGCTGCCTTTACAGCATCTCCTAAATTTTGTTCTTCTACCTCCTTTCTTCTCTCTCTTTCTTTCTTAACTTTGCTGCTGTGAATTGGAATTTCTCCATTGTGAGACTCATAAAGGTTTTCTTATCTTATCTTACAATATCAGAGTGTGCTATTTTTCTCACGTCACAACCATTTTTGTTCATTTCTTTTGGAAAGGCTGAGATGGATTTACGACATTTCCACTTTTGTAACCATTTTACTGTTTTATTAGACCAACATGTCGTAAATCCATCCTGAGAGCTCTGCAAACGTTGCATTTTCACAGCATCGGGTTTTTATTAAAGTGTTAACAAACAAACTGGCACCAAACTGCTTTTCGTTTGCCTCGTCACAGGAACGCATTTTTATTCACAACCAAGTCCTGATTGGCCCTGACCCAACGCGAAGCAAATAAGCCCATCTGGACTTCTTCTTCTCGCCTTCATGCCTCAGTCTTGATTTGTTTTGTTTCTTCATATTCCCTTCTAAATACGAGCACAGGAAACAAAAGACACAAAGTGGCCTGAAGAGCATGGCCATGTCAATTTGGCCAACAGAGCTAAACATATGCAGAAAAATGAAAAAAAAACAAAAAGAAAGCAGGAATATTGACTTTGTCCTCTGAGTGGAGACAAGGGGAAACCTGAATAACATACCAAGTAATGCATTACTGTCAACACCGAGGACGATACTGCATGATAATCAAATAACGGAGTCGTTTGTGACCTATACAACATTCAAAAACGCAAGTGGATGAAAGCATTCATTAGCAAGATAGCATTTTGGCCTTTGGAAAACAGAAAAAAAAAAAACACTTCCTGGAACTCCCATCAGGAAAGTGCATCCCGTATGGAGATAATAATGTTTAGAGGCACTACGATAAACCAATGTTTGCTAGCAGAGGCCAGGGCAGCTGTGTTTAATAGCAACCAAGTCTGGAGCATCCGTAAACGCTAGCGATGGTCTGAGGGCTAAGCTAGCTTGCAGAGCGTAGCCAAAGTTGGCCTCGCTCAGCCTCCGTTTGCTTCTTTGAACACGCGAGCGACGGAGCATTCCGGTCACTAAACAATGACTAAACACAAACCACATTCAGCGAGGCTTCGGGCGCGTTCCTTGACTTCCATTCTTCCTCATGTATGACCGCCGTGGCTTTGAGGTTTAGTTCGAATGGAAAGTTCATGCTGGAGATACTTCAAGTTGATTTGTGTGTTGCCGTTTTGTATCCGATCACCATTTTCGGAAGTCGGAAATTGTAAAAGGCCACAAAAAAAACCCCAACAAAAAAAGCAATCATTGGTTTCAGATGTACTGTAATTATTTTCTGTATAAAAATTAATTTGGTGTTCAAAAAGTCTTTTTTCTAACTTGAGTCTTGAAAAAGAGGGGGTCTTATAATCAGGGCCGTCTTATAATCAGGGCCGTCTTATATTCGCGCCCATACGGTATTCAACTGCGGGTGTCAATCCGCCCGCTCACATGTCAACGGGTTAATCGGAAATGTTTCAGAAACCGGAATGTTGACGTTAACCCGAATATTGACTGCATGTAAACGTGTTGCTGAGGGGACACTCGGAGACAATCAAAGCGCAGTTCGCCCTTCACTGGAATGTTTTGCTCGACAAGGACACGGCTTCAGGCGATGGAAGTTGGATGTCATCTTCAGAGACAATGTCGGATTCCAATCAGTTCGTTATAACTTCGGCTCTAAGAAAAGTTACCTCAAGGGCAAGACTCATTTGGAGCAGGTTGAGGTTTCTTCTGGATGACACACAGCACATGACCGAAAGCCAACAGAAGTCCACACAAATGTTCCTTTCGAAGGGAAGAGTCAAGAGTCCGACTATCTGCCCTGCGAAGAAACCAAGAAGCCGAGACGGACCTCGCAGCTCTTTCAAAGTCGGTTGATGGACCGGGCCCACAAGACCAAAACGGGTTAAGTGGCTCTTGTGCTCAGTGGATGATAGAAGCTTCTCTGTGGTCCATTGAAGCGACCGAAATGGACTTGCTGTTAATAGGCCGGACAAAACTCCTGCGATTTGACAACACGGTCAGTTAAAAAAAAAGATACAACAGTGTGTCTTCAACAATCCTCCTGCTGACTTTCAGCTCTGTGGTTTTAAACAGAAATATGACCCAAATATTCTTTGTGAGCACTCTATTGGATGATACGATTGCCTCTTTTTGGCATTAATGGGACGAGGAATGGAACAAAAGTGGAATATTGACGACGAGTCAGAGTGCGCACATAACGACGGCGATATGGACATCCAACGACCGGGTTGTCATGGCGGTGAGGCGGCAGCGTTGAGATTTCGGAACACTCTTATTATGAGGAAACACATCAGCATGGATGGGTTGGATGTGTGTACATGCATGTAGGTGCAGGCTTGCAGTTGGGAGTTTGCACGCCGCAAAGCTGCACCAACGTGACTACTAAAGCAGCAAAAAGGAGGACAAACACAATCCTGTGTGTGTGTGTGTGCGTGTGTGTGTGTGTGTGTGTGTGTGTGTGTGTGTGTGTGTGTGTGTGTGTGTGTGTGTGTGTGAAACCATTTCAACCCGGCTCATGGGGGCAATGCACCGACTCGGAGAGAAGAAGCGGCGAGATGGATTCGCAGGCGCGCCGCATTTATCTCTATTACTTCCTGCTACGCTCGCCATCAAAATTCTGCAGGCGGCAGCCGGGGGATTTTGCAGCATGACG
Organism: Hippocampus abdominalis; assembly: GCA_018466805.1. Lineage (NCBI taxonomy): Eukaryota > Metazoa > Chordata > Actinopteri > Syngnathiformes > Syngnathidae > Hippocampus > Hippocampus abdominalis. The sequence continues at coordinate 29,702,177 of CM031695.1, forward strand.
TTCGCATCAGATGTTCAATGCTTTCTCTAACTTGGTTATCCTTTCAAGGGAAAAGAAGGGAGGGTGGGAGTTGCTCTGCGAACCCGCTTCTTCAGAAACACAAGACGCCAGGATGCTCGGAAATCTGCTGATGCAAGTCTGTTGCAATTTGAACCCCGCCTGCTTCAACAATAACGCCAGGTGACGAATTCCTGATACAACTTCGGTTATTTTTTTTTTTCGTGAGCAGATTCGTCCATCCATCTATTTTCTGATTTGCTTTATCCTCACAAGGGTCGCGGGGGGGGTGTGCTGGGGCCTATACCAGCTGTCTTCGGGCAGTAGGCGGGGGACACCCTGAACCGGTTGCCAGCCAATCGCAGGGCACACACAGACGAACAACCATCCGCACTCACACTCACAAATGAGAGTGGACAAATTAGAGTGTTAAATCATGTTTTTTGGAAATTAAGAGGAAACCGGAGTACCCGGAGAAAACCCACTCAGGCCCGGCGAGAACAATGCAAACCTCACATAGGGAGGCCGGAGCCGGAATTGAACCCGGTACCTCTGCACTGTGAGGCCGACGAGCTAACCACTGGAACACCCGAGCAGAATCGTGATTATGAAAAAATTTGCTGCGAACGGTGAATCGCAATTCACCGTTTTCAAACTTGCATACCAAAATGACAGCTCAGTCATAAAATGGCTGAAGAAGAAAATTGGCATTTATATATATATTAAAAAAAAAAAAGTACAATCAAACCTCGGTTTTCGAACGTCTCGGTTCTTGTCCAATTCGGTTTTCGAGCAAAAATTTCGAGTTTTTTTATGCCTCGGATTTCGGTTCTCGAACGAACTGAGCGCACTTGAATGCACCATTTGACTCCTCTCGCCTTCCTTACACGAGGAAGTGACGCTTCCTCGTGTTGCTTTCCATTGTGAGCTGTCGTGTTCAATAAAGATTTTTATTTTAAAAAGAGCGTGGTTTGAATTTTCGAACAATTCGGTTTTTGAACCGCCTTCTGGATTATGGACGAAAACCGAGGTTTGACTGTACTGTAAGGCATTTTAGGTGTTCAGACAACAAAGGTCATATTTCAGGGTCACTGAAAATAATGAAGACGGGCCCCCCCTCTCAAAGTTTCCAAGCAAACAACACTTACCTGAGATGGTTGCGCCAGCTGGTGTTTTGACATGGGCATGTGGACGTCTTGGCCGGGTGACCTATGAACTCTTGTGACCTCACCGGGGGTCGTCTGATGACTCTCCTTGGGGGCCATGAGGAGGAGGGGGGGGGGGGGGCAGACGTGGCAAAGCTGTTCAGGAGAGAAAGGTCAAGATAACTACAGGAATGAATAAGGTGTTGATAATAATGCAGGAGAGATATATTTAAAAAACGCGTTTCGCTTTTGTTATGTATGTCGGGCCTGCAAAGCAAGCCAGTCCTGCACAGGAGGAGGCAATACGAGACAAAAAAAAAAAAGGGAAGATAAGGACGGACACCATGCAACGGCCGCGGGAGAGATGACAGATAACATGCGCCTTGTTGTGCGCGCGTGTGTCAGTGTGTGTGCGCGAGGAAAGCGCGGAGATAAGGAGGGAAAGATAAAATGTCCCGACAGCATCTCACAATCATCGCGGCGGGTGACATAAGTGGCACAAGCAGCAACGAAAATGAGTTGAAGTGGGCGGCGCTGAACACATCCGACACCTGTTGCCACGGCGCAAGCGACTCAAAAAAAAAAACAAGTGTGTGCGCGCGCGCGTCCGTGTGCGTGATCGAGCTGTCACGGGCATAAATGCATCAGATGAAGTTAAACGCTTTCCAGATTGCTTTTCGGTGTTGCCTTGGAACTCCTCCGGAAGACCCGAGTTGAGATGTGTCGGTCGTCATGGAAACGGGAGGCTGCGACAGTGACAGGCGGCGGACCGGCGCCTGGCAAACGACAACTGGCAACCGCAATGTCCAACCGCCTAGGTACTACCGGTTTTCGGAATACAGTCCAGATGTGCGGTTCACAGAATTTATTGGATAAGCGCAAGTGTCAGAAGAAACAGAGTCCCGTGGCCGCCACGGGGTCAGTTTGAACGCCATGAAATCTGGTTAGTGATGATCAGATTAAGCGCCCTGACAACAGCGGGCCTGTGAGACGGATCTATTTTAACCTCTGCCGCCAAAAGGCGAAAATTCTTGATGGCTCAATTTAACGTCCTGCAAGCTGCTTGCTTCCAAAGTTTTGATCAACATTGAATGAAAATGAAAGAAGAAATAAATAAGTCAGAACGCGGCTGCACTTTCATAAACAGGTAAGACGACAAATTGAGAATTTTTTCTCTCTCTCTCCGTCTTGTCTCAGTCCCAGACAAGGCGGACTTGAGATTTTTGATCAAGACCGGTCGTACTCCTGTGATCTGTGATTATTTAATTTCTGCTTGATTAATGACTTTTTCATGAATGTTTTCTTTGTAAAATGACATTCATGGCTTGTTAAGAGAAGTCAGTTTCAATAAATGCGACTGAATGATTTGTAGGGAAAAAAAAAAAGAAACCACACATTTGTTTAGACTTGAGATTTGTTTTTGTTGGAAACAGAATAAAAATTAATTTTTCTTTGATATATATACAGTCTAGGCCAGGGGTCGGCAACCCAAAATGACAACAACCTCCCATCTTCGTCATATGTTTGGGCTATGGCAGGGGTCGGCAACTCAAAATGTTGAAAGAGCCATATAGGACAAAAAAAACCCAAAAAACAAATATGTCTGGAGCGACAAAAAAATAAAAGCCTTCTATAAAACTTACAATGAAGGAAACACATGCTGTATGTATGTAGGAGACTGGACTGTCTCAGAATTGTTAATGTTATTCATTCCTTTGTTGTGTGTTCACAAACGCCCCCATAGAATTTATTTTGTAATTTCCTCGCTTGATTTTTTTTGTTTTGGTGCATTCTTTTCACTTTTCTTAGTGTCAGTGAAGTGATCATTAATTTACGTTTTTCTGAGGCTGTCTTTGAACGCCTCTCGAGTCGAACGAGAAGAGAGAAGGCACGAAACTGTTAAAAGCATAAATAAAGTGTATGTTTTGAATAAATCAACACCACAACTCTCCTTTTTTGGAGCTGCAACATGTATCTATATCTATTTGAGCTATATTAGCCACTATCAAAATCTTTTTCCATTTTCAAACATTTTTTATAAAGCTCCAGGGAGCCACTAGATGTCGCTAAAGAGCCGCATGCAGCTCTGGAGCCGCGTGTTGCCGACCCCCGGTCTAGGCCTTGTGTCCGTTTCGATATACGCTTGTCTTGGTCTCGGTTACTGTGGTCTGGCTACAACACGCAAAAACAGGTGAGCTGCAGGAACATGGAGACATGTGACCAGTGATACAAAATGGAAATCGTCCAAGTTAATGTGGCGCTGGCCGACGGCCCTCATTAAACGACGAGCGCCACATTCATCACCGCCGTCGGTTGGGCGGAAATTAACGGTTGCGTGGCACCCAGTGTGCAGGAACACATAAAATTATGTGGGTTGTTTTTTTTTTTTTTTCCTTGCTGCTGCACAACAACTCATGTTTTATTGTATCACAGTTACCTGACTAACCCCTCATTGAGCAGGTTGCTTGTCAAGAATCGAAATGGCAGGAGATTGCGAGGACGTTCATTTGCGCAGAACAGCCTGGCTTGCTTTGAACTTCCTGCTACGTTGAACCAGTTGGCCGCACACTTGAATCACCTCTGCTGCTTCAAAAATACGGCAGCGTGTTGATGTGCGGCCGCATGCGTACTCTGCACTTTGTTCTGGGGGGTCAGTCAGGCGGCTGGAGAATTTTCTTTGTGTGTGCTCTGTGCAATTTTTTTTGGAATTAAATTTATTGTTGGAAGCATCTGTTTATCTAAGATAAACAGAGAAGTGAGGAAGTGAACAGCAAAAAAAACCCCACTTTGGTCCTCGGGGAGGGTGAAAAGCTGCTTTCATACGTTTTTGAAGGGGAAAGCGCTTTGTGATCAACACTTTTGAGTCCTACTGGTGCCCACAGGTGACAAAATAAAGTATGCACAAAGAACCTATTCCCATACTTTCGCTCTACTTTATCACCAGGAGTCTGTAACTGCTTTGTTGACTCACTAAAGTGAGTTCAAGAAAAAAACGAAAGTGATTACAGCCTGTTTCTGATGTGTTAATGTGTCGTAGCATCGCTTGGCAGCACTTAATAGCGTGTGAGAGTGAACGCTTTACCGCCACACGGGCATGTTGGCGAGGTCTAGCTTCCTTTTAAACATGAAGGACTAACCTATTTTTAAATGCTATTTCAATTGAGCCGTTTTTGTGGAAGACTACATGAGTGTATTAGATTTTGTGTGTGTGTGTGTGTGTGTGTGTGTGTGTGTGTGTGTGTGTGTGTGTGTGTGTGTGTTTGTGTAGTTATATATATGAATATTACAGTATATTTATACATAGATTGATAAGTGAGCAAGCTAGGCTAGCTAGCTAGACAGATAAATCAGTTAGCTTGGCTAGCTAGCTAGATAAGTAATCTCACTAAGCTAGCTAGGCAGCAATCTGGCTATCTGGCTAGCTAGCAAGCAGGCTAGAATAGATAGCTAGATACATAGCTAGCTAAATAGCTAGCTAGCTAGATAGATAGATAGATAGATAGATAGATAGATAGATAGATAGATAGATAGATAGATAGATAGATAGATAGATAGATAGATAGATAGATAGATAGATAGATAGATAGATAGATAGATAGATAGATAGATATATAGATAGACAGATAGATAGATAGATAGATAGATAGATAGATAGATAGATAGATAGATAGATAGATAGATAGATAGATATCTATTCACATAATTGGAAGCAAATTAGTTTGGTGGAGAAACATGCAGCAGGACATCCACACTGGGGCACCAAAGCCACCATCCTTGCTCTGCCCTCCCCAGCCTCAACATTAACCCATTGATCGGGAACTAAGCCTTCCCTTTAATTGGTCGGTTAAAGTCGATTGCAGGTGCACACAGCGAGAGGGCGTGTGTGCATGTGTGTGTGTCTTCGAAAAAAACAGGCCCAATTCTCAACCTGTGCATTCAGGCAATTGAACCAGCGTCTTGTTTGTTCTGTTGCCAATATGCCAATTGAAAATAAAAACATTAGTAAAAAGCTAATGCAATATTTTAATTATGTTTTGAACACACAAGATGAAAACGCTGCTTGATTTTTCATCGATAATTTTAAGCTCGCACTGCACGCACTCGCAGGTGACAATGAGGCACTCGGAAGCCTCACGCCATTCTTAACACATGCACTTTTGAAGCAATTCAAATGCGAACGTCATCGACTTTGAAAGTTGTGCAATTGTGGCGGACCAGCCTGCACAGCTGTGCGACGTCACTAATATCACAATTATGGTCCAAGCATGTAACCTGACTTTTGTGCCTGTTGCTGATTCAATGTTTTTTTTTGGAGAGCATCTTCTATTCATACAATAAGAGAAAAAAATCGCCGATGCTTGAGCAATAAATTCAATTAAATGAGCTGAAGCGGGCGACACACACACACACACTCCCCTGTGGCGTTCGATTGAAATGATTGTAAAGCGATTTCACGGAGATGTTGCTTCCAAATGTTTTAAACACACACACACACACACACATACACACACACAAACACATGCACGTTTTTATGTTTTCTGGGGACCACTTTTTTGTTTATCACTTACGGGGACACACACACACACACACACACACACAGATACACACACATACACACACACACACACACTCCCCTGTGGCGTTCGATGAAATGATTGTAAAGCGATTTCACGGAGATGTTGCTTCCAAATGTTTTAAACACACACACACACACACATGCGCGTTTTTATGTTTTCTGGGGACCACTTTTTTGTTTATCACTTACGGGGACACACACACATATACTGTATACACACACACACACACATAGACACACACACACACACACACACACACACACACAGACAAACTGCTTTTTGACGATAGGCAAGTTGAACAACAAGCATTTCAGATTCGAACCAAATGGAATTCAACTTTATTGTCAACCGTAAAATAGCACAGATTCATTCACATCAGGATTCGAAGTGGTGAAGTGTGCTTGGGCACTGATTCTTTGAAGCATCCCTGGAGTGACGCAAGCAGTTTGCAACAAATACGATTTGTTCCGAGCGGAAGTTTTCCCACCACTGCTGGACCCAAAGGCGTCTTCCGCAGCAACTCGTCGAAATTTGCCCCAAGTCAAAATCTTAACGATGTGCACACGAACACAAATAATGAGGTTGGGAAGGCGGGGGGTGGGGAGGGGGGGGGGGCACTTGCACAAAGCCATTTAAATGGAGGACACGCTCAAGTGCTAAGCTACAATCATCACTTGGAGACGATATTCGAAAGCCTGCACGTCAACGACAGTAAATAAGACATTAGCTGGCGAAAAAAAAAGCACAACAAGCAAGAGAGGAAAACAGTATTAGCAATTCATTACTCGCTCCAGGGAACACGGCTTTTTTTTTTTTCTTCCCCTCCAAGACCTCAACTGAGATGTGCAACACGAGTGTCCACAAGCATCCACTTGAGAGGAAAAGAAAAATCAATTTTCAATGGGGTTTTTTTTTTTCTCAGCGAATTCAACTGATGACGACCAGAGTGGCGCTAAAATCCAATTCATCCTCGCGGCGTTGACACTTGCGCCGGACACGAACTCGTCCAACAGTGCCGGAAGCCACACGCACACACACCCTCTCTGTCACTGCACTCACTCGAATTTTCTAACACACACGCCCCCCCCCCCCCCCCCAAAAAATCACACACTCCCTCACTTACTCCTTCTCATTATCAATCCCACACATTGACAAATGGAGGCGCGCGCAAGAGTGAGAACTCTTGCGCGCGCCTCCATTTGCGTGCACCACACGCACGGATACACGGTGGACTCCAGTGTGTAATTAGTCAGGACGGTGTGCGCGACGTGGGTTCCACCTTTCATTTCCCCGACGGCCGCTTTAATCCATCACGGCGTGTGTGCGCAAACGCGCGTGAGAGGGCGACGCGGGGCACAAGCGCCAGGCGGCTGGCGGCGGCTAGCGGCGGGCGCACAGGAAATTGAGCCGAGCCGACGCTTTCTCATTCGACAACGGCATTAAGCGGCTTATGAGTTCATAATTATGTTTTCTTCCTCGCCTGGCCCGAAAAGAGGAGACGATGGAGACAGCATATGTCCGCGGATCTTCACCCTCCCTGGATGCCCCCCCCCCCCCCCCCCCCCAACCCCGCCACCGCCCCCTCCCCTGGCCCCTTAAACTCTTGTATAGCATTTCCTCCGAATCATAGATGGCGAGGAGCACATCATCTGGAATGTCTTTCTTGCTCGCGCCTCTCGAAAAACAAGCACATGGCAGCCAAGGTGTCTCCGGCAGAAGGCAAAGACGAGGTGTCAGACGGCTTGTAATAGCATCTCGGTTCTGTCAAGCGGAGAGCAGGAAAACAAAGTAAAAATAAGGAAGAAAAAGAAGGAGAGAGAGAAAAAAAAAGAGATAGCACCAGAGGCAAGCAACAGCAGATGATGAGTGCGGCCATTGCGGTGCGTTCGCTGCCATTCTTTGTGTGGTGTCATTTTTGGGGGTTTGCGAGTGGAACTCAAAAGTGACAAAAGTTGTTGCCCCGCAGCTTTGCGGCGACTGGAAGATGCAATCAAAGCAGACATTACGAAAAGAAAAGAAGAAGAAACATGGAAGGAGCTGGTTGAAGACGCGGTGGCAATATGGCACCACAACCATTACAGAAGAGTCAGCTTTTTTTTTCTTTTTTAAATATCCCACAAAATTTTCACTTTCGAGAATTTTTTTTGTGTGAAACTGGCAAGCAGAAAGTCTTTTCCCATTGGCAGATCGGAACTTTGAAGTCAAATTAAATCAATAAAATGATGTTCGAAAACCGAAATTGTTCGAAAACCGAAATTGTTCGAAAACCGAAACCACGCTCTTTTTAAAATAAAAATGTTTACTGAACACATCTGCTCACAATGGAAAGCAACAGGATGAAGCGTCACTTCCTCGTCTACCCGAGGAAGCGTCACTTCCTCGTGTAAGGAAGGCGAGAGGAGTCAGATGGTGCATTCAAGTGCGCTCAGTTTGTTCGAGAACCGATTTTCGGTCGTAATCCAAGGCATAAAAAAATCGACAATTTTGGGGCGAAAACCGATTTGGTCGAGAACAGAGACGTTCGAAAACCGAGGTTTGACTGTACAAGCTGACAAAGTTATGAGTTTGATTATTTTTGTATTTGTGCTTTGTTTTAATGTTAGCTTTAGTTTTTTTTCCCCCCATTGCCAAGGTCACAATAAGTATTCCATCCACCCATTATCTGATCCGCTTTATCCTCACAACAACAAAACCTTTATTCAGTGATGACAGATGAAGAGCCATCAACAATAATGTGATTTAAAAAAATAAATACTCACAATGCCTGCATTTAAAACTGACAAAGATGAAAGAATGTCATGACAATTACAGTTGAATTGATTTTTTTCGGGAGCAGTCGGTACGTTTTTTGTTTTTGCGTCCTTGCTGGATTCCCGCCATCCCGTCTCTCTTTCTACTCTGCGATTCTCCAAGTTGGGCATGCCAAAGAATCACAACCACGCGACGGCTCAGTTATGCTTCATTCTGAAATCAACTGCATTTGCATTTGTCCTTCAATGTAAGCTTGATTTTACCCGACTGCTACAATGTCGCTGTGGTTTCACATTGGACTAAATATTTGGAAATATTTGTCTTGGTGCCACTTGGTGCAAATAGTTGCAAGACTCTTGACTTGACTTGCGCTCCTTTGGATGAAATGGCAATGATAAAGTAGAATGGGGCTTGACTAAAGGCCGAAAATGAGCATTTGGGCTCAGGTTGACATCTCAAGGACTTTGAGACACACCAACTACTCCGGAAAGCGCACACACACACACACACACACACACACACACACACACACACACACACACACACACACAGACAATCTTCGCCTTCCCGGGCTGATGTGAAGTTCCCAGAAGACAAATAAAAAGAAAATCACATGAAAGAAGGTGAAAGGTAAAGGTGAGAGGTAGCGAGCAGCGGCGCCTCATTAAGTGAAGAAAAAGTCAGCGGCAGGAAGCATTTTGGAAGAGAGAATCCCAAATCAAAAGACCGTTGGGGTGACCTTTTGGATGGCCTCCCCCGAGGGTTGAACACGGAGGCTCGGGGAGCAACGTAAACATGCATAGAAATATGAAATAAAATGAAAACACGCCACAGCCCCCCCCCCCCCCCACACACACATCTCCAGTGCTTCTGCAGTCAAAAAAAAAAATCTTGATTACTGTATTTGTCCTCAGTTTTCAATGACAACCTCCAGGGTTCCACTGTATTAAACCACATTATCACCCCGCAAGCGACATACATACCAAAAGGCATTTTATTTATTAATTTTTTTGAATGTGCATTTGAATGAGGAGAAACAGCACTCCATCAGGTTCTATTTTCCCCAAAACATATGGTAATCACGTCGCTAAACAGAAATAAACAATTTGGCGATTCATAATGTTTCAGTCCAACTCCTCTCAGCTCATCAGTACGGCACTAATAGTTTGTTTGTTTGTTTGTTGTTTATTGAACATAAAAACATATACAGTAAACATTCCCATTCCCGGAATTCTATGAAAAGGAATATCCTTCACCCGTAATAAAAACCTATGCATTAACATTTTGACTACGATATTACATGTTACCGGAACTACGTAAGCGGAAATTCCACTATCCGTAACCCGGATGGAGACGTCATGCGGCGGGAGTTTAAATACACGCAACGCTCCACCCGATACGCGGAAACACACCAACGGAGACACCTTTTCACTTCGCATTTTTTGATAATCAGATTCGAAACGACGACGTGTAAGTGAATTGGCGTGCGTTTTACTGTAATTGCGAACGATTTCTAACTTTATTCACTTACGTCCTGTTGATCGCGGCACGAGCTTATAAAGCAACGCCCACTCAACACAACTGGAGAAGATGGATGTTTGCTTCGCCGTTTATGTCATCGAATTCGAAACGACTATGTGTCAGTGACTTTTTATTGACTGTAATTGCGAACGATAACTTTATTTACTTCGTCCTGTAGATCATGGCATATAGACTCATTTTTTCCCAAGACTCAACATTAAAATACTGTACATACTATACTGTGTTGTGGTTTTTTAAATCTACACCTGTACTGTATACTGTACTGCTGTTTTTGTTATATAAACAGTTTTTGGACAGTATATTTTTGCATTTTATTGCTTGTGTTGTTACACATGCAGTTTTCAACATACTTGCAGGTTCATAAAGGACATGTACCATGCTCATTTCCCAAAAGAGGAATTTCTGTTATAAGGACAGATTGGACAGCGCAAACATGAGTCCGTACTAGAGAATATTTACTGTATAGTAATAAATTGACAGAAAGTAAGGTAAGTAAAATAGACATCATACAACCCAATTACAGTATTATGTTCAAAGGAGTAGGAAGAAGTAAAAAACTTATCTAGTCCTACCCCAAGTTATGTATTTATGTATAAATAGATCATTTTTATATCAATCAAAAAAGAAAGAAAGAAAGAAAGAAAGAAGGAAGAAGTCTCCATAAAGGCTCATGCTTTTACCCTTAACCGTGATATTTTTACAACTTTTGGTTTGTATCGGGATTTTATACATACACACCCTGGCACTCTTATGTCAATTTTCTCTTGTATTCATAATGGATATTGCAGTACCTTTCTCCATTTATCAATTTAATTCTGATTTATTATTATATTGAATTAATGTTTCGAATTTATCACCTTAACTCTGATTGATGTAGGTTGTTTATATTATTTTCCTAAATTTCTTTTAGCAAGCGATTTACTCATTTTCAGTCATTCTATGCAGTGGATAAAGAATACATGAGTACTGTTATTAGGGCTGTCACAAATTACTATTATTTTTCCAATCGCGGACCAGTTGCTGGGAGGTGGACCTTTTTTTTTTTTTTTTTTCTCCCAAAATGGGGAGGTCCAGCCAGTAAGGCAAGGGGAGACTGCCACAGATGTGCCGGTAACCGTTGGATTTAGAAATAATCCCTTTGATGAATCAAATAATCAGATTTTAATTTGGATTTGAGTAAAATACAAAACCGTTTTTCCTGCAAATACTGTTTTATCAAATGATTAAAAAAAAAAAAAAAACGAGATACTATGTCTGTATTGCAAAAAGGTTGGGGATCAAAAATAAGAAAAGAGAAATGCCGTGATGATAAGAGTACACGCGAGATGAAATATACGTCTCCCTGGTCGTAGATCAAGCAGCTTTTGGGCAGTGAGCCTCGATAGGAAAAAGAAAGGAAAGAAAAAAAATCCTGTATCTTATGGTCCAAAAATAAGCAGACGGGCTTTTTGTTTGAAAGGAAGGTGCACAGCGGGAAACAAAATACAACAGAGGAGCACTTTGCCAGATCACAAGAAATCACTCACGACTTTTGGAGGAATTTGTTTCACGTTAGGACGCTTGCGATGAATGAAAATGCGGGCCACAAGAACGCGTTGCGTGCAGACGACCACTCGACGTGCGAGCGGAATAAGATCACCCAGCGGATACAAAAACGATCCCGCTTCTGTTTGCGGCCATATTTGTGCACTCATCAACCCGGCTTCTTGTCTGCACTTCATTGTAGACAAACCTGGGAAGTTTCTAGAAAGCGCCGAGCATGTTTACCCCACAGGCCACATTTGGGAGCGCTCAGAGAAAGAGAGAGGAGGAAAAAAAAAACCCACCTTTGATTGTCGGCATAAAACGATATCGCAAACATGAGAATTTGCGGCGGGCTGTGGGAATGAAAAGGATTTGTGTCAGGATTATCCAATCTCTGCGTGATTATCCAGGAGGGGGGGAAAAGAACACGTAGCTGGGAGCAGGTAGCGAGCGCGAGCTGTGTGCGGGGGTGCAGCTCGCGCTTGTGTGGACTGATTGAGATAATTAGCATGAGAATTCAACCATCACCGCAACAGCGCAGTGAGCCGAAATAAGAGATCATATCAAAAGAACAATAATAATCATTAAAGCTGCGAGCAGCCGCCATCAGGGCCCTCGCACCTCGTTTGTTTTTGTTTGGTTTTTTTTTTTTAGCTTTAAATGTATCATACAGCTAAATTGTCATTTGCAACTTGGTTTCAGCAAAAAAAAACAGTTTGGGACCAAAATGTGGAGAAAATGAGCTTTTTGAGAAATGTCAAGATGAAGGGTGACTTTGATGCTAATCAGTTTTATTATGAAATAACAAAGACTGCCAAAATAATAATGTGAATTTTTGTTTGTTTGGATTGGCGTGGATTGGATACAACAACTTTATCGTCAAATGTGCTGTATGTGTAACATACAGGAAAGAAGCATTAGCTTAATGCTAACTTGTAATGCAAAACGCTATAGCTATACCTATAGCTATAGCTATAACGCTATAATGGAAAGAAGCATTGATGTTATGCTCTTAAAAGTCACATTAACATTCAGCTCAAGCCATGCAATGAGTTTATGTCATTCATGGTGCATTTAATAGTTATGTTAAAAAAAAAAAAGTTTTATGTTGTCTTGTTAGGGAAGAAATTTCATCTACACATACAGCACAGATGAAATTTCAATTCTTATTTTTTCTTAAACATAACTATTAAATGCACCATGAGTGACATAAACTCACCGCATGGCTTGAGCTGAACATTAATGTGACGTTTAAGAGCATAACATCAATGCTTCTTTCCATTAGCCCAGCTATAGTGCTTTGCATTACAAGTTAGCATTAAGCTAATGGACCTTGTGACACCATATTGTTCCATTTAGTTCCCTTTGGCAGATCACTTGAATTGAATTGTTTTTTTTTTTGCTGTGACCTTTTCACTTGCCAAGGCCTTGGATTTCGTATCGATTGCACTCTTTGCACACTTGGACCAGTGAAAACCAGTTCAGGCCAAGTTTGGTACGCAGAGGGATATTGGTGAGGCTATGCCACTCCACGCCCTGGCCGGGGCAAAGACAATGTACAAACAGGAAATCAGGTTGGACTTTCTTCCATATCTGTGGGGCTGATCAAGTTCCACGGACACTTTTGTGTGTGTGTGTGGGGCCTGGGGGGGTGGTGGAACGAGTTTCTGCTTTGTTTATGACAGCAAAAGTGAGAATGAGTTTAATGTGTTCAGGTGTAAAACAATTTTTTTTTTTTAAAACATGTTTTTTAATATAGCCTTTTTCTGACTTCCGGGTTGAGTGAACGCTGGTGCGTTTGGCTGCCGCTGCTCAACCCGCATTGTGTTTTATTGTTTTTGTTTTTGATTGTAAAGTGTCCTTGGGTGTCTTGAAAGGCACTTATAAATAAAATGTATTACAGTATTATTATTATTATTATTATTATAGTCTTTCCATATAGTAATCATGGGTGGGCCTGGAACGGTTTCTAGTTCTACAAAAAACAAACTGAGGGCAAGAAAAACATTTGGAACCTTCTTATTCATTTGAATTTAGCTCCGATTCTAATTGCTATATTCAGCCTCTAACTCGACTGATTTAAAAAAAAAAAAATCTTTCTTTCAAATGCCTTCTAATTTCACCTCTCGGGAATCCATTCGGAGACACAAGCAGTTTTCAGCTCTTGTGTTCCCAAGAAGACAGGTGGAGTTTGAGAAGAGCTCACCTGCATCACTTCCGGGCGGCGTCGAGGTTTGCAACGTCGCAGCTGCTCTGCCACCTGCGAGCGAGGGGAAAAGAAAAAATGAAAAAGAGACCCCCCCCCCCCCCCCAAAAAAAAAAGGGACAACGGGAAAGAAAGTAAATATGATCGAAAAGGGGATCAAAGGAGAGCAAAATGGAACAAACTGCTCAGGAGCACAAGCATAATGAGGACATAAAAATAACCAGGAAAAAATATATATATATATTTTGCAACACGTAATTAAATGGAGGTATTCACAAAGGAGCGCCACGGCCATATAATGGAAGACTTTTTTTTTTGGTTAATTCGCATGGGTCTTTTTTCGGCACTTGGTATTCAGGGATGTCGTTATCCAAAATCTACAAAAGCTCTTATCAGCTGTCCTAATGCTGCCAGCGCGAGAGAGAGACTGTGTGTGTGTGTGTGTGTGTGTGTGAGAGAGAGAGAGAGAGAGAGAGAGAGCGAAAACGGGAGACAAGCAATCTCTGCTTCACATTGTGAATCGCTTCAATGCTGTTTTCCAGACGAAGCTAAATGATGCACAAGGAGAGAAGACACAAAGGCGTTCGGATGCCACATTTCACCCACGGTGACCTTCAGCCTCTTCCTCACTATCAAAATGTACTCTTTGAAATTAGGGAAGACCCCGCCCACCCCCGCCCCAGAGCCTCACCATCCTTTCCCCCCGAGATGTTCAATGTCAGAACATTCATTACGGGGCTCAATGGGGCACATCTCTTTCATTTCGGGCTCCATAACGTGTCGCGTTGGGGTTCCGCTATTATCTTTTAGCGCAGCGGTGTTTGGATGTGGGGAGGAAGTGGTCTACCTGTCCTCCCCAGAGAAAAATTAGATTTATACCGAATACAAATTTGTCTGTCTATCATACAAAAGTCCTTGGAACGATCCGGAATGAAGACATTGTGCTTCCGGGAGACTGTGAACTCTGCCAAAAAACAAAACAAAACAAAAAACAGCAATTCACATGGAGAGATGCCAGCTCTTGACTCTCATTGGCTGGCTCCCATGTGACTCAACAGGTCAGGCCACGCCTTTTAAAGCCGCACGCATTCAAAGTGACGAATACGACAGTGTCAAACATGAGGATGGCGTCCTGCAAATGAAAAAAATGGATTTGTAAACATCCAGTGAATAATACGCCCCCCCCCCACCCCCCAAAAAATAGGCTGGGATAGGCTCCGGCACCCCCCCGCGACCTTAGTGAGGATAAAGCGGTTAGGAAAATGGATGGATGGATAATACAATTGAATAAAAACTTCAAACCTACCAATAAGGCGGAAATCAAGGTTAAAAACTACCATATGCTATTTGCACATAGCTGATGAAAAAAAATCATGTTTTCCAAAATCTTGTTCTTGGACTGTACACTCTTTTATTCGTTTTAGTCCGATATTTTTTATGTACAGTCATACCTCGGTTTTTGACCATAATCCATTCCAGAAGGCTGTTCGAAAACCGAAATTGTTCAAAAACCGAAACCACGCTCTTTTTAAAATAAAAATGTTTACTGAACACGTCTGCTCACAATGGAAAGCAACACGAGGAAGCGTCACTTGCTCGTGTAAGGAAGGCGAGAGGAGTCAAATGGTGCATTCAAGTGCGCTCAGTTTGTTTCCAGAACCGAAATTTGTTTGTCATCCGAGGCATAAAAAACTCGAAATTTTGGGTCGATGACCGAATTGGTCGAGAACAGAGACGTTCAAAAACCGAGGTTTGACTGTAGTTACTTTTACTTTTATGGTACTTTTACTTATGTGAAGCACATTGAGTAACGGAGAATAGAATTCACGTATAAATAAACGGACACATTTTATGATGCCGGCCAAAATTGAGCTTCCCTTCTTTGACAGACCAGCATCCGCCACTGGTATGTATGTATGTATGTATAAGATAAGAAAGTATGTGTGTGTGTGTGTGTGTGCGTGTGTGTGCGTGTGTCCTGACAGAGTCTGGGACAAGATCAGTAAAGAAGTCTAAAGTAAAAAAAAAAAAAAAAAAAAAATAGCCAGTCGCAGACAAAAGTAATAAAATGTGCCAGCCAATAGGTGGCTGAACTATTTGTCTTTGTGGAACTGAGATGTCCTCCCTGGGTCCGGACGTTTCAAAGCCCACGAGCAGTGCAGGCTTTATTGAAACTCGGCGCACTTTCCCCTCAGCTGTCACTCTGTAAAGACGGGCTGCAATAAAGGAGTTCCGATATTAGCGCACGGGGGGGGGGGGGAAAGGGGGGGGGCGCGCTGGGGTGAGAGACGCACAACAGCTGACATTGATCAATAACATTAATACGAGCTGGAAGCTGATTTACTGCAACCGCTCCAACAAAAGAGACGACCAATGCGGCAATGATTGTGTGTAGTTGTGATTTTACACCGTTTGAGTATGGTTTGTGTGTGTGTGTGTTTTTTTTTTTTTTCTTTTGAAGACACAGCATGAATAACGTCGATTCTACCGACCGACGTCGTTCCGTTGTGCATTTTCGGAAGCAAAAGTTCAAGGCCGGCAAAGTCGTTTCGGGCAACGCACGACTGTAAATAAATGATCGCGACGGAGTGAATCCTGAGACGTTTGTCGTCTGTTTGGCCTCTCAGGAGCCTCGCGTTGCACAGCTCGTACACGGGGGGGGGGGCTGCTTTCAGCTCTTAACGAGAACAAGGTGCAAATGGAGGGCCCCTTGTTTGAGCAAATGGGAGGAGGGCGGGAAGGGGGGCTTGAGAACGAGGAGCTGCTCCAAGTGCTCCTCGACAGGAAATACTTATTTTACATGTTTGGCGTTGGGGGGGAGGGGCTCTAAACTCGAGGGGCTCATTGTCATCAGTTCAAATTCAAGGCCGACTTGGAAGTTATTGATTTGAACTTTGTTTGGATTCTTTTGACGCACAAACAAGCGTTGCAACGGGAATTGAATGAAGTGCCCTTGTCATGTTTTCGGATGTTCAGCGGGGGCCCCCCGAATGGGGCCGATTTCAGATGATTGTTTTCTGTTTTTATCTTCGCACAATGACCGATTACAGTTCTTCATATCTTTATTGATGCACGCAAAATGGTGAATTGTATTTATTGTTTCTTTTTTGAAAATTAATCGGCTGATTAAAACTCTTTCATTCCACAAGACGTACTTGTACGTCTTTTCAAAATTAGGCCCCGCCTACCAAGGTCGTACTTGTACGTCTAAGTCTCTTTTTTTTTTGCGTCATAGAGAGGAGGAGGGTCTGATGCAATCTGTGAATGAGAATAAGCCGTTTGCATTGTAAATCATGTAAAAAAAAAGCGACCAGTAGGTGGCAGTGGTGCCTCACGTGCTTGAAATGCATGCTTTTACAAAAAGCTCTTTTTCTCCGTTTTTTGCCCAGGAATCGCCATTTTCCTGAAACGTAGCCATTTTGTAATGCCGATTGCTGAAGAATGGAAAAAGATAGGAATACATTTTTTTTTCTGCTGAAAGAAGAGAGTCCAAATTTTATTTTGGTAGGCTCCATGTTTATATAGCATTAGAACCAAATATTCTGTGGGCCTTGCAAGATCAGTCCAAATCCAGTAAAATGCTGCAATTGAATGAGTTAATTGTTTATCGGAATTTCATTCTGCCAGATATCGGAAACAGGATAAGCCTAAAAAAAACGTCCATCTTGGTGGAGGCCCTCGTTTAACTCAGGGCGCGTCGCAATGTCCACGTTTTTGTCTTCGCCCTTCACGGCTGTTTTTAAGTCGCCTGTTTTGTGTCTGACCTGCGACTGAGACCGCGACTATGGCGACATGCAATCAATCACCCTTTGAAAACCCAAATCTGGGCAGTATTCTGCTTTTCAAAACCTCGCAGAGGACCCCTTGGGTGACCCCTTTTTGAACCTGAATTTTCGGGTCACGTAAGCACGATCGGGTTACCTCCTTTGATTTGTCTTCTGCGCATGCTATTGATCTGTGCGCAAGGAGTTTTGTTTTTTGTAGTGCAAGACTCCATTAAATGCACGGCACCCTCGCCGTAGATTTCCTCCGCTGCATTTTCACCTTATTTTCTATCTCGGGTAGCACGTTTGGCCCCGGAGTGCCTCGACAGACCCGATATTTTGGATTCTAGACGCCAAGTGCCCGATTATTTTCTTCTCCAGTAAACGTCGACTACTCCGGTGCGAGTTCTTTTTCAGCGCATGTTGATTTTCTTGCCAGGCTGAGAAATTGAGATGGGCAAATGCTGACGGTTTGCCCTTGTTGCGATCTGGCAGAACAAAGTGGCCGACACGAGGCGGAGGAGGAGCAGACAGCAAGCGGAAGATGAATAATGGAAGAGTGATGCCCCGTGACCTCGCCACCTTCTCTTTTCTTTCAGCTCTGATAAGAATTCTAACAGCAAGTCGGCGCCGTGACAGTCGGTTTATCCCAATGTGGCGACGGGGGCCACTCACAGCGACAGGCGTCACCCGAGGAGGCCAGGAGAGAACCTGAAAGACGGAAGCGTTATTTTTCAAACTTGAGTGTTTGAGCTGCCGGGGGAAAACTCCCCAGATGACCTTGGCTTCCTTTGTTTGTGCCGCGATGGAAGTCATGAAACGTTAAAGTTAATGGAGACTTGTAATTATGCATCTGTGAGCAGTTCAAATGCAGTTCTGCGTCCTCATGCCACGACATCACGGTCATCCTCCGCTACCCTCATCAGCCATTTGACGTGACATCACGCACATCTTTTTCCGCTTGCGTAAAATATCGCCTTTCTGAATCCTCCCCTGAATCTGAGGGCAACCCGGACTATTAATGTTCACGTGGCGGTGTTATTTGCAAGTGAAGGAACAAAAAAAAAAAAAAAAAAGATGCTCTTTGCCTGCCCTTTTCTCTCTGATGCCAACCATGAATGTTGGATGCGACAGCGGCGCTTCCCGGACTGCTGATGCCTCGCCCGCACGCATCCCGCGCGATGCTATGAGCTATTTGTGTGGCTCCGCCCCACTAAGCAGCTTCCTTCAAATATCCCGGGGGGGGGGGGGGGGGGTTAAGGGGGAGGGGATCGACCACGGCGGGGAAGACATGTTGAGGATCTAGTCGCTAAAACACCGGCCCTGTCCTATTACGCGCGACAGCGGCAGGAGAGATCAAACAGGAAGCTCAGGCTAACAGGCAAGCTGGGATAAAAGAACGCTTGAATCGGCTTGAGTGAGAAAACGACTGCTGTGATGTTACAGAGCGGGAGATTTCTACTGGAGACCATTGGGGTTGACCTCATGAAATAACCATTTCATTGATTATTCATGATAGCTAGCTAGCTAGATGGCTAGCTAGATAGGCTAGCTAGCGAGCTCGAAAGATAGATAAGAAACCCTTTTTTTTTTGTCACACAATGACATGAATTAATGAATGAAATGAAAAAACCCCAAAAAGATAGATACCGCATTGGCCCGAATATAAGACGGCCCTGATTATAAGACGACCCCCTCTTTTTCAGGACTCAAGTTTGAAAAAAGACTTTTTGAACACCAAATTAATTTTTGTACAGAAAATAATTACAGTACATCTGAAACAAATGATTCTAACAATATATTTGAGAGAAAATTATTTTGCCTCATTCAAATCTTAATATCTGAACATTTAAATATGTAAACAAAAGTGCAATCACATTCGTAAATGAATGGCTTCTGGTTTTTGAAATGTAAATGACATCATAAGTTCTCCTCAGCTGCCAGTTAACCTGGCCGATCTTTGACCCACTTTTCTCTAGATTGTCGCTACGTTTCATTATTTTCTTCTCTTTTCTTTCTTACCACTATTTTTATTTTTATTCTTCGTGACAGGGGTTCACTTTGGCCTGGGGAGTCAAGTTCAGCATTCGCTTCAATGGTATCTGGCGCCATCTAGCATCGTGAATGGGTATAATGTCTAGACCCCGAATATAAGACGACCCCCACTTTTTCAGTCTTATTTCAATGCAAAAAACACCGTCTTATATTCGGGCCAACACGGTACTTATTTGAGACAAGGACTACAGCAGTACACGTATTGACTTCAATCTTTCGTTCCAAAACCTCATACAGGAATTAACATTCATCAGCATCGCCTACTGAGAGAGGCGAAGAGACTTGTGTCGGTGGCGTAGGAGGCGGCTCTCACTTCACTCTCTGACGGCGTAGCCGCCGTTAGCCTCCAGCTAGGAGGAAGTGATTGATGATGATATTATATAAACACACACTGACTGGATCAAAGTATTGGAGCACCTTAACTGCTCTGAACACGAAACTGTTTTCTGATTTGCTCTCGTGGCCATTTTAGTCACCACTCCACCAAGCTTAACTGCAACAGCGGTGATGTCGCCGGTCCAAATGTGACACCTTCCGTTCCCTCATCACGGCCGTCAAATGATTTTTCACCTACAAATGTGTGTTCTGTCTTTTTCAATGCCGCCCTTCATGTCCTGTGCGCGGTTCGGGCAGGGGCGAGAGGGGGCGGCTCCATTTCAGGCCACACTTTTCAAAGAAACCTTTCTCTTTTCTTACTCACACCATCAGCCCTCTTGAGGTTTCAAAGCCTCTCGGTGTCGCTTTGTGGCATCGCGCTCGCGCGCAGGCTTTTAGCTCGCGCCGATAGCCGACGCGGTGCCTTGCATGGATGAGCGAGATGCTTTTTGCTGAAATGAGACGAGAGTGTTGGGGAAAGCGAGGGTTCGGCGCAGAGGTGTCGCATCTGCGTTCAACGTAGTGCAGGAGTGACAAATTCATTTTCGTCATGGGGGCCAAGGCGTCGTTTTGATTTGCCTCCAAGGGCCGTTATGATTGGTGGACACCGTATTAACCTATCATCATAATATGACATTTCGTAATAATACCATCTCCCTAAACTCTCTTCAAGGTCGAAGAGACAGGAATTATGCAATTAACGAAACAATGAGCTGAATAGACGCAAACGGATGGCGGCTGACCATTTGCTTCTTCTATTACGGATGACTCCAATGGATCGAAGCTATTTTCACTTGTTATTGCCTAAAAACTGGAGGTGACATAATTGCAAATACAGTCAAACCTCGGTTTTCGAACGTCTCGGTTCTCGACCAATTCGGTTTTCGACCAAAGATTTTGATTTTTTTATGCCTCGGATGACGAACAAATTTCAGTTCTCGAACAAGCTGAGCGCACTTGAATGCACCGTTTGACTCCTCTCGCCTTCCTTACACGAAGAAGTGACGCTTCTTCGGGTAGACGAGGAAGTGACGCTTCCTCGTGTTGCTTTCCATTGTGAGCAGCCGTGTTCAATAAACATTTTTATTTTAAAATGAGCGTGGTTTCGGTTTTCGAACAATTTCGGTTTTCGAACAGCCTTCTGGAACGGATTATGGACCAAAACCGAGGTTTGACTGTCGCTACCTCGGAGTGAGGAATGAGGCACCGTTTTACAATACGTCTGACTCAGTTAAGCGGTCAGGAGCGTTACATAAAATGACGTGGCCGGCCGGATCTCGTCCCGGTCTTTTGAGTTTGACACCTGTGAGATAGAGCAAGCCCGTTTGAGCCGCGTGCGCTCGTAAATATTTGACAACCTTTTGACCTCATTAGTCATGACGGAGCGTACAATCGTATGTCATCGTCATCCACTGGTGATACGGTGTGTGTGTGTGTGTGTGCGCAATGGATCAGAGTCACAAAGTAGCTTTGGTCAGCAACCTACAGGCCGGCCTTGTTAAGAGAGCCTCTCGCTAGCATCAAAAAGCGTCCTTAGCCAGTGGAGATGAGAACAAAAATGGAGGCTGAAAGAGGAGAGGAAAATCTGGTAAAGTTATTTAAAGGTCGACTTTGTCCCTGGGCATGTATTGACTCCATGTCCCTGTCATGGACTATGAAAGCAAAGCTACGCTAAAACATGTGCAAGGCCAAGTGGGGTGCGCGAGCTGTAACATTGAGTCACTTCTGACGTGGTATCATTTTAAAACTGCATCGTCCCCCGCGGGATTCCGTCATTGTGGAATTTGCCGCGGATTTAAACCCTCTCTGCGGAATTGAAAGCCAGTCTGCAGAAATAACGGTGAGGTGTAGAATACAGTCAAACCTCGGCTTCTGAACGTCTCTGTTCTCAACCAAATTGGTTTTCGACCAAAAATTGAGTTTTTTATACCTCGGATGACGACCGGATTTCGGTTCTCGAACAAACTGAGTGCACTTTAATGCGTCACTTGACTCCTCTCGCCCTCCTTATATGAGGAAGTAGACGAGGAAGTGACGCTTCCTCGTGTAGCCTTCCATTGTGAACAGACGTGTTCAATAAAGATTTTTTTTTAAACAAAAGAGCATGGTTTCAGTTTTCGAACAAATTGTTTTTCGAAAGCCTTCTGGAACGGATTATGGTCGAAAACCGAGGTATGACTGTATTTCATGTCAGGGTATCCCGGCAGGTACATGTCGCGGTCGGCCGGACAGGCTACGTTCACACGCGTGATGCCCAATATCGAGTCGCTTGTTTTATGTTTTCACTCACATTACAACACAAGTATGTCCTCTCGTGTTAACTGAAATGTCCGTGATGTGACACGCATGCACACAAAGCACAACGTCAAGTTACAGATGCAAACGGAGACGACAGGCGGCAATGTTTTTACTGAAGCAAATATGATACAATGTGTCGGGGCTCAGTTTTTTTTTTTTTTTTTAAATCTTATATCGACAGATGCTGGAGCTGGTGGACGTATTTTGAGGAAATGAGGTGAGGCTTTTCTTTGGGTTTCTTTCATGGAGTCGTCCAGCAGAGATGACATCATGGAACGGAGATGTCTACTTAAGGTGACATCACGTCATTGCCGCGAGGGTCATTTTACACTTTGTAAATCTTTGTTTCAATATCGCTTGTCAAGATTTGCTCTTCGCGGCTCAAGAAACATAAGAAACCAAGTACACTTTTCTTATCTTAGCTAAATCTAAAGTCCGCTGTCAGGAGGTTCCGTAACACGGCAGCTGTTTGTATTTTGTTGTTTAGAAAAATTGCATCCGCCGTGTGTCGGTCTCCTGCGGACGTGGTTGGAGCCCAGTGGTGGCCGTGTTGTCTCCAAGTTGCACTCTCGTTCCCTCTCCTTCCCCCCCCCCTGCACAGTGTTGCCAAGGTTAATGTCAAAAACGTGTTCTTAAGGCCATGGCGAGCTGGGCTAACATGGCCGCTACGATTAAAAAAAAAAAAAAAAGGACGCCGTTTTTTTACCGCAACCGAGGGCTAAGTGTATTCCGTCGGTTCATGACGAGGTTATCGTACATGTTGAAAGTGGACATGGTGGCACGTTGCAACGAGTGCGGACCACCGTGACCACCGGGTCTTACTGACGTTCCCTTGCTCCATTTCAGGTTCTCTCGCACACCTTCACGAGCGCTTCCTCTTCACTCAACTCGATCCAGCGTGCGCTAAGTCAAGTTTAGAGGCAGGGCAGCCTCTTATGAATAAATGAGACGTGTGGGTGGAGGCAAAAAGTGTGCGGGCTGGCTGCTTCTTTTTTTTTTGTGTGTTGTGCGACACAAATGGCATTTGAGTGTGCTATTTTTATTTGTGACGCGGCAAAAGAAAGTGCTATTCTTCCTCATTAAAAGTACATATTGCAATGTTGAAATGAATTCATTTGAAATAGAATCAACGAAAATACGACCGCTAATGCTTAGCTAATGCTTCGCTAATGCTTAGCTAATGATAAAATCTGTCCAGATAGGAGACAAAGATTTCGAAGCGCCTTGGGTTCGGCCTTCCAAACTCTTGAGCCAAATGCACTGACACGGGTATCTGTAGACAGCCGACTGCGACAGACGCGCCGCCCGCCGTTTTTCGAGGTTAGCGGGGGCGGACGTCCAGCTGGGCTGAGAGCGGCCTTTACTGTCTCGCCCAACGTGCTCTTTGGGAGAGTCGAGCGGCTCGGGGTCGCGGCTGTTCCGAATCTCATCAAGGCCTCCAGGCAGCCAAGATGAAAGCGCAAAAACATTAGAGTGAGCTTCATAGAGGACTCCAAATCAAGAGTGGCAAACAGACAGCAGAAATACAAATTCTCCGCAATCCTGTTCTATATATTTTTTAAAAGGACAATAAGATAATTTAAATCACTTTACTCATTATAATACGGACCTATAAGGCGAAAAATCTAAATCACTGCAAATCTTGCTAGCAGGAGCTGAAAAGTTTTGTGCTAACACTAACTGCTCTTTAGAACTGTTCATAATTCTTCCTTGATGAAGGCCCCAGTTCCTGCTGACGAACAACAGCCCCAAAGCATGTTGATCACACCACTGTGCTTCATCTGTCTTGCCACCTTACCCATAGCCCGGGAGTTGGCAACACGCGGCTCCAGAGCTGCATGCAGCTCTTTAGCGACATCTAGTGGATCCCTGGGAATTTATAAAAAATGTTTGAAAATGGAAAAAGATTTATATATAGATACATGTTGCAGCTCCGCAAAAGGAGAGCTGTGGTGTTGTTTTTTAAAAAAAAAACGTACACTTTATTTATGCTTTTAACAGTCTCGACAAACTCAGACACGTCTGTCTTCTCTCTTCTCGTTCCACTCGAGAGGCGTTCAAAGACAGCCTCCGAAAAACGGAAATTAATGATCACTTCACTGACACTAAGAAAAGCGAAAATAATGCACCAAAACCAAAAAATCAAGCGAGAAAATTACAAAATAAATTCTATGGGGGCGTTTGCGAACACACAACAAAGGAATAAATAACAATTCTGAGACAGTCCAGTCTCCTAAATACATACAGCATGTGTTTCCTTCATTGTAAATTTTATAGAAGGCCTTTATTTTTTTGCGGCTCCAGACAGATTTGTTTTTCGTTTTTTTTTGTCCTATATGGCTCTTTCCACATCATGGGTTGCCGACCCCTGCCATAGCCCAAACATATGACGAAGATGGGAGGTTGTTGTCACATGCACCGAATGGCCACTACTTGCCAGCAATTCCTGCAGCTCATTAAAATTGTGTCAACTTTGGGGGGATGTCCAGTTCTAATCTGCCACATTTTCTCCCCTTAACTGTCTTCACAGACTTAATGCCGGATGTGGTCCAACATGAAAACCAATCAGTTATCAATTTTACACCGATGCTTGTGTTGTGACATCCATGTCTCACATAATGCAGCAGTCCCTTCCCAGCAACAACAGGGAGGAAGGCGGCAGCAGAGGATTACGGAGTCATGTGATCCGACCTTCTCATTATTTTCAAAATGAATATTGACGGCTAACAATTAGTAAGGGATCAGTCGGAGCGGCCTTAATTATTGACGCGGCTTGCTTAATTCCATCAGTGGCGACGACAACAACAACGCCAAACGTGACTTTCCCAAAACCTTCTCCGACTTGCCTTAACTTTTGGAACTGAGGTTCAAGAAAATCTTTCTGTGAAAAAAGCGCCACTTTAGGGCAACCAACACCCAAATCTTAAATGTAGCGATTTTATGGCATCGTGTTTTCCAAGCAACACTTTAGTGTCCAAATAATTCGTATTATGTCTGATTACATTCTTACTCCCCAACCTTGCACAGATTGAAAATGATACCTGCAATGACTTTTTCTTCTGTTTTTATCCAATTTGTGTCATGATGCTGTTCTTGTGTGTCTCCAGCAGGGGGCATAGGAGGGCCTTTCCTCCAGTGTGCACACCTGCTGCCAATTTGGTCATCGTGTTAGCCAAGTATTTCAGGTCGGATTATTGACCTTGTTGCTGCTCGCGATCTCATCATTATCGTTTTTGCTCTCTGGTGTATCGTCTTGATTTTGCTCGGATTTTTGTTTCGCGAAATTAGACTGTAGTCATTTTGGTTCTAATGATTTACGATTTCTTTGCCCTTGCAAACACTTTTTATGACTGTATTGTGTTTCCTGTTTTTTTTTGACCAGCGATTTCTGATTGTACTTTGTTATTAAAATAAATATTTTTTTTGGCACGGATTTTGTTTGTGTCTACGCCTGTGGGATCTGAACTTCATTCAGTTCGTTCCCGAACTGTGTCAATTTGGGTCTGAAAGTTAGCCAAAGAAGCGCTGTCTTGTCTATAAAAGGCCTTTATTTATTTATTTATTTATTTATTTATTTATCTATTTATGAACATCTGACTGGCATCAAAATGTCTGCCCACAAAAAGACGTTTGAGGGAATCCAGTCACTCTCACTTGGTAATGACCTCAAAGCCGAGTAGGCTCAACGACGCCTTCCCTCATCAATCTACACTCCGAACTCTTCGCAAAAGTTCAAATTTAACGCCACCGTGTCGGATTTTGTCATCCTTTGTCTCCTGCATGTAGCGTTTGTTGACTACATTTTAAAAAACTTTTTTCTTCCATTCTGTGATGCCCGTCTGTCTGTTTTCAGTTGCGTTCGTGTGCCTCGTGCAAAGAAATAACACAAGTGACGGGAGGGAAGAGCGGCAACGGAGACAGATAAGCAGACTTGTGGGAGGACGAGGAGACGAGGGTAGATGAGGCGCATGATAAACAATGACAAAAGCACCCAAAAAAAAAGACAAAAAAAAAAAAACTGAGACAAGTGGCACAAAGGGAGCGCGTGGAGGATATATTTAACACATCTTCGGCATCCATAGAAATATTGCCCGACTGCGGGAAGCAGAGATGGTAGATTACTTTTCCTCAGAAGTTATCAGGAAAAAACGTAGAATAAGCTATTTCTTTTGACTCGGGATGAGTCGAGCTCTGACATCTTTTTGACAGCCTTGTTTGACTCCTTCGTCTTTCTAAAAAAACAAAAAAAACCCCAAAAAAAAGCACTCAAAGAGGCGCTCGAGAGGGCATATTTTGGAAGCGCTCTCTTGGAAAATCCACAGTTGGACGCATTTAGCCAAACTTGTGACTACCGGACGGGACGGATCTGAGGCGCGCCGCGCAGCGAAAGAAGCGGAGCGCTCCAGGCGCAGCTGTTCGGCATGACAACCGGGGAGACAGTCTGGACACTTGTTACTTAATTATTTAGATGGCACATCATCCAGATCACTCCGCCTCCCGCTGGAGCGCGAGCTCAAAGAAACATGGCAAAATTGTCCTTTTTGGGTTTTTTTTTCTTTCCTCCCAAGGTGCAGAGCAGATGGAGTCATGCACGCATGCACGCGCTGCACCTCAAGCAGGCGTGTCAAACATGAGGCCCCCGGACCAAAATCAGGCCACCACGGCTTGAATCCGTCGCTGTGTGACTGCTCCCGGGATTTTCACATGCATCTACTTCCACATAATTCACATCATTCCTATTTCGACATATTCCAAAAATTCACGCCTTGCAGGCTATTATTTTTTTTCCTCAATCCAAAAGGTCTTTTTTCACCAAAAATTCAACATTTTCAACCCAAAATTCCACCTCCATTCCCAATGAGACGTTCAACATGACAAATTCACATGACAGAAATCCCTTACTATAACACGGTTCGTCTTTCACGGCTTCACTGTTTCGATTTTTTTCCATACATCATTTTTTTTTTTGCATTGTGTTCTGCATTCTCATTGGCTAAGGAGGCACCGCACCTCTTTTCTGGATACAATTTGCAAAACATGTCTCTCAGACACAAACCTACAATGTCGACCAAACATTCTGTTACAGTCCATCCATCCATCCATTTTTGACCGCTTATGCGGGGTCGGATCACAGGGTCAGCAGCTTTACCAGGGAAGCCCAGACTTCCCTCTCCCCAGGGGATCCGTTACAGTGTTTCAAAAAATTGTCAGTTGATTGTTTGGAAAAAAAATATAAAAATAAATAAAATATATTATCTATCTATCTATATTTTTAATGGCCGCCTGTGTACCGTCTTTCTTATATCTCATGTAACAATATGGGCACCTGCGGCTTATAGACAGGTATACAAAATGTTTTTTTCCTTTAAAAATGGAGTATAATCAGGTGCGGTCTATAGTCCAGAAATTACGGTAATTAAAAAAAAAAACATTCTTAAGTGCTTGGGCCTGAAAAAAAGGTTTAATCTTTGGTTTCATTCAATACAGTATTGAATAGAACACATTGTAAAACTAAGAAACCAAAAAAAACCTAAAAAATAAAAATGACTACTTCACGGATTTAATTTATCATGAGTTCTTTTTGGAACGTGACACCCGCGAGAAATGAGGGACTACTGTACTCGGTACTCCTATTTGACATTCAGAGCATTCGGCTCATTCACTCCACCATAGAAAGAATTTACAGCTCACCAAAAATTTCCACTGACCAAAAGTTTAACATTAGCACCACTAAAATTCCCACGAAACTGACTCACATGATCGTTCGCTCCTTTGAAATCCAACACATTTGGCACATTTAACTTACCTGCTTTAACAATTTTCAACAGAACGAAAATTTCCACATCACAAAAAAAAAAAAAAAAAAGACCCATTCCACATCATTTAATATCTTTCCATATCAGTCCACATGCCACCAGATTGTTTCGTTTCGCATTTCAGCATTCATACACAATTGCTCCTGCAAAAAACCCAAACCACTGATGGCGCGCTTACTTCAAAATAAAACATTTCAGCTCTTGATGTTTCATTTTAAATGGCATAAAGACAGTCTGTCTGTACTCAGACCCTATTTTTTTGGGGGGGGGCGGGCGGCGGTGGGCTGGGGGAGTGAGTCATATATTTACAGTATGTGTATTGCCTCTTTCTACGTCAACTTTTTGGGGCGCAAATAGCAGCCAAGGTTCCCAGAGTAATAAACTTTTCATTGTTTACATTCCTTCACTCCGCCTCTTCTATGGCAACCTTAATACTGTCTGCCAGGGAATAAGCAACACCAAGGAATTTATGAGAGTCCAGTAAAAAAAAAAAAAAGAGTGCAAACATTACAATAGGGGATTTTTTTTTTCTTTAGTTGCATTTGGCTGATAGTCCAGTCCTGTTGACTCACTCTAGCCTACTGGTTTTTATTTCCTCGTTTACATTTCAGCGTTAGGAGTGAATTGGACTGACTCTTAATTTATTTTATTTTTTTTGTATCAACATGCTCACATACACTTAGACTGGCTCGGGAAAAAAATTATTATCCCTCCCTCGTTTCACATGTGGCTATTTTGTCGGGAATGTGAGGATTTGCAGATTTTAAATTGGGGTTTCGTGCTAACCGCGTTAGCAAAACAGATCGCAAGTTTGTGGAATCAAGATGCTGAAATACGTCTACGACGCCGTAAAAGTCAGCCGCGTTTGTTTAACGTGACATCATGAACAAGTCAATGGGAGCCGAGTGAGGTTTAAATCTGATTATTGGCCTTTGGTGGGAATTAATTTTTGTTTTTTTTTCCCCGCCGCACAAACATGACTTGGCCTTTATTAGACGCGGAGCTAGCGGCAAGCAGGCTGTGCAGTTCTCCCGGACTTTCAAGTGGGATCACCAGTGTGCTTCTCATAGTTTGTTTCGGGAGCCCTTCAGAGGGGGCTCTTGACCCCACAGCGCAAGTCATTTTACATTCAATTTTTTTGGGGAGGACAGATTCAAAATAGCCCCTCCAAAAAAAAAAAAAAAAAAAAGTAATCCAGCCCACTCTGCTATTGACGCGCTATGTAAGGCAAATAAAACCTTCCGAGCGTCCTCATTGTGTATTCTCCTCATATTTTCTTTTTCTCGCCCTGAATGGCGCTCACGGCTTCCTACAGGGAAAAAAAAAAAAATCAAAACAAACGAGAGCGGGAACAGTCACCGAGGTCCCAATCAATAAATGTAGAGATAGACTAAGGAGGCTAAAGAAGGATCAGAGAGGAGGGAATTTGGGAAGATAACTGTTTGAGAGCACCAGTGCTCAGTAATCATCCCGAACATGACAGCTTGTAGGCCCCAGCAATTATTTACCTCGGACAAATCAATAGATCTCTCTCTGAAAAAATATCCATCAGCAGCACTTTCGGGAAGAAGACATTCATGCTTCTTTGGAAACGAGCATGCGTACAAAAAAACAACAACAAAAAAAACCACCTCAGGATGCGTGAAAACACATTTGCCAGAGCGCCGTGCACCTGAACAAAGACATTTCCCGAAAAAGGCCAGCGTCGCTACGTTAATGGTGAAGCGGATTTGCTGTTGAATGTCACACTTCAATGCAACACGAACAATAAATAAAAAGGGGCCGTGAATGAAACGGGCGCAACAAAAGGGATGCACATCAGAGACGTTCCACGTGCGTCTCTGAAGCCCGAGCGAGCGACGACGCCACCATCTTGTTGAAAGCAAGCCGTGCGGAACGCGCGCAGCGTCAATTCAGCAACCGGCAGCGTGTTCACATGGCGACCGCGCAGCTCGCTTTGGATGTCGGCCGGGCGAATGCGAAGCGCGAAACGCTGCGTCGTCATCGTCCGCCCGTCTCGCTATTTGAATCCTTTCTTGGTGGAGTTGTCACAGAGTCAGGCATGATGTGTTTACGCGCATTGAAAAGCAGGGAAATCCAGTTCGAGGAAAGCGATGTTGCGTTCAAGGCTGGAAAAACCAGGACAGCTGAAGAATTAATCGAGTTATTATATCGACATTGCAATGTAATAAAACAACTGAATGGCAAAAAAACAACAACAACAAAAAACATAACAAAAAACCTGATTCCGATCTTTCAAGAGGCTTTATTATTTTTAAAAAAATACAGTCAAACCTCGGTTTTCGAACGTCTCTGTTCTTGACCAAATTGATTTTTGTCCAAAAATTTCGAGATTTTTATACCTCGGATGACGACCGAATTCCGGTTCTCGAACAAACTGAGCGCACTTGAATGCGTCACTTGACTCCTCTCGCCTTCCTTACACAAGGAAATGACGCTTCCTCGTGTAGCGTTCCATTGTGAGCAGACGTGTTCAATAAAGATGTTTTTTTTTTTTTTTTAAGGAGCGTGGTTTCGGTTTTCGAACAAATCGGTTTTCGAACAGCCTTCTGGAACGGATTATGGTCGACAACCGAGGAATGACTGTAGAGTATGTGCCTTTCTTTATTGATCGAGTGCTGAGAAAATTTCGGATACTTCAGAAACGCGGTCCAAATGTTTGTATATCATCGTTTCGTGAAAAGTGAAAAGTTGAAGTGACACGTTTGTTATTGGCGTCATCCGATTGATGAGTAACTGCTTTCTGTTCAAACCACAATTGCTTGGCAGAAAGGGATCGTCCTTGACTATTTGCATACTGTCAAGTTACCTAACGTAGCAATTTCACGACATTTTACGATTTTCCATCCATTTTCCCAACCGCTCCATCGTCACAAGGATCGCGGGGCATGCTGGAGCCGATCCTGGCTGTCTTCAGGCAGGCAGGCGGGGGACACCCTGAACCGGTTGGCACCTGAGCGTATTTATAAATCCCCCGCACACTCACGCATGCAATTTTCACGACCCTCAAAACGTCCCAAAAGTCACATGCCTGCAACCGCATCGCCATTTTGCTGATTTAAGATGACTTTGAACCTCTTTTTGAGCACGGCAAGCAATTCACACCATTTTAGGTCGGTTCCCAAATCATTCCACAAATGAACACCTCTTACAGAAACACACCGTACCTTGATACAGTGAAACTCCTCTACAACGAAACCTACAGGGGCGAAAATACCCCCTAGTGTGAAAAAATCTTCATGCATAAACAACATTACCATTTTCCTACCCCCCATGCAATGAAACCCCCCCTGTTGCGTTATACGAAATCTTTTTCTCTGCTCTTGCCTCGCGACGAGATTCACAACAACGAAGTATAATCCAACAGCGACCTCTACTGCTTCGTTCGGAAACAGCAACAGCAACCACCACACTGATTTACACATGCGCAGTAGTCCAGGAAGTATTTGTTTTTGTTAGTTGCAGCAAGAACGTTGCTTTGCTAAAATGGCTACAAAACGGACCTTTGTGTGTGTGTGTGTGTGTGTGTTTGTGTTTACATCTGAAATCAAATTTGCTACAGTGAAAAACTCCCTCTTGTGAAAAAAGTCTTGCGGAAAACATGATTTCTTTGTAGAGGAGTTTCACTGTATTTGCCCTTGGTTTGAATTGCTTGTAGGCACAGTTGTACCCCGAAAGTCATCGCAACGTTTTCCAATTTCGAACGCTTTCTCGCGTACTTTCTCATCACTTTCCGCTGGGACGCCGCCCGTCGGGCAGTGGCATCAGTAATGAGCGCAGAACCCCCATTACGGCATTCCAGTGCAGGTAATTCTTGAAAGGCTGCCGCAACGAGCCCCCGGGGGAAGCGTTTAGGAAGGCGAAAGCCCTTCTGGAAGCAGATTCAAGGATTTGTAAGTGGATGCTTCTGACTGCCCTACTTTGATTTCACCTCACCTGCACCCCGGCCAGCCCGGCTTGTCCTCAGCTCGCCTCCACCCCTTCCCCGAGCCTCGAGCATTCATTGAGTTTTTCCCGCGGCAGATGTGCTTGTCTTTGTCTTCTTGTGTGGCGTGATCTCCTTACGAGGGAACATTTTGGGCTGTTGTGGAGGTTAAACAGCCGTGGCTCAAGGGCAAAAAATCCTTTATGAGCACCGCTGAGCGGCCTAGAGCGGAGCTTCCGCAGTCGCACATATAACCACATTTATTTCACTCTGTCTTCCCGCCCACTTTGCTCCTCCATTTATTCCGCTTCACGCCACATTAGGTCAGCTTCCCTGAACTCTCTTTTGTTTCTTTTTTTTTCCTCGCCCCCCCCCCCCCCCCGCCCCCCACCGGATCCCGTGTGACTGTGCTGCCTGATGTACTCTCTATCCTCCTCCCACCTGTGGTAGTTTCTCACCAGCACGTCATGTATTTGGTTCTTTTCCTCCAAAGGGGAAGCACCAGACAAGGCGTAAAAAGCAAGACCCAGTCCTCTCAATTACATCTCTCACCTTCCTCTCTCCTGCCTGTCAATCCATTTCCTCTGCAGTTTGTCACCTCCTCCGCCTCAACTCCTACTCTTCCATGATTCGGATGCTGTTTAAACGCACTCCACATTTTCCAAGTCCACCGAGAACAAATACCGTACAACAGAAAGGATACTCTTACCAACGCACATTTCTGCATTTCGACTCTTCACTTGGAGCCCAAACAAGACACAACGCCGCTATTATTAGCCATTGATGTACAATCATTTTGCGCACAGGGAGAGCAGCATCTTGTCAGCATAAAAATTACATCCACACTGCAAATTACGAAACAGTTGACCCACATTAATGCGTGTACAGTGGGAACTGTGAGGGCTCAAGGAAGGAACCCTGAGGGACCCCGAGGGCGGCTCAGGACGCAATAAAATGACCATGAAACAAGTGACCAAATCCGTTCCAGAAGGCTGTTTGAAAACCAATTTGTTCAAAAACCGAAACCACGATCTTTTAAAAAAAAAAAAATCTTTATTGAACACGTCTATTCACAATGGAACGCTACACGAGGAAGCGTCACTTCATCGTCTACCCGAGGAAGCGTCACTTCCTCGTGTAAGGAAGTCGAGAGGAGTCAAGTGGCGCATTCAAGTGCGCTCAGTTTGGTCGAGAACCGATTTTCGGTCGTAATCCAAGGCATAAAAAAACTCGAAATTCTTGGTCAAAAACTGATTTGGTCGAGAACAGAGACGTTCGAAAACCGAGGCTCGACTGTATGTATTTATATATATACATATATATATATATATATATATATATATATAAATGCAAAGTGGTTATATTAATCATTGCACATGATGTACACACTTTCACCAACACTTAAGTTAGAGAGAGAAAAGGCGCAAGGGTGCAAAGGTACAGACATACGACAATGCAAAAATAGGGCAGTCTAATTTAAGGATCCTGAGAATACATATTTCACATGGGAACGCGGCAGTGGGGGAGGGGGGGGGGTGAGTTTGCCACCTTGTCTCTTTCATTCTGTGAAACTAGGGCAAAATGTTGAAGGGCAACCACCGAGACTGGACAGATGGAATGAAGTATTTGATCCATGAGAGAAAGGGGGAGGACTGCGGTTGGAAAAGGTAGGATGGGTGAGGACTCGACAAAAATCACACACTCATCTGCTATTCATCTGGAATGTTTCCAAAAGGCGCTAAATGATTCGCAAAGTCCTGCGGAAGCGCAGGGAGCAGCCAAAACAGAAGGAAACCCATGTTTGCTTCTACAAAAGGTGGACCCTTCATCTTTTATGTTTTTTCATTAGCTGTTATTATAAAGTCCCTAAACCTGAGGGCAAATTCACACTCGCACAAAGCGAGGGCACACATCTGCAGGCGGACGCCCACAAAGGAAGAAAGCCAAACGAGTGTCGTTCTGTGTACTCGGTGAGTCACACGGTTGCTTGGAGCAAGTCTTCACAGCTATGTTTTCCCCCCAAATTAAATATCGCTCCTCGAAATGGTACTCCCTGCTTCAGCTACCTGCCACGCCTCCAACTCAGCGTGACCGATCCAAGCGTCAGATATGCGGAGCCTCAAGAGGAAGAGCCGTTCACTCTCAGACGTGCATTTTGCCAGCAGCCAGCTGGTGCTGTCATGTCTGATGGGCTGGAACACAGACAGAAGATGGAGCCCAGGCCGGGGAGGAAACAAGCAGGGATGAGATGTGCGGTGGTGGAAGGGGCGCTTGTTCATGTTGGGAAAACATTAGCAGGTGGAGGACATGAACAGGAAAACTCAAGTTTTGATGACGGAGAAATTTGCATCAAAGTCTGGCAAGTCGTCCCTGCAGCTTTGCGTCAAGTTCTTTGGACACCCACCGAGTCATTGAAATCCTTCTCAAAGAACGGTATTCAGGAAGCGCATCATTCAAAACACAAACAAACAAACCACCTCACGTGAGGCTCGTCAATCGTATGAGCTAGCTTAAATTCATGCTAGCACAAACTGATGAGAAATCACAGAGGGGCAAACAAATGCGCACTAGCGCTATCGTGTCATTACATTTGCAGACAATCTAAATGAAAAAAAAACAACAATTTGGATTGGCCAACCATTGCAAATAAATGACAGTTGGTGACTCACACCCACACGTTGAGCGATTTGATCGAGGGATGCGTTGTGACGTGGAACGGACAGCCTGCAAAGACTTTTGAGGCAGCACACTATCGTATTGTGTACTTCAGCAATTTTTATTTAACCATAAAAAGATTGTGTAAGAGTCATGGAAGAAATGGTTTGCGACAGAAAGATGACTTGGCTGAGAATAAGAGAAGAGTGGCAATATAGTGCAGGCTCGTAGATCACTATTTAATTCACAGCGACATCTGGAATTGTGAATTTATACAGTCAAACCTCGGTTTTCGACCATAATCCGTTCCAGAAGGCTGTTTGAAACCCGAATTGTTAGAAAACCGAAACCACGCTCTTTTTAATAAAAACATCTTCACGCTACACGAGGAAGCGTCACTTCCTCGTGTAAGGAAGGTGAGAGGAGTCAAGTGACGCATTCAAGTGCACTCAGTTTGTTCGAGAACTGAAATTCGGTCGTCATCCGAGGCATAAAAAAATCGAAATTTTTGGTCAAAAAACAACTTGGTTGAGAACAGAGACGTTCGAAAACCGAGGTTTGACTGTAGTTAAGTATTGTTGTAAAACACAATTCCTGTATATTTTATCTACAGCAATTCCTCGCCACTTTACGCTTCACATGTTGTGGCTTTGGTGCTTCGCCGGTTTTTCCAAAATACTGTATTCATAAAAAAATAAAATAAAAAAACAACAAAAAAAGTAATAAAAAAATAAAAATGAAAAAATTCCAGCTTTATCAGCAGCCATATTGAGGAAAGATGCGTTGTTTCATGCTGACGCATGAGGTTTCTCTTCGGGTACTCCGGTTTCCTTCCACAAAAAAACATGGCAGGCTGACTGGACACTCCATTTTCCGATCTGCCTATCCTCACAAGGGTCACGGGGGGTGCTGGAGCCTATCCCAGCCGTCTTCGGGCAGTAGGCGGGGGACACCGTCAACCGGTTGCTAGCCAATCGCACGACACACAGAGACGAACAACCATCCGCGCTCACACTCACACTCACACCTTGCGACAATTTGGAGTGTTCAATCAACCTGCCGTGCATGTTTTTGGAATGTGGGAGGAAACCGAAGTACCCGTAGAAAACCCACGTA
Organism: Hippocampus abdominalis; assembly: GCA_018466805.1. Lineage (NCBI taxonomy): Eukaryota > Metazoa > Chordata > Actinopteri > Syngnathiformes > Syngnathidae > Hippocampus > Hippocampus abdominalis. The sequence goes on from CM031695.1 coordinate 29,737,944, forward strand.
GGCCCGGGAAGAACATCCAAACTCCACACAGGGAGGCCGGAGCTGGACTTGAACTCGGTACCTCTGCACTATGAGTTCAACGCGCTAACCACTGGACCACCGGGCCGCCCTCTGTCTCAAACATGTAAAGTATCAATACATATTTTAACCCTCATGCAGTATTTTTAAGCGGCTGCATGAAGGGTATTACGTCCCAAAAATGTCCCTCTTCCAATGTGCAACAACTTTTTTCACTTTTAACTTTTTTTCACTTTCAACCCCTCAAAATGTTCAGTGGGAATTGGCCAAGACATAGATATACATCCTATGCAAAATTTCAGCTTCGTGGAGTTATTTTTCACTCTTTTGTCTGTGGTGTCCATTTGTCCAACAGTCCAAAATCGTCCAAAGTGTCCGAAATGTCCAATTTTGGGATAATTACTGCATGGGGGTTAAACATACTGGTACCCACATACACTGACGCGAAAAGCCCTGTTGGTCGGCAAATCCTTCACCCACGGTTTTCACCTTTCGACGGGAGTTTCTGGTCTCCATTAACCGCGAAAAATTAGGGACTACTGTATTTGTAAGGATTGGCGGACGGCTGGTTCCTGTTAGCGCACAACAAGAAATGCACATTTAGTGAGTGCGTGGCAGCTGCTGTGCATGTTGATTGGTTAGCAACAAGGCTCCAGATTAGGACAAGCAATCAAAAAATGTGCGGCTGGACAATAAAAATGTGGATCTTGCAAATAAACAGGTGGCGCCACGAGCTCGTGGACATGAGGCCGATGGAAACCAAATGCCAGCGTTGTCATTATCCCATCATCTCTCGCGCCTATTTGGACCAAAGCTCTCCCTTCCACATAAGCCGCTCAGCTATCTGCTCCGGCGGGGCTCAAGATGGAGGGATTTGGCCTCCTTCTTCTCTGCCGCGCCAGTTCATTACCTTCGCAAGGGCGCGTGAGATATATGCCGTTGTCAAGGTGAAGGGTCGGGCAGTGATGGCATTTCCGCACAACTTTTGGCACGCCGGCGCCACTTGACGCGACGCCATTTGAATGTATTTGGAGCGCATGTTTGCTTTCATCAAAATTGCATCAGGCAGTCACGCCGCAAAGGTAGGAAGAGAAAAATAAATACATAAATAAATAAATCCGCAGTGGTCACAGGTGCATCTGGGAGAGTCGGCGTTTCATTTATTTTTAAACGTCCCTGAATTGAGTTGCTTGGCGCTCATCTGTAAAGTCATGTGGAAAAAAAAAAAGAAGCCCACAATCTATGCATTGTTTTTTTTTTTTTTTTCCTTCGCCGCGCGGGAAAAACATTGCAAGTCATCATTTAAACATCACTAATTCAGCGTGGAGTCCATTGTGAGACATAAAACCCAATTGCGAGAAGGAAAATGAGCGCGGGAGAGCAAGCCCGCACTCGCCTCTGCCGCGCAGTGCATCATTACGGCAAACACGGCAAGTGGTGATTATCCCAAATACGGACGCGGGAAATTAAATATGACAAGATGGAGACTACCAATCATCTGCGGCATTGTCTTAGAATGATGAGCGCAGTCTATTCTTTCGCACCGTGTCACAATGATGTCAATAATGTGCAAATGCGCTCGCCGGAGATCTTTACGCGGGGTGCAATCAATTTGGGCAAAATTGTTTTTTATGCAAAACACTGTTCAACGGAGCTGATTGGTTTAGTTTGGCTTAAGTGACCCTGCGCGGCCCTCAATTATTTTCCTTTTTCAGATGATTGGTCTTTTCATGTTTAACATTGGAAAAGTCAAGTCAAAAATAATGACCATAGCGTTCCTTTGGCACCTCGAGCCTCAACATTCTTATCGTGCACGTGTACCTAATCATGTGGTCACTGTCGTTTCAATCCGCTCGCCCGCTCGGGCATCACGTCTCACCTCCGGCGACAAAAGCCCGCAGATTGAAAGAAAATAGATGACCCCCCCCGCCGCCCCCCCCCCCCCCCCTTCCTCATTCTGTGGCCTGATTGACGGTCGTCATGGCAACCACTCCATCTCTAAAGCCTAATAGCTTCCGCGGAACAAAAGGCCTCATAATTCTGTCAGAACTCCAAAAAGGCTGGCCGGGAAATGGCGGCCATCTTAATTGCGACGAGATGCCTGCTCCCCAGCGTGAGCGCATACCTGCGGACCTCGCTCTCTTGCTCGCCCTTGTTTTAAACGACGGCGGCGACAAAGAGGGCAGGCGGGCGCCCCGTAGCGAAAACAGCTTCGTTGCCGGCCTCCCCGCTGCTCGCCGTTTCCACTTTAAAAAGCATTTACATTTTATGTCTGGGTAAGATTTTTACCAGGAGCACTTCCTTTCCAGTTGGGTCCCATTTCCTTGATTGCAGGAGAATGGGAGACCTAAAAATAAGAAGAGACCAAGCGGTTGTAAAAAGCTTTGTTGCGGAATGAAGCCGTGAATGATTCTCCATCCCCGGCACCCACTTTTGCCGTGTGCTAATCCCGACACATGAGATGGTTCAGGTGGACAGAAGGCGGGAAAGGGCAGCTCTAATTAAGCAGGTGGACTCGGAGGATGGGGGGCAGGGGGGGGCGCTTACGTTATTACGCCCGCTATCTGATCAGGTGGGGGAACAAATGCAAAGAAGACGTTCGAAAGCCGGCCGCGCTCAGCTCCGGCAGCTCGACCAGCCGGGCGGAGAATGCCGAGGCCCTGATTACACCTCATTAGGAATCCTGATTAAAGGCTTTTAATTAGTCGCACTTCAACCGCACAAGATGGAGAAAGACGGCGAGGGAGGAACGAAAGAGGAGGCATGCGGCAATAGACACTCACTGGTCACTTTGTTCGGTACGGCAGAAGTGATCTTGAGTGAATGCAGAGGTTTGGTTTGAAATATATTTGAAGATCCAGAGCCAATTAGAATTCGCAATGGCTTTATGTGTCCCAAAACGGATTTTTGAATTTTTTTAAATTTTTCTTTTTACAAGTCCTTCAGATGTTAGATTTGACGAAGCGTTGTGATTTACCGTATTGGCCCGAATATCAGACGGCGTTTTTTGCATTGAAATAAGACTGAAAAAGTGGGGGTCGTCTTATATTCGGGGTCTAGACATTATACCCATTCACGACTCTAGATGGCGCCACATATCATTGAAGCGAATGCTGAACTTGACTCCCCAGGCGAAAGCGAACCCCTGTCACGAAGAATAATAATAAAAATAGCGGTAGCACGAAGAAGAAAAATAAAAACATTTCTGTATAAAAAATAACTTGGTGTTCAAAAAGTCTTTTTTCAAACTTGAGTCTTGAAAAAGAAGGGGTCATATTATAATCAGGGCCGTCTTATATTCGGGCCAATACGGTAATAGCTACGACGTTTCCCGGAAAAAAAAAATCCACCAAAAATTAAATATACAAATACAATAAACAAAAATATATGTGAATGGTTCCTAATTCACCGTGTGCCCCGCCTACTGGCCAGCGACAATTGGGGATGGGCTCCAGCATGCCAGCGACCCTCGTGAGGATAAAGCGGTTCAGACAAGGGATGGACAGAAAGATTACTCTATAACATTTGATCTTCATGTTATATTATGACAGTATTATGAAAACCTGATGTTCTAGAAAAAAAAATGAGGGCAGTTTTCAGAATCGGTGCAAAAATATCTACATGAAAACATTTACTTGCATCTCTGATTCAAAAATGTGTTGACCAGTCTACTTGCTGAAAACATACTGAAACAAAGACTGACAAGTACGCCATACTCAGCTGGGGGAGATTAATTGATTGGTTTCGCTGATTTTTAGTGGCGTGACTTCGTTTTTTTGGGTTTTTTTTAATAGAGCTCCCATATTGTGTTGAACGAGGACTGAATCTCCACTGGCTCCCTCATGGGCTGGAAGTAAACTTGGCAAGAGGTAACAGACTGCATAACATAATCCAGTGTTACTTTTCAACACATGCCCTCCTTGCGGGTTCCATATGTTGGGGCATGAGGACCCCATCTGGGCAGTAACACGCTCGCGCTCATCTATGACTTTTTTCACGCATTCTTATGATACGGTTTTCTCTCGCCAATGCCGATTGCTTGGCAGATCCCGGTTACAAACGTAACCTCTCACTTGTTCCGTTCTTCACCCCTCGTCTTCCTCCCTCAACTCATTTTCTTGCCTTTGTTCTGTTTCCCATCTGGCACCCCCCGCCCCCCCCCCCCATTCCCACCCCCACCCCTTCCGCAAAAGTCCCCGGTAACAATCCTCTCCAGCCGCCCTCCCCTCGGTACAGTGGACCATTTGGCACGAGCGCCAGCGCTCCGCCTCTCATCCCTTGCGCTCACTTCAATTTTGGCGGCTTGCATAATTAATTATCAGCACTGTTGGCCATCATTGCAATTACTCCAGAGGACAGCGAGCGGAATACAATCAGACATGGAAAATCCACGATAAACACGGAGTGGGGGGGGGGGAAAGCGATTAGCGACGGGGGAACATTGAAAAGATACACAGTCAACAAGCAAAATGTCAATTAGGACGACACAAAAGCACGGCGCGCCTCAGGGATCCTGACCGGGACAACACTATTTTCATTTTTAAAAAATGTGCCACATGACCGGCTTGCACTGACTCTTTAAAATGACCCCGTGGAAAAACTCATTCCAGATGTACGTACATGTCAACACTCTCCTATTTCATCTTGTTGTGAACATAAACACTCCTCCGCTGATATGGCACCCAAGGGTGCAATAAAAGCACCAAAGGAGACTCGTGTAGGAGCCGGAGGATCAGCGGCACGTGAAGCGCGGCGGCCCGTTTATCGGCGTGCCAATGGGGAATAACGATGCGTAAGCAGGTCTGCTGATTAGTTTCATCCTCGCTTTGCTGTTGAACTTGGCCGCGAGCGGGACATTCTTCACTCAGCGCTTGTACTGTATCGCCGCTGATGTCATACAAGGAGCAGGCTGGAACATGTGTGCTAAATCACCCGTGAAAGTGGACATTTTTTAATGATCAATAGCATATTTGCAAACCAAAACGAGTAAACATTTATTTTGCGCATCTGGCGCTCAAGCCGTCTGTGTTTGGCACCGATGGTAACAATGAGAAACAAAGGTGATGGGAGACAGTAAATCCCGACGGGATCCGTTCCAAACCCGCCCGCTATAGACCCCAAAAAAAAATTGGCAATGGAAACCAGATGCAAAAACATTTTCTTGATCGTCTTCAACTTGCGCTCACTTGCCAACATTGAAACTTATTAAAACACACATGACAGTCATAATTCAGCCGCAAAGACGTCGTGACGTCACCTTTGGTCGCCGATCTAATCACGAGCGTCGCATATCTGCAACTATTTTGTCCCTCCGTTTCATCCGATTAATGCGCCGTAAATAGTCATGCGTTGTTACTGAAAAGCGAGTTACTGACATCGCTGATGATAAGCTTAAATAAAGAACACACGCACACACACACACACACACACACACACACATACACCCACACACAAATCAAAATATGCCGGGAGGTACTCCCAATTACGGGCAAATGATATGCAGAGATATTGTTGCAGCACTTTCTAATCAGAGGATGTGGCTGGAAATGAAATTTCTCCCTCTGTTGCATTAATTGTCGACTGTGCGCTAATTAAAGCTTGCCAGTCATTAACTGATCTGTGCAGATGGAAGCGACGGTGGCGGCGGCGGCGGGCAGGCCCTCGCTGGCGGGGTGAGGGCGGGGTTGTGGGGTGGGGGGTGGGGGGAGCAGTTTGTCACGGAGGCGCCAAGGCAGACGGACCAACTCATGAGTTACGTGTGAACCCATCAAGCCGTTTATTTTCATAATTCCTGAGTTCTGCTTCTTGCGATTTTTCTTGAACCAACCCTGGTATTTACTCTGTGTGATTATCGGTGCCAAGGAAATAATTTGCCAGTGAGTTGAGGAGCTTCATTAAGAAAATTTTCAAACCTACACTTCTATGTTTTTTTTTTTTTTTTTCCAAAGTTGGTGAATTTAACCCCCATGCAGTAATCATCCCAAAATTGGACATTTCGGACACTTTGGACGATTTTGGACTGTTGGACAAATGAACACCACAGACAAAACAGTGAATAATAACTCCACGAAGCTGAAATTTTGCATAGGATGTATATCTATGTCTTGGCCAATTCCCACTGAACATTTTGAGGGGTTGAAAGTGAAAAAAAGTTAAAAGTGAAAAAAGTTGTTGCATATTGGAAGAGGGACATTTTTGGGACAATCCTCGAGGACGTAATACCCTTCTTGCAGCCGCAAAAATAACCCTCATGCAGTATTTTGGCTGCCATAAGACAATAAAAGTTAGGGAAATAAAAAATTTGAAAATTCGACTTTGGTACATCACTGAAGAATTTCTACTCGCTTACGTGCCGCCACTTAATGTTTTGGCGCACAAAGCGACATGCATGCACAAGATTGTGTGTTTGTGAGCGCATGTCTACTTCCATCAGCGCGTGTCCATCCACGTTAGATGCCAGGGTGGGATTAAGTGGCACTGCTTGATGGGGCCGAGTGCTTATATCTTTATTTATGTGCTGACAGCGGCAGGTGTGAGTGTGTGTGTGTGTGTGTGTGTGTGTGTGTGTGCATGTCAAGGAGTAAATGGGAAGCAAATAGGAAATGTGTGTGTGCGCTGTGAGGAAGCTAATCTCTCTTGATAAGAGGGGAAAGATCACAGGTGAAGATTGCTGATGCCGTATTGATCGGTCAAATGCTGGCTGGCATTCTCGTAAATAAATCTGCTCTGATGAACTTGTCGAATAAAATGCCAGAAAAAAAGCAGTCGAGAGCCAAGCCGAGGAACTATGTCAAAGTCAATGGAGGAGCTTCATTTCCACAAGGCAAGTGATTTGGCCCCACCTTGTGCCATCTGCACTTGGAGGAAATAATGTGGAAGTGAGTGGAGGAGCGTTTATTAGATAAAAGGTCAGCACCAAAGCACACCTTTTATCTTTTTGGGGCGAAGGAATTATGTTGAAGGGAGCTGAGGAGTTTCGTTTACACAAAAGGCAGGCTTTGGCGCCCTTGTGCACGTCAATGAATGATGCTGAAGTGAGTTAAGGAGCTTGATTTAGGCAAAAGGAGGGCTTTGGTGCCATCTTGTGCCATCTAGAGGCAATTTGATGTATTTTGTGGGGTGGTAAAATTAGTCACGGATTCCCACATAGTGCGTGTTCATTATTTATTTTTTGATAAGACAGAAATTGCAAGAACGTTTTGATCAGCACATGCCGTTTCCCTTTAAAAGTCAATTAGAGCACGACCATCCTGATTAGATAATATTTACTATCATTTTTAATTGCCCCCGAATCAAAAAGTGCGCCTGTGATTCGATGCTACTGTAAGGTTAAACTGTGGAACAGGAAGGCGGCGAGTGGCATTTGCTAATAATACATTAATCCAATTAAAAGGATTTTCATTTCATGTGACTTTTGCTGGCACCGTGGCGTAGGTGTCTTTGACAAGTCTAATCAGCTCGCTGTGCCGCTCCACGCGGCAGAGCAAAGTTGTTTTTCCGGAGAGAACAGGGGGTGGATAAATATATTTGTTCTTCCTCACCATCGCCGCCTTTTCTTGATCTTGACCCATTTTGCTTTTGTTTTCTTTCCTCGGCGTGACATTTATTTTTAACTGAGGTTTTCAACATTTATTTACGTTGACGAAGCCGCGCGCCTTCTCGCGTCACGTTGGCGCAACCCACACTTGTCATTTGTTCTCACACCGCTTTGGGAGAAATTAAGGTGCAATTGTTTTGCTGCGCCGGTTCAAAACGTGTCAGAGCTGGTGTCACGGAAAGATGTTGAGTCACCGAGTGCTAATTTGCTGTCGGATTCGGATTAATTGTGCATTCTGAACAGGAAGTAACGGATGCATTTTCTGTGGGTACTGTGAAAAAAAATAACTAAAACTAAAAAAAGACACACCTGTCCCCATCGTGGTTTTTGAATACAGTGGTACCTCTACTTTCGAACGTCTCTTCATATGAAATTCAATCAAGTTACGAAACGACTCAACAGGAAAATATTGCCTCTTGTTATGAAAGAAATTTCAAGATACAAAAGGTAAAAAAAATGTGGTGCTGCTACTCACAGCTCCGAGTTTCCCTGAACGCAACATACTTATAGCTGCTCTGCCATTGGCTACTTCCGAGCATCATCCTGGCATCCCATTGGCTAAGAGGGACCTCTACTGCATGTGTCGATGTGTATAGTAAGATACATATGTGTCTATGCGTCCTCGTCATTTGCCACTCGGGGCATGAGCTGTTTGGATAGTTTTACGTAAATGCGACTCACTCAGAAAAAGTGTTTGCTCACTATGCTGATGTTTGCAAAGGATTGTTCAATACGCAAACATCCTTGGATCAGTTCTTTACAAAACGCCAGGCAAAAACAATGAGGACGCCGTTAACAGTTAAATGGCCATCATTTTTATTCTTGACTCTATTCTTTTTTTAAAAATATTTTGCACAACTCTCATTTATTGTGAAATAATCTAATTGTAATGTGTATTTGCATATTTTGATGCATTTTTATGCTTTAGAAAACATTTATGTCTGAATTTTGGGGGGGCTTGGAACGGATTAGGGCATTTACATGGAAAACACATCTCTACTTACAAAATTTTCTAGCTAAGAAATTTCTTCCTGAACCGAATTAATTTCGTAAGTAGAGGTACCAGTGTACATTCAGAAATGCTAATGTTGAAATGGTTAGCATTTAGAGCTAATGCTAGCAACATCCAATTTGCTCATGACAGGAACCTCTTGTGTCATTGTGGATTGTCACAAATAGTTGTTTAGGTTCCATAGGGGGAAAAAAAATAAGAATAATAATTCAGTGTCAAGTTCACGAATGAAAAACTCCAAAAAGGCGGCGGTTCAGAATATTATTGTTGGCACTTTTTGGCCACTGCTGCTTCCTCTAAGGGGGGTTTGCTGGCCCATATATGCCTTCTTTCTTGCTGTGCGGGCCTGCTCACGTGAGGTCAGGACCCTGCTAGACATGAAAGCGGGAGGACATCCATCTGTTGCAAGGAAGGTGTCGTGTGACACATCAGCACACTAACATTGTACCAGGCACCATATGCTTGGAGAGACTAATTATAGCGACACCGAACAGTGTATTCTCCACCAGATGGGGTACTACGGTCACCTTTGAACCAGGGACCGCCCAGCCATTGTACCCTGATTGGCATGTGACACTTTTTTTCAAACACACATACACGTGTACACCTGAGCTTCCTAATGAGTGTGCCAATCACAAAATATTCCAGGGAGCCTTCATCTTTGTGTGTGTGTGTGTGTGTGTGTGTGTGTGTGTGTGTGTCGCACACACACACACACACACACACACACACACACCTCTCTCTCTCTCTCTCTCTCTCTCTATATATATATATACAAAGTACAAAATATATATATATTCGTCTCTGTGTGCCTTGCGATTGGCTGGCAACCGGTTCAGGGTGTCCTACTGCCTGAAGACAGCTGGGATAGGCTCCCCCCCCCCCCCCCCGCGCCCCTTGTGAGTATAAGCAGATCGGAAAATGGATGGATGGATATATATATACAACTCCAAGTGTTCCCGTTATTTTTTAAAGCAGTTTATATACAGATTAGGTTGAATATTTTTTTTATTGTTGTTGTTGTTTTTTTTTTTTTTAACAACCAAATGGTGAGAAAAGCATCTACGTCCGCCATCACTTGTTTGTTTTTAAGTCAAGCTCGATAGTGGAAAAAGCTTCCAGGAGCGGGCGGATTATTACCTTGCGACAAATTAGCATACTAACTCGTCTGTTGAAAGATTCGGTTTTCTCCTCGCACAACGACTAATAAACACCTTATTGGGTTACGTGAAGGACACCCCCCCCTCCCCCCCCCCCATTGCTGTGTGATGATTGCTTTTCCTTGCGACGCCGAGCGCGCATCTTCCGGTATTGTGCGGCTAACAGCAATATGAAGTCAAACGCACTGTTTCAGGGAGGATGTCTATCAGCGTATTACTGAGATTGGAATCGCATGCTCGCCCGCTGCCGTGCAAAATCTCTTTTAAGGCGGGGGCCCAAAAAGTGATTTCCTTCAAAATGTCAGCGAGGGCTGAACAGGTCACTTTGCCTCTGTGACAAAATATCTCTCTATTATCTGTGATCCTCGCTTGCGGTCGTCACGTACACACACATAAGAGTGCCTCATTAATTGCGGTACTGGCAGAAAGAGGCACATAAGAATGCACGCATTTCCTCCAAAAACTACTAAACAGATTCGGGAATGTGTGGCACGTCTCACAGAAGTGGCGAAGGATGACTGACTCACAGGGTAGGCGGGGGGGTGGGAGGTGGGGGGGGGGACCCCGTCTGCTTTCTGCGGAGAGGTTACAAAATAGTTTTAAAGCGAACAGCAACACTTGGGGGGAAAAAAATGTAAATGATAAGTGAAAAAGCTCCCCCCACCATCTGCAATTCATATCCTTTGGGGAAATGAGCATGAGCGGCAGAGGAATAAGCGAGGAAAAGGCATTTGGGGCTTTGGAAAGGTCAAATGTTGGCTAGGATGCGGCGTCCAAATGAGACCCCCGAGGCCGAGTTTTCAAGGCAGCCTTTTCAAATGAGAAAAGCGACATCACATTCTCAAGGTTGCAAACGAGCCCTCCAAAAGACACGTGAGCACATAATCTGAGAGCACCGAGAAGGTGCCTCGACTTGACCCAAGTGTGTCAACGCAAGATGCCTGAGGCCAACGTTACTGCCACAACCCATTTACGTTATGATTGACGTGTACAGCACTGACACATCGGAATGGGAGGGGGGGGGGGGACTGTGGAAAATAATGAATCGAAATACGGTAAATGAAATAAACAAAATAATGAATCGAAATAATGAATCGAAATACATTTTGTAGAAATTTCGTAGAAAAATACGTCCAAAATTGTATCCGCAATAAGTGAATGAAAGCAACTGAATTCTTCTTCTCTGTTGTCGAAGTTTTACCTTCTTTAGTTGTAGGGCTGTGGTAAAACTGATTTGTTGACTACTCACATTTGTCAGGGGTCTTAACACGCCACCCTGTGGTGTGCCAAATTTACGAAACATTTATTTTCACTTTCCAGCCAATTTTTTTCAACTCTGCCGACACCATGAAGGCACACAAGACGCCCGTATCTCAAGAACTAAGACGAAAGCTGTCTTCAAATTTGAATGAAGGAAAATTACAACCCAATCACAGCTAAACTTTTTTTTTCTGTCTGTCGAAGCCAACTTGGACTCAAAATTAAACACTGAAAAAGAGAATTAAATGAAAAAGGAATGATCTTGCCAACCAGATAAAAAGACATCAGAGATTATTTACTGATTTATTTAATCCGTTTTCTTTTTTATAAAAAATTTAAATATTTGGGTGTATTTAATGTTCTGGCCAAGATAAAAATAAATCACTTCTCAAAGCAAGCAAACGAGCTCTTCCTGGATTTTTGTCTTTTCATTTGCTACTCAAAAAAAAAAAAAAACCCACAAGGATGCTTAACAAGATGTAATCAAGGGATCCTTACATAATGTAATCCATCACAGATTACTGATTTCACGCTAAAAACGCAAATCAGCCTTCGCTCGTCTCCGAATGGCTTCACAGTGACATCTTCATAGAATGGCTTTCATTTGGAGCTATCGCTCGACCTGAGCCTTTGGACCACGGTTCAGGGAGAAAAAAATAAATAAATCACATCTGGACCCGGTGCGTTTAATCTTCATGTGTTTTTTAATCCTCAGGATTACCAGCCAAAGCTAACGTGAACCTTTGCGTGCTTTTGCGCTAAAACCCAGACGGGAAGTTCCACGGCGCGCAGACGCACCCTGGGAAGTAAAAAAGGCTGGACATGAATGAGAACCAGACACACAGGAGGAAACGATCACGATCTTTTTAGTCAACTGCTCCCTTTTCCAGATTACAGCCAAGATAAATTTGATCAGAGAAAATTTGCGCGAGGATTACAAAATGCTTTGAAGTGACGCAAATCCCGTAGAAAAAGTATTATGGCGCGAGTTCCGAGCTGCCACTCGTTGAATGCCGCCGCCGTTTTTTAGCCGTGGCCATAATTAACCTTTTTAACGGGCGCTGTTTAAACCACCGCAACCTCTAATCTGGCGATCAAACGCCTTTGGTGGCGCGAGAAAATTGCGACTCGAGACAATCGGCATCTTTGAGTCTGATTGGGGGAAAACGGACAAAAGCGGACGACAACGCGACCGTCATATAATACTCGACGGGCAAACGTTCTTTCCACTCTGCGGGAACAGCCGATCTTAAAACGGCAAAACCTACTGACGCTGTTTTTCCATAGCACCGACATGGTGTCCAAATGCTCGCGCAGCGTGAGCGCACGCGCGTAATTAAAGCTTGGCACGAGGCTGCGGCGCTCCTGCCGCGCAGCCCTCGATGACCAACATGTGTCACCGTTCAATCCCCGATCGCCATCAACACGCTGTACGGATTTTGCGTTTAAAAAAAAAAGGGAAAAAAAAAAAAAAAGCAGATGGTGGCGACTCGGAAGCGTCTCTGGGCCAATTAATTAGCGGCTGTCATCAGTGTCAGACGCGTCAACTTAAAGGACACGCGCCCTGGATGCGCACGCAGCGCGCCGAGGGCGAACCCGATCAACTATTGAGTGCCAGCATGCGAGGCTGTCAATTTGAGGTCGTTGGAAGTTCATTAGCCTTTGACTTGGCAGCTCATTTATTTGTTTGCTTGTCCTCTTTAAACGGTATGGATCGGATTCACCAAAGGTTGGGCGGCACGTGCAAAAACAGGCGGCCGAAAATAAATAAATAAATAAAAAAAGATGGCTGACGCAAAATTTGGAATTTTCAAATTCGATTAAATTCAATGAATGTGTTTCAATTTGCGCTGACTCCAGCTCACGGGATGTCGAATTGAATTCAAAGTTACGAAAATGAACGCTTGTGTGTACACAGTCCTTCCTTCAATATTTGTATGAAATTCATTTTGTAAATACCGTATTTTTCCGCACAATAAGGCGCACCTAAAAGCATTCAATTTTCTCAAAAGCCGACAGTGTGCATTATAATCCGATGTGTCAATATTCTGATTTCTTGGACGTAGTATTTTAAATCGTCTGTAAAGCGCTTTGTTGCAATTGCAGCGGTTGTGAAAGCTCTATTTAAATAAAGCTGTATTGTATTGTATTGTATTGTATTGTATTGTATTGTATTCTCATACAATACAAGCTCCATCCAGTGAATACATCACGCAACTGCAGTGTCTATTGTAGCTTTTATTCTATGCGCCTTATTGAATTGAATTGAATATTGAATTGAATTGAATACAACTTTATTGTCAAATGTGCTGTATGTATGTGTAACATACAACACACTTATAATGTAGTGCGTCCCATATATGAAAACTGTTTTAAAATAGGCCATTCATTGATGGTCCGTCTAATACTCCAAAGTGACTTATAGTGCGGAAACTACGGTACATTGATGCAATCCGTGAATTTCTTGAAATATCTTGGCATGTCGAGACTACTTCCTGTAGTTTCAACGACTTCCTGTTTGCCACCTCAAGTCAAATTCATCCACCCATCTATCCATTTCCTGTTCCGCTTTATCCTCACAAGGGTCGCGGGGGGGGGGGGCGCTGGCGCTTATCCCAGCCATCTTTGGGCAGTAGGCGGGGGACACCCTGAACCGGTTGCCAGCCAATTGCAGGGCCAAGTCAAATTCAAATTGGAGAGTTGAGTTGGAATTTGGGGGTCAGTCTCAATTCAGTTCTGAATCGCGCTGTCACGCAGGCGGATGCGAAAGCTGATCTGTGATCAGTGGTGCGGGTTTGTTTGTCTTCCACTAAGACTTCCAATTCCATCACTTTTTTGGGCTTCGAAGGAAATCAGATGCAATAATGCCAGAATTTGGGCCTCTTCCGAAAGTGAAATCTCGTTACTTCTATGCCACATTTTGTTAAACTTTGCGGGAAATGTCATTGGGGTGACAAGGTGCTTCCTTTTGAGCATAAGAAAAGACAACAATGTTTCAAAATAAATTCAACTACCATGATGGGCAACATCCTTTTGGAAAGGTTTGTCAAATTTGAATTTCCAAGTCAAGTCGTCTCGCACTGATAGGAAAGAAAACAAACAAACAACCCAGAATACCGGACACGTTCTCCCCATAGCTGCTTTAAAACACGCCCGCAGAATGCAGTTATTATTTTGAACATAACATCAAGTCAGATAACAGCTTGACTCAATATTTGTTTTCCAAAGTTCCTCTCTGGGAAAAGTCCACTGTCCTTCCTTCTCAGGCCGTTAAGTCATCCTGTCTCGCACCTTTTCTCCTAGGCGACCCCCCCCCCCCCCCCCCCCTCCCACCCCACTTTACAAATCCTCAACAAAACTGCAGAATTGGCTTTAGCCAAAGAGAATGTAATGTATCTGATTCAGTGCAAGGGAACAAATATTGACATGTAATTCTTTTTTTTTTTTTTTTTCCCCTTCCTCGCCTCATGTGGCCAAAGCTCCGAGCGGGCATGGAGAGCAGGTGTCGCCAGGGAAACCGACGTGTGATATATTTCCTGATTTTCTTTTTTCCCCCCCTCTTTTTCTCCCCGATGAGAAAGCGAAGCCCTTTTCCAACAAGGTAAATAACCATTAGTGAGATGAAACTCAGAGAAGGTCATTTGATTCCCCCCCACACAATTTCCTTCACCAGCCAACTTTTATTTCACCCGAGCCTTATTTGTCTTTGTCCTTTCTGCAGTGGTTTTTCTTTTTTTTTTTTATTATGTGAACCCAGACACGATTCACACTCAGGAGGTCCAATATGAGAGCGCAACGGTTGACGTCTCTTCATTTGTGTTGCCACGCAGCAGACCCCACCACAAAAAAAAAAAAAAAAAGTGATTCTCCCTCACCCGCGATCACACATTATTGATCGCCGACTCTTCAACTATGTTTGCCCTCTGCCGCCTGCCTTTCTTTCACCTTCTCCCCTCCTCTCTCATTGCAAGTGGCCACTTCTCATCTCCTCGCATCTCCACATCTCCCGCCCGCCGAAAGTCTATTGCTCGCCTCCACGAGGGTCCTCAGGAGAGACTCGCGCAACCTAAGCGAGGCCTCGTCTGCCACCGGTTTGCGGAGGAGCGGCGGCGCTTCACTGCCGGAGCGCTCTTCAAGTGTTTGTTGTGCATCCCGGCGGCTCGTCCGTGCGCGCCATGAATAATTGATTCAATCACGTAAAACGTAATGAGGGAGCTGGGAGAAGCGGGGAAGGATGGGGTTGGGCGGGAGGGCGGGGGGGGGGGGGGGGGTTAACATTCAAGCCGCCCTCCCGTAAGCAGATCCCTTACGCCGATTGCGGCTGGCCGCAAAACTGCCGCGCTCACCCGGGCGTGCAGGGAGGAGATTAATTTGAAGATCTGATTTTTCCTCAGGTGGGTTTATGTTTGGACGGAATCAAGCCAAGCTTGACATTGTTGCTTTAGGAGACTGCATCACCGGTGGTCGCAGGTAACCAAGTACAAATACTGCATTCATATACTTGAAGTCGATCCGTAATCTGCTTGAGTCTATATATATATTTTTGAGACAAATTGGAACTGATCTGTTTTGACTTACTTTTGCCTCTGCAGAGGACAACATGACATGAAAATGAAGTAAGTCACCAGAGGTCAGAAGACAAACATGCATTGAAGGTGGATTTTGTTCAGTCGCCATCATGAGCTCATGAAGCACTTTCGGTTCCCAACAGGGACATGGCAGGTCTAAAATTGACAGAAAAACACATATTTTTATATATTTTTTATATAATGAAATAGATTTCTGAGACTGCACTTTTTGAAAAATTCCCTTCCCTTTTACTTCACGACACGCGTTAAATGAGTAGAGATACGGTGCCAGTCATTCGCCGCATACCCGTGGGCAGGTTTGCTTTGACCAATTAACTTGGGCAAACTTGCTGAAACCACGGCGGACTATCCAATTCCAGAAAAGAAAAAAAAAAATGACACGAGCAAACAGAAACAGAGCAAACGGACCTCTGGCAGCTGAGAAAATTCAGAAGTGACACGGAACTAGCAACATTTCTGCGCGACATTTACAGTACATTTATCACCTCTTTTTTATTTTCTGTACATTCCCCAAGAAGATTAAACATCACAATTATAACATTTAGTCTAATAGCAACACTCCATGACAAAAAAAAGTGAATTTTCCCAACATAGCATCCGTGGCTAGTGTCAGCCTGTTTACAGTGCTAATGCTAGCTTAGTATTGCTAGCTCTGCAATGGCGCCCGACGTGGCAGATAGCGCTTCTGCCACTCACTGTTTGTAACGCAAGTTCCATTCACGTCCATCCTCCGTCACACTCGCTCACGTTGCACGCCGCCTGCTCTTATGCCGCAGTGGCACAATGCAGGCTTCATTAGCGACGTAATGGAGGAAGATGTTTGTTTTATTTTTTTTTTTGTCTGCTATACTCTCGTTGATATTGTGTATTCATGCTGTGACATAGTCTCACTTACACTGTTGGTGTCCAGGCCAACCATCATTGGGGCCCAACTGGTTTGTTGCCGAAACAGCTTCAGGAATCGTTGCCAAATGGAGGTTGCACTTTGTGTGATTTAGGGTCCTCACATGAAAACTTTTAAGCACTTGCGCTCCGTTTCAAACCTTGATCCTACTAAAATCTGCCAAGGTGACCAGAGTTTCCTTTGACTCCCACATCCTGACGCCAGCGCTAATTGCGCTTAGTGATGTACACAAGTCACAAATTGTCGCCATTAAAATTTCATTGTATAGATTTGGCTCATTAAGATTAATGAGGTCTGCTGTGTTTGCAGCAGTCCATCTGTGTGGAGATCCGCAGCCCGACATGTGCATTCTACGCCCCCGTTCCCCCTCGGCCAGTCATGTACCTCATGTACTGTCGTCCCCCGCTTTTACTTCCATTGGCCGCTGTCACCTCCTCGCCGATCAAGGCCTGTCGCCACAAATCACAGCAGCAGAAAGAGCAAAAATGTTTGCGATTGTAAAACGTTAGAAAGGAAGGGGGCGGAGGCTGACTCACTTCCCTTTTCTTTCGTTCGCCACAAACGAGCAGTGAGAATCCATCTCAAGCCTATCTGTGGACACAGGGCCACGCTGGTCGAGCGTCCAGCTGGCTCTTTACACACACACAAAAAAAAAAAAGGAAAAAAAAGGAAGAAAAGTAGTAGCATGGGTGACAACAACAACCTCACAGCACAGACAACAGAAGCAGCTGCTTCAACAAACACTACAAGTGCACAATTGGGACTGACCTACATTCACAACTAGGTCTGAAATGAGTCCTTGAGTAAATCAAGTGCATCAATTAAAATTAAAAAAAAGCTGGATGATTTTGTTTTTTTTGTGTGTGGCTAGGTTACCCGTTTATTTGGTGCGCATGGTTGGGAAGACAGTTAAGCTAGCCATAGCAAAGCTCTGCATGACGGTAACACGCCGCCAAGGTGGTGAGGAGGCCAACGTCAACATCAAATCTTCCAAAATGGAATAAAAACACTGACATCAGTGCCTTGGAACACTTTTACTTTTGAAGTTGTTGGTGGCAGCGCGTTGGTGGTGAGATCGCTCACTTGATTGGTCTTGCCAAAAGGGATTTGGATAGCTGGAGTGCAGCTTAAGTTGAAATTGCCATCACCAACTGTTGCCACCAGCATCAACCCAACATCATCCTGAAAACAGGTTCAATCACTAATTAAAGTTGGAAAAAAAGAAAAGAATGAAATATGACAACGTTGTAGAAAGCAGTGCCTGTTCCCAGCGTTAGCGGCTACTAGCTAGCAGCTAGCCACTCACCATGTCGGCTGACAGGAGCCATCGGAGGTTGTGGTTCTTTTCACTTATTCTCAAAACCCAAATTCTCACTTACTATTGTTTCTAAAATACAGTTTGCTACTATGCAGTTTAAATTTAGGGGATTTAAAAAAAACCCATCTAAAAACGAAAACCAATAGGTCGTGTAGTCATTATTATTCTTTAACCAAGTAAAAATCGACTTTTTTTTTTTTTTTCATCACTTGATTATTTGATAGAATATTCAGTAAAATATCTGAAAAACAAAATATTTGAGAGGTGCAACCCAACTCACAATTTTAAAGATATTCATTTACTCCAAAATGTCACTTCTTTGAAATCAGGATGTTAGATTTTTTATTTCGACCAATCAGATTTCAGTCTCTTGTATTGCCACATCAATCTAATCTACCCAGCACCTTCAGAACCAGCAGTACTGGCACACAACGCGATTGTTTCTCCAACCAATCGATTTCTAATAAATCTCATTCGCTCACGAACACATCCATTTTTTTTTTTTAACTTGATATTCAGAAACCCATCCCTCGTTTCAATAGTTCAACTCTCACTACGTGTTTTTTTTCCCTTTTACAGCTTGTGTGCCACCACTTCTCGCCGCCCTCCCCTGCCATTCCGCATCCATTTTTCACAAGTGCACCATCACGAAAGGCCGAAAAGCCAAAATGTGTCGGAGCGCCCTGTCATTTGGCCGCCGCAGCCTCTCATCTTGGCTCTCCCTCTCGCCCGGCAGCCAGAAATCAAGCCAGCGAGCAAGATGATCGGGAAGAGAGAGTGGAGGAAGATTACGGACATGGACGTTGGAGTGCAGTTACTTGACATTTAAAACGGACTGGGCTTTGCATGTGCTTGCTTTTTTTTTTTTTTTAAATCCTCCATTTTAGGTCCAATGCAAGTGCTATTATTATCAGCCGTTTGTTTTGTTAAACTAAACATTGAGCTGAGCCATCTTTTTCTTTTCATCTGCCAGTTTAATTAGAGAGAGGTGCACTGGCCTGAGCTGGGTACTAATTACTTTTTTTTTGGGGGGGGGGGTGGCAAGTGCATCATAAAGCCGTTACAATGAATACTTTGGGTAAAAGGCACAGCGCACGACGCTTGGCAAAACCAAAGTGTCAGACCGCTTCAAGATTGGCCTTCAGTGCCACTTGTGAAGTGATTCATTTGATATCATTAATACAACTCCTCACCATCTGATTAAATGATACCACCGACGATGTGAGTGAGCATTTTTAATTAAAGATGTGTTGACTGATTTTGCATGCCGTTTTTGGAGCCGCAAGCCACATGAACAGAACCCCCCCCCCCCCCCCCCCAAAACAAAACAAAAACAAAAACAAGCCAGCTTGTCGCAGGGGTCGACTGGTTAGCACGCCGGCATCAGTGCAGAGGAGGAGGGTTCGATTCCGGCTCCAGCCTGCCTCTGTGGAGTTTGCATATTGTTCCCGTAGCTGCCTGGGTTTTCTCCGGGTACTCCCACATTGGAAAAACACGCATGGCAGGTTAATGGAACACTCTAAACCAGGGGTGTCAAACATACGGCCCGCGGGCCCCCAAGGAGGTTCGATCCGACCCGCGGAATAATTTAAAAGCGAAAAAAAATGCATTAAAGACACAGAAAGAATATTTTAAATAAAATGCAATTCGTGGATTATCCGCTAGGGGGCACACTGTTTTGATCGCAGTAGAAGACAACATTGTTTTGATCGGGGAAGAAAAAAGCAGTCTCAGTCTGTCACCGAGATAGACCCAACGCAGCAAATCAATGCTTCTTGAGATCAAAACAAAGGAAAGAGATGAGATTTTGGTGATTCATAGCACAGTATGGTATCATGTTAATGGTTCGGCCCACTTGACATCTCCCGAGTGCGTGAAATGTGAAATGAGTTTGACACCCCTGCTCTAAACTGTCCCTCGTGCGGATGGTGGTTCGTCTATGTGCGTCCTGCGATTGGCTGGCAACCTACTGACCAAAGACAGCTGGGATAGATTTCCAGCACGCCCGCGACTCTTGTGAGGATAAAGCCGATCGGAAAATGGATTGATGGATGGATGGAAGCCAACTTGTCATCAATGAACACAGGGCAGGTACCACATAAGACATGATTTATAATACATGTACACTCTATATTGTGAGCTTTCTCCTTCAGACACACACACACACACACACACACACACACACACACAACACAGCACCAGCCCTTTCCTATCTTTCCTTTCATTATGTGGAGGGTAGGCGGTGGTGGGAAGGGCGGTTTGAGATTGAAGGTAGTTGCTCTGTGTGTGTGTGTGTGTGTGTGTGTGTGCATGTGCGTTTGCATGTGTGTGACAAGAAGGAATGAGCGAAGGGTGGCAATGCGTTGTCTTGGTAACGGGGAGCGAGGGCCCTCGTTAGCCCAGCAGGTGCTAATAGAGATAACAAGCGCTTTTGGAGACGGTGGGGGCGAGCACGTAGACCACAATCCCTGTTTAAAGACCACCTTAGTCGTCCCAGCATCCTTTGCTCCTTTAACGCCCCCCCCCTCCCCCCCCTCCACTCCCATGTCCATTTCATGTTGGTCTTAAACCATGAAAGCTCCCTTTTTCCATTTCGGCGGCATTTGCTTTCAATTGTCCCGCCCTCTTGGAGCCTTCTTTTCCAGCACCTCCATCCATCCTCACAGCACTCCAAGATGGCGAAGAAACACAAGTGGGAAGAACCGGTGCGGCGTTCAAATCAATACTTTGGCTGTGGTCCAAATTGCCACCCATTCACTTGATCGTGACGCTGCCGTCATTTTGTTTGAATGTCACATCGTCCCCACGACGCAAGGTGAGAACAATGCTCACGTGATTATCAAAGAGTGACGCACACTGTAAATGTCTTCAACCACGCGTGTTGTGACCAAGCATGCAAATTTCAATGACTAAAAGAAAGAATACAAAATGAGGCTGCGTAATTACTCTCTTTCGCATTCTCTTTGTGACCTGCGCACACTCACACGTGACAACGAGGCGCTCTGAAGCAGCTGCATTAGTGCACAGCCTTGATCCAGATGCTGGCGATCAGAACCCAACCCTGCGCCACCCCTACTTGATCTTCTGTTTTTCTCAACATTATGTGCGCACACTCATGGACGACGAGGCACTCTAAAGCGGTGAATCTTTGAATTCCCTTGTCAGGGTCTGTGCTTTGTTTGTATTCAATTTGTAAAACAAATAGAGATTAAAATAATGAGGCAGTCAGAAATACGTGATTGATTTCGAACACAGCCGCTGCTGGTCTAAAAATCCGCCGCCATTTTGGAGCACTTTTCTTCCCTCGGCTGTCCCACCCCCCCTGCGGCCAATTTGCCCTTTTTCTTTCTTTATCCACCAACCATTCAGCAGGAGGACAGACATGGCGTGCAATTCCCCCGTTCGTAGAGCCTGATGCTAATTAAAATAAAAGCGCCCAAGGCCCCGCCACTTATCAGCACAAAGAAAACGCGGCGAGCCGACTGGAGCACTCAACATCATTGCGGGCCCGCCGTGCTCCAATGCAAGGTCCCCTACAGCCACACGCACGTCAGTGTGGACAAGAAAATTTCTTCGGTTCAAACATTCCCCTTTTCAAGACAAAACTGCTATGAAAGGGATCGCCCAAATCCTGCCGATCGATTCCTCTGAGTGATGACATCACAGGCATTTTGGCTCCGAACTTTTCCAACCTGGTCAATGTTGTAACATGCTGTCAAAATGTCTGCCGCGCGGCAAGACTGACTATTGCGTTAGCTCCGTGGCTCCACGAATGTAGCGCCCAACACGGGATTACAACAAATTACGTCATACAGTGAAATTCCTCTAGAACGAAAATACCCCCTAGTGTGAAAACATCTTCATGCATTAACACCATTCCCATTTTCCTGCCCCCCATACAACGAAAAAAACCCCTGTAGCGTTACACAAAATCTTTTTCTCTGCTCTTGCCTCGCGATGAGATTCACTACAACGAAGTCTAATCCAACAGCGACCTCGACTGCTTCGTTCAGAAAGGGCAACAGCAACCACCACACTGGTTTAAACATACGCAGTAGTCCAGGAAGTATTTGTTTCTTGCTGCAAACATGATTTTGTTGGAGAGGAGTTTCACTGTACTTGTTCCATGACCAAACAACCCACACTCAATCCATTTACTTTGCGCAAATATAAATTGATGAGTCAACAAATTATTACTTGACATACAAGAAGTTTTATTCGCACCCTATTTTGGGGGGTTACTGAAACGGATTATTGGCATTTCACTTTATTTCACTGACAGAACAAATTCAACCTCTATAGAATTATTAGAAAAATGCAGATTAGTGTGATAAATTGTTTTAATCCGACGGCCAATAAGAGGTAAGTTTAAACGTGTGTTGACTTAAGCTATTTATTTAAATTTTAAATCAATTTTTTTTTGTGAATGAAAACTTAAAATTTCTGTTATTTTGAAATGTTGGATATGTATATATATATATTTTTTATATATCCAACATTTCAAAATAATATATAAAAAATCTGTATCCCCGAAAAAAATAAATAAAACAAACCATTCTATTTTTATTGTCAATAGCCACACGAAACGCCACTGACATTAGAGGTGGTGTTACAAAGACACAAATAAAAGTGTGCTCTCTGTTTTACACACACACACACACACGCACACACACACACACATACACACACACGCACACACGCATGCACGCACGCACACACACACGCGCGCACGCACACACACACACACGCACGCAAACACACACACTTATCGTAAAATGTTGGAAAAGGTACCACAAATCTAAAGTATCCCACCGGTGGGATCAAATGACCACCTCTCAACCCGCCTTATTTCTTTCTCTCGTATTTCTCTTTGCAAAAGCAAACCAGGTGTGCAAGGTGGCTCCTCCCCCAGTTCCGCATGTCACCTCGGGGGTGATGGAGGCAAAAGATAATCAAGTGTGAGGGAGCCCAGCCAGGGTAGGAAATTCCCAGAAGACGAGTCAGAAGCTCAGACATTCCTGGGGTGTGAATTGTAACGACGGCTCCATTTCCATCCCGCCCCGCTCCAAAGCGGGTCCAAAACGCCTGGGGCCGATATGACCCGGGAACACACACACACACACACACACGTACACACATAAAGACTACCACATCCTACAAAGCAGCTGGATAGAGACATCACTTGTCATGCTTGTCAGCTCACACCGCTCACATCTCGACACCAAAACACACCCCAATGTGCCCTAAACCGGCTTAAGTAAGTTTATGTGCGTGTGTACCGGTTGCCATCCAGCCCCAGACTTCCAGTAAATCAAAAGCGCAAACGCACATGTTGATCCATTGCTCTCATCTCTACCAGGAGTGTGGACAGGATGGAGACATCATTTGTCACAGTCAGCTGTCAGCTGTCAGCTGTCCCGCGCGCCGCCGCCCACCTGGATGCGCACACACGCACGCGCGGCAACGCGCACACATTTGAGCTCGTAAACACGACAATTACCTGAGAGAGGAGTCGAGCTCCTGGCCGGGGGAAGGAGGTGGAATAGCTGCTTCATTTCCAGAGCGGTTATGATGTTAGCCCACATGCCGGAGTCACTGACATCAGTTGGCGCAAATGTAATTTTCAAACAAGTATTTAAAACATGCTGTTTTGGGTGCGCAAAAACACAAGTTACTTCCCTTGTTTTGGAACTGCTGAGCTAATGCTAAGCGCTAATTACCAAGCTATTCTTGTCATGAGTATTTGGGTCAGTGGTGCCTTGAGATACGAGTGCCTTGACTTGGTTTTGGCACTCGCCGGCAAACTTCATAACATCCAGCTACCATCGATTCACACTGGTCTGCGCTAATTCAGCATCAAGCTAGTTTGGGCAATACAAGGGATGGGCGATGAGCAAAAATGGACACGCTAGCTTTTTCGGCCTTGATAAATGGTCATTTACGTCCGGGTTTGCTTGTATACGTCATCGACATTCAGTCGCATTGCTTCGTTCCCTCACTACTGTGCAAATGTGGGCACTCACGCATACACGCTCGGGTTGGAACGATTTTTGAAACCCCTTTAAAAAGTACAGTTCGACTGTTTCAGTTCAGTTTGTGTGTGTCCCATTGGGTCATAGGCACGTGCATCTCTTTTTTTTCCCCTCATTTATTCATGAGGCGCAGCGGTTTACAGTAGCGCTAATGCTAGCCAGCGCAACCATGCATTTGGGCTGACGACACAACGGTGCTCTTCTTGTACCATTTCATTGCTTGTTTATGCACCGCCGGTTCTGTGAACTTTCGGCTAAGCCTGCCAGGAACTAGATGCACAAGATACCCGTTTTGAGTGCCAGAATTAACAGCGAGACCGGCGTGCCGAGTCTGTCTCTCGAATGCAAGATCTCTGGTGCATCGAGAGAGGTTACAGCTGGCTTGAAATCATTGTACGTTTATATAAACGTGTCACTTTATGTGCATTATGGAAGTCTGCATAATGCTCTCTTTAGTTTCGCAAAGTTAGAAAACAAAATTTGTTGAGTCAACGTACCTATTTGTCTTTACAAAAATCTCATGGGTAACTACCTGATTTTTTGGGGGGGGGGAATGTATGGCTAGTTAAATAGCGTCTTTAACCCTCATGCAGTATTTTTAAGCGGCTGTATGAAGGGTATTACGTCACAAAAATGTCCCTCTTCCAATGTGCAACAACTTTTTTCAATTTAAATTTTTTTTCACTTTCAACCCCTCAAAATGTTCAGTGGGAATAGGCCAAGACATAGATATACATCCTATGCAACATTTCAGCTTCGTGGAGTTATTTTTCACTGTTTTGTCTGTGGTGTCCATTTGTCCAACAGTCCAAAATCGTCCAAAGTGTCCAAAATGTCCAATTTGGGGATAATTACTGCATGGGGGTTAATCTCAATTTTGACAAATAGCCCTGCTGAAATTCTTTCACTCATAACAACTACCTGTCATTGTTTCAATTTAAATGCATCAAAAATACTACTGGTATCAGTACTTGGAATCAGTCAATACTGATACTGATCCTGATACTGAGTACACACGAGTGAGTATTCATACTGGTATCAGTCTGGAAAAAAAGGTGATATTGAACCTAGAAAGTAGTTTGAGTAGCATCTTTTAACATCTGCAACCACATCTGGCAAGTGTTTCTCAGAAAAGTGACTTTAATTCCAGCAAAGTCATATTTCTTCTTCTTCTTCTTTTTTTTTTTTTTTTTTTAAAAACAAGAAAGCAGCCTGGTGGAATGCCATCGTTGAGTCTATTTCTGCCTTTAGTCGGAAATTTGGTGGCTCACCTCTCCAGTAATCGGGTGAGTAAATTTATTTGTCTTGAAACTCTGGCAAGCTCTGTAGGTGGGTGTGATTTATTTGAAGTCCAAATGCAAAAATGTCCAGAAAAAGCAGATGCCGACGTGCTCGGAAAACACCCTCAACCTTTGCCGCCATGCCTCCGTGCGAGCTGCGTGCTCTCCGCAGCCTTTGGCCTTCTCGCTCATTAAAGCCCGACCACCTGTCGCCGCAGCCTGGGCTCATAAAGCAGCCCGTTTTGGAGCCGGGCCCTCCTTCCCTGGCCACAGAAATAATATACGCCTTTTCATATGTGCTAGCCAGGCTGCAGAAATGAAATGAAATGGAGTGTGGAGAGCGACACGGCTCATCAAGATGGACTGTTGAGCCGCGCCCGGCCCGGGGTTCCCGTCATCCACCGTGACGGATTTAGGAGGCCAGAAGCACACTCAACGGCGTCTTGATCACCGTCCAAGCTTGTTACGGCGCCCGTAAAACCCTCGGCCCCGGCTCATAACGCCGCCTTCGGGAAGATTACGGAACGCTGGGAATGAAACATTTTCACATTGCGCAGACCTTGACAGTGACAAAGTTATTTGTTTTATGATAATTCTCATAGCAGGTGCCGAAATGGGCCCCGGCTCCGAATCCCGCGAATGCTACGGGCCGCGAGCTGGAACGAACGCCCGAGGCGAATAAGGGGCCACTCGAGTCACATGACGTGCAAGGCGACTAAAAGGCGAACTAACAAGAGGCCAATGTGGAGAGGCCGCAAGCTAAATGCGATTGGCTCTAGGCTAAGAAAGGTAGCGGGTGCATACATTTACATTTCTTTCCAAAGCCTTCCAAGACAAATTGTGAGAACAAAACAGCAACATGACAACTGGTCACCAACGAGTTCCAGTGACGTTGACAGAAGAGACTCTCAAGAGGCTGAACAGAAACACAAGTAGTGGAACTCTCCTCAATGAACTGTCAACGGTTCATGTGAACAACAAAAGAAATAAATAAATGCTGTTTGCATCGTGTTTAACCCTCATGCAGTATTTTTAAGCGGCTGCATGAAGGGTATTACGTCCCAAAAATGTCCCTCTTCCAATGTGCAACAACTTTTTCACTTTTAATTTTTTTTCACTTTCAACCCCTCAAAATGTTCAGTGGGAATTGGCCAAGACATAGATATACATCCTATGCAAAATTTCAGCTTCGTGGAGTTATTTTTCACTCTTTTGTCTTTGGTGTCCATTTGTCCAACAGTCCAAAATCGTCCAAAGTGTCCGAAATGTCCAATTTTGGGATAATTACTGCATGGGGGTTAATATTAATCGTTGGTTGAAATCTTGTCCTTCTTAAGCAATGTCTGCCATCTAGTGGTGAATACTGTTACTACAACTTAAAACGGTGCCAGTAATCATACTTATTTTCCAAAATTCATTGCGTGTGATGCATGCGGGACGTGGGCGTCTCGACCAATTCGGTTTTCGACCAAAAATGTCGAGTTTTTTTTATGCCTCGGATGACGAACAAATTTTGGTTCTCGAACAAACTGAGCGCACTTGAATGCACTATTTGACTCCTCTCGCCTTCCTTACACGAGGAAGTGACGCTTCCTCAGGTAGACGAGGAAGTGACGCTTCCTCGTGTTGCTTTCCATTATGAGCAGACGTGTTCAGTAAACATTTTTATTTTAAAAAGAGCGTGGTTTCAGTTTTCGAACAATTTCGGTTTTCGAACAGCCTTCTGGAACGGATTTTGGACGAAAACCGAGGTTTGACTGTATATGCATGCATGTGTATGTTAGTGTCTCATGTGCGTCCGTACAGTTTTTGTGTTTGATCATCAAACTGGCTAATGGGCATTGTGGCCTTCATGCACGCACGCACACAAACACAAACACAAACACACACACGCACACACATACACAAACACACACGCACGCATCCACACACGCACACACGCACGCGCACGCGCACAACCACACAGCCAAGTTGGCATCCGGATGGGCGTTTGCATCATCAGCACGGCATCAGCACCGGAGTCTGGCCTGCAGACAAAGAGGCACAGAGCTAGAATGCGGAGCCATTCGATATGTGTGTGAGTATAACGTTGTGACCCACCAGCCTTGCTTTGTGAAGCACGAACATGCCACAGTCACAGCCATGCAACCAGTGCTCAGAAGCCCTGGCGACGAATGCCTGGCCGCCTCTCTATGCGCTTGCGTCTGCATTGTTGCGCGACGTGGATTTTCATTTTCTGCGATTGGGTGTGTAGTATTATGGCATAACTCTCCCAGGTGTGTGTGTGTGTGTTTGTGTGTGTGTGTGTCTGCGAGAGCGAGAGTGGTTCCAGCTCAGAATGTGCGATATCACACCGAGATATACACAGCAGCCACAGGTGTTGCAGCACTGATAGGCTATGTGTTCTTATGCACATTCATCCTGTGTGTGTGTGTGTGTGTGTGTGCGTGCGTGTGTGCGCATCCATTGTTAATTAACCCCACCCAGTACCCACCACCCACATGAGTGCTTGTGTTGTGAGCATGTTCCCTGAGCCCCAGCCTGCTAATCCACACCTGTCTCACTCTCTTTTTGGCACGCACACATACGTATAC
This sequence comes from Hippocampus abdominalis, assembly GCA_018466805.1. NCBI lineage: Eukaryota > Metazoa > Chordata > Actinopteri > Syngnathiformes > Syngnathidae > Hippocampus > Hippocampus abdominalis. The sequence goes on from CM031695.1 coordinate 29,765,708, forward strand.
ACACGTGTATATATACACACACACACACACACACACAAACACGCACACCTACTGGCGCAGACAAATACACACCACGGTCCTCACAGCTGGGGATCCGTGTGCAGTCTCGCTCCCAAGAGAGAAGCGGTATCGGTTGAAATCGCATCCAGGATGTACAAAGGCGCGTGATTGGATGCGACGGGATGCAGAAGCGTGTGATTGGATGAGACAAGAAGCAAAGGCGTGTGATTGGGCAGTGGCAAAATCCACATACTGTATTTTCAAGGGTAATTTGTGGGTTGAATTCAGCCCATTTTCTCCATTGAAGTGCTCCATGCTCCTTGAGAGTGTTTTCATTTTATAGACATGAGTCCCATTGCCTGTCAAGTTAACACGGAATCCTGAATTTAATGCGATAAAAGATGACACTAATTATTCCCCGCGTTTTTCATGGTTTGTCAAAAAAAAAAAAAAAAGTCAAAATGGATCAGTTTGGTTCTGAGCGAGATGCGAAGAGACACACGGGCCGACAGAAGGACCTCCCGGACGAAGCCGGACGAGCCATATTGAGGTCATGTTGACAAAATGGAAGTGGCCGCGGCATGCGTACCCCGGCGAACCCCGATGGAGGGATAGAGCGGCACCAGGAGCGGCCAGATAGCAGACAGTCTGCAGGGAAATTACCGTAGGCCGGCACTCTCCTAAAATGTCAACTCAACACACACACACACACACACACACTCACACACACACACACACACACACACACACACACACACGAATACAGATCGTGGAAGTGAACGGAAAAACTAAGGGAGAATGTGGCTGAAAAAGGTCTTGGCACAACAAAATACCTCCAGGAAGTGAAAATGGAAGGCGGTGTGAGGACTGGTGAGATTGGATCTCAATTCTAGTTCATTCATTTTGATCGATTTATTGATTTATTTTAGGCCAATACCCAATTCCAATCATTGGCAGGATAAAATGTCGAAACCCAATCAATCAACCGATTAATTAAAAAAAAACACGTACAATAAATAAAAATAAATAAATAAATAAATAAAGCTTTTAACAACAAAAATGAATTACAAGCAGTGCATTTGAGTGACATCAAAAACGTATGCACTTTTTTGTTGTTGTTTTTTTTACTTTAAGTATAAAAAAAAAAAAAAAAAAAAAAAAAACCCATTTTATTAATTTTAATTCTGGGGGATATTGGAGTGAATTTCATTTTAATTATGTTGTATTGTAATGTGTCAAAGCGCAAAAAATAACACTTGGCTAAAGTTTGAAGAAAAAAAAAAGAAAGCGCTAATATCGCCTGATTAAGATGATTCGGTTGAGGCCGACTACTGTTGTTAATCCAACAAGTTATTATCGGATTGAACAGCACATCTAATGTCATGCAATGGCGATGCCACTAATAACTTTATCAATTATTAATTATTTACGATTAATATCGTTGAATCTGATTTATAAAAACATGCTTTAATGGCCATCCTTTGATTCCAAAATGGGACATTAATCCAAACTGACCATAAATCGATTATGATTCAGTGACTGCTTTGGCAGAAGATGGGCAAAAACATTGATCATTGTTTTCCAAAATGTCTTATTTTGAAAACAAAAAAAACAAAAAAAACAAAAATGATCAGTCTGCCTTCATGAAGGACTACAGTCATCAAATTTAATTTTGACAGGGAGAAAAATCAGCGGATTTGGACAGTTTGCAATCAAACAAGGTCGCCAAACAAAATGAATCAATCATCAAAAATAATGACAGCTGGATTTGATCACGGATCAGTTGTTGATTCATCTGCCCTCTAGACTCTCACCCTATTGCTGTGGCAAAAGAACACGCGGTGTGTAGGATAAACAACCGCAAACTAAAAAGCGCCCATGCTCAGGCAACCCTCGTGACAAGTGCATCCCAATTACCATGACGACTGATTGCGGGGAGCACTCGCAGCCTGTCGGAGGTATGACAGCGCACACTGACGCATACGCGCTCAGAGAAGCCCAATGCATTATGGATGCGCCCGACACCGCTTGCCATTCTCTACTCTTTTGGACACACACACACAACACACACACAGAGGAAAACCTCCTCCGCCCACAGCCTTGGCAGGCGTAGCACAGAGGTGGGAGGCTGCATTGACAAAGCAGTGTGTGTGTGTGTGTGTGTGTGTGTGTGTGTGTGTGTGTGTGTGTGTGTGTGTGCGTGTGTGCGTGTGATTGTGTGTGGTGGGCGAGGGGATGCCTACTACTCGGGTGCAAAAGGCAAGAAAGAAAGAAATAGCCCGCAACTCTCTGGTGACAAGCCAGGATTGTCTCCGTTTTTCAAAACGGAGGGAAAATACTTGACTTTCAGCACTCTCAAATATTTATTTGGGAAATAAAAAAACATCAACAGCGAAAAAAAGAGCGCATTCTATCATATGTATCAAATTCTTTGCAACTGCTAGCATGCATGTCTTGGCCACCAAGGAGCAGTGTAATGCAGTTCTAAAGACACAAACGAAGAAGACTTTCACAACTACTTGAAGTCAAGCGCAACAATATTTGGGGCCAAGCTAATAGCGAATTTTTCTTTTTTAATTTCAATATTTGACAGAATAAAAATCTGATCAGTGGTTAATCAGCCGATGATTTATTTTAAATGTAGAATGAACTTAATAACTTCTTTTTGGGTCCCTTAACGCTCACAGCAATAAATACATAAATGCGGAACATTTGACAATACTTAGCATTTGTTTAAGAACTGAGAAAAAAAAATGCCTATTTGTTTGTCAATTTTGAGTTTTATTTTTTTGAGGCGGGGAATGTTTGAATGTCTACTGTTGTAATGTGTTAAATCTCAATAAATAAATCAATTCGGCCGAAAATGGGCTTATTTTCGCCAATTTTAAAAGAGCTAATATCGGATGCTTAAATCAGTCGGACGATTAAATCAGCCGGCCGATTAATCCGCCTTGATGCACTGTTTTTGTTCAAATTTCCATTGATCAAAGGGTTATAAAGCTGGAAATGCCAATGTTATTTGGTTGTTTATCAGTGGTGTTTTGCATTGTGTTAGCTCTAAGCTAATGTGAGGCAGGGGAAGCTGTCTTTATATCGCACGTTTCACACACAAGGCAACTCAACGTGCTTCACACAAGCAAAGACAACACAAAGGCAAAGTAGGGCGGTTGTGGTAAATCCACCATGTGCAATTCTCTTTGTTTGATGTTTACTTTGACAGTGAACTACAACTGAGATAAAAAATCCTAACTGAAGGTATGACTGCATAAACTAAAAATATCTTATGATTTAAGTAGTTTTTATTGGAGAGATAAATAAAAGGTCAAGATTGGGAATGTGGCCCTTGCGTTGATTTATTATTTTTTTTAATGCTGTCCAGCGGAGAAAAGATTTGGACACCCGCCACAAGGAAGCTAGGGAAGGGGACGCTTTACCTTATTACACATTTTGGCTTACAGCTGCTCGGTCGATTAGACGGAAATGGATGATATCTGTGTTTTGATTTTTTTTTGCTATTTTTTTTTTTTCAATCTCAGGCAGTCAAATAAACAAGCTCTTGCTATTCTAGCTTCTCGTTTCCCACTTGTCAGTCACACACCTCTGGCAACCGCCGACACGCTCGTCTATTTTGTTAAAGGCTCGCTTTGCAAAAATATGCATCCGTCGTTCCTTGAAACTTATCACAAGGCGCTGCCTTTCAATTTTTTTTTTTTTTTTTGCCCCAGCCCCTCCGCTGCCATCCTCATCATGTCTGAAAACTTAATCGAATAGAATGTCAGTGGCTTCCTTCTGCACGTCTGAAAAAAAAACAAAAACGTATTTTGCTCGAATGAACTCTGAACACCCACAAAAACGTCACCCCTTTTCCAGCCCAAGTGTCACGTTCCTGAATACTGCGTTTCAATGTGAGTGAGCATACAAGCGGATAGTTTGCTAGTTCAATACTCATACTTTGATTTATTTATGTTATTTATGTTTTTAATGGGGCGGCCCGGTAGTCCAGTGGTTAGCACGTCGACTTCACAGTGCAGAGGTAATGGACGGGTTCGATTCCAGCTCCGGCCTCCCTGTGTGGAGTTTGCATGTTCTCCCTGGGCCTGAGTGGGTTTTCTCCGGGTACTCCGGTTTCTTCCCACATTCCAAAAACATGTATGGCAGGCTGATTGAGCACTCTGAATTGTCCCTGGGTGTGAGTGTGGGCGTGGATGGTTGTTCGTCTCTGTGTGCCCTGCGATTGGCTGGCAACCGATTCAGGGTGTCCCCCGCCTACTGCCCAAAGACAGCTGGGATAGGCTCCAGCACCCCCCGCAACCCTAGTGAGGATAAATCGGTTCGGAAGATGAATGAATGAATGAATGTTTTTAATGATACATTACATTTTTAAATTATTTTGTGGAACCCCCCACTACACACATTACAGCTTGTGGACTTCAGGTGGCCCGCGCACCCCAGTTTTAGCACCACTGGTCAGTCGGCTCCTTGATCAGACAGGTAGAAATACACTATACCCAGAATTCCAAAAAGATCCAGTGAATGTAGTGCAGAGGGCTCATGCAGCGCTATACACACACACACACACACACGCACACACACACACACACACGCACACACATACACACACACTCACGCACACACACACACACACACACACACACACACACACACACACACACCTCTCTGGCCAGGCAGCTGAGGCGAAGAAATGTCCCCACAATACACATATCCAAAAACACACACACACACACACACACACACATACACTCACTCACACACACACACACACACACACACACACACACACACACACACACCACTCTGGCCAGGCAGCCGAGGCGGGGTTAGAGTTCAACTCAGTAATGGAGTCTCTCCCACCGGCAATGTTGGGTAATTCACAGAGGTGGGAGTGTACAAAGGAGTATATGTGAGTGAGTATATGTGTAAGTGTGTGTTTGCGAGTGCGTGTGCAATGACCCGAAATCGTGGCGGCAACCTTGAAAACGGGGCTGAACAAATCATAGAATTCATTCTGGTTGTTCGGTAGGCTTGATCGATATACTTGTGTGTGAAAGTCAGGGCACCACTTTAAAAACAGCTTTTATACATTTTTAAAAAATGGATATTCATGTTTATAGTTTTGAAATCAGACGTCGGGAATAATGGTGAACATTGCTATTTTTGTTTCCATGTGACAATTTGATATTTTAGCTCAGACATTAGCCAAGCATCCTGGAAGTTGACATACTTTGATTTGCTTTCGCGAGCCACATAAAATGATGTGGCGGGTCGGATTTGGCCCCGCCCCCTGTGCCGTAATTGATGCTCACAATGCCGTGGGAGGCCTACGAAAAGACAGCAAAGCATTTGCACTGTCCACCGACTGACGAATATTGAAGAGAGGCTCACAATGATCTTATTTTTCAAATCGTTCGGCCCTAATCGAAGTGCCCCGGCGGGGAAAAGTAAAAATGCCGACGGTCTCAAAATGAGTCTTGCTAGCGTTTTTGGGTGGGGGTGGGGGGTATGGGGGTCTTCCAGGGGGGGGTCGTTGTTAACTTGTGTTCTTCAATTGATTTGACTTGTTTTGAGAACAAGGTGAGGTCCTCTCATCTCATCAGGGCGGCTGCTTTGATTGGAAGGCGTTTCAGCTCCGGCCCCACAGTGTGGACGCGGGCATGCGGGCGCTTGCGTGTGCGTGTGCGTGTGCGTGTGTTCGCCACCACATACATGCCTCCGTTTTTGGTTTTTTTTTCTTGTCCAAAGCCCAATCACCACTTTTTGTGCCCTCGCCGCGCAGCCCGCCGTCCCTCGGCGCTTGTGATGAGCAATCATTCAGCATTGTGCCTGCATTCATGCAACGACCTCATCAGCGCTCCCCAGCTCGCGCTTATTTGCTCATCTGAATCAGTGCGACGGTGCGCGGACAAAAGCTTTCATGCGAGGCCGCGGCGTTGGACCACAGCGCGTTTTAGTTTTACACTGTACAGCAGCGCCTTGAGATACGGATTATATTCCTTCCGTGACAGGAGTTGCACCTCAAAACATGTATAAGAAATGCATAAAACAGCATAGGATGGATATGCGGCACTGTTGACTGAGACGTGATTATGAATGCTACTTGACCTCTCAAGCTGCCAATCAATCGTAGCCTAATGTCTCAACTCTCCTCTGAAGTCATCAGTACGGCACTACTATTAAACGAACATTGGATGTGGACCACGGGTGACTGAGACGTTATTACGAATGCCGCTTGACCTCTCAAGCAGCCAATCCATCGAAACCTAATGTCTCAACACTCCTCTGAACTCATCAGTACGGCGCTATATTAAACAGACATTGAATATGCAGCGCTGTGGACTGAGATGTTATTACGAATGCTACCTTTGCTCTTCAGCAGCCAATCCATCGTAGCCAAATGCCTCAACTCTCCTCTGAACTCATCAGTACGGCACTACTATTAGTTGTTCTAGGCCAGGGGTCGGCAACCCAAAATGTTGAAAGAGCCATATAGGACAAAAAAACAAATATGTCTGGAGCCGCAAAAAAATAAAAGCCTTCTATAAAACTTACAATGAAGGAAACACATGCTGTATGTATGTAGGAGACTGGACTGTCTCAAGATTGTTTGTTATTCATTCCTTTGTTGTGCGTTCACAAAGTCCCCCATAGAATTTATTTTGTGATTTCCTCGCTTGATTTGTTGTTTTGGTGTATTATTTGCGCTTTTCTTAGTGTCAGTGAAGTCATCATTAATTTCCGTTTTTCAGAGGCTGTCTTTGAACGCCTCTCGAGTCGAACGAGAAGAGAGAAGGCACGGGGTCGGACGCAGATGTGTCTGTGTTTGTCGAGACTGTTAAAAGCATAAATATAGTGTACGTTTTGAAAAACCAACACCACAGCTCTCCTTTTTCGGAGCTGCAACATGTATCTATATCTATTTGAGCTATATTAGCCACTATCAAAATCTTTTTCCATTTTCAAACATTTTTTATAAAGCTCCAGGGAGCCACTAGATGTCGTTAAAGAGCCGCATGCGGCTCTGAAGCCGCGTGTTGCCGATCCCTGTTCTAGGCAGATGGTAAAGTAAAAGATGGGGCGAGGTAGATGCTAAGTAGCATGGCATTAAGCTAGCAGAGCCTTTCTTCGGGTGGTTTGGCTGCTTCAAACACAATTCCGCTTGTTTTAGGTTTCGTTTGACAGTCAACCGAAAGTGGCATCCAACAGCTTGAGGCGCCGTTTTTGATGAACTGTTCAATATTTGCCAAGCTGCTGCTTACTGTAAGGCGTGTCGGGTTAAGTCGACACTACTTTAAGAAGACGGTTTTAATATGATCAAATGTGTTTAAAGCTTGCAGCAGGGATGGAAAATATTTCATTAATTTTGTTAGGGTTTAAAAAAATTTTTTTTATGTGACCTCAATATCGTTGACTTATATCATGTGGGGGTGGGATTCAAAAGGTCTTGTGATTAAAAAAGAAAAGTGAAGTTTTTCCAACATTTGTCATGTATATTTTGTTTTGATTGCCTTTTGCTCCAATATTTTTAGCATTTTCCCGCGCTCTCTCTTTCTCTTTCTCTCTCTCTGACACACACACACACACACACACACACACACACACACACACACACACATTTCCAGCATATTGACGAATGAGCCCTGTGCTCGGCCGTGTTATTTGACACGTGCTGCCGCTGACGGACATGAATGTGATTTATGGCGTCGGGGTGCGTCCGAGCTCGAAAAATAAAAATATGTCAAAGTGACCTTTGGTGGAACCCGTAGCGCTGCAAACAACTTGACAGCAAGAGGAGGCTGTCCTAGGATGGAAAGCGATGCAGCAATTTAAATTTGTTTTTATTTTATTCTTTCCATTTTCAAATCGATTGCCATTCCCACGTTTTTCAAGCCTTCACTTGGTAGATGTGTGTGTGTGTGTGTTGTTAACCACTGATGACTGGCTAATAAACACACTTCATTTAACCACAGAGTCTCATTCATCAGCCGGCCTCCCCTATACGCCTAAGACACACCAATCATTGAACACTGTGTGTGTGTGTGTGTGTGCATGTGTGTTCCTCCTGCTGGGATGTCTGGGCCAAACGGGATGATTTATTTACAATTCTGACCGCGTGCTTCCCGGGGTACACGCTTGACTTTGAAGGGAGGGGATTACATTCCCGAGCAAGGGCACCAGGCAACAAGCCAGCGTGTGACTTGGCAACTATCAAATAAACTCGTACGGCGGATGATGTGCAAAAGCCCCATTTTCATCTTTTATTGTTTGTCGCCACAAATAAGGCAAAAACGAGAGGCCTGGAAAGGCAATTAGGAGCTCGGATTGGCGATCGGTACCCTCGTTTTTCTTTGACTTGTGTCATTATAGCCTCGCAGCGTGCAGGTTTGCGCAGTAAAGCACGATGAAGACATCCCGAATCAATGTCGATAAAGACATCCGCGGAAAGCCCCGGAGGCCAATGAAAAACACAGCCAATAACCCAAATAAATTACCTTAAAAATGGGTGGGGTGCGGTGGGGGAGCATTGGAGGAAACTTTTTGGCCATGAATAATAAAAGCCAGTCCAAGTGCGCAACTGGATGGCGGCAAGGACGCCTCTCCTCCGGTTAAATTCGGCCGTTTAACAGATCACACATTTCGCGCGTTTTTGTTTTTGTTTTTTTAAAATTTTCCAGTGACTACCCGTCACGCGTGTTTCACATCAGCGTAGGGAATATTCCCCGCGCACTCAGCGGGTTGACTTCTCCATCTTGCTTCTGGTGCAGGTGGCCCGCTATTATTAGACACGTCTCCATCAGGGATAAAGCACACCTGCGGGAGGAGCTGAACCACATGCTAGTGCTGCCTTTTGACAAGGACAAATGCATATTGCCGCTTCAAAAAAAATGTTTTTAAAAAATGGGGTGACCTGAATCCAGGGATGAACAATGAATCAAATTCAAATCGACATTGTAATGCAGTGGAATAGGCGACAATTTGCAAATCAACAAAGAAAAAAAAAAAAGCTTCATTTTTGGTCATTCAGTATTTTGGACACATGCTGTGTATTTTATTTATTTATATATGTCATGTCTAGAACAGGGGTGTCAAACTCATTCTGTGCAGGGCCACTTTGGAGTTACGAATTAATGTTTAATCATCGCATTGTATGATTATTTGTCCACAACAAATTGATGGATCACTCGTTTTGAAATCAGTCAACTACTGTATTCGTTTGTTGTTTTTTCACTTATTGTTCAAGTGAGTGTAAAAAGGGTAAAAAAATTATTGCAAAATCTCAATGTTATTTACTACGCATGACAATTTGACGTTTCGGTACAGATTTTGGAAAGAATCATGCAAGTTGACACACATGATCTGCTATCGCGGGCCACATAAAATGACGCAAAGGGGCCAGATCTGGCCCCCGGGCCTTGAGTTTGACACCTGTGGTCTAGTGGGACTGGGCAATAATTCAATATTAATATTAAGATTATATATATATATACTGTATATATATACAGTATATATGTACATACATATATATATATATATATATACATACACACATATATATATATATATATATATATATATCACGATAGGCACTTGATCAATCTCAATTCAAATTCCGCTCAATTTATTATCGCTTTTCCTCTTGCTAGCTGTATTTTATTTCATTCTTACCTTTAATCAGTGTTTTAAATGTTATCTTTCATCACTTCAATGTTTTTTTTTTCAAATTTTAAACAAGAAAAAAAAAGGAATGAGCAATGGACTAAACTCATGTTTAGATCAATTCAGTTTGTTTGCATTTTTGTCGTAAGCGAACATGACCGACCGACTTTTGTTTATGCCATACTTGGTGGCTGGAATTTGGAGAATTTTCCACTCGACGTCTGATGAACGGCCTTTCATTAGTCACTCATGGTTCACTCGCGGAAGCCGAACACATAAAAACAAAACGGTTATGGTTGAATAAGTCGTGATGTTGTTTATTGTAATACTGACAAATTCATTGCTTGTATTTGTTTAAAAAACAAACAAAAAAACAGCTCTATGTGAAGATGGCATTGAAAAAAAAAAGAATCACAACATTGAGGTGGGGGCTGGGGGGGTGACTATTAAATTATAATAGCATGTGTTTGACTTTTTCTAAACTCTTCCTCCGTGCCCCACCCCAAAAGAAGATCAACAAAGAGCAGGATTTACTGTCTGTACAGTACACATAAATAAAAGTCATCTCCTGTTTGATTGAATTCAAAACATGCCTCTCGCTCGGTACTCGCTTGTCATGCGCTAATCTCTTTGCATACCCACTGACAAATCCCACTCGGAAATTTTGGGGCTTTGCCTGCGTCGACGTCGTCAAACATCGCTGTCCTTCAACATGAGGGGAAACCGCTGGAGTTTTTCAATCGACGAAGACTCGGCATCGCTGCTCTTTTTTTTTGGGGGGGGGGGGGGGCGAGAAAAGGTGGTGGGGGTGGGGGGGTGGATATGATTGAATTCAATTCCTTTTAGCTTGTCCACAGACTGAATAAGACACGTGCTAATACAAAGGCAAAGCCCTCATAAGAGACAATGGCATCAAAAACTGCCACTCATCCGTGATGCTTGTGAGCAAGCCCCGGAGAGCCGAGAGGGAATATTTAGCCGAGGCTTCCTTTTTGTTCTGCCAGGCTCCAGTTCTGCTCTGCTCTCTTGGAAGGCAATAAAAAAATTAAAAAAAATGAATTAAAAAAAAAGCCAGCGAGTCGAGCGGCTGTCGATTTATTTCCAGAAGCAACAGGAGAGCGCCGGGCCATTGCGTGCGCCTCGACGCACATATGGAGGCAATACTTTGGATGAGGCTTTAAGCGGCTCTATCAGGCTGCTCCCGTCACCCCCCCCCCCCCCCCACACCCATCCCCTCGCAACCTCATTGACTCTATCATTGACTTCTCTTCGCCTCTGACAGCCGTGACTTGACATTCACGCGTCGTGCTCGCCTCTTGTTTGTCTCTGTCAACACGGGCCGAGTTGTCGGATCCACGCGCGGACTGTCAATAGGCGCTGTCCACCTCTGCAGACGCCCTCTGGAAGACATCTATCCTTCCCATTATCCAACCCAGGCTTTTTTTTCTCTTCTTTTTTTTCACAGCTGCAAGCTGCTGGTGGCTCACAAACTGCCGCTACGCCTTCATTGCAGCGGTTGGTGGCCAGGAATGTCATTGGAAATAAATCAAGGGAACACTGTGTCAGCATGAAAGAACTTTGAGTATTGGAACATGCTTTTTAAACACATTGCTAAAGCATTGGAAGGCATGCCAAAAATAGTGGAAGCATATATCATCCTGAATTGGGTCAGGTTCGATTTAGAAGGCCAGAGTTTTGTTTTTTTTCAAAAAGATTTTCAGTTCTAAATCTGATCGAGTGGCCATGAGCTGTGGTGTGCCCCAGGGGTCAATGCGTGGTCCTCTTCCGCTCAACTTGTATACACTAGGTTGTATACGCTCCCTGTGGGTCAAATAATACAGAATTTGAAACATGAATTTTCACAGTTGCGCCGATGATACACGATTGTATGAGTCTGAGTCGCCAAATGACTGCAGCCCAACCGACTTCACATGCCAGCGTCTGGAGCAAATAAACACTTGGAAGAGAGAGAATTTCCTACAATCAAATGAAGACAAAACCTAAGTTATTCTGCTTGGCAGTCAAGAGAGTGGTTCGTCAACATCTTGAGACTGAGGCTCATAAAAACCCCTGACCAAGTTTGCAACCTCGGAGTGCTCATCGACTCGGATCAGACTTTCGACAGCCACATGAAAGCTGTCACCAAAGCATCGTTTTACCACCACTTCAAACATCAACAGAATTCTAAGTTTTGTCCCCCAGAAAGACCAGAAGAAATTCATCCATTCGTTCATCTGTTGTCGACTGGATTGCCATAATGGCCCTTTAATAGAACTTCCCAAAAAGAGCATTAAACAGTTGCAGCTCGTCCAGAATGCTGCTGCTCGACTTTTAACCAGGACTAACAGATCCGAATACATCACACTAGTCCTAAAGTCTCTCTTATTGGTTTCCGGTCCGTCAGAGAATAGATTTTTACAACCTTACAGCTCCTTTACAAATCCCACAACGGTTTCGGCCCAGAATACATCTGTACTATGTTCAGACAATATAAACCTAGCAGGGCTTTCATATTCAAAGAATCCTGACCAGGGTCCAAGCTAAACATGGTGGGTCAGCATTTAGCTGTTATGCGTCAAAAACGTTTTATGTGTCAAAAACGTTTTATGCGTCAAAAAAGTTTGATTTCTTTTCTTATGTGCCGATGATGAAATCTGCACGCTTTCTTTTAACTCATCCAGACTGTTGCAGGCTTTTAATATTTTTTAAATGTAATGATTTTACTATGATGATTTTTGCAATGTCCCAACCGTGTTTTATTTCTCTTTCTATCATGCTTTTCATGTTTTCTGTAAAGCACTTTGAGTTATCTTGTGCTTAAAGTGACAAAACAAACTCGCCTTGCCTACTAAAAATTTTATATTTATAGTGGAGTAAAAAAAAAAAAATTCTATTGTATGGATGTGGGACTGTTTAAATCTTAATTAAAGACTTACTTTTATAATCCTCTTGCCCTGCCCCTGACATCTGCATTATGGTCTGTTTTACTGCCACTTCTCCGCCCCCCAATCCCAATACTTTTCAATAAACTGACTCTTATGGTCTTTTGAAGAAAATTGTCCAGCACCATAGGAGGTGATAAAAATTGACCACTTGCATATCATCTCGGTAAACTTGGAAGGAGGATGACACCATATTTTACATTTTTGCTAGGATAGACCACAGGGGATTGGGGGTTTAGACCTGTTGTCCCAATTTCGGTCCATTTGCTGGTTTTTCTCTTGTTTCCTGCAAATAAGACAAACCAACAAGATCCCGATGAGTTGGAGATTTCCGCACTGTAGTTGAAATGGTTCAGGATATTTCCAAGGTGAGGACATTGGAGAGATTACTTTTTTTTTTTTAATGACTGACATCTGCCACGGCTCAGCCCAGACGTTTTGGCTTAGCACGGCGGGGAAGATCGCCGGCGTGAGCAACCACCTCGACGTGATGTGTTCTGGATTCCTTCCCGCGTTTGCACACCTGGAGGCACAGTTTGACTTTTCTCATGACATCACTGATTGACACGGCCTGGCCCGGAGCTACCGCCGACAGAGTTGGCCTTGAGTAGCTCCGGCAACGAGCCGCAACAGGTTGATGGAAACAGCCAGAAGGGAGCCCCCCCATTCCTGTCCAAATGCAACAAGAGTGCGCCGCTCACCCGTACAGACGTTTTCGTCACTACTCATTCGGTAGTCCCGTCTAATGCTCACGTCTGAATGTGCGAGGCACAATTTCGGAGCGACATTAATCCTGTTTGGAACGCACGACTGTGACAAAACAGCGTGAGGTACAACAATGTTTCCTCCTCACAAAAGAGCATCAACGCATGCGAATGAGGAATGACTGTTGCGAGAATCACGGCATGGTGATGCATTCATGGCGAGGTCGCTTAACGCCTTTTTTTTTTCTTTTTTTTCCCCGCTCTCGCTCCAACTGGCGTCATGAATCATTTCAGCCATTGATTGCGTCAAATACAAAAGACATGCATTGATTTTCCACTCCCTCCATGATAGCGGCGTGACTGACGGCCAGCAGATAGCGCGACCACACAAATAACACCCCCGGCACAAAATATTGACATTTGAGCGACACGTCGACATGGCGGACGAGAGCAGCCGGCGGCCATTCTTTTGTGGGAAGAAACTGACGGTTGCACTTTGGCATTTTTGACGTTTTGCCTCCCTTTCAGTCTTGTGACCACGACCCCAGCAAGAAGACAAAAATCGAACAAACGAGGGTTGGCAACAGATGGCTTACCATCTCTTGTTCTACTTCATCTGGTCCAACCCTGGATTGATTAACCCCCCCCCACCCGACTAACATCAAGGCATTTCGAGCTAAAAGAGTCATCTCGGGCAACCGCCCTCGTCCGCCATTTTCTCTCCCGTGATAAATACAGCGAGTCGCCGGCTGCCACGTCCGATTCGCGGCGGCGGCGGGGGAAGAAAATGACATCCCCGCCAAACAAGACCCCTCTACCTCCCGCTTGTTGTCGTAGCAACGACGCAGACGCCCCATCATCACATAAGTGGAGCTGCTGCTGCTCTTCCACAGTAGGTTCCTCCGCTTTTCTCTCTCATTGTCGCTGTGAAATAAGTAGCGTTTGTGCTAGAAAGCGGCTGTGGATTTTTTTTTTTGAATACACACACACACACACACACACACACACACACACACGCACGCACGTAGTGAGTATTCAGATGCACAGATGACGACAATCAAAGAGATTGAAGAATGAGAACAAACAGAGCACAGATGAAACACCTCCATTGTGTTTGCGCCCACAAAATGGGACGCCAACTAATGAGTATCTCGAGTTGTGTTTGTGACGTGTGTGTGTGTGTGGGGGGGGGGGGGGGGCGCACACCTGTTTGGGGTCGGGTTTGAGCAGTGCACGTGACCCAATGTGTGTGTGTGTGTAATCTTCCCGATTAGGGGGTACAGATACGCTGAGCGGGGATGAGATTTCAGAAAAGGGGGAGGAGGGGGGGGGGGCTTAAAGCCGAAGCTGTAAATCACTTAACCTGGGGCTAATGGGTTTACGGGATGTACTACAACACACACACACACACACACACACACACACACACACACACACAGATACAAATACAAACTCAGATGCAAGTTGCCAAACATACAATTACAACATTCCCGCAATGTTGTGCCCTCAGGCTTCAATAAGTCTTATCAGAGGTGTTAACGACGAAAATCGTGCCCATGCACAACTTCAAATTAAAGATGGACTAATTGGGAGCGATGTGAATGCTGACTAGTGGTTGTCAATCACGTGAGTCATTAATTGATCAATCTCATACGTCTAACTCTGGTCGATTGGCTATTTTTCTCAGCAAAATTCTGTACTTCTGTTATCTGGGTAGTAGGCGGGTGACACCCTGAACTAATTTCCAGCCAATCACAGGGCACACTTGGACAAACAACCATTCACACTTACAATCACACCTACAGACAAACTGAGAACATTCAATCAAGCTACCATGCGTGTATTTGGAATGTGGGAGGAAACCGGAGTACCCGGAGAAAACCCACGCAGGCACGGGGAGAACATGCAAACGCCACACAGGGAGGCCGGAGCCGGAATCGAACCCCGTGCTAACTGGTCGATCCATCCATCCATCCATCCATTTTCCGAACCGCTTGATCCTCACTAGGGTCGCGGGGGGTGCTGGAGCCTATCCCAGCAGTCTTCGGGCAGTAGGCGGGGGACACCCTGAATTGGTTGCCAGCCAATCGCAGGGCACACAGAGACGAACAACCATCCACGCCCACACTCACACCTAGGGACAATTTAGAGTGCCCAACGAGCCTGCCATGCATGTTTTTGGAATGTGGGAGGAAACCGGAGCACCCGGAGAAAACCCACGCAAGCCCGGGGAGAACATGCAAACTCCACACAGGGAGGCCGGAGCTGGGATCGAACCCGGTACCTCTGCACTGTGAAGCCGACGTGCTAACCACTGGACTACCGGGCCGCCCCTAACTGGTCGATCACCAAGCCAATCACCACAGCATTTTACTATCACACATTTTAACACAGTTCTCTCGATTTCCTACTTTGTCCAAGTAGGCTCGTTACGTTTTCAACCACTGCAGATGACATCTCAGCAAGTACTTGGGCCCCATCGACCTGAATCCTTTTCATCATCTCAACGAGGAAACACTTTACACTGTACGGACCTCACACATGCTCCAAATGAATTCCACAAAATGTATTCCGACTTGGCGTGTCAAGTCTTTCCCCAAAAGTATGGAAGCGGTTCAGGCCGCATGCTGACGCTTTTATCCATACAATGAACGGCATTGGTCCGGTGGCGTCACCACACGTGTGGGCGCCGCCGCCATGAATATGCAATCAAAGCTGTCACATCAGATGCACTTGTGAATCATCGCAAAAGTTCTGCCAAGCCAGCCCAGTCTGACGCGCCACTCGTCAAGCTATGCAAATTTCTTCGGAAAAGAACACCGTGGATGTTGTGTGTGTCGATGGAAATAATATTTAAAAAAATGAAAAAATAGAATGGTGGCACATATCCAACCACCAGGCACTTCACTAGATATGCAATCGTATGAATGCAGAAGCAAAAGTTTGCCTTTATGAAGATTAGCATTAGCTCCTCCCCCTCATACAAAACGTCCATACACGAGTGGGATTTTTTTTTTTTGGGGGGGGGGGCTTGCAAATAGTTTGGGACACACACCCCTCAGAGAAAGGTGGAAGTTAAAGGAGAGCGGATTTTTTTTTTTTTTTTTTAAAGACCAAATTGACAACCAGCATATGGATCTGGGCGTGACCACTTAAGAGCGCCTCGTTAAAAGCTGTGAGTGTGTGCAGCTCCTGGAAAAAAAGAAGTAAGTGCAAGCTGGGCGGATTTGTTTATTTATTTATTTTAAAGTCTGACCGGGTAGCCAGCGTGTGGACCGGACTTTGGACTGAGCTTGACGCTTTAGAGTGCCTCATTGTTGCGGTATGGACCACCCAGTGGGATATATTCCAGTCACCAGTGTCATTTGGCACTTTTCTCTATAGCTTGTCAAATTCCCAAGACATTATTTTACATTAACTGTATTGAAAAATCATATTTATTTGTTTGGTTATGCTTATTAGAAAAAAAAAACCCCCACATGCCCAGTTGGATAAAGGGTTGTCTTCAAATGAACCGCGATGCGTAAGAGTGAAAAATGAAAGCCGTGATTCGCTGATGCGGGGTCACATATGGCGCGGCATTCATCACTCATTACATTTCTCACTCGGCTTTTGCACTCATTTGCCCAACACGCCGCACCTGTTATGGTGTAATGCGCCTCCTTTTGTCTTCACACCTCCTCCTCGTGCCACCGCCTCTCACCTCCTGCCCTCCATCTCGCTCCCCCCCCACCCCCTCCGCCAACCCCCCTGTCACTCCATCTGTCTACCTGTCTCACCTCCGTCTCCCTCTCGTCGACCCTACGGAGGGGGGGGAGCCAGAGTGTGCTGTTGCCACGGCGACCGCAGCCATTGTGTACCCGGTTGCCAGGTGACCGGTTGCCGTGGCAATGATGGAGAATCCTGAAGTGCTATTCCCACTCCAACATATAAATCTTTTACCCTTTTTTTTTTCACCCCCTTTCCTCGCTTTGTCGTCGGCTCCCTGCCCTCCAAAAAGCCCGGCGACCTTTAAAGGGGATTATTTATTTTGTCCCCCTTGCTCAAACTTAATCTCGCCACCTTTCCTCATTCTTTCATCTCTAAGCAAAGCAGACCAGGACCACGACTTTAGCCTCAGCCCACCTTGTCCTTTTCACTTCAGATATGATAGAGGTCAAACTCAACTCTTTTATTCCCTCAAATGGATAATAATAACCATGAGGTGGGGCAAATATGAAAAATGCACGTCCCACTATCCTAATGACAAGACGAAATATTGATGTTGCACTTTGCTGAAAAGGCAGACTATTGACACTGTCCAAAGTCTTGGTGTTGCACTTTCCTAAAGCAGAGAAACGATGGATTTTGAACTTTCTAAAAGACGACAAACAATGGATGTTGCACTTTCTCAATACAAAAATGTGTCAATGTTTCATTTTTAAAGCCATTAAATATGCTCCTTTTTTTTGTGAACCTTATAAACAAGGTACAGACCTAAGTGATTTTTGGCATACAGTTACGAGGCTTTAGACAATCAGGATTTTGGAGACGATCATCGATCAGCCAGTTAAAAAAACAAAAGATAGCTGATCACGGATCTGATCAGAAGATGGACAAATCCATCCAATCCATTTTTTTAATTTACTGTAAAGGATAACTGACTAAGCCCACGAAAAGCCAAAATTCACGGCTAATTGATGCCAACTGAAAGGTATTGGCGAACAAAAACAACAAACTGTTAAAATTCTCCCAACAACAAAATCTCTACATGAAAAACAAACGTACGCAGCAGCCAACCGACGGCAATCCAAACTGTGACGTGGCCCAAGAAGAAAACAAGATTGACAGCCTCATGCCACCCTTAATTCCTCCTTCGCATCACATCGGCGAGCAGATAATGGCAGACAAAACTGGCGAGCGCTCAGCGTTCAGCGCTTCTTCCTTCAGTTTCACAATGACAGATGAGTTCTTTCGACTTCCATGAGGCCACATTTGGGATGTCTTCGCGGTCCACCAAGCCTAAGAAAAAGAGATGAAAACCACCCAAACATTCAGGCCGAGATGCCAGAAAAAGAGGACGAAAGAAGAGCCGCATGTGGAACATCGTAAAAGTCAATTCCACATTTACAACACGGATTTTACACGTCACGGCCTTGCTGCTTTAAACATGTTTGCACACATTTTGCAGATAACATTGCCTCTGTGTGTGTGTGTGTGTGTGTGTGTGTGTGTGTGTGTGTGTGTGTGTGTGTGTGTGTGTGTGTGCGTACGTTTGTCAAGGGCAAATGACTGCGGTGTTCTGCATCCACATGTCAGGACGTGGTGTGTGTGTGTGTGTGTGTGTGTGTTTGCGCGCGTGCACTAGTTGGCATTGATTTGTATGGAAATAAGGGCCCATTGGCACAGCAGGTCCAGTGCCCTCATCAGAGTCCAGCTGGGGGCCGTTGCTGTCAGCCTTCAGCATGGTGCTGAACGGATCCGAGACAAACGCGTGGTGCGTGGTGTGTGTGTGTGTGTGTGTGTGTGTGTGTGTGTGTGTGTGTGTGTGTGTGTGTGTGTGTGTGTGTGTATGGGCATATGTGTTCACGCCATATTCAAATGATTGGGTACGCCGGTGAAAAAGACAAGAAGTGTGTAAAAAAAAAGCTCTGATTTGCGGTTGACTGAAAGCACTCAAAAGCAAATCATTGTTTGCCATTGAAATGAATGGAAATGCCAATAATCCGTTCCTTTACAATGCCATTAATACGTGCCATAAATGCCATTAAAACTAAGCAAAAACAGCACTCAAAACATTTTGTACTTCATAAAAACATACAGTCACGGCAATTAAATCGAATTGACGCTTTCACACACCCTGTAATGTGATAACATGATCAGATGTGTCAGATGTCAGATGTTACTGTCGTAATCACTGTCCCTGAAAGTGTTACAATGGACATAACAGTTTTTGTCACTGCATCAAATGAAAAGCCACTGTGCTGCTGTGGCAGTGCATGACAGACACATGCCTCTGCTGTTCATTGAACACTTCTCAGCTGAACAGTACAGAATTAATACTAGTCCTTCTTCACAGAGGATAAAGAATATATGCTCAGTGAGTACTCATATACTCTTGTCATACGTGTCATATGTCCAGGTCATTCCTCAAAGGATTACATGGCACTGTAACACAGATGCTATTTAGCGTTAGCATTAAACTGGCCGACTGAAAGCGATGTGACTGTTTTTAATACACAAAGGGTTATTCGGTTCATTTTATGCTGAGTTTGACAGTGGTTATTGTTAAGTAGGTTGACCTCGAATCGTCCGAATGACTTCTTGCTGGGCAATTTGTCGCTCAATCTCGCAAATAGCGGCTCTCGGCATGATGCCGACTGCTCCAACATAGACGGTTTAACATCCCGCCCACAAAAATCCCGCATCCTTTTATTTACCAGTCATTCTCCCTCGTGTCCTCCTCTTATCTGCCTTCTCTTCATTCCTCCCTCCCTCCTCCTTGTGACATCCTCGACTCCCTTGGTATTCCGTTTGCGTCGCGACCCCATTCCGTTCACGTCCTCGTCACTAAATGACAAACTGGAGACATTTTAAAGGCCACGGTGCTGCGTGCGCATTTATCGCTCAGCCCTTTTAGTGCTCATGCAACACGTGTGCGCAAGTGCGCGTGCATGCGTGCGTGTGAGTGGTGTGCAACGTTGAAGCAAGAGGGCCTTTCCTTCATCTGTTGTAGTACAATCATTTTCATTTCTGTTTTAGCACGTCATGATGATTTCACTCTTTCGGAGTCAAGACCTGACCCCGGTTAAGACATGTCTGGATGGGTGATCGATGAAGAGCAGATGACATCAAGAATTGAACGATTCACCAGAGAGTGAGAAAATGCATTTGGATGCTGGAGAGTTGACACTGGACTGAAATGCGGCGGAATTAATCGAAAGAGAAGAAATACGGAACTTTTATTGTGAGAACGTGGTCATTTTGCGAATGTAATAAATGAGCATGGAAAATCTCCTTCCACGTTGCTCTGCATTCAATTTGGAAAAACAAGACGTTGAAAATGTGGAATCGCTTTAGAATTGCGGAATGACAAAAAAGTGCGGGGGCTTATAAAACGCTATCTTTTTCACACAA
Source organism: Hippocampus abdominalis (assembly GCA_018466805.1). Classification (NCBI taxonomy): domain Eukaryota; kingdom Metazoa; phylum Chordata; class Actinopteri; order Syngnathiformes; family Syngnathidae; genus Hippocampus; species Hippocampus abdominalis. The sequence continues at coordinate 29,786,142 of CM031695.1, forward strand.
TTAGGTACGCGGCATCTGGCCCTTTACCGAAAGGCGAGCCATCCTTCACGAGGCGATGCGATTACATCAGACAGCGATCTCCCTTTAACGGCGCCGTTTTCTTTTATGACGCCAGTTCTCTCTCCTCCCTGTGTAAACACGGCAGCGTGCGGAGCCGCAGACGTAGTAAAGTTGCTTTATTGTGTTGTCGTCGTCGTCGTCGTCGTGCGGTTTGAGGGAACTGCGGGCTTTTGACTGCTGGTCGAGACCCCGCCCTTTGCCCCCCCAGTGAAAGGAGGTGGCGCCGCTCCCTTGAGCCCTCCAAACTTGAATTTGATGAGGACAAAAGCGGCGAGTGTGACAGGTTAAGGGGGGGGGGGGGGTTGTAAATGAATGTTGCTTTAGAGTGCCCCGTTGTGCGCGGCGAGTGTGCACATGTCACGCGGAGAAGCGAGAAGAGGGAGGGGAAGGAAAAAAGAAAAAAATCAGACTTGACAGCCAGTGTGCGCACAGGGGCTTCAAAATGGTGTGGGTACTTTAGAGTGCCTCGTTGTAAAGGGGTACGAAAGCGGATATATCGCCAGCCAGAACGTAGTTACGTATATGTCGGCAAAACAATGTTGCAAGACAAAGTAGCAAGCAGGTATGCAGGTCGTGCAAAGGAGAATTAGTACTGGATTTTAGACGAACAGTGGAGAGAATGACTGAAATTTCACCTGAAACCCCAAGATCCTGAACTATCCACTATCCACTGTATATACTGTACACACATGATATTTTTTATGGAAATTGATGTGCTCGACTCAAAATTTGGTGTCACTTGTTTTCAACAAGCCCTTTCCTGTTTTCCCTTGGACGAGGCAAAGACCTTGTTGTCCCTTCTGCCATTGCGTCAATCATCTTATTTGCAGTCCGCCAACTCACCACATAGCACCCTGCTGTGTCCCCTCCATCGACAGCTTGCTGCCGATGTACTTGTGTGTGATATTATGTAGTTGTCGCACACATGCCTGATGGAGCTGAGTGCCGCCCCCCCCCCACCCCCCACTCTCCCAAAATCATCTTGCCGTGCTCTTTCTTTAGAAGAGTTTATTAAGTTACAAAGCACTATCTCGCCTTCACTTAATTCCTAAACCTTTTCTCGACAGGCTTAGCTGGAAAGATGTAGCTCAGAGGCACTCGGCTCTTCTTTCCAAACTCTGCAACGCACTGAATATGTATTAGCCTTTGACAGAATGTTGGGTTTTGTTAGGATTACACAATAAACACACGGAGTAAACTTTTATGGAGGGCCGGGGAATGAGCCAAGGAAGAACTCCATTAAATAAAAAGTGCCATTATCCTCCATCCAGGAAGCTGGCTGCGCGCTAACTACTATTTGGAAAGACGGCCAAATGAATGAATATATTTTATATATATATAGAGTCAAACCTCGGTTTTCGTCCATAATCCGTTCCAGAAGGCTGGTCGAAAACCGAAATTGTTCGAAAACCGAAAAACCACGCTCTTTTTAAAATAAAAATGTTTACTGAACACGTCTGCTCACAATGGAAAGCAACACGAGGAAGCGTCACTTCCTCGTGTAAGGAAGGCGAGAGGAGTCAAATGGTGCATTCAAGTGCGCTCAGTTTGTTCGAGAACCGAAATGTGTTCATCATCCGAGGCATAAAAAAACTCGAAATTTTTGGTCGAAAACCGAATTGGACGAGAACCGAGACGTTCGAAAACCGAGGTTTGACTGTATGTATGTATATATATATATACACATAAATATAATGTTTTGTCACACAAAAGAACACTTGAGTTATATGTGGCCATATTTTGCGGCTGCTTTGCTACATCAGGCACTAGGTATCTTGAATCTGTTTGTAATGTATCACAGATCCCACGAATGTTATCATAATGAAATAGATTTAAATGACAAAATTCAGGCACACTGTATGTGAGGTAGGCGCCTCTAATTTAGATTGTTCGGGGGGCGTCGACCTCAACGGGGGAGCCCTCTATTTGGGAATAAATGACGAAAGCAACGCTGCACAGAACTGCAATTACTGTTTTTTGGGGGAAGCAATTAAAAAAAGCGCAGGGCGGGATGACCACGACTATTCCACGGTAAATATAAACTGAAAATGAAGGTCTGCACAACCTGGGAGTGCCGCTTCCTGTTTTGCTCAGTGAAAGTTAATTATGAGGTGTAACGGTGTCTCATTCAGATGCCAGAACGTCGTCGGTTTACGTGGCCTCGTCTCGTTCATGTGCGCCGGTTTATTGCCAGAAAACAACTCATGACTCGTTTTCCTCTGTAATAGCCAACATGGTTGACCTTCTTTCCGACGACCACCTTCTCGCCTTTTGATCAATCCAGGACCGATGCTGTGTGCATTTATGTACTGACACACAGTACAACATCCGGCCACTAGAGGGAAACGATGAGCTGCCCTGCAGCAGGAGGATGTTTTCTTTTTTTTCTTTCTTTGTGCTTTATCTTGCTCTCCATGCCATGTTTGCTTGTGAGAGGGCAATGTTTGTTGAATGTGTGTCGGCCCGGTTGTGACCCGACATGGCCTGTCTGGGACAACATCATCGAAAACACACTCTCATCTTGTCCAAAGAAGAAGGGAAGCTGGACTGGGTGCAAAGCGGGGGAGCAAATGGCCATATTTGGTCACTTTCACTTTGGTGTAGATGGCACACGATCCGATATTTTATCTATTTGGTGTATGGCGTGAGACAAGCAACAGAAAAGGCCTGCAAGAAAGCGCGAATGGCCATTTGTGTCCACCTCGCTTACATTTTAGCTTTGCAAATGTAGTGAAACCTCCCAATTTTTTTTTTATCTGATTTTGTCATTTACAACTTTAGCTCTTCAAATACATCATCTATATTTTGTTATCATTGAACTGCATTTTTGGATGGTCATTTTAGCAACAACTGAAAGACATAAAGACTACTCTTCTTAATTATGTTTTGTACTGGATTGAAACATACAACTTGGGTAAAATGGATTCCATCCTAGAATAAGCGATTTATTTTACAATTTTTAATTTTTGGAAATTTTAGTTCATATTGGCAGCTATCGAAAGACCTTCACGTTTTGTATTGAAAAAACACAAATGACTTAAAATATAGTGTGTATGTGTGTGTGTGTGTGTGTAAATATATATATATATATATATATATATATATATATAGCTGTGTAAATGCAAATTATATAAATACACACACGCGCACACACAAACACGCACGCGCGCGCACACACAAACACACACACACACACACACACACACACACACACATACATAAATGTAAGTATCAAAACATGGACTGAGACAATATCAATACTCAGAGGCACATATTCTTTATCCTCTGTGAAAAGCAACTTACATTTCTGCCGTTGAGAGTCACTTACAGATGCTGAGTGAAATAAATTCATCATGAAAAGTTTTATGATGTAAAAGAAGCGGGAAGCATCCCAAAAAACATCTCTAATTGCACATGATGTGCAAAGCTGAAAGGGTAGTAAAGTCAAACAAGGCTTGAGCTTTAATTGTGACTACTTGACAAGAGCGCTACAATTGCGTGTGTGCAAACTGGAGTGCGAATGCTCTCTATTAAAAAAAAGTGCTAATCGACACCACATCTGCGCCGCGTTGTGTCTGATTGTGTTGTTCGTGGCCCATCCACATGTCACTTTTCATACATACGCGCACACCCAAACAAGCACATAGCATGCTGTTGCTAATAGCGCTAATTAATGGGACCACGTCTGCTAATTGGTGCCGTTAATGCTCCAGCTCTCCCTGCGCCCCTCCCTCGGACCTCTCCACTCCTCTTACATTCACGCTGAACTTGAAGGCTTTTAGGCCTCGTTCACATTTGCATGCTGATAACATGTGAGTCCGCTGCGGTAACACGATCTCCAGCCCGGGGGGCTTTGGGACCACACAGGACTTGGAACCGCCCCGCCTGGAGTCGCAGAGATTCTTTGCTCGATCTGGGTTTTTCATTTTGTTTTGATTTATTAGGTTAGCTCACGAGTGTGTCACACTCGAAGCTTGATGGCCAGTTTCGGCAATCCACGGGATGAGATTCTGGTGTGCAGAAGATAATCTTTTTTTTTTTTTTTTAAACTAGCACAGTACAAACATTCGATCAAGACAGGCACAAAAATTTGAAAACAAAAGAAATGACAACAAAGGAAAATAAACCATCAGGTGAATGAGCGGTGTTATTATAGTTTGGGATTATTCACGACAGTTCATTTTTTATTTAGTTTTTCCTTTTTTTTAATCAGTCACAAAGTAGCTTTATTTGTTTCTTAGTTTTTTTGTAACCACTTTTTTTGGTTCATTTTTATTCATTTTAGTATTAGTTTTAGTTTTTTTTTTAAATCAGTATTTTTCATGACAGTTGGTTTTATTTATTTTTTATATTCACTAACTTTTAATTCATGAATGTTTTAATTTTTAAGGCAAGTTTGATTAATTAATTTTGGTTTAGTTTTTATTCATTCATTCATTCATTTTCCGAACCGCTTGATCCTCACTAGGGTCGCGGGGGGTGCTGGAGCCTATCCCAGCTGTCTTCGGGCAGTAGGCGGGAGACACCCTGAATCAGTCGCCAGCCAATCGCAGGGCACACAGAGACGAACAATCATTCACGCCCACACTCACACCTAGGGACAATTTAGAGTATTCAATCAGCCTGCCATGCATGTTTTTGGAATGTGGGAGGAAACCGGAACCGGAGAAAACCCACGCAGGCCCGGGAGAACATGGTGGATTCGAACCCGGTACCTCTGCACTGTGAAGCCGATGTGCTAACCACTGGACTACCGGGCCGCCCTAGTTTTTATTAGTTTTAGTTTTTTTAAATATACAGAGTACAGTATTTGGAGTATTTTTAATTACAAATGGTTTTCTTTCATTTTGACTTGTCTTGAAAATTAGATTTGTTTTAATTAGTTTCTAGAGCAAGTTAATTTTTATTTTTCAAAAATATCTCATTTTGGTGTATTTTTTAATTCGTTTTATTTAGTACCGTGCAATAAATTAAACTGCAATATTCGAACAACTGTTTCCTTCTTCTTCTGTAAAAGATGTAGAGCAATACTGAAATAAATACATCTGAAATGAACTCCAAAAGCTCATGTATGATATTAATTGACAAACAAAACCACAAAAAAAAATGTTCACCATAATTATAGTTAAAAGGGAACTTTGATCCCACTTTTTTCAGACTTACAGTATGATTAGTATTCACCGGAGGACTCGCCAATACTAAGTATGGATACCACAAGTCCTTATGACACACAATGACAGATGCTTGTGAACATAAGACCTTTCTGTTTGTCTGACGTGCATGATTCTTCATTGACGTGTCAAACAGCCGCAGTGTAGCACCAACTACCTCCCAATAACACTTGACCGGATTTCTGAAGTATTGGTCATCATGCTTTACGAGAACCTAATACTGAAAGAAGTCTGGTATGGGCCCGATACCAATAAATGGAGACCGTACTCGCCCATCCCAAATAATTCATTTTAGTTTGTTCTAGAAACGTAAGAATGTAGTTTCAGTCCACTGTTTTTTTCAGCGTTTTCATTTATATTTTATTAAGTTAATGACAATGTTTTCTCAATTTTAGTCCAAACGATTGGTTTTCGTTGACTACAGACTACAAGAACAATTAACCGTGCGGAAGTGAAGAAAAGCCGGCCACTCGTCGCTTTAGCTGTTCCTCTCGTATGTTAATGAGCGCCTGAAAACATGGCCGCAAACATGCCAACGGGTCGGCTAAGTAGAGCACAAACCTCGCGTGGCGTCGCTACATTATACATCGCACTCCTGAAAAATGAATGCACCGCGAAAGCAGGATATGCTCATAGTTTTTTTTTTTTTTTGGTCTATACAAGCACACGATTGAGACTTATGAAAGTGGGACGAGAAGATTTATTAGCGATCCCGGATCAGGACGCTCCGTTTGGTCGAGAGGGGAAACGAAAGCTTTTTTTCCGTTCTTTCTCGCGCACGCAGCCCTCTTAAGTACTATTTACTAGCACAAAGTAGGGAGATATGGAAGCAAGCACGCATTACATTTGACATTTGACAATAAAGTTGTATTCAATTCAATTCAATTCAATTACATCACACATTCATTTTAATGACTTTTTCTCCGTGTGACCTGTTGGCGGTGAAGAGGCCATTGTTACTTCAAAGACACTAAACACTCCGCATCTGTGGTAAGAATACGCACAAAGGAAAAAAAAAAAATGCAGATATGAATGATTAAATTCGCAATCCCCAATGGGATTTCAAGTCTAATAAAAAATAAAGTGCCCAATGCAAATGTAGCCGCACCACCAGATGAAGCGTGAAGCTCATTTCGTCAATTAATCAGTAAATCATTTCAGTATATCTTGTTTTAATTTTCGGCAAAGGGGGCTTGGCAGTATTTGCATGCCGCTGCCGCAAAGAGGCAACACTTTAGCACATAAATCCTCATCTCAAAGAAGTTGAAGTCCATCATTAAAGCGGGAGGCATTTGTGCTCTTGGTGATTCTGATGGCCGAGGAAGTGGGAGGAAAAAAAAAAAAAAGCATGATCATCACAAATAAGGATAAATTGTATCACGCCGGCGTATGCTTGTCATACAACAGGCGGCGTGATGAAAAAAAATGACAAACACGAACGACAGTGAGAGGGGGCTAACGTGCGACATAGGGATGATGCATGACAAACACACACATACACGAGAGAGTAATAATGTGAGAGGATCCACACACACTCACACAAACACACACACACAGGCAGGTATAAGGTCTCTGGTGTTAGCTTGACTTATGGAATCCTAAAGGTGGCTCAACGCTGCAATATTGTTGGAAAATGTCAAGGCTTAGATGGAATTCCCGGTGGGACAAAACACACAGCTGTATGAAATAAAGTAATGGCAAGCCGATGCTCATTCTTTGGAATACTCGGATTTATTGCGAGTGAACTGCCAGTTGAAAAAAAAAAAAAAGAAAAAGAAAAGAAAACAGCACTCAAATAAAACAACGCGTCTTCTATTTCTTAAATAAAATGTTGTTTACGCCTCACCAGGAAGTAAATTTGACAGCCAGACTAACCGCTCATTTGAACTTGTGTTCAAGCTCGGTGGTACGAAACAGAAAGTGTCTGATGCTCTGCGAGCGCCTAATCATCCGTTCTCCACATAAACATTCGGCTCTAATTTCCTGTTCGGATTACGTGCCTGCGTTGGGTCCGGCAAGGTTGTGAGACATTTTTTCGGGAACGCAAAGGTCCCGCTTTTTCACCTTAGCAGACTGCTGAAGGGTTCAGGAAAAAAAACAAAAAAAAAAAACTCCCGAAATCATGCTGGAAGGAGAACTGCGTCCTAACGGCTAATAATCATCGAGTTCAAATGCGGACCACAAATCCTATCAACTGATTGCAAATGACAACGAGTCCCCATTAAAAGCAATCATGCGTCGGACGTCACGTTTGCCGATTGGCGTTTTCCCACCGAAATGAACGGAAATTCCATTAAACCATTTCAAAACTTGCAATGAGAAAGAAAATAGCATTCTTGTACTTTTATTAAAACATACCTTGGCCACTAAGGGGGCATTCTAATTCACATGCATTCATTCAGTGGTAGATACACAAAGAAGAGTTGCACAACAAAGGGACTCCGTCAGCTGCAGAACCAGAAGTTGTTTTTCACAGAGGATAAAGAATATATGCCAGTGAGTGTTGTCAAATAGTCAGTCTACATGTGCTGCTACACCGTTTGACGTAAAATAGCTGCTGCTTAAAAGCTTATGACACCACGACATGCTAGTTTTGTTGGCCGATTGATGGAGTTCTGCATTGTGTGTTAGCATTAAGCTAGCGGACTTATCAGTTAAAAATTAAAATAATAATAATAATAATAATAATAAGCTTTATTACTTTTGTCATGAAATATATATCAGACTACATACTTAGTTTTTAACTGAAGTCACGCCTACTTTTACCCAAGCACTTGTCCTTTAGGACGGTTTAAGTATTTTTGTCCCCACGGACAACTGGCAAGAGCTGATTCTAATCAAGATTGACCCGCGTGGCCTTTGAAAGCAGACAATGCAAAAACAACACAAACGCCCGGCAACACACGTGTACTTGACGAAGACTCGCTGTGTGTTTTTTTTCAAACACTAATTAGACAGAAGTGGTCTGTCGCCGGATAAACGCTCCCATGTGGCGCCCTTAGTTGGACTTTTATTGCTGCACAACACCCACACAGTCAGTCAAAATACTGCAGCGTGGTGCGTGTGTGCCACAAAATATGCACATGTGGACAGCCTGCGCACGCTCCGAAGTGCTAATTAGGAGTTCTAAAAAAAATGTCCCATCTGCTTAACACTAGTCGCTGCTACTGTCGTCCTGCTAGCTGCCAACCTGCACATTCTAGCCATGCATGGCACCACTTTGCATGTTTGTGTGTGTGTGTGTGTGTGTGTGTGTGTGTGTGTGTGTCTGTGTGTGTGAGACAAGTCAACCGCACCCCAAAAATGTACCTGGCACTGGCGTTCACTTGCCCTCATATGGGTCCAAGATGCATGCATGTTGTTCATTAGAGGCAGCCATATTTGTTTAGGGCCAGGGTTAAGGCACCAGGGGATGATGGGCCATATTAAGCGAGGACTCCTTTTCACGCTGGGCTTAACCCTCAGCCTTCCTCGTATTCTCCATTTTCCTCCCCTCTGACCCGCGCCGATGGAGGGGGTCCTGGGTGTCAACCAGCGTCTGTGAAAACACCGGCGGGCTCGAAGAGTGAGGCGGGAGCGCTCCGCGGAACACTCTGCGCCCAAATCGGCGTGACAACGGCGTTCCCCCCCCCCCCCCCGCCACCTCCACACACACACATACGCGTCTAAGAGAAGTACAATGTTGTGCATTTCAGACAAACACATACTGTAGCTTTGACTAGGTAAAGTCCAATTAGCTCAATGTCAATGCTAGCAAAGCATGCAAACCGCCATAGATGAGAATAGCAATGCTATTGCCTTGTTCTTCAACTAATCCTTATTAATATCACAATTTGGGCTGCAGCTATCAAATATTTTGGTGTTGAACTGAGTATTCAGATAAATTTAGTAGCATAACTGGAAATTACATTTACTTCTCTGGAAAGTAAGTGATATTTTGGGCTTTTAGAATGAAGTGTGGTCAGATTTTGTTAGCTAAAGGAGCACATTTGAGTAAGCCTGGTTTGTTGAGATTGGACAAGTAGGAACTGCAACTGTGTTAGGCTGTTAACAAAAGTGTGCAGCCTCATTTTCGCCTGTGAAACTACCGTTGAAAAAAAGTCAGACTGCTCTTGCCAGCCGGCACTCGCTTAATGGCTAGCAGCTAGCCGCTAACGCAGGGAACAGGGGCTGCATTCCATAATGTCAGCATATTTCATTAGAGTTTTTTTTTGAGCATCCTTAATTTGCATTTGAACATGATTTCAAGGATGACGTCGTGTTGGTGTTGGTGGAACCAACTATCTAAACAGTTGGGAAGGCGAGTCATCTCTCACGAATATCTTACAAAATAAAAGCGGGACAAGACACTGATGTCCACGTATTCATGTATTTGTGAAGAATTTATTTCGACGTTGGCCCACTCACTATGTTTGTGGCGTGGTTACCGTCTTGTTGCTGCGGCTAGCGTGACTTGTCTTCCTGACAGTGTGCACCAAATAAACGAGCACCTATGAGCACCCCCCCCCCCCCAAAAAAAAATGTCGTTTTATTTTTTGTAAATCAATGTACCCGACTTGAATTACTCGAGGACTCCTTTCACCCCTAATCACAATATTTACCAAATGGAACAAAAGGAGACGGGAGAAAATGGAAAGAAAGGATCGGAGAAGAAAAGAGAAGAGATGAAAGCAAAGGAAAGGAGGGGAGGGAAAAGGATGAAGCGAGGAGCAGTCTGAGAGTTTAGTTCAAGCCAAAGTCAATTGAACAACTAATGCGAATCGATTAGTTGCCTCTGCCCGGGCTCTTTGGGGAGCCGATGACATTTTAAAGGCATGTTTTATTGTTGGCGAGGGGGCGGGGCCACTTGCCTGGCAACACAACACATTGACAGCCTGCTGACAGCTGGACGGGATACACTGAATAGAAGAAATACTGCAAATGGGCCGTGTGTGCGCTCGGGACCCCTTTGTGTGCCTGCCCAAGAGTGTGTGTCTTTGTGGGTGTGCGTGTCATGCGTGGCGGACACCCGAGGGGGGTTGCTGCAGTGTGTGCACATCCTCGCACAAGTTGTGTTTACACACATAAATACGGCAAGTGGCTTGTTCGCGAATCGAGTCATTAACTAGTGAGGGTGTGTGTGTGTGTGTGTGTGTGTGTGTGTGTGTGTGTGTGTGTGTGTGTGCATTCACACGTGATCACGTTTTATTGGGTAGGTGGCCGCGCCAACAGCCATGTCCTTTGTGTGTGTGAGCATGTGTGTGTAGGTCGAGGGCAGCGAGCGGTTGTCCACTTGGCGCTCCGCCAGCCTGCAGGGCAGCACCCTTGATCATTAAAAGCACTTTTCGCAGGGAACATCTCGGTCAAGGACACGTTCAGAACTGAGACAGAGTTTGGAAACATTGCACATGGATGGCTGGCTTCTGGCGGCTGGAATAAATCCCACAACGAGGCACTCTAAAGCAGCCACGCTAGCATAAAGCCTCTGTCCAAACAATGGCTGTCTTATCAGACTTGGAAAAAAAAAATGTTGACCTCTCTCTTGTGCCTTCTCTCCGTGACGCGGAGACTCACGGCGGACAATGAGGCGCTCTAAAGCGGACATTTTGCGTTGGATAACCACTGATTCAAATGAAGGGGCTGAATATCTTTTCGCAGTGGAGTGAGGGGAACTCTTGCCAGACTCCAACGTGCATCACAAGGCACTGATAAAAAGAAATAACTACAAATCAGGGAAACTTTTTATTTATAAATGTATAAGTTAAATTAAATACAATGACAGTTGAAATGTCCTTGGCTTTTCTCTGTCACTTAATATCAAACATGGGCTTTCAATGTTGATTTTTAATTTTGCACATTTGTAGAGAAAAAAGATGGGTGGCGGGGGGTGAAACAGCTGCTTGGGAAATTTAACCCCCATGCAGTAATTATCCCATAATTGGACATTTCGGACACTTTGGACGATTTTGGACTGTTGGACAAATGGACACCACAGACAAAACAGTGAAAAATAACTCCACAAAGCTGAAATTTTGCATAGGATGTAAATCTATGTCTTGGCCGATTCCCACTGAACATTTTGGTGGGGTTGAAAGTGAAAAAATATTAAAAGTGAAAAGAGTTGTTGCACATTGGAAGAGGGACATTTTGGGACAATCCTCGAGGACGTAATACCCTTCATGCAGCCGCTTAAAAATACTGCATGAGGGTTAAGTTTACCTAAAAAAAAATAAAATAAAACTAATACTAAAACTAAAGACAGAAGGAAAACTAAATTAAAACAAAGCATTTTCTAAATAGATAAACAAATGAAGCAATAAATAAACAGAGATAATAAAACCTGACAAGCATGCTCTAAAAACTAATTAAAACAAATTGAGTTTTAAAAGCAAAAGTAGAAACGAAAGAAAAACTAACCACAATGAAAAATCCGAACCGATTATAAACCCGGGGGGGTGCCTTTGTGCCAGATGTTGCTCCCAAGCCCATGTATAACAATGACGCCCCTGGCCCCGCCCCTAAAACAGAATTAATAATTGAACGAAGACCTCGGCTGACCTCACGTCTCTTCTTTTCATGTTCTCGGCACTCCCGAGGGGAAAGCCATCCAAAAGCGGCAACGCGGACCACCACCACCACCACCACCACCAAAGCCGCCGACCAGAAAGATTCTCGAGCCCAAGCGGCCGTATCCACTGGGCCAATGGAGCTTTTATTGGAAAGTCTAAGCACCGGCGAGGGAAATTAACGTTTGCATATTAAAAAACAAAACAAACTAGCGCAGTTAGCACATCATTTCTCCGCTAAGGGTCCTCCCTGTGCTATCATAGATTATTGACTCGAAGCTGCGAAAACTATCTATCACTGTAAACAATGCTGAACGCGAATATCAGCCATATCTTATCCCGCCGAGCCCAAAGGAGCATCTTAAGGTCCATTAAGTGCGTTGGAGCTCCCCAAAGTCTGGAATAAGTCTAATCGGGAACTGGCGAGTAAGACTCCCAGGAGCTGAAGGATGCAAACACACAACGCTGAGCGCACGTGTGAAGGGTGTGCGCGCGCTCCAGAAGAACAGGCAACAGTTTAACGGCTGCAAAGTTGAGAAACGCAACGTGAGAATAGTTTGCGGGTATCGCGTTTGCGACCTCGCTGGTGAGGTCATCGTGCAACTGCGATGCAGAACACACACACACGCGCGCACATACACCCCCCCCCCCCCCTATAAATCTTGTGGCTTCCACTTGGAGCGCTAATGCTCCAGAGGCTAACAAAACACTCTGCGCTTCGGTGTTGTAATCGCACGCCGTGTTGTGCCAAATGCAGACGAAATGTACATTTTCCCACCACCAGCGGCAATTAAAGGATTCCAATTAGCGGAATGTGGCATTTTGCGCAAAGAATCCGAACGCGTCACCATTCGACGCGTCAATGTCGGCTCTCGACGGGAAATTAAACCTCATGGCGCGTGCGCACACACACACACACACACACACGCACACACACACACACACACACACACACACACACACACACACATTCCTGTACTTGTGGCACAGTGAGGACCGAGTAAAAAGGCCTACAAAGCGAGGACCAACACACACACGCACGTACACGCACACACCTCCCTCCAAGCGGTGTGCGTCGGAGTGAGAAATTATTCATTTATTTATTTTTCTGATGACAACGCCCATCCTTCCACCCCTTCCCTTAATTTATTCCTTTGTTTATGAACTACTAATTAATGATGGGAGTCGGGAAATTAACAGCGGTGCAGTCGGGCTGTTGCTCAGATGAGATGAGCGGCACTGAAAGGGGAAGCGACACGCCTTCCCTGACATTCGCTAAGGAGGGGAAAGGCAACCACGGTGTCCATCATTGGTGTCGCTAACGGAAAGGAAAGTGCCAACTGGATGGCTGGACGGGCACAGTACAGGTGGTGCGGGCGTGGCTTGCGTTGAAAGGTGTCGAACATTAATTCCCTGCTATGAATCCGTTCAGAAATCTCTCCTCAAAAACAACATCAATAGGCTACTTGAGACGTGCTGAGTGGAGCTTGGCTCGCTCCGAGCAACCAATCAGAGAGCGGAGAAATGCTGGCGGCACTGCGGGGCAGCTCACTGGCCTTGTGAGAACAAATATGAAATATAATTGGTGAAAGGAAACAGTCCCTGTGCTCGTGCAGTTCAAGTTACATTGGCCAGGACGACTGATTTGAAAGGCTCTGGGCAGATTAGACTGACGTGACCACATGGCAGGGATCCGATTGGACCAAAAAAATTCAGCCAACAAAAAGCAGGTCTCCAGTTGGAACGATTACAACCATCTGATGTCACTGTCCAAAAAAAAGTCAAGAAATAGCTTCTACTCGCTGCAATCTATCCTCGGCACGCTCCCACGCCCACGCTATCCCAGCATGCACCCCGTCTACCCAGACAGTCCATCAGTAAGTCAATTACGCCAGCCAGAGTCGGCGTGGGCGGACATGAAGCCCGGCGACGTGACCCGCTGCTGCACCTCGTTAGGGAGGTTAACTGGCACGTGGCGGTGGCCGACGACTGCGTGGGATGGCAGAGTGGAAGGGCGGGGCCAGCGGGTGAGTGACAGCAGTGTGGGAGGTGGGCGCGAGGTCACTCGGAGGTCTTCCCAGAGTGCGTAGGCGCGTAAGATCCATGTGGGAGGCCAGGCTTCCATTTTGCTCGGACTGATACCGATACGGGGCTTATTTTAAGGTATCTGGTAGTCGTAGAGACTGCCGATATCAGTCACCGATCCTTAAGGCAAAACGAAAATACTGTGAAAATTCTCTACAACGAAACCTACATGGGCGAAAATACCCCCGAGTGTGAAAAAATCTTCCCACTTTCCTGCCCCCCCATACAACGAAAAAAAATCCTGTTGCGTTATACAAAATATTTTTCTCTGCTCTTGCCTCGCGACAAGATTCACTACAACGAAGTCTAATCCAACAGCGACTTCGACTGCTTCGTTCGGAAACGGCAACAGCAACCACCACACTGGTTTACACATGCGCAGTAGTCCAGGAAGTATTTGTTTTTGTTAATTTCAGACGCAGCAAGAACGTTGCTTTGCGAACATTGCTACAAAATGGACTTTTGGATGTCAAGCAGCTAAGACAAGACGCGCTCTGACGCTGGAAGAGAGGGTAAAAGTGATCAAAATGAAAGATGGAGGAAACAAAATAAAAGACCTTATCCAAGAAATTGATGTAAGTGAAAGTGAATGCTGATGATAAATTTCGCAATTTCTTTCCCTTTTTTTTCTTTCCACACTGACTATATGAAGTGTCAAATAAGGGTATGCTCATACTTATCCACTATTGGAATAAAAATAAAGAGTACACATACGTTTGTGTGTGCGTGTACACATACGTTTGTGTGTGTGTGTGTGTTTACATCTGAGATTCATTTTGCTACAGTGAAAAACCCCCTGTTGTGAAAAAATTCTTGCTGCAAACATGATTTCGTTGCCTAGGAGTTTCACTGTACATCAATCTAACATGGAGTAATTCCTCCTATGCAGTAGTTGGTGCTGTGCTGCGGCAGTTTGACACACCGGAGAATCATCACCTGCTTCAGAAAGAAAGAGTACTAGAGATATGTGTACGAGTGAATACTTGTACCGGTGTCAATCTAAAAAGAAGGGGTATCGAACATCCCAAGAAGATACATTTTAAAACTAATTTAAAACCCTTATTTAAAAGACACTGTAACAATACAGCGCGACCCTGACAACTCCGTGTAGCCCGTGGCGACACCTTCCATGTTCTGAACTTGCGTCCTTAATCGAGTTCACGAGGCGGCGGGTGGTTGCGCGGCGACGGCCCTAATTAGCGCAGGGCGTCGGAACATTCCCGGATGCAAAAACGCTGGCGGCTCCCTCGGTGCGGGACGTCAAAGTGCCCTTGAGCACAGCGGTTAACCTAATATCCCGACAGTGGGTGGTAGCGCTCACAGTGGGCGGTGATATCATCCAGTGGCCGTGTGTGCATGTGTGTGACCGATAAGCCAATTAGTTTTTCAATGTAAATGGTGAAAAGAATGATCTATTGACCGCCGGATGATTGACGTGAGCCCACCTGCTCGTGTTTACATGACAGGAGCTGAGCGGATAATAAAGAACAGGAAGTTATAGTTCATCATCTCGCAGACCAGATGGACCATACAGGCTCAGAATATCTCATTTAGATCCCCCCCAAACCAGCCGACGTCCTAAATAGACTGAGCCAGACTGGACTTGTCCCTGCTTTTTATGATTGACGGCTTGGCCTAAATGAGCTGCGCCACAGTTTGGTGCATTAGTGTTCGTGCGCCAGACAGTGTGTGTCTTTGTCCGTGTGTGTTGGCGGTATTGTGGGGGGAGGAGAGAGGGTGGAGGGGGGGGCACCAAAGTCACTTATTGATCTACGGGGCCCCTCCAGGCCACTAATCAAATGAGGCCGACGCTAAGGGGACATAAGAGGCAGTTGGAAGTTCTTCAACACACGCACGCACGCATAGTGGGCCAATCTGTTGTCCGAGCGCGTGTGCGTGTGCGTCTGGGCCATCCATCAGCCCTCATTGACTTGATGGCCCAACTTCATCATGCCCAGCCTCACAGATGGACCCCTTCTATCCCCCACCCCCGAAGCCCAGAAGGAGAGGCCCTCTGTGGGCCAGGGCGACCCGAAAGGATGGGTGTCTGCACGGAAAGTAATCGATCTTTGAAATATACACTCAACAGGACCTACTTAGTACAATCTTTGACTGCATCAGATTACGATGCAGGTCTCCCTAATGAAGTGGCCCTGAATTAGCTTGTGGGGAATTTACGATCAGTGATGTCAGCAAGGCATCGCTCCAAATTGTGAACATTTTTTCCAGTAGCGACTTGGCTAGCGTGTTACTTTTTTCCAGTCAAGTAATCAGCTCCAAGACAGTGAGGCACCGTGGGAGTCCTCAACTTCACATTCGAGCCTGAAGCTTATGTGACGGCGTGTGTGCCCTGCTGTGTTTTCAGCGCGTTGACGATTCACGTGTCCATACCACACCACATAAACAGTGACGGTGGAAGGAGAGAGACCAGCTGGAAATATCAGTCGCGACGGTTACTATTCAGTTGGTGTTATTTAAAAACAACAGCACACTCTGTGCTGTCAAAAAAGTTATCTAGCTTCAATAACCCTATGTCGAATAAAAAAAAAAAAAGAGTTATATATATATATATATTTATTTATTTTTTAGCGCATTTATGTTAAGTGAAATCCCCCAAAAGTTTTTGTTTTAAGTAATTGTAACTAAAAAGTGTATTTTTTTGTTTAACTCTCATGCAGTATTTTTAAGCGGCTGCATGAAGGGTATGACGTCCCAAAAATGTCCCTCTTCCAATGTGCAACAACTTTTTTCACTTTTAATATTTTTTCTCTTTCAACCCCTCAAAATGTTCAGTGGGAATTGGCCAAGACATAGATATACATCCTATGCAAAATTTCAGCTTCTTGGAGTTCTTTTTCACTGTTTTGTCTGTGGTGTCCATTTGTCCAACAGTCCAAAATCGTCCAAAGTGTCCGAAATGTCCAATTTTGGGATAATTACTGCATGGGGGTTAAAAAAAAAAAAAATTGATTCTCGCAAAAGCAGCAAAAGCAGGTGCCATTTTTACGTTAAGTAGAGTTGTTGGTATTTGTTGAATGTAACTATCAAAGTTGCTTACACTCTAATGCAGTCATCTGTAAAATTGAGTACTGTAATCAGTAAAGTAACTTTCTCAAAGCAACTGTGGCAACATTGAGTAGGATGGATGTCAGTATGAACTCAAACTAGCAGGGGTTGGGCGGCAAATCAATGACGCCGATTGCACAAACCGAAAACAATACATGCGACCGGCGGGGCGAGCAACAAACCATCCAAGGATCAAATTTACCTGCGACGGCAGTTTCCGCTGCCTCCTCCCAATTCCCAAAAACTCTTGGGTGAAGAATACTGACTTCCAATCCTTTTCAGAAAAGATGGCAAATTGCGAGCATTTGCCCGCGCCCCCTCCAAAAACGCAGGGGGAAAAAAAAAGCGCTACCCGCCTGTCCAACAATGACGCACAATTACCGCTCCCACGCTTTAATCAATGATTATACAGCCACAGCGAATAGACTGCTGATTCCATATGTCCGCTGAAGAATAGGCAATCACGGACTAATCAGAACTTGATGGAAGCCACACAGTCGAGGGCAGCTGTAATCACATTATATATTATTGATCAGCTCAAGTGAGCGCTGAAAGCTTTGATAGCTCCACTGGGAGCCAGCGCGCACTCACAATGGCCAAGGTCACCGACCACCACTGACACAAAAATGAAAACGTCATCGCCCAAGGCCTTTCCGCGTGTGTGTGTCTGTATGTGTATGTGTGTGTGTGTGTGTGTAGTAGCCAGGGAGTATCTGCACCGTGAGAGATATTGACGTCTTAACATAATAATAAAAAATAATAATAAACATTACCATCTCAATCATTATAATTATCTCCAGCCCAGAGGCGCAAACTGAATTATTCACAGAGAGCTTAATTAAATTGGTAGACGCTGTCTTTCAATGGGTGTGCGCATATAACGCTGCCCGTTGTCTTTTGAACGGCACTCCATAATTCATACATCTGCGCTATCGAGAACGGGCTTGGAAAGAACAACTCTCTGAGAAAAAGAGTCAGACGCACAACAGTCACATTTTGGGCGGCGGCGATTACAGTTTCGACCTCAGGGTGGGGCGGGGCCACACCGTGTTTGTATATGCTTGCTGTCTATATACATACTCTGTGTGTGTGTGTGTGTGTGTGTGTGTGTGTGTGCCTGCGTGCGTATGGTGTCTGAGGCCACGGCTGTTCAAGCATTTTAACCGTTAACGCTTTGGCCCATATTGGAGTGAAAAGAGAATGGAAATAAGGGTCGCGGTAACGCTTGGAGTGATGTTGTTAGAAAGCAGCCGTACAGCAGGCCCTTGACCCGTTTTGAGACAGTAAAGCAAAAAGTTCTGCAAAGAGTAAACCGCACAAACTCGTGAAAGTCCACCCATCCATCCGTTTTCTGATCCACTTTATCCTCACAAGGGTCGTGGGGTAGTGCTAGAGTCTATCTCAGCCGTCTTCAGGCAGTAGGCCGGGGTTACCAACCCTGAACCTAGTGCCAGCCAATCGCAGGGCACACAGAGACGAACAACCAACGGCGATCACACTCACACCAAGCGACAATTTAGAATGTTCAATCAGCCTGCCATGCATGTTTTTGGAATGTGGGAGGAAACCGGAGTACCCGGAGAAAACCCACGCAGGCACTCTGAACATGAAAACTCCACACAGGAAGGCCGGAGCTGGAATTGAACCCGGTACTTCTGCACTGTGGGGTCAACACGCTAACCACTCACCCATCGGGCCGCCACTAGTGAAAGGTACTGGGGCGGAAATTTAATGATGCGCTCTCTATAAAATATGTGCTTCAAAAATGTATTTCTTGTCATATTAAGGAAAAATATGACATTATGATATATAGTATATATTTTCCAGGATATCCAATTGTATTTATTGGACTATAAAATCCTGCCCATATTGCACAGCTTTATGGTGCATGGTCACCATGGGAACTGTGACTCGCTTCTCCTTATGTCCAAATCAAACAGATGCGGTCCCTGTGAAAAGAACAGTCGGGCTTTCTCCTTCTCTTTTGCTACCTCACTCTCCTACCTTCTCTACATGATACGCGTGCACTCAAGGCCCCACAGCGAGGCTCTCTAAAGCGGCCACGCCAGCACAAGGCTCTGTCCACACGCCGTCTGCCAAGTCTCAGGGTTTTTTTCCTCAGGGGTGTGTTTTTTTTTAACCCCGACTCTCACCAAACGTCTGCCTTTCTCTCCATGACATGCGCACACTGACGGCCGACAACGAGGCACTCTAGAATGTCGTGATGAGGCACTTTTGAGGTGTAAGCAAAGCTCGCTCGCCAACTATGTCGCAATTGAGTCAGAGGAGAGTTGAAGGTTCTTAGTGAAGGAGAAGAGACTCACGCAGCACCTTTTAGCTGTGTTGCCCGCCCACCCGCATAAAAATTCAACCAATTTAAAGCGACCACGTAGCACAGTAATCGTGATAGAACTTTGAGTTGGGAAATTATTCATAAAGCCCTGAGCACCCGAAAGCGCCGAGTACTGTGAAATATTGATCACCAACAGTTATACAAATGCTTAAACAGTTGACGCTACAATAATCAACACTGTCATACTGTCACACAGGGATGTGCAAAATTGGCAACCATTTCCAAGGTGCCACGATGGAAGTTGGAGTGAGAGAATTGATGACAAGAAGGAAGAAGCTTTTAGAATGTCTTCTGGCTTTTGTTTGCATACTTTGATCGTGCCTACCTGAGGGAATGAAGGAAGATGTGGTGACCAGGATGCGGAGGGTCCAAGAGAACGTCTTGGTTGTATTCATCGACTGTTAGTGAGAATGTAAACATTGTAGACTTCCTTTCCGCTCTTTTCAAGGGTCTTTTATGCACAAGAGGACACAAAGAGACGTACAGTACACTTAAACCAGGACTGCGACGCCAAGGTGGTGCCAAGCGCCCTGAAGCCGGGCGCCAACTGGCACGGCCCTTGAAACGGAAACGCTCTCCCCACCACATACATCAAATGCACCCGAACGCTTGCGGAGGCATGAAAGCGCACATGCGCAAGCTGCACGCACACACAGCAGCGGCCCGCAATTAGCGGTGCGCTCATAGCTGGAGGCCAAGAGGAAATGAGACGTGTTGTAGAAGGATTATGGCTGCAGGAAATATAACGTGCAATGTACTTAGGGTGTGGTAACTACACCGCGTACTGAGAGACTACCATCCACTTCACTCCCGTCTGTCCCTAATTGCGCTGTCCAAGTCACGGCTAATCAACTTCAGATTCCGACAAATGAATGGAAACGTGTTTCTAATGGAAAATAAGCGGTTGCGCACAATTGCAAAGACTTGACGGGGGTTAGTTTCAAAAACTGCAGGACGTGACACGCTGTGCCGGCTCAACGCACTTCCGGGCGCTATTTTAATTTCAGGCCTTTTGTTGAGCACATCAACTTCCATCAGACATCTCTGCAGTGGCTACTTAAGAATCCGCGCGCCGAAATATGCTAATGGTAATACAACTCATCTGTCAGACAAAACTGCTTTGCATGTACTTACACGCAGCAGCCGAAGCCTTTTAAGACACAATAAAAGCCCGCACGCGACGAGGCCACTTTATCAGCGGCACCTGCGCAATCTAATGACAGCCAACACAAGCGCTTGTATCACAAAAATAAAAAGTCATTGTTTATGATTGTGCTCAAAAATTTTTAGTGCGGCAACCCAAAATGTTCAACCAGCCATTTAGGACAAAAAAACAAAAACAAATATGTCTGGAGCCGCAAAAAAATGAAAGCCTTCTATAAAACTTACAATGAAGGAAACACATGCTGTATATATGTAGGAGACTGGACTGTCTCAGAATTGTTTGTTATTCATTCCTTTGTTGTGTGTTCACAAAGGCCCCCATAGAATTTATTTTGTGATTTCCTCGCTTGATTTTTTGTTTTGGTGCATTATTTTCGCTTTTCTTTGTGTCAGTGAAGTGATCATGAATTTCCATTTTTCTGAGGCTGTCTTTGAACGCCTCTCGAGTTGACCGAGAAGAGAGAAGGCACAGAGTCGGACGCAGACGTGTCTGTGTTTGTTGAGACTGTTAAAAGCATAAATAAAGTATACCTTTAAAAAAAATCTATTTGAGCTATATTAGCCTACTATCAAAATCTTTTTTCCATTTTCAAACATTTTTTATAAAGCTCCAGGGAGCCACTAGATGTCGCTAAAGAGCCGCATGCGGCTCTGGAGCCGCGTGTTGCCGACCCCCGGGTTATTTTATTTAAAATGGCAACCACAATAATACAAAAAATTAATAATAATTACCGCCTAAAAGACTAGCTTCCGCTAAGGGCTGTTTTTTGGGCTCTAATGGAGAAATAAGCTGTGTTCTCTCCTAATTGTATTCAAGTTTGGACTTTGTTTCCTCGGCTCTCATTCATTCACTTTTTCAAAACTACCTCGAGTAGTTAATTTATTCCGGATGCGGCTCTGGCACAATCAGATCCAGTCAAGCAGCGTGGCCCGAGTGTGGAATGACGGGAATATGGAAATGTATACGGGCCCCGTCAGACACAATAGCATCCTTTATGTCCACGTGTTACAAAACATCATATTTGCATAAAGATGATGAGGCAATTAAATGGCTTTGTTGTCGTTTCTTCCATTTTTTTTTTTTTTTTTTTGTAAACAGCCATCCCTCCTCAAAGCAGCTCCTTGTCAAACATTTTCTGCGGTGATAGGGCAGGCATTATTAAAGCACGTATTAATCTGCGAGAAATATAGCCGGACGGTAAAACCGAAACGGAACAGAGTGTGCAGAGAGAGTAAAACTTTACGGCAGATTTTACAGCTGTATTTCACACAGACAGCCGTGGTCAGAGAGGAAGTGCCGCCATATTGGTCAACACCACTATGCGAATAAACACAAGCGGGGAGAGTAGCCACGAATCGTACTCAAGTAAAAGTAGTGTTACTCGAAAACAGGGAAGAGCAAATAGCGACCATGTATTTTTTTATTGTTTTTAATACAAACGGAGAAAAAAAATCTTCAAAAACTGCTGAAAAACATTTAATATCTGGGTTCCATGAAAAATGGGGACACTGGGGGGGGGGGTCAAAAAAAAGAAAATATTACCCCCCTCAAAAAAACAGAAAACAAATGTGCGAATATGCATGGGCGAAACAACAAAAATGCAGGAGTCACTTGGATTTTTCAGTTGTAATATCACCGATTAGCTCTAGAGGGCAGACAGGTGTGCTTACTCCAAAGCTTATGACGCCCTATATTGCATCATGAAATGGCCAGGTAATTTTTTGCACATTTAGAATGGGATGCAGGACAAACGTAGTTGTCCACAATACAAAAAAAAGTGACATAAAATATCAAAATAAAAGCAGCGAGTGCAATGATGAATATTTGAAACCATGCTGGTGTCAAGTGAAAAGCAGTCATTTGTTTTCTACGAAACAGCTTTGAAATCAGATTCCTCCGGATTCCGTCATGAGATTGCTGCGCCTTTCTGATCTTATCATCATCCCATTTCCAACCCCGCCTCCAAATTGGAAAACCACCCCAAAGTCCACAGGAGCGTCCAAATCACCGCTTTTGACACTTACACATTCCACTGGAAGCGAACGACGCTCCCCTGCTACCCCGCGGTGCCCCTGATGTCTTTGTTCGCCCTCCTGCCCCTCGTCTGTTCCACATTCAGGACAGTAGGCAGACCGCTTCCATGACTATTGGCTTTATTTACCGTAGCGAGGCCTGAGAGGTCGCCGGGTTGAAAAGGAGGCAAGAAGCAATAGAAAGACAAGCCCGGGGGCTGAAAGGCCTCCATGTTCTTCGCTGTCTTGTGTGTGTGTGTGCAAGTTATAACCCCCCCCCCCCCAAAAAAAAAGAAGCACATCTGTGCCAGGTCCTGACTCAAAATGCACCGTGAAGACTCATTCTTCTTCTCTTTTTCTATTCTAACTTTTGGTGCAGTGCCCCCCCCCCCGACCCCCCCCCCCCCTCTCCGGTCCCTGTACCCTCCCCTGTGGCAGATGGGCCTTGTGTATGACAGCAGGGTCATTGGG
This sequence comes from Hippocampus abdominalis, assembly GCA_018466805.1. NCBI lineage: Eukaryota > Metazoa > Chordata > Actinopteri > Syngnathiformes > Syngnathidae > Hippocampus > Hippocampus abdominalis. Next base: position 29,809,070 of record CM031695.1, read on the forward strand.
TCACATCCACATGGGGTCAGGCTCTGCTTTTGTGCGGCAATGAGAGAATGAGTGGGTGCGTGCGTGTAATTTGAACTTTAACAAGCGTGTGTGTGCGTGTGTGTGTGTGTGTGCGCATAAAGGTACATTTACTCCATAGGTCACTGCATCATTGTCTATATGCATCTGTGTGTGTGTGTGTGTGTGTGTGTGTGTGTGTGTGTGTGTGTGTGTGTGCGCGCGCGTGCGTGCGTGCGTGCGTGTGTGTGTGCGCGCGCGTGTGCAGATGTATGAGGACAAGCCCACCTACCGGCAAATTAAGGTGCAAGGCTCGTCTTCCCATGTTGAGCCTACGCGCACATCAGAACACGCGTGACTGTCTGTGTGGAGCAGTCACGCATGTTTGTCGGCATATGTGTCTGAGTGTGCGTGCGTAGGTGTGTGTGTGTGTGTGTGTGTGTGTGTGTGTGTGTGTGTGTGTGTGTGTGTGAGACGCAAGCCCGGGGCCATGCTCATCAGCAGCGACTGCAAATTTGCATAATGAGATTCCCTCTACCGTGGCTGCGCAGAGGACAAAATAAAACGAGGCCTATAAATTCTCACGCACGCACGCACGCGTCAAAATTCCCGCCGCGACTCCCGCGTCGCCGGAGTAAAAGGGGCAATCGGTGGCTTTTGCTCTTCACGTGTGTCCGGAGCGTGGCTCAACGACGGTGCTCTCTATTGCGGCTTTTTTGTTACCTGTGTGACACATGCCCACTGTGACATCACACTTCTTTCTGGGGGGCAGAAGCATTCGCGTCACCTCCTATGTCTTCTGATTGACCAAGGCAGAGAATTTGAGAAAAAAGGGGAAATGCTGCGTGCGCGCGTGCGTGCGTGCGTGCGTGCGTGCGTGCGTGCGCAGCATGGTGCTATCAGTGGATCTGATAGGCGAGATGATGAAGGCGAGCCGAGGCACCTTCGCATGTGCACCAAGACAGGAAATAACCCATCACCGTCTCATCTCTCGGCTTCAACGTAATGCAATGTGCTGCGTGCACCGGCAGCGGGGGTGACAGGGGGGGGGGGGTTCGGAGGGGGCTCACAATTTCGTGTGTGTGTGTGTGTGTGTGTGTGTGTACTTTGAGGGCAGACAGATTTGTGTACAATGTTGCCGAAACCTAAAGAGAGAAGGCTCGCGCGTGCGCGCGTGTAAGCTAACCGTCGAGTCTGCGCGCGTTGCCTGCAAAGTCGTGTGAGTGCGCATAATGTGTGATCTCCAGTCCGCCCTCTGTGTGCGTGTGAGTACACTTGTTTCGTGGTGCTCATGTTCGAGCATTAACGACGCGCTCGCATCGCAGCGCGCATATGTACAGTGCGCGTGCGCGTGTGCGCGGTCATGCGGCCGTGACATTGCATAATCGTCGTCGCGGTCTCTTTGGAGACACTAATTGCCGGACGAAGCGCGATGACCAAACACTTTGCACAACTCACACATTTGCTGGAGAATCAAGACTAGTGTACGGTACTAGTGTCATTTTGTTTTTCAAAATTCAAGGCCGGAAAAACGAGACAGTCAACGATAATCAGCAGCTTGATATTTATTCCACATTTTTACAGTTTTGCAGAAATTGTAAGTCCATTTTACAAGGAGAGTTTTTGACTTTTACTTGAATAATACAAGCAGTTCATTAAAAACCATAAATAAATAAATGCCACGTTTTTTTTAAATAAACTAACACTATGCAAGTAAAATCTACTCCAAAAAAAACTCCTTTCTGAGTGAAAAAATGGGCCCCCCCCCCAAAGAATTATTGCTCCATTTTTTTTTCTATGTAAAATTTACTCTGAATATTGTACTCTCAATTTTTTACTCTACTTAGCATGGGGCCAAATATAGTCTTTTGAGAGGAGAATGTATTTGATGAAATGTGCTGTGTACACAAACACACAAGAGGCTCACATGCGCGCAAACACCTTCGTGCAAACACAAGCACACACTCAGGCAAATACAAATCCCAGAATACGCACGCACACACGCATACAACACGCACACACAACCAGACGCACTCGCACGGATACCCATGCAGGTTTACAGATATACACGTGCGTGCGCGCGCACACACCCTCACACACACACATAAAACCAACCTAATGAGGACTTGGTGAATGTAAAGCTGAAGTAATGTCACTGGTCCAGTGTGTAAGGACACGGGGCCTCTTTTTCTATGCTGACCACACACACACACACACACACACACACATACACACAAATCAACCTAATGAGGACTGTGTGAATGTAAAGCCAAAGTGATGTCACTAGTACAGTGTGTAAGGACACGGGGCCTCTCTTTGTATGCCGACCACGCATGGACGCGCGCACACACACACACACACACACACACACACACACACACACACACGCACACACCAATACTTGGTCTTGTGTTCGGTTTACTTTGGTATTTCGGAGCCAGACAAAACAAATAGCCTCCTGCATGCCTTTTGCATCCCCTTTTTGCTCCTCCTCATCCTCATCTTCCTCATCTTTTCCCATTCCTGGTCGCTTTTTTTTTTTTTTTAACGTGTGCCCTTTCCCGGCCCAGTTCGCACACTAACACGGCTCAGTGGCTCTCTGAACACGCACGGTTCTCCATTCTCATTGTTGCGCCCTGACAGCTTTTGTACTCGCCGTCCCTCCTCCATCCCTCCATCGCTCCTTTCTCCCTTCGTGGCCGCCATCTCCCAAATTCACTAACTCGCCCCCCCCCCCCAACTCCTACTCCTCACACACACACACACACACACACACACACACACATTCCACAAGCGTAGAGGTCAAAGGGTGCAGCTGCCTCAATAAAGGAATGGAAAGGGGGTTGGAGGGAGCCGCGGGGGGGGGGGGGGTCATAGGGGGACTCATTCACTTTCTGCCGAGGCGTCACTTTTAGGGGGCGCTCACAGTGAAGACTTTCGGGGTGGGGGGGGGACTACCGGCTTGTGTTTTGCTTTCTTTTCACACTCAGTTTAGCGTGTTTGATGACAAACAAGCGATTGGCCGCAAACATTCGGGCGAGAAGATCGTCCGTGACGCCCGCCATGTTCAGGACAAAACATTTCGTATGAATGCTACTCCGGTGTAACATGTTTGTTTTTTTTAAGTTCTCTTATTGAACTGGCACATGCTTCAAATGGGGTGTGTATGTGTGTGTGTCTATCAATTGTTATGCATATTAATAAATTGCTTTCTTTATCACAGCGACACACCAGCAGCTTTGTTCGGCCAGCTCCGTCATGCACCGGTGAAGAAGCCTTGCCTAGCAAACGGCACAAACTGAGAGCATTTTCAATAAGCTGCCCACTGTCCACGCTGGGGAAACCATTTTGAATATTAATTCCATTCAGATTCCCCCCCCCCCCCCAGTTATTTATTTTCAACGCCCGTATTTTACAAACACAAGAAATAAATGAAACTGTTTGCCAATAAACCATATCAGATTGATAAAATATGAATGTTTAAGCCTGATAGGTGACACTAAAATAAAGGTACTTGAACTAGGAATGAATAGGAAACTGGGATTAAGAAAAAATGACTGCAATTTTCAAAAGTACGGCAAAAATACGAGTCGTTCTTTGGCGAGGATAAAGAATATATGATTTCCGTTATTGTTTCGTGGTCTGTCCGCATCATGGATGCGGCTTGCGACCGCATGCTGAGTGACATTGTGATTAGTTAAAAATATAATGTTAATGAATAAACGCTCAAGAATAATTCATATACATTTTCAACAAAAAATGGGTGTAAAATGTGGAGGATCCATCCATTCATTTTCTAATCCGTTTATCCTTACAAGGTTCTTGGGCGTGCTAGAGCCTATTCCAGCTGTACACGCAGAACCGGTCGCCAGCCAATCGCATGGCACACAGAGACAAACAACCATCATCGCTCACAATCATACCAAGGGACAATATAGTTCCATTAATTTGCCATGTATGTTTTTGGAATGTGGGAGGAAACCGAAGTACCCAGAGAAAAACAACAGCAGGCATAGGGAGAACACGCAAACTCCAGACATTGGCAGACATGCTAATCACTCGCTCACCGTGCCACCATGTAACAAAACAGAAAAACCCAAAATATAAAAATAATATTGGAGGAAAAAAATATAAAAAATGTTTTTTTTATGCAGTTTTAAGTTGTATTATAAACCTTCACCACTAGATGGCAGACATGGCTTAGGGGGCACTTAAAGCACACTGGGTCTTAGATTGTCCTATCCTACAACATAAGTTGGCTTTCTATTTGCTTATTTTTTGCAGATTTGGAATGACATACACGGAAAACAACCTACCTCCATTATTGGAGGACTTTGAGTGACTAAGTTTTTGGGCCCTTGCACTTAACGTTGGTTTGCTGTTCAGCAGTTTTGTGCCGACCTTGAACTGTAAATGCAAGACAGCCCTTTGGACTGAAAAAAAAACCAAATGGTAGATGCTTTTATTTTGTCATTTGCTTCAAACCCGTTGTTGTCGGCTTAGGTTCCGTTGCTTACTGCTAGTCCACCTGTTTGAAATGTTCAAAAACTGTCCGGTGCTGGCTGGAGATCATTTCTTTGCGAGAGAGATTGGAAAAGTGTGAAAGATTACAGGACTTGCTCAGTGTCAGGCTGAAGGAGCGGACCAGTTGAATATTATTCAAATGTCTGCACCGCCGTCACCCGGCTGGTCTAATCGCAGGCCGCCGCAGCCCGAGCGCTGTGAAATCCTTCTTGATGGTTTGAAAAGTGGGAAAGGCTCACCTCTCTGCGAGCATTGCAAAGGGTGTGGCGCTGCCGCAGATCACACTCGCACTCCTGGGAGCGAAAATTCAATCAGATGCCTTTTGAGCGGGATGCGCTTTGAACTTGTCGTTTCAAGGGAAAGGAAGGCTCTCATGAAACTGTGTGATGGCCCAATTGTGCACAGGCGGGAACCCGCCGTCCAACTTTGAAATTCACATGGGAGAGAGAAAAAAAAGAAAACATTCCCCGTGCAAGCTCTCATCTTGTTGCGCAATGCTGACGCTTTTCAGGGCCTTCAATATGTATGACCTGTGAAAAACAGTCTTATTGTTGTCCTTTTGTTTGGCTTAAAAACATTGAAAGCACTTTTTTTTTTTTAATCACACGCACTCAGGTTGTCCCCGCCACCCCCCCCCCTCCCCGCGCCCCCGTGTTGGGGGGAGCCGTCGAGGCACATTAGGAATCAGCAAGAGCATCTGATGATGCGATCTGCTCCGCTATGCACTATTAGCAACCATGCGGCCCTGAGAATGCATAAATGAGAATGAGAAGACGGCACCGCTCATCCGTGAAGCCTCGGCATCAGCGGCAATCATAACGGCAAACGGCGTGCTTCGACTGTTCAGTCGAAAACGGGCCGCCCGGCGCTCGTGGCGGTCCTTAGAAAGTGACATTTCGTCATCTTTAAAACCCCATTCCCTTGATCTCAAGGTTAAGATAAATAAATAAATACATCACCGGGTGGCACTCGAGGAACTCGGCGGCCTTGCCGCTTGACGAAGACGCACATAAAGTACGCAGGTGCGTACACGTCGCGATCACGATGGAGTGGCATTAATATTCATGCGCGTGTGCAGCGAGCAGAACAGATTAGCAGCAGTCGTGATGAGCGTGTAATGATAAGGCGACCGCAGCGGTCTAAACAGGACCTCCTTAAAAGACCCGACGCAAAGAAGCAAGCGAGGACTCATTATGGCTTAACAGCCATTAGATTAGCAGGAGTTTCTCTTTGAAAGGGGAATATTGCAGCGACGGAATCGCTGCGGCAGTGTCTGAGCTGTTCAAGGATTGTTATTAGCATTGATTTGGTGCTACAGAGCATTTAAGCTAATGGGCGCCCTTTTGTTTTTCTTCCTCGCCTGATTGCGACAAAGTGTCGCTAAGTTATCAGCGGCGTTGACTTGGAAACGTAACTTGACTTCAAAAGTAGCTTTGGTGACTGATGACCTGATTTTAAAAGTAACTAAGTAAGATTCTAAGTTGCTTTTGTTCATGTCAACAGATGCCGACAACCACGCTCAACACAAAATTGACTTACTTACAGTCAAACCTCGGTTTTCGTCCATAATCGGTTCCAGAAGGCTGTTCGATAACCAAAATTGTTCGAAAACCGAAACCAGGCTCTTTTTAAAATAAAAATGTTTACTGAACACGTCTGCTCACAATGGAAAGCAACACGAGGAAGCGTCACTTCCTCGTGTAAGGAAGGCGAGAGGAGTCAAATGGTGCATTCAAGTGCGCTCAGTTTGGTCGAGAACCGAAATTTGTTTGTCATCCATGGTCTAAAAAACTCTACATTTTTGGTCAAAAACCGAATTGGTCGAGAACCGAGACGTTCGAAAACCGAGGTTTGACTGTAATTGGAAGTAACGGTGACGTTTTAGAAAAAATAACGTTTCTTTTGTCATGAAACAGAAAATAAAAGCAGACTTTTGGGTTTGACAAAATTATTTTGACTTGTCTGTATGGATTTTTACTTGACAAAAACAGAAATGAATTGTAATCTTGCAAAGTAACCGTTAACTGATTACTTTGCTGACGCATGACATTAGTTGTTACCGCAAATAAATGGTGAGAATACAGAAATGTGTTTCTTTCTAACGGGCATCACTGGAGAGCGGGCCACAAATGGCCCCTGGCCCGTTGTTTGGACACCCGGCGTCACCGCCAACACAATACTGTATTCTTTGCACTGAACGGATGAGTGACAGCTCAAACAAAAGTGCCTACCTTTGTGTGAATCGTGGCATCACTCGGGCGAGGGTGACAGGCGAGCGTGATGAGGCCCAGTGAGCTGTGAAAAACAAAGATAGCGCATAGAAAACGTCAAACAGCAGAGGAGTTGTTTAACCAAGCAGATAAATAGAACAACACCTATTGACTGCATATTCAAGTGTAGAACCTCGAATGATTGACGAGGGATGTAAAAAGTTGTCACTTTTTAATAAAATTGCTGACTGTTTGGTGTTTTGGTGAAAAACAAAAACAGCAGCCTTTGAGTAAGAGTTGAACTTTTTTGTACGTGAACCAAACAGCCCTGTTTTTTTTACTCTACTAAACACATTTGGGAATGAGATATTAACCAATTTTGGGCTGTTGAAGGTTCAGCTTGGTTGGTTGACTCAATCTGACAACACTCACAAATGGCTACACGCTGTAATTGTAAATACTTATTAGCGATGCTACATATTAGCACAAGGCAGACTGTAACTCGCTATACCTTGACAAACGAATATGTCGTTATCTCTTTGCACTTCCAGTATCTTTAGACCACCTTTCAAATGCGCTCTTTGCCAAATATTCTGAAATGGAACGTGTCAATCGAGAATTCCCACTGTGGCTTGTCGCACAAATGGACACTTACCTCGTTTGATTTGGCTGAAGTTGAGCGTGCCCAAAACAACGTCGGGTCGAGTTCAAACGTCGTACAGCTGAAATAAAATTGCTTCTGTGAGGAAAAATAATTAATGTAATGATGATTTGAAATGTGAATTTAGTTGTCCATGTCAGACTTTCAAATTGGGTGCTGCCGACTCAATCGGCCAATCAGGAGCAAAAAGCACGGTCATGTGGTTTGGAGCGATGCGTTTGGGTTTGTGGGATTGAGAGAGAAAAAGTCAATTAAATTAAAAAAATACAATAAGAGTGTGTGAATGTATCTTTATATCTACTGTATTAAGGATTAATAATAAGAATTGATGAGAACTAATAATTAAGGAAATTATACCAAACCGTGATAGTGCGGTGGTCTGCAACCCGTGGCTCCAGAGCCGCAATCGGTTCTTTGGCGCCGCCCTAGTGGCTTCCTGGAGCTTTATAAAAAAAAAAAATTTGAAAATTGAAAAAGAAAATTGGAAATTTATTTTTTTGTTTTAAATAAGGTTTCTGTCAGAGGAAAAACATGACACAAACATTCTTAACATTTTCCAATGCTGTACAAATGTGGAGAATAAAATTTACGTGTTTCTATTAGCGGAGCGGGATGCCAGGCTGGTGGCTGTTGCAAAAAAAAAAAAAAAAAGACAACAAAACAGCATTTCATGTACAATTCAGGCTACTGGCAAAGAATGAGAACGCGCAGGGCCGAAAGAAGCATTTTAAAACGGTACACGTGAGCTATGATAGTGAACAACCTGCAAAAGTGTGTCCCATGCCTCCGCGTCAGGTCTCGACGAAGGTAGGTAGGCATGCGTTGGTTGATCGTGGTTGGTTGGTTGATCGAAAAGTAGATTTTTGGTCAAAAAAGGTTGGGCAACGACAAAAAAAAAACATTTAATCATGAAGACTCATTGTGTATTTGTAGCCAACTTAGTCATTTTGATCGTAGCTCACATAGATACATACAGCATGTCTTTCCTTCGTTATAAGGCCTTTATTTATTTATTTATTTTGCGGCTCCAGACAGTTTTTGTTTTTGGTCCTACATGGCTCTTCCAACATTTTTGGGTTGCCGACCGACTGTGATAGTGTGAGTCATGTCTAGCATGCTTGGATGAAAATGTTCTACCACAAGAATGCTCAACCAAAATTATGTTTTCTTTTTTTGTTGATTTTGCTTTCAAATAAAAGGCTGCCATCCACCGCACATTTTTCCCCCCGAGGCCTTTTCCAACCAGCCTTTGTCTTCTTTGAGGTCGTCAAACTTAGTGCTGAAATCGTGGCTGGTCTCCTTGCGCCGGAAAGTTCCTGCAGTTGTCGTCATACAAATGATGTGACGTGGGATGCCAACACCTGGTTGCCATAGCAACTGGGCATCAGATGTTCACATCCGTTTCCTTGCTTGTAAGTGCCAAAGTGGGACTGATCCTAGGGCGTGTGCATCAGTAGACAATAGGGGATGTTTGTGTAGCTGTGAGTCAGCGATTGTGTGTGTGTATGAGACAGAAAGAGAGAGAGAGAGAGAGAGAGAGAGAGAGAGAGAGAGAGAGAGAGAGAGAGCGAGAGACGACCACTAATCAACTCTCACACCCACCCACACACACACACCATCGATCAAAGTGGTCACACTCAAGCCCACCCTGGTGGCCGAGGATACATTGAAAGGGACGCCACCTGTTACCACGGCAACGGACAGAAGGGAGTAAAAGAGGGAAAATGGGGGAGACGGAGAATGAAATCAGGTCTGTCAATAGGTTGCCAGGCAACCTTAACGAAGGCAGGTTTGATAAGTTGATAACACTTAGAGGTAGCGTGTGTGTGCGTGTGTGTGTGTGTGTGTGTGTGTGTGTGTGTGTGTGTGTGTGTGTGTGTGTGTGTGACTGCAGTGCTATGAAGCGAGGCACTAAAAGGAACCATGCTGCGAGCCGTCTATAGTACCGACAAGAGGAGAAAACTGCTTTTAAAAGGCATGGCCAGTGGGCCTCTGATACACACGCCCACGCACGAAATAAAAAGACCCTCACACAAAAATGAACCTCACAACACAATCAAAAGTGGTGCTTAAACATTTGTTGTTGTTTTTTTTATTCAACTGTTTTTTTTTTTCTTTCTCCAAAGCAGGAATGTACTCATCTTTTCCTCTCTTCAGAGGTGAGTTGGGGGGGGCGGGAGCGGGTTCACTGTGGGGGTCGCTGTGATGAGGAAACAATGGGGGGGTGGGGGGGTGGGGGGGAGATGACACACACACACGCACGCACACACACCTCAAATACAACACGTCACATTTGAGGCGCCGCATGACGCAAAAACACACTCTTTTACTAGCCGATGGTGATACCTCCCCCCCCCCCCCCCCCACCAGTCTCCCAGCCTTGCAGGGTCAAACACAAACGATGACATGTTTAAATCCACGTGAAAACATGAAAAAACATGGCAGTCCGAGGGGGGGGATGCTCGAGGGACCGCATAAAGTGTCGGAGGGGGGGGCAGTGAGAGTCTTTGTTATTTTGTGTGTAGCCCCCCCACTCCTCACCCCCACCCCAACCCTCCCCCCCGTTGAGGTTGCAACCATTTTTTTTTTTTTTTTTTTGTACATAACAAGTCACGTTGCACAAGTTGCCAATGCGGCCTCGGAGGGCGTGTGCACGACTCTCGTTGCGGGGTTCGGATCGACAAAAGACGGAAACAGTGTACAGAAAAACAACAAAACACAACTTTGTCGTTGTACAAAAGAGCCCCTCCCCCACCGCCCCTTTTCTTTCCCCGCTACTCAAGTGTCATCTTTTCAACTAAATTTTCAAACCGTCAAATATAGGCCAGAAGCAACCGGGCGACAAAAATCTCCAACATGGGCGAATGTGACAATTAAAGCACACCTTAATACATTGTGTCGATGATGTTAGGTACTGATACAAAATACAGTTAAGGAAGGATCACACAAAAAACGCTGACGTGTGTGCGTGTGTGTGTGTGTGTGTGTGTGTGTGTGTGAGACCATAAACCAGTTCACATGAAAGCCACAAAATGTTTGCGCAACACAAAAACAATTTTACCGAAAGCATGTGTGCACCCAACGGCGCCTTCCGAATGCAGCGTTGTGTGTCCGGCGTCTGTGTGTGTGTGATCCAACGTTGACATAAAAGCCACAAACATGTCCCAGCAACACAAAAAAAACGACTTTACTGCTAAGTAGGTGAACAAATAGCGCCTTCAATTGGCCATCATGTGTCTCGTGGTACTTGCGCCGCACGACGTACGCACACACTCGTTAAAAACTAATTGTCGGGGATGTGTGTGTGTGTGTTTCGATGCAATCAGTGTAGCAGTCATTAACAGGCGCTTGTGTGTGTGTGTGTGTGTGTGTGACAAATAATGTAACACAACAAGAGGAGAACGTTTGAAATGTGCCACCTGTGATGTGATTTGGTGTGTGTGTGTGTGTGCGCGTGTGTTGTTATGAGTTCAACTCCGAAATACGTTGCCGCTCTTCATCACGTCCATCTGGATCCTTCATCGTCCGTCCTCCTTTTTTCTTTAGTGTGCAATTTCCTCACAGTCCATCCTTTTGCATTGCTTTGTCTTTTTTTTTTTTTTTTTTTGCTCGCAAGCCCCTCTTTGCCACATAAAAAAACCCAAAAACATTTGGAATAAAACAAAACCAAAAAAAAAAGCGATCATAGAAGGCTCTACCTCAACACTTCCACAAACGAGGTCTAAACTTCAACACTACCGCATCAAACGAGAAGCTATAAAAATATACAAACACCTTAAAGGGGGGGGGGGGGGGCGGTGTTAGGGCGAAGGGGTGGGGGCAGATTGGCCGAAAAAAAAAAAAATACAGTGGGATTAAATGAATATAAAAGGCAGATTGTACTACTGTAAATTGTGAAAAGTAGAAAAAGGGCTAGCAACACAGGTGTGGTTTTAGCTGGTAAAATAGAAGAAAATCATAGAAAATAAAAGCAAAAACATCTATTAACTGGATATTTTTTTTTATATATCATCTATAAGTGTTGATAGCCATAGAAAAATCTCACTTTATTGGATTTTTTTTTTTTGTGATATCCGCTCACTATTTTGTGTTTTGGTATTTTGAAGACAAGTCTAAAGAGCACAGTCACTCACACACACACACGCTCACACACACACACACACACACACACACACACACACACACACACACACACACACACACACACACACACACACACACACACATTTTATTAAAATATACAAGAGTCTGAGTGTCAGGGCGGCCCGACTGCTCAGAGACATCCTCGGGCCCTGGGTCAGGTCATGTGACCTCCACCCCGGCATTTCTGATTGGCCGAGTCCAAGAGGCCGCTGCTCTTTTGCTCTGAGAATTCCAAAGGTGTCGGCGGTTCACCGAGCGGGCCGTCTGATTAGCTGATGGCGCTCTGGGGGGGCGGCGGGGGGGGGGGGGGGGGGGGGGGGGGACAGGCTGCTAGGCTCTAGGCAGGTATGGCGACTGGGAGTTCCTCAGCACTCCATGGGCTTTTACCAATTTTATTTTATTTTTTTTTCAAATATAGTCCTTTGATTCTCCTCAGGTCCAAAAGCCACATTCACGCACTTCCAGGTGCATTCTGGGAATCTCCTCTAAGAGCGCCCCCGTGGGCCGGCGAACCCTCGCGGACACACGTAAGTGTGGTGCTGGGGTTTGGTCATGGTTGGATGGTGGCGGGTGAGGAAGGTGAGAGGGGGTGGGGGGGGGGGGGGGGGGCGTTGGGCCTTGCTCAGGCGGGGCGCGGAGTGATTCAGGGGGTCTCGGGCCGGAGAGTTCAGTTCTCATACTTTGTAGTAGATGTTGGCGGGGCTCTGCGGCGGCATTTCCTGCACAATGTAGACGGGGTGTCCGTAGTCGCCGCTCACCTTCTCGTAGTGCGGGCAGTAGGCGGAGTCTGACGTCCTCAAAGGGATGATGATGTCGCTGGGCTCGGAGCCGTTGTTGTTGGAGCTGCCCATGCCCCCGGCGCCGCCGCCTCGCTTGGGGCTGGTGAGCGACGACAGCGACAGCGGCGGGTGGTGGGTGTCCGAGTGCTTGGCGTGCCGCCGCCGGTAGCACACCACGCAGATGACGGCGGTGACCAGCAGGAGGAAAGCCGAGCCCCCGGCGGCGCCCGCGATCAGGGCGATGTTGGATGGCTGCAGCGGGCCGTTCTCCCCGCCGTCTTCGCCGCCCCCAAAGGTGTTGGGTCCTCTCGAATGGGTTGAGTTCCCTGGAAGAAAGTACAGTGATCCCTCATTATTTCGCTGTCCGTTTATCGCAGGATTTTTTCAAACATATTCATTAAAAAAATTATAATAATAATATATATATTTTTTTCATATACAGTCAAACTTCGGTTTTCGAACGTCTCGGTTCTCGACCACTTCAGTTTTCGACCAAAATTTTCAAGTTTTTTATGTCTCGGATGACGAACAATTTTCGGTTCTCGAACAAACTGAGCGCACTTGAATGCACCATTTGACTCTCTTGCCTTCCTTTCACGAGGAAGTGACGCTTCCTCGGGTAGACGAGAGGAAGTGACGCTTCCTTGTGTTGCTTTCCATTGTGAGCAGACGTGTTCAATAAAGATTTTTATTTTGAAACGAGCGTGGTTTCGGTTTTTGAACAAATTCGGTTTTCGAACAATTTCGGTTTTCGAACAGCCTTCGGGAACGGAATATGTACGAAAACCGAGGTTTGACTGTACATGTGGTACAGTCACACATGTGACTCGCTGTTGTTTTGCTGACTTTCGCAGCTTCTCGCGGACCGTTTGAGGACATTTTGCGGACTTAAAAAAAAAAAAATTTTTTAATGTTTATTTTGTTTTTCGCATTTTGTTATTCATAAACTAACCTAACTTATACATATTTAAATCTATTAGTATACAGCATTAAGTCGTGTTAATTACTTCCAAATTTAATTCTACATGCATGTATACCATTAAATTTGGCCTTGAAAATATTATGTATAATGTATAAGTATGTATGTATGTATGGATAATATTATGAGGGGGGGTCGCTACTTTGTGGATTTTCGTTTATCACGGGTGGTTTTGGTCCCCATTAACCGCGATAAACGAGGGATTACTGTAAACATTACATTCGGAGCGAACGCGAATGAGCTCTTGTAACGGGGAACCAAAATAAGCGACTGCGCCGCTTTCTCGATGTCTTGACATTGAGTTAGCACCAAAGCCGCAGTGTGTAATCAAGGTAACACACAGCCTAACAACAGTGTTGACTTAGCATTAGCGGCGGCCATGTGACCGCAACCACTCCGCGATGGGCCTCGACCGCACGTGCACACAGTAAGACGTCGGTTCCGCATCCGTCAAGCTGCCTGTCCCTCGCCCCGAAGCAACCATCACCTCAGGAAGCGGCAGGTGAACAGTGCGGAGGCGGTGCGCGCGTGTCGTCGCACTTTAAGCGGCAGGCCGTGGCAGGTGCGAACGGTGAGCCTGTTAAGGTCGCAACTGCGCGCCGCCGCCTCGTGATTAGCCCAACGATATTCCTGGCACGCCGTCGCCCTTTCTTTTTTTGTTCTCCCCACATCCTTTCTGAGTCTTGGCTTTATTGGAGCAGTAATGACCTAGCTTACCGGGCGCCCCGTTGTGCTGCACTGGGGCCGAGCAAAGCGCTAATGCTTGCTTCAGCCGGCTTTCGTCCTCTCTCCATTAACTGACATCCCTCATTCTCCATCTCCATTATGACTGTCACCTTTCGCTGGCTCTCTGCATTATAAACCCTCTTCCGTCACCTCTACACTTATTTTCTTTTGCTCTCTCTGTCTCTTTCTCTCTCTCTCTCTCTCTCTCTCTCTCTCTCTCTCTCTCTCTCTTTTTTTTTTCTACTCATATCACATCTCACAAAAAAAAAAGACAGTGAGCTCTTTGTGCATGGATCACAGATGGGACCTAAGGCCTTTTTCAAAGGGGTCAGATATTTAAGGTCAATAAATAAGTCTGGAAAATGTATCCAATAAAAAGGACATCACGTTGCAGTGAAAGAAACTTTTCTAATTGCCAAGGCTTCAATATGGCGGTAAAAAATGCTTCATTTTGGTTGGTTTGCATGAATGCATATATATATATATATATATATATATATATATATATATATATATATATATATATATATATATGCGTGTGTGTGAATATATATATATATGTATGTATATATATATTTATATATATATATACATATATATACATATGCCTATATATATGCATATATATATACATATATACATACATATATATATATATATATGTATATATATACATATATATATATACATATGCCTATATATATATGCATATATATATACATATATACATACGCCTATATATATATGCATATATATATATATATATATACATATATATATATATATATGTATGTATGTATATATATATATATTTATGTATATATATATATATATACATATATATAGAGTGATTTTTTTAATGTGACTTTTATGTGGATGCTAATAAGTGTGGATGGCACTTCTCGTTAGTATTCCCAATGACGGCATTTCACGTCAACGGTGCTCGGAGACTTAATTCATGGGCCATTTGTATTTATTTGAGCAGAAGTATAACCTATAAGATTAAAGCATTTATGTATACATTGTTTATTGTCCTATATATATATATTATTTTTTTTTTGCCTTTGTTTCTTAAAATAAATAACACATTGGATTGAAATCGCAAAATTGAGGAACAAAGAAAATAATCACAAATTCTTTTAAGCGTGGCCATACACCCAGCATACATGATAAAATAATGTTTTTTGCTTTCACTGGTGCAAAATAAGGAGCTCTAATCCGAGACAATAATTCTAAGTTACTTCAAAGTGCGCCGTGTGCGGTTATCCCCAATCGAGTGTCCCCCGAATGCACATGAACGGCCATAAAATGCGATCCGAAGGCTCCTCCTCATTGTCTATTGCCCTCTCCTCTTAGCTTTTCACTTCTTCTGGTCTCACTCCACCTCTTTTGCCTCACACTCCTCTCTGCTTCATCACCCCCCTGATGACACCCCCCCCCCCCCCCCCCCACTCCGCCAAGCACGCTCTCGCCCATCCGGGCTGCAGCATCTAATGACAGTAATAACTCTCTCAAATGTTGCCTCTGGTCTCGCCCCGGCTCCTCGCCGCCCCTCCGTTCTTCCTCCCTCTTCCCGTCTCTCTGTGGCTATCTGTCTTTTTTTGTCCTTTGCCCAATGTAGCTATTAGCCATCCACTGCCCGCCCGCGGCACTTCGCTCCGGGGGGACGAGACTGGCGAGGGGGGGGGGGGGGCGAGGAAGGATGGAGAGAAAATATATGGAATTAAATAGAGAGATCCGCAGATGTCAGCGCTGCACATCCTCCATCTGTCCCCCACTCCGCTTAAGCCCCAACCACCAGCCCCCCCCCCCTCCACCCCGCCTTCCCCCCGCTGCTTATTGTTGTTTGTCCACACTTCTACAAGCCTTTTCTGTTTCCCTGCATCCATCTTGTGGATCATCTCCATTTGGTTTGCTGTTTACCTGAGTTCCGGTTGGTGGAGCGTCCCGCTGGCTCCTTCTTGGGAGGCAGCCCGTATGGACCTGTGAGAAGGACGAGGGGGGGCGGTTGTTGATCAGTATTATTACACCGGACGCTTGATATTACCAAACGAGTAGTTTAATTTGCATATTTGCGTTTCTGTCCTCCGTGGGTGTTTTGTTTGGCTTTCTCTTTCTTGATTGGCAGCGCAGTGACGTCGCGCGAGAATGAAAGGATTCCAGGGGACAGGATAAGAAGATCGTCTTCATGAGTTTTCGCAATAAGGCCGGAACGGCTCGTAATCTGCGCTCGCTAAATCGGCCCATCTGCCTTTGAGTCTGTCACTGTCATGGTGATTAAACGCGTACGCCATCAAGTGCGCTGAGCATGCCTTAAATCAAACAAGAAGCAAACAAAATCGCGAAATCAGGAATACGGCACTTGATTTAAACAACATGATGTGCCGTCAAGAAATGTACACGGGCTAGCCGAAAAAAACCCCGCTTTCATTTAATGTACTGTATTAACAGAAGTGCTTCTGCACTGTGAAGCTTCTCAGTATACAGGAAACTGTATTGTAACTATAAATATCTCTCTCTCTCTCTCTCTCTCTCTCTCTCTCTCTCTCTCTATATATATATATATATATATATATATATATATATATATCTTTTTTTGTTTTTTATTATGTCCTTATGTCCTATTATTATGTTTATTATGTATGATATTTTTATTTAATATTTCTCTTATCTATTTTTATATTGCATTTCCTCATTGTCTGTACAGTGTCCTTGGGTGGCATGAAAGGCGCTTTGAAATAAAAGGAATTATTATTATTATTATTATTATCGATCGATCGATAGATATAGATATATAGATATATAGATATATAGATATATAGATATATAGATATAAATATCTATCTATATCTATATATCTATCTATATATAGATATATCTATGTATATCTATATAGATATAGATATATCTGTATATCTATATCTATATATAGATATAGATATCTATATATCTATATCTATATATAGATATATCTATGTATATATATATAGATATAGATCTATCTATATGTAGATAGATATAGATATAGATATAGATATATCTGTATCTATATCTATATAGATCTATATATATCTATATCTATCTATATAGATATAGATATATCTATATCTATATACATCTATACATATAGATATATCTATCTATATCTATCTATATATCCATCCATCCATTTTCCGAACCGCTTCATCCTCACTAGGGTCGCGGGGGGTGCTGGAGCCTATCCCAGCAGTCTTCGGGCAGTAGGCGGGGGACACCCTGAATTGGTTCCAGCCAATCGCAGGGCACACAGAGACAAACAACCATCCACGCCCACACTCACCTGGGACAATTTAGAGTGCCCAACGAGCCTGCCATGCATGGGTTTTGGAATGCTCCGGAGCACCCGGAGAAAACCCACGCAAGCCGGGGAGAACATGCAAATTGTCCACACAGGGAGGCCGGAGCTGGATCGTCTTTGTGTACCTCTGCACTGGAAGCCGACGTGCCCAAGATGGCTGGGATAGGCTACCGGGCCGCCCCTATCTAAGCGGTTCATGGATGGATCTATCTATATATATATATATATATATATATATATAGATATATACAGAGAGAGAGAGAGAGAGAGAGAGAGATAGATAGATAGATAGATAGATAGATAGATAGATAGATAGATAGATAGATAGAGATAGAGATATCTTCCCTCCGAATTTTGCTGCTGTAAATTGCGAATTTCTCCATGGTGAGATAAATAAACATTTTCTGATCTCATCTTATCTTATCTGAGAGAGGAAAGGAGAAAGCAATGAAATGGAACAGAGACAACCAACAAGAGGATATCGAACGGCAGACCGACCGCCGGGTCGCCTTTTACAGTGCCCCCATTAAAAAATATATAAGGGAGGGGGAGGGGGGGGAAACAACCATAGACTAAGCTCCTGTAAGGGGAGCACAGTACGGAACATAACATTGCTCATGAACATTACACGATCAGATGAAGTCCTGTTGAGGGTTACGTGAATGAAAAGTCCTGGTATCAGTGGTTGCCAGGACAAATATTTTACAAAGCTTTCCGGGGGGAGGGGGGGGGGGGGCATCCATTTCTTGTGGTTTGGCTTTGGGCTTGCCGCCTCACCCTCTGTAAATAGCGCAAGTTTACCGGACATATAGTGACAAGAACACAGCCCGACAAACACCAGCTGAGGGTGGAGGCGCATGCCGGGATCAATAGTGAGGGCGATTGGGAGCAGGCGAGATAGATGTGCGACGAAATAAGTCAATGAGTGGACGCGAGCGCGCACGCTGCAAAGTGTGTCGAGAGACGACAAACAACATGGTCGTGACCTTTTAGCAGCACATTTGATTGGATGGAAAAGTCAGCAGAGAGCGGAGGAGGACTTGCCGGATGAAGAATTGAAACACCAACGACAAGAGGGAACAAAGAAGGGGGAATTTCAGAAGGTGAAGGGTGTTCGAAAATATAATGTATATATTGTATATTCATATAATGTATATAAGGTGAATATAATTTGAAAATAATGACATTCATCTTTGTGAAAGTAGTGAGTAGTGTTTCATGATTACTCACAATGATTATCAACAGTATTTTAACAGGATAGGAAAGCGATGTATATCAATTTGCAACTCTTTTTTTTTTTTCAATAAATAGGCATTTACATTTCTCCACCATATCAAGAAAATCACAATTTCCAATCGCTGGTCAACTATTTGGGCTGGCATGACACCTCTGTGGCGCTTGTGTGGATTCTTTTCACAAAGTAAATTTTTTTTCTCTGCTTTTTGGCCAGAAACCGGTGTTTTTTTTTGTAGAAACCAACACATTCGACTGCTGAATTCGAAAAAAAATGCAAACAGACATTTTACACATACTTGTGACATGGTGATTTTATCTATTAATCTTAGAAAGGTAATGGAAAGGTCCAAATCATTTGAATTGTTTTGGCGACAAGCTCATCAGAATATATTACTTATTTATATGAATTTTTTATAAATTAATCGGCGAAGAGCCAAAACTAACATCGGGGGGAAAAAAATTACGAACAAAAAAAAAATGGAACTGAAAAAACATGGGAAAATGGCCCTCTTTTTTCGCTGTAGGGCTTCCTTTTAAATGTATTTATTTTGAAGAAAAGTAGTAGTTGACTTTTATTTACATTACATTAATTAGTCACTTTTTTCATCTTTCCCTCAACAAAATACAGTACTCCATATATTTTTAAAAAAAATAACTAAAACTAATATTAAACGAACAATGAATGGACTCAAATGTAGCATTTAAAAAAAAAAAATTCAATTTAACAACGGAAAAATCCCAACCTAATTTCTTCAACGGCATGTAAAAGCATCACCGTTGAGTCGGCAACGCGTTTCTGTCGACTCTGCTGATGCGACGGCTGATAGCGGCGACACAATACAAGCGCGTGTGGAACAGAGCGGGGCGGGTTCGCGTGAAGGACACGTGGCTATTATGTGCGGGGAATGTGCGGCTCAGTGTTTGAAAGCCCCCCCCTTTTTTTTTTCCCTTCCAAAGCGAAATAGCGGTGGCCAAAATTCCCGTCCATGTTTATAACATGTGGAGTGCGAGTGGTTTAAAGCGAGCGCAAGTGGAGTCAGCGGGCCTCATTAGAGCTGACTTGTTGCGACACTTTTTCCGCCGTTCTCGCCACTTAACGAGCTCTAATATGCTCGCTGAGAGGAGCCACCCACAACAAAAGCCTGTGTGTGCTGTATCTACATGCGGGGAAGGCACAAGTAGATAAAAAAAACATCCCTTCATTTTTCGGGCGATAAAAGCATTTCGGACTCACTCTGCCCCACTTTCAAGACCACCTTCATGCCCTGCGTGGCACAAACTCCTCCCCTCATGCTGTCCAGACCTTGGCGGGTCCCATCTGATGTAGCTGCAGGGACACAAAGACAAAATGGCATCGTTAGCGACATACACACACACACACACACACACACACATACATAGTATAAAGTCCACAGGCACTCCAACGGACCAATGTCTCTCCGTTTCAAACAATAAATTCGACTCGTATCGTCAACCATTCCGGGGAGCCGACAAGTGACATTTGCGGAAGCGGCAATTTAAAAGCCAGACTCGAAACTTTGAAATGTCAAACTAGAAAGCCGACGAGCACT